>CP139507.1:204441547-205052507 GCA_021014915.2 Artemisia tridentata subsp. tridentata
AATAAGGGTGTAAAATAAAGTTTGTAATTCAGTTAAAATGGTGTTTCCTTGGAGGAACTGGTTGCACTCTGATGTAACACTTTGTAACTAAATTCATATTATGGACCTATAATAATTAAAAATGCCTTTACGGGCTGTTTTCTAAGAGTTTATTTTCGATCCTCACAGTAATACCCCAATTAGACTTCCGCTGCTATCTTAAAATTTTGGGGGTGTTACACATACTGACATTTAATATGTCAAACGTTACCTTAGTTGGCGTTCTTGTAGCTGCCCCTTGAAATTATTTCCTTGTGTTGTGCTAGTGCCAATATCCATATGCAATTCCAAAATGGTTTGCTAAATCATATATCGTGGCACTTTTTTAATCAAAAGTGAGCTAAGGTGTCTCAAATGTCTTACCTCTAAAAGTAACTAATGTATACTTGTTTGCATTATACATTTAATGCCTAAAATCACCCATATATGTTACCATTTACCTTGAGCTTGGAAGCATATTATTATCAATGTCGGCATCTGCATACATGTCACCATTTAAAAAGTTAAGAGCTGTGAAAACCATTTTCTTAAGTTGCACCTAAATAAGAAAAAGTAATTTAGAATGTTTTCAAACAAATGATATACTTAAAAATATACAGATAAGTAGAGTAAATAATCAATGTGGCTACAATTCCTGAAGTTGTAAATAAGCACATAAGTAGGCCTCAATACCTCTTTATTTTACCCCAGAATAAGAAAATAAGCATAAGCAATTTGGAATACACCCATCTCTACAAATTAATACCCAATTACTATTATACAATGATGAAGAAACCAATGGCAAACACACTTAAAGATTCGTAAACCATAACAACCACAAAATCCAAACTTTAATACAACAAAACCCTTAAACAATATCAAACAATACACCATAAATTTAACATAAAATACTTACCAATTGCACCCCATTCCGCAGGCGCAACCGCCAATTCACTAACAACCACCTATAAATTCCACCACATAGAAAGGTGAAGAAAAACCTAAAATTTTCATAAAAAAAATAGAAACTTGTAAGTTATTGGATAAAAATTAAGCTAAGTACCAAGGTCAAAATTACAAATCGGTGGTCTTCAAGAAGAAGGGGGGAGGTGGGAGAGATAATGGAGGAGAAATAGATAATTTTTTTGGCTAAGGGTTAATGTTGGAGACAAAGCGGATGCACAAACCAAATAATTATTGTGGACCACCATTTTTGTTTTTTAGCTCCTTTTCTTTTTTCTTCATCATGTGTATCCGTTGGGTTCTCACTTGATTTTACAACAAAATGTGTTGGCCATAATAACATTTTACAATATAAAAATGAATGATTTAATTGGTCTCTAAAAGATGATGCACAAACCAAACCTGATTTCCTATAATCATCCTTTGAAATTTATCTCTTTCCTGCTGTAACTTATGAATATGGGCCTAAAAACCCGCTTTACCTTTTGCCTCCTAATCAAAACAGACTATAAGTAATTGCAGTTAAAATAAAGGGACTACCTAAACTCATGAAATATTGTTTAGATGAATGGTATGTGCTTAAACACATACCTTTATTTGACCAAAACCCGACCAAAATGACCAAAAACTAACCAAAATGCCAAAGATATTTGTGTTTTTGTGTTTATGTTTATGCAGGCAACGGATAAAAGAAAAAGGACAAAAACAAAGAAAAATCCAGAAAACACGAGCACGAGATTTGGAAAAGATATTTATAGAGCCGAAGCCGGGAAAAATTCGTCAAAGATAATATTTTTGAAGAATGACCCTTGGATCATTGAGAAATTACAAAATTGATCTCTTGATTAACTTTGGAGAAATGGCAGATTTAGTCCTTGAAGTTTCCAAAATTACAACATCATATCCGGATTTAATTATAAAACCCAAATCCCAAAATAACAATAACCCATCCCAAACAATAACCCAGTCCAAGATAATTTCCCAGCCCAAACCCACGACCCATAAACCTTAACCCGAGCCCAATCAAAACCCGGTCAATACGCTAATAAACCCAGTCAACCCCCCAAACAACTTTACCCGCCAAAAAATTACCAGTTACTGTGCTTCTCCTTCCTTCCACTTACCCTGCGCTTCTCCCACAAATTACCCCGCCTAAAAATATCTAAAATGCTTCTAGAAGGACAGGGAATGACAGATGGCAGAAATCCCAGCACTCTCAATGTTGATATCTCCACTATCCCCAATCAACGGATGAGATGATAAGAAGTGGTCACCAAGTTTGATCCAAGGGTCGTGAGTGATCATCCTGAAGCTTCCCAGAAGAAACCCTAGCTCTTGGGGAGTCTATAAATAGTAGCCTTATTCTTCACATAGAGCTAAGTTTTTAGAGTCTAGTTTTTGAAGTTTTTTTCTTTAGTATAAGTTAAGGTTAAAATAGAGTCAAGTTTATGTTTTTAATGTAATTCAGTGTTTTTAAGTTGTAATGGTTTGATGTACTCAGTGTTTTAATATTAATGAAAGTTTGATTTGAAATTCCATAGTGTCCTGTTTTTCCATTATTCCTTATTAGCTAAATTTCTGCTACATTAAGCTCTTTTCCATTAGAACAAGCTCATTTAAGCTTCCTAGCTTATTGTGAGTCTTTTGATTAGCTTAAACTGTTTTTGTCTCAACTTTTCTAAAAAGTCAACAAAAGTCAAACTGCTTGTCAAATAAGCAGTTTGAAGCATAAGCCTTATTTCAGTGTTTATAAAGCTCATTCTAGCTGTGTATAACTTTTGAGAGCTTATTAGGTTGATCAAAGCATTCTAAATATCAAAATCTATACCTATGCATTATGTGGAAAGCTTTTTGGAAGTTGCCCGCAATGGAGGGGCAATATGGACTTTACCTAGCTTATCCTTGATAAGCTAGGAGCTTGTAGCTGCCATTAAGTTGGTGCCTTTGTTTAGCTAAGGCCAAAAGTGAGTTTCATGTTTTATTTTCTAGCCAAAATTTGAACTTTATAGCTTGATTAGTGTAGCTTAGTTAGACTGTTACTGTTCATCTTGCTTATTTTGAGTATATCAGCACTTAATTGATTAGTGGTAGTTATTTAGATCTTATTTGTGCTTTTTAATCAGTAGTTATAGTGCTTATCTCATTTTTGCTCTAAAAAATCATAAAAAGTAAAAAAAACAGCCTAGATAGCTTATAGCTTTTTCAGTGCTTATTTTGATATTAAAAGTTGATTAATAGGGTTAAAGTAAGCTAGTGATTAAGTGGTATTCAGAATTTAGGCTTATCTTGGTTTATTTCTTTGAAAAATTCAAAAACAGATTTGATAAGGAGTGTTTGGTTTATTAGCTGTCCAGCTTTTTACTGTTCATATGCATATTGTTTAGAGTTTGATTAAGATTATTTGATGATAATTGAGTAAATCTGATAAGAGTTAAGCTGTTTTGATTGGCTTTGAGGTTTTTAGTTCATTAGTGTTCTAAGTAGGGTCTATACTGCCTCAATAAGCTCAGCATAAGCTGAGCTTATTTGGAACTTAATTTTAGCATTTCTGAGTTGCTTTTAGTTTATAAAGTAAGTGTGCAAAAGCTGGTTTCATTTGGTTATAGATTTCATAGGAAAAACGCCAAAAAGCCCACTCTACTGTCACAGAATGCTTGTGCAGAACATGGTTTTTAAGCTACTGATCTAGGAAAAACGCACAAAAAGGCCACTCTATTTGTGGTTTATAGGTAGGTAGTATAGCAAGTTTCAAGTGAAATATCTGGGATCCAAATTTAGAGCTTATTTAATAGCTTATTTTTGGCCTACAAGTAGCCAATTCGGGACTGTTTTAGGCCTGCTACATTTGAGGAATTGCTTTTTGGATTAATTTGAGCTTATATGCTGAGGTTATTGCTTATTCTGAGTTAGATTAGTAATATAGGATAGAGTTTGATTGCATTAGCTTATTTTCAATAGCCTATAGCTTATTTCTACTTATCTCTTTTTGCTTCCTTGATTCTCTTTGTTTCCACCATTTTAATAGCCCACTGGTCCATTTTATAAGCTCAGTTCAGAGCTTATTTCTAGTTTAAAAAAAATTAATCTCTTTTCAAAAAGTGCTTATTTACAAGCACTGAGTCAGTTTTTAAAAGAAAATAAAAAAATAAAAAAATAAAAAATAAATAAGTTACAAAAAGTGCCATAACAGGGATTCGAACATGGGCTACCCAGCTCACCCCACACACACACTACCATTCCGCCCTAGGGACTTTTTCGTTATACATTTCCCTCTCTTTTCTTTTAACCAATTTTTCTCCTTTTAGCTTATTTTCACGTTTAGCTTATTTTTAGCTTATTCGGTTTAGCTTAATCCGTTTTCTTATTTTTCTTACATTTCTGTCATTACAAAGTATTTTTAGAAAAAGTTTCAGATTTTTCCCTTAAGTTTTACTATTTTTGAACGTTTATTTTTCTTATTTTAGTTTTTAATTTATATTAAATAAAACAAAAGTCAAAAAATTATAATTCTTTTTTTCTAAAATTTTCTTTTTCAGTTTAGAATATAGGAAAAATAATTTGGTACCCCTAGGATTAGTATTTCATAGATTTGACGTTTTAAGGCTCGGGAATAGCCCGGGTTTTGTGTAATTTAAGTTTCCTTTACGTTTTAGATTTCGTGTGCACTTATTACTTGTTCTATTTGCTTAATTAGTTGTTTCTAGCTATTATTTCATAATTTTAGTTTTAAAAATCCAAAATATCTCACTTTTACACATTTACAACACGTATCACGATCCCGAATCACATATTCCATTCAATCTTCAATCGGGACAACGAACCTAGGGTTTTGCATATTTCTGATGACATCAAATTAGTACATATTATTAGCATCATTATCCCGTTTATATTGCTCATTTTATACTATTATGTGTGAGATTTGGTACTTAATCATTTACTTTTGTAAATCTCAGTAATATTGGAGCAATTGGAGAAAGTTATGGAAAAAGATGTGTTTTGGAGCAAAAACGAAGATATTGAAGAATGCCTACTGATCAGACACTCAATACGGCTTATCAACGCTAATTAGATACGCCGTATCCATATACTTAGAAGAGTTCAAGACCTTGCCTGACTTTGATGCATACGACGTATCCATCTTTGGGAATACGCCGTATATGAAACTTGGTCGATTTGAAGAATACGGTGTATCGGATTCTATGAATACGCCGTATAGAAGCCCTAGATATTTGAAGACCAAGACGGGATTACATCGAATGCGGCGCATCCTATCCTTGAGATACGTCGTATATGAGCCTTAACCGATAAATCAAGTGAAGAATCGAAGCCAAATGAAGAAATAATGTTTACGTAACAACTTTAGAAGATGCTTCACTGTTTTGGTCATAAAATCTTCATCCGGACTCCGTTTTAGTTGATTCAAGCGGCCATGCGAAGAGAAAAAGAAAATCTATCTGATTCTGAAGGAGATGCGGCGCATAGGGCTTTTAGATGCGCCGTATCGGGGTCGAACAGCAGACTATGTTTTTGGAAATTACTTGGAGGCTACTCTTGCTTAATCCTATAAATACCAAAGCCCTTGCACGACTTTGGAGGACCATTATCAGTGGGGAACAGCCCCAAATCATCCCCAACACCTTCTCCATCCACCATTGAAGATCGACGAAGAACATCTCCATACTTATCTTTGTGTATCATTCGGTTAGCATAATAAATTTGTCTATGGATTTCTTATGTTTAATTTTTATGTATACTTTATCTTTTGCTGAGATTATGGGCTAACACCCTTAGGTGTTAGCCATGTTTATGAAATTTTATTAGTTTTTATGATTTTGTCGATGTGTTTGCTTTGTTATTGGATTGGGTGCTTGTCGATAAAAACTCGTTTATTGCTTATAACTAGTAGAAGTCTATGTAACTAGGTTATGATCCTTATAACTTTAATTGATGTGACTTAACTACCTGTAATTGCGGTTGCTTAGGTTGAGTTATATGCGTGTTAACCCGAATCTCTATTAGGAATCATTGTTTGGCATAAACGGAACGTGTCTACAACCTAATAGGACTAGTAGCGTGTAATACCGAACTAGGTTAGATGGTTTAAAGCAATAAGTTAGTATTGATGCTAGACGAGTCACTATGATCATGTCCTCTTTCCCACCACGATGGTAGGTTATTTAATCGTGACAGGATTAATAATCGGATTGGCGACAAAACAATTGAATGAATTAAAACAAGTAGACATAAGCATGTATAACTATAAAATGGATTAGACTTGGCTAACCCGTTCTTCCTATCTATCTTCATCTATCTTTAATTTGCTTTTAATTAGTTTAATATTTATTTTCTCGTATTTAGTTTAATTAAACACACAAAATCGTGATAGCCTCTCAGGCTAAAACCCCAAAAATATTTACTTGCTTTCTAGGTTAGTTAGTTTAGTAATTAGAATACCTTTAGATCACTTTAGCTTCGCTCCTAGTGAACGACCCTTGCTTACCTAAAAACTATCTACATTGATCGGGTACACTGCTCGTGAGTGTTTAGAGTCTATAGGTTAGTTCGGCAATAAATAAATTTAAAACTTGGTAGTTTATTATAGACCTAAAAAAAACACATCAAGTTTTTGGCGCCGCTGCCGGGGAGTGATTGTTTTAATTTGATTTATTGGTATTTTAGTTTAGTTAGTTTTATTTGTTTCTGTGTGTTTGTTTCTGTGTTTCTGTCTCAGAAAGGCAATACGGCGTATCCTTGTCTGTGGATGCGGCGTATCTGTCTTATATCAATACGGCGTATACAGGTCAATTGTATACGGCGTATTGACGTTCTGTGACCATTTTTTTTATCGTTTTTCTTTATTTTTGTTTATTTAATTTTTATTTTTCGTTTTAGTTTTTATTGTTTTTGTTTCGGTTACTGCTGTTATTGGTTGTTTATCTTTCAGGTAATAATGATGATGGATAATCCGGACATAACTATAGAAGAATATCTTAGGCTTAACAATGAAAGATCCTTGAGCAATAAAATGGTTTACGATTGGGAAAGAGCAAGATATGGTGCACAAGTCATCAATGATAAAGAACCCACGATGGAAGAGTACTTATTATCAAAGCAGGAAGAGTCAGGGAAAGAAAGAAATACATTGCCATTTAGACACACTTGGACTTTATCCAATGATGATGATGAAGAAGAATCATACGATTTTGGTGCAATTAGGTTTCCGGCAATAGTTATTGATGATGTTATTTCTCCGGAAGTTGCCCAAGATGAAGAAGAGTCACAAGTGTTTGATTTGAATGAAAATCCGGCAATTGTTTACAAAGAAGCTTATTCATCCGAAAGTGCTTATGATGAAAATGAAGATGAATGTGGAACAATGGTGTATGGTGCTATTACTTGTGATTTTTCACCCGAGTTGGAAAATATATTCTCATCATATCAAAAACACCATGATGATATTCCATCGGATGAAGATAATGAGTATTCTAATATTGAAAGTTTTGATTGTATTGTGTACGATGCCATACCGCAATTGCCACAACAAAATGAAATATTCATGCGTGGAACAAATGAGCCAGATTATGACCCCCACAAAGGATTTTGAAGAAATGTGGGATGACTTATTTGAGGCGGCTATTCGGGAAAAGGATGAAATTACAAGACCACTAGTTGAAGATGGAGACTCAAAAGATGAATTGGAGTCACTTACAACAAAAAGTGGTACTAATTTATTTAATATTATTAATCCCATTACTAATAATCTTGCTAGTTTTCCTAAACAGGTTGCAAAACGAAAGAATTATGAGGTGGAATTTACTACACCAACTAATGATGAATATAAAGCACCTGTTATCAACCCATTTTTGGTTGAAATAGAAAAAGAATTCAAGGATGAGCTGATGGACACGACCATGATTGAAGAGGGTGATTTCAATCCTATGAAGGATATAGAGGAACCCGAACTTTTACTCGCCAAAGACCCTTTCTCATCTTTTATGGAAGTCAAGGGACGCCTTACTACCAATAGAACAAACGAAGAAGAAGGGAGATTCATTGATCCTCAACATACTACTCTCTCACATGTAATGTTCATGTCATCCAATTTAACAACCAAACCGGGTAAGGTAATGAACGAAGTACACATATTGCCAAGGTATTATCTTTACATATTCTATCCATCTCTAGTAGCAAATTTACACCGTTATGGTGCTTATTGCTACTATCACCCACACTTGACCGCAAGTGGGGGGAAAACACCCTATTGCCTAGTAAATAAGGGTGGAGTCAAGCTCGTGACTCTAACAAAAACAAGCGCTTCTTGGGAGGCAACCCATGCTTGTCTTTTATTTTGTTTTTAGTTTATTTTTATTTTCGTATTTCTGTCAGTTGGTCAATACGGCGCATGCACTTTTAGTGGATGCGGCGTATTAGTTACAGGAAGTTGATGCGGCGTATCCAATATTCCATGGATACGGCGCATCGACACTCTGGCCTGTAATTTCCCGTAGTTTTATTTTCCAAACCAATGATTAACGAGATGTTCTCAAGTCTATTTTTTTCTGTGGTCTCTATATATTTACAGGTCTGGACGAATGAAGATGTTGATGAACTCCCACATTTTATATGCTCGCATTCTTACATGATGGATCATACCGAGCAAATCTCAGGGGAGTTCTCCGTTCTAATTCTTTCTATCTCTTGTTTTTAATTTTAAATACAAACAACGAGGACGTTGTTTAACTTAAGTGGGGGGATGGAGAATTAGAATGTTACTTGTCCTAAATTTTCAAAAATATGCTTTAATCTATGCTTAATTATCAAAATTTAATTTTTTTAGCATGTTTTTGTTTAATCTAAGTTGCATAGCTGCACACATAACCTTATTTTCAAAAATTGTGAACTTATCAAAATTCACAAATCTATGAGTGTGCCGGTGACTTGTAAACTTTAGAACTTGGCTTGTATACTATTCGAGACCACCATAATGAGTATTATTGATATAATTGGAGTGACTTGTCTAACTTGGTAAATTTCTAGGATTACACCCAAAAAGCCTATAAATGTTATGTGTTATTAACTAACTACACTGGTTAGTTAACCCCCGTATAAACCCTTTGTTTACTCTCATTTTTAGAGTAAGATACCCTAGAAAAACCCTCAGAGCCATTCCTTTCGTTTCTTACACCAATGTTTAAAATGTTTCGTTACACCCTTACACCTTAGCCTACCCTGTAGATTAAAGTCCGTGGTTAGTTACTTTAGGCAAAGTGTGTTTCCTTACAATTAACTGTGTTCGCGTGCGTAATTCATTATCTATGGTTAGGTCGGGAAATTGCACAATGCAATTGGAGTGAAAGTAGATATTGTATATTTTGAGTCTTGATTTTCGTGTGTTTACTACTTTCACTATTACCGTTATTTCTGAAGTCATGAAAAGTATGGAAAAATTATCCAGAGTTATCGTTATAGTGATGTGGTGAAATTTTACACATCTATGTTTATGTTAGTAGTTTGAAAAAAAAAATCGAAAAAATGAGAAAAGAAAAAGAAAGAAGAAGTTGGAAGTTTGTTTATACCAACATTGTAAAGTTATGTAAAGTTATCATTATTGTTGTTGTACTATATTTATGGATTGCAAGGGAGTTGGCCGTTATGGGAACGCCAACTAAGGTTTATTTTGTGATGATGATTAAGATTTAATTGAGTCTAATTCGTGTCTACCCAAAGCGTGAATTTCAAGTGTCAAAGCGTGAGTTAGTCAATGATATGAGTCTTATTCATGGGATGGTTGGGAAAGTGATTAACCACACTTAGGATTTTAATCTATTTGTTTTGTTTATTTTTCATTTTACACCAATTTATATCCCAAATATTATCCATACCCTATATCATTCTTCATCCAAACCTTTGATTTATTGAGATTAGGGATTTGAGCAATCTTAAGTATCGTAGTCGTGGATTCGGCTATGTATTTTTGATTTTGTCGCACTTTTTGATATAATATTATTGGTAAAGATTACTTGGTCCTATCTTTAGCCTATTCGAGTTAAGGAATTGAGCAATTGCGAGTATCGTGGTCGTGGATTCGATCATGTATTTGTAATTTTGTCGCCTTTTCTGGAATATGAGATCGATAGAGATTAAAAAGGATGATCAACCCTTAACCAAAAAAACCCTTTTTACCGCTTTAGACTTGTTACTCCTTAGCTTTAGTGGGGGAGATGTGTATCCTTGCCAAGCTTATGATAGAATATTCGTCACGACTGGACAGTTAAACGATTAGATTTGCTTTTATCGAAATATTTTATTTTGTTTCTAATTCGTTAAGTGTTTGGTTGTGCAATTATGATAAAACGAATAAATGCTTAATTGTAAAAATACATCCTATTTAGGATACATTTTCATAAGTTTAAATCTAAGGTTTACTAGAGGACAAGTAAAGTTCAAGTGGGGGGATATTTGATGACATCAAATAAGTACATATTATTAGCATCATTATCCCGTTTATATTGCTCATTTTATACTATTATGTGTGAGATTTGGTACTTAATCATTTACTTTTGTAAATCTCAGTAATATCGGAGCAATTGGAGAAAGTTATGGAAAAAGATGTGTTTTGGAGCAAAAACGAAGATATTGAAGAATGCCTACTGATCAGACACTCAATACGGCGTATCAACGCTAATTAGATACGCCGTATCCATATACTTAGAAGAGTTCAAGACCTTGCCTGACTTTGATGCATACGGCGTATCCATCTTTGGGAATACGCCGTATATGAAACTTGGTCGATTTGAAGAATACGGCGTATTGGATTCTATGAATACGCCATATAGAAGCCCTAGATATTTGAAGACCAAGACGGGATTACATCGAATGCGGCGCATCCTATCCTTGAGATACGTCGTATATGAGCCTTAACCGATAAATCAAGTGAAGAATCGAAGCCAAATGAAGAAATAATGTTTACGTAACAACTTTAGAAGATGCTTCACTGTTTTGGTCATAAAATCTTCATCCGGACTCCGTTTTAGTTGATTCAAGCGGCCATGCGAAGAGAAAAAGAAAATCTATCTGATTCTGAAGGAGATGCGGCGCATAGGGATTTTAGATGCGCCGTATCGGGGTCGAACAGCAGACTATGTTTTTGGAAATTACTTGGAGGCTACTCTTGCTTAATCCTATAAATACCAAAGCCCTTGCACGACTTTGGAGGACCATTATCAGTGGGGAACAGCCCCAAATCGTCCCCAACACCTTCTCCATCCACCATTGAAGATCGACGAAGAACATCTCCATTCTTATCTTTGTATATCATTCGGTTAGCATAATAAATTTGTCTATGGATTTCTTATGTTTAATTTTTATGTATACTTTATCTTTTGCTAAGATTATGGGCTAACACCCTTAGGTGTTAGCCATGTTTATGAAATTTTATTAGTTTTTATGATTTTGTCGATGTGTTTGCTTTGTTATTGGATTGGGTGCTTGTCGATAAAAACTCATTTATTGCTTATAACTAGTAGAAGTCTATGTAACTAGGTTATGATCCTTATAACTTTAATTGATGTGACTTAACTACCTGTAATTGTGGTTGCTTAGGTTGAGTTATATGTGTGTTAACCCGAATCTCTATTAGGAATCATTGTTTGGCATAAACGGAACGTGTCTACAACCTAATAGGACTAGTAGCGTGTAATACCGAACTAGGTTAGATGGTTTAAAGCAATAAGTTAGTATTGATGCTAGACGAGTCACTATGATCATGTCCTCTTTCCCACCACGATGGTAGGTTATTTAATCGTGACAGGATTAATAATCGGATTGGCGACAAAACAATTGAATGAATTAAAACAAGTAGACATAAGCATGTATAACTATAAAATGGATTAGACTTGGCTAACCCGTTCTTCCTATCTATCTTCATCTATCTTTAATTTGCTTTTAATTAGTTTAATATTTATTTTCTCGTATTTAGTTTAATTAAACACACAAAATCGTGATAGCCTCTCAGGCTAAAACCCCAAAAATATTTACTTGCTTTCTAGGTTAGTTAGTTTAGTAATTAGAATACCTTTAGATCACTTTAGCTTCGCTCCTAGTGAACGACCCTTGCTTACCTAAAAACTATCTACATTGATCGGGTACACTGCTCGTGAGTGTTTAGAGTCTATAGGTTAGTTCGGCAATAAATAAATTTAAAACTTGGTAGTTTATTATAGACCTAAAAAAAACACATCAATTTCCTTTGCAATTCTCCTTTTTGGGATATAAATTGGTTAAATCAATTTTTGGCGCCGCTGCCGGGGAAGGTTGACGAGAATTCGTGATTTTGTTTTTCTATTCGTGTTTTGAAGACCCTTCCCTCGGAAGTTAATTGTTTTTGTTATAAAAGAAAAATACAAAAATAAAATAAATAAAACACTTTTCCTAAAGTGTTTTCAAAAAAATACAAAAATAATGCATCCTCACTTTCTTGAAAGTGTTGTAAACCATTCCGAAATAACAACAAAACAATCGTGAAATCATTTGATTTTCGGATTATTTTTCGATTACAACCTATACAAGTGGTTTAAGGATGGTTCGACATTAAATTGACGAACCGAAAGAGGCGGGTTTTTAATTAGCTTCGGCAGACCTTTGCTTCTCCGCCACTCTGCGCGTAGTCGTAAGAGAAACGAATATCTATTGAAGGATCGGTACCAAAAATATTGTGATAAATTTTTCCTTAATAAAAATCCAAAAATAGTTTATTTTCAAATTTGGTTTTTCTTTTTAATTTTTTATTTCTTTTTGGTGTATGCACACCCGTTCTTCTTCTTCTCAACCTCTTCTTTCACCGCTCTCAAATCCAGAGAGGATTATCCGTCATAACAACCGTGTTCATTACTCAACCGTTGAGGAAATGGACGACAACACAAACAATCAACGCCCTCCGGTGGGTGATCAAAATGCCAATCCGGCTCCCGATCTCTTATCAATGGAAGAATTACTCCAATCACCTTTCAATGGTGGTGGCAAAGCAATCGTGATACCCAATATGTTTGCAAATCAATTTGAAATAAAAACTGGGTTACTTAATCTGATCACCGGTATTTCTTTTCACGGCTTTGAAAATGAAGATCCTCATTCCCATATCCAGAAATTCATTGACATTACGGAAACACTCAACTTAAATCACGTTCCCCACAATGTGCTTAAATTGAGATTATTCCCTTTTTCTCTGGTAGGAGCAGCCCGGACTTGGCTTGACAAGGAACCTCCTAATTCTATCTTTACTTGGGATGACTTAGCCTCAAAGTTCGTGAACTACTTTTATCCTCCTTCTAAGACATCGAATCTCAGAAATCAAATCACTCGATTTCAGCAAGCTTTCGATGAATCGTTCAACGAAGCTTGGGATAGATTCAAAGAGTTGTTAAAAAAGTGTCCTAATCACGGATTTTCAACCTTGCTCCAGATTGATACTTTCTACAATGGGTTGAATCCATCCGATCAAGATTCACTCAATTCTGCTGCGGGTGGAAATTTTCTGACTAGGAACACTCAAGAAGCTTTGACTATCATTGAAAATAAAGCCAGAGTGAGGAATTCTAGAACCAGAGCTCAAGTTTCAAATATGAGCAACAAATCTGATGGTAATAGTAAAACAGATGAGGCTTTTGTCACTATATCCAAACAAATTGGGCTCCTACTTAAAGAAAGATCTTCTCAACAGGTCAATGTTGTAAATCAAAAATGCGAGATTTGTGGTGGTCCACATCCTTATTATGATTGTCAAGCCTCCGGTAGCCAAGGTTCGAATGCTACCGTAGCATCAGTAACCTACAATCAGATTCAAGGATTCCGTCCTCAAAATGCTAATAACCAAATGAGACCACCCGGCCTTTCTCCATTCCACAACAATCAAAACCATTTCCCTCAACATTACAATCATCAAGTCAATGTTCTAAACCAAAGTTGTGAAACTTGTGGTGGTCCACATCCGTATTTCGAGTGCCCAGCCGCCGGTGGCTACACTCAAGAGAGCGTTTATGCTGCTTCGGGATCCTATAACCAGGGAGGTAACGGTTACCAACCACAAGGAGACCGTAATCTTCTCAGCTACCGTTCTAACAATTTTCTTGGACCACCCGGTTTCATTTCAAATCAAACTCAAAATGCGCCAAATAGAAATAATCAAAATCAAAATCGGGTGAACCATGGTAACCAAAACCAAGGAAATTACAATCAAGGTCAAACTCATGGTTACCAAAATCAGGGAAATTATAACCGAGGCCCGAATCAAGGAACTTTTAATCAGGGAAATTTTCAAAACAACAACCAAGGTTTTAATCAAAACATCCGAGGGCCAAATCTTAACAATAATCAAAATCAAGGATTTGTGCAAAACCAATCACCCTCGGATGAGTTAATAAAACAACTGATGTTTCAAAATCAACAACAACAAAAAGCCCAGGAAGAAACAAATTGGATGTTGATTAATCAGATGTCAAAATTCAGAAAGGCTTTAAATGATCGACCCTTGGGCTCTGGAACTCTTCCAAGCAATACGATCGCTAACCCGAGGGGCGATGTTAAGGCGATCACTACAAGAAGTGGTGTATCATATGATGGACCCACGGCTCCGACTACCTCTTCTTCTCTACCTCCCAAGGTATTCGTCCGTGAGACCGAGGTGACAAAGGGCACGGAACTTCCTACTAATAACGGAAGGACCGAAGACGTCCAACCTCCGGTTGTCCGAAAGTCTAAGCCAAAGGTTGTGCTTGAGCCCGACGAAGCTCCCGTAAAATCAAAACTTCCGTATCCTTATCCTTCAAGATTGAATGATCAAAAGCTCCGCGAAAAAGCTTCAAATCAAATGGAAAAATTCTTTCAAATCTTCCAAGATTTTCATTTTGATATAAGCTTCGCGGACGCTTTACTTTTGATGCCTAAGTTTGCTTCCACAATCAAAGGATTATTGAGCAACAAAGAAAAACTTTTTGAACTAGCAAAAACACCTCTTAATGAGAATTGTTCAGTGGTTATCCTCAAAAAGCTTCCGGAAAAGCTTGGAGATCCCGGAAAATTCCTCATTCCATGTGAATTTCCGGGGATGGTTGAATGCTACGCCTTGGCCGATCTCGGTGCTAGCATCAACCTAATGCCGTTTTCCGTATGAAAAAAACTTTCTCTGCCCGAACTCACCCCCACTTGCATGACCCTCGAGCTAGCAGACCGGACCATAACCCTTCCCAAGGGTGTAGCTAAGGATGTCTTCTTAAAAGTGTGGAAGTTCCATTTCCCAGCCGACTTTTTGGTGGTTGATTTCGATGCAGACCCCCGGGTTCCTCTAATTCTTGGAAGATCATTCCTGAGGACCGGGCGTGCTCTAATTGATGTTTATGGTGAAGAAATAACGTTAAGAGTTGATAATGAGGCCATAACCTTTAACCTCGACCGAACTTTCAAATACTCCTCTAATCATGATTCTGTTCCGGTTAATCGAATTGATGTGATTGATGTTGCCTCGGAGGAGTATTCTCAAGAAGTTCTTGGATTTTTCGACAAATCCTCGAATGGCAATCCCACTCCTTCTTCTCAACCCATTCTTTCCGACCCTTCCCCGCCCCTCACTCCGTTTGAGGGAAGTGATTTCTTCCTGGAAGAGGTCGATGACTTTCTTGCTATTGAAACACCAACTTCACCGGAAGTTGATGATTCTTATCTTGATCCGGAGGGAGATATTCTTTTGTTTGAAAGGTTATTGAATGAAGATCCGACATCTTCTCTCCCTCCGATGAAAGAAATTCAAAAAGAAGAAATCAAAGAAATTAAGCTGTCTACTGAGAATCCTCCGGAGCTTGAGCTCAAGGATTTACCTCCTCATCTCGAGTATGCTTTCTTAGAAGATACCAACAAATTTCCCGTCATCATTTCTAAAAATCTTAAAGATGAGGAGAAGACCCAACTCTTAGACGTGCTCAAGAAACATAAGAGTGCCATCGCTTGGCAAATCTCCGATATAAAGGGCATAGACCCTCGGTTCTGTACTCATAAGATCTTACTCGAAGATAATTTTAAGCCCGCCGTCCAGCAACAGAGACGGGTTAACCCAAAAATCCATGATGTCATCAAAAAGGAAGTTATCAAACTCCTTGACGCAAGGATGATTTATCCAATCTCAGATAGTTCATGGGTTAGCCCGGTCCACTGTGTGCCCAAAAAGGGTGGAATGACCGTTGTAACAAATGATGAAAATGAGTTAATCCCCACACGTCTCGTCACCGGATGGAGAGTGTGTATCGATTACCGAAAACTCAATGATGCTACCCGTAAAGACCATTTCCCTCTACCATTTATGGACCAAATGCTCGAACGTTTTGGCGGGAAATGAGTTCTATTGTTTTCTTGATGGCTTTTCCGAGTATTTTCAAGTACCAATTGATCCCCAAGATCAGGAAAAGACCACCTTCACGTGTCCTTATGGAACATTTTCCTACCGACGCATGCCTTTTGGCTTGTGCAATGCTCCGGGCACGTTTCAGAGGTGCATGATGGCCATATTTCATGATATGATCGAGAAGACGATGGAGGTCTTTATGGATGATTTTTCCGTCTATGGAAATTCTTTCTCATCGTGCCTCTCCCATTTAGACAAAATGCTGCAAAGGTGTAAAGACACCAATCTTGTGCTAAATTGGGAGAAGTGCCATTTTATGGTCAAAGAGGGCATTGTCCTCGGCCACAAAATATCAAATGCCGGGATTGAGGTAGACAAAGCCAAAGTCGATGTGATCGCTAAACTACCTCATCCCACCACCGTAAAAGGAATCCGAAGTTTCCTTGGTCATGCCGGTTTCTACAGACGATTTATTCAAGACTTCTCTAAAATCGCCCGGCCTCTGACCCATCTTCTTGAAAAAGATGCTCCGTTCATCTTTTCTCCCGAATGCATCAAAGCATTCGAGGTTCTCAAAAAGAAATTAACTGAAGCGCCGATATTGGTTGCCCCCGATTGGGACTTGCCCTTTGAGCTAATGTGTGATGCTAGCGATTATGCTATTGGTGCAGTCCTGGGGCAACGCAAATCAAAATACTTCCAGCCGATACACTATGCTAGCAAGACAATGACCGACGCTCAATCTCACTATACTACTACCGAGAAAGAGTTGTTGGCCGTTGTCTACGCTTTTGAGAAATTCAGACCATATCTTGTCTTATCCAAAAGCATAGTGTATACGGACCATTCTACTCTCAAGTATCTCTTAGCGAAGCAAGATGCTAAGCCGAGGTTACTGCGGTGGATTCTTCTGCTCCAAGAATTTGATATTATCATTCGTGATAAAAAAGGAGCAGAGAATCTAGCCGCTGATCACTTATCCAGACTTGAAAATCCCCATCAAAGTGTTCTCGAGAGAAAGGAAATCACCGAAACATTTCCTCTCGAGACACTTGGGATGATTTCATCTAAAAAGAATGATCCAAGTACCCCATGGTTTGCCGACTATGCAAATTACCATGCGGGGAATTTTGTGGTAAAAGGGATGTCGTCCCAGCAGAAAAAGAAAATTTTCAAAGATATTAAACATTATTTCTGGGACGACCCCTATTTGTTCAGAATATGCGCCGATCAAGTGATAAGACGGTGTGTGCATGGCAAAGAAGCCGCTGACATTCTCACGGCTTGCCATAATGGACCCACGGGGGGACATCATGGTGCCAGCTACACCGCTAAAAAAGTCTTTGATTCTGGTTTTTATTGGCCGACAATATATCGCGATGCCCACGACTTGGTGAAGTCATGCGACTCCTGCCAACGTCAAGGAAAGATCTCGCAAAAAGACGAAATGCCTCAAAATGCAATTCAAGTCTGCGAGATCTTTGACGTGTGGGGCATCGACTTCATGGGGCCATTCCCGTCTTCACGAGGGAATAAGTATATCCTCGTGGCCGTCGACTACTTATCAAAATGGGTTGAAGCAAAAGCGCTCCCCACTAATGACGCCCGAGTTGTGGTTAAGTTCTTAAAAAATCTCTTCTCCCGATTCGGAACCCCTCGTGCTGATGAAGCGAAAAGTGTACCGCTTTTAAGGGGTCATTTAAGCCCTAAATCGTATTTATTTGATCAAATATCGCCCTAAATCGTTCCTTTTGTCATTTTAGGTACTTTTGAGGAGAAATCTGGAAAAGGAGGCATTTTGGACGTTTTTGGAGCATAAAAGTGAAGAAAACGACAAAGTCTCAAAATTGTGCTGGAAGTTACCTTTGACGGCGTCAGGATTTACTCCAGACGGCGTCATGTCTTGGCAAGAAAAGGTGGATGTGAAATTTACTCATGATAAGCCAGTGAAAATTGCATGTGAATTCTGACGGCGTCACGCTTTAACCTGATCAAGGGCGTCACGACTTAATTCAAAGAGGGACGGCGTCACGTTCAAGGTCTGACGGCGTCAAGCCTTGATAAGCCAGAACGGATTTTGGAGAGCTAAAGAGGGACGGCGTCAAGAAGGTCATCCGGGAACCCTAGAAGCGGCGAGGTGACGGCGTCACACTCCATAACGTGACGCCGTCAGATCCAAAAGTCTATATATAGTTTTCTAATTTTTTGTCATTAGTGTGGAACTTAGTGTGGAATTTTTGGGAGAAAACCCTAAGACGATTTTAGCATCTTTTTCAAGGCTTTTTGCCTTGAGATCTTCCATGTTACATTGAAGATAAATTATCAATTAATCATTCAATATGTCTATGTGTTGTTTGATTCTATCTTGTTCTTGTCTTTTGATTAATATGTTAGGCTAGATTTATCTTGTGTTTGCTTAGATCTAATGAAACCTAGCTATTGATTATTGGTTATTAGTGTGTTATTAGTTGTTTGGGATGATTGTTTATCTATGTTAGGCTTAAGAAAACTGGCTAACTTCCTATTCGGTAACTTGCTTGAACGTCTTAAGAAACATGAACCAAATGCGTACTAAAGGTTTTTATGGTTGTATTTAATGCACAAGCGAATTCTAGTGATCCCATGTTAGGAGCTTCCTAGCCGGCTCGACATAGGAGTGAAGTAGGAGCTTGTAGAGTTGGGGAAGTACGTACGCCACCCCACGATTGGTATTAAGGAATACACCCGTCATCCACGCGACTAATACACACTAATCAACCGGTAAAAGATAGTTAGGGAGTAAGGAAATCTAAGTGAACACATTTCTCTACACATAAGTTTTCACCAAACTTTTTATTTTCAGTTATTTATTTTATTTGCATTCGTAGTAATTTGGGTTAGTTGACTAGCAACTAATTCCGCCCACTCTTTCAAACCCGAGATTTTACTTGCTTTCATAAAAATATAAAAACATAAAAAAGAATCTTCCTCAACCCTTAGACCTATTAGAGTAGTCTTTCATACCTAACGAACACTATTCCCTGTGGAGAACGATCAATCCCCCGTACTTACCACTACACTATACTACATCGGTCAGGTACACTGCCTGGTGGGGTTGTAAGCCTCTTGAGATCCCTCGAGAGGTAAAACCTGTTGTAAGGTTGCAAAACCACGCATCAAGTTTTTGGCGCCGCTGCCGGGGAATAGTTATTGTTTAGGTTGAATTTTTATTTTATTGGTCTACTCACTAGATTCCTTTCTAGTGAGATTTTTATTTTATTTTTTTCTAGGTCTTCTTTAGTCTATCTATTTTCTTCGTTTCTTTGTTCGTAACCATTACCATTCGACATCATGGAAGATGGTAATATCCTTAATCCCAACAACCCACCACCACAACAACAACCACCACCTCCTAGAGCCCGTACTTTAGGAGAGTACTCCCGTCCTAGCCACCATGGCTATCGAAACACCATTGAGCTCATTCAAGGAGCCAATGTCACACCCTTGCGATCCGACACCATCCGGTTGGTGCAAAGCGGATGCGCATTCCATGGACTTCGTTCTGAAGATCCTAATCAACATCTCAAGGACTTTCTTAAAATCGTTGATTCTATAGACCGTAGGATCATAGAACTTGAAGACCAAGTCAAGTTTCTTATGAAATCCTACGAGGCTCCTAAACCTTCAAGCCAAGTGAACAAAATCACTTCTTCATGTGAATTATGTAGTGGTCCCCACGACACTCGTGATTGCATGGAACTCCCCGAACAAGCTTTTGTGGACTACGCATCCTCGCGTACCGACGGAGCGGGAGACAAGTGGTACACTTTCAAACCCGAGCCAAACCATTACGGTGATTCATACAATCCCTCATGGAAAAATCACCCGAACCTTAGGTGGAAACAAAACCAAAACACACAACAAACCAATTCTTCCAACCCACCTAATCGTTTCCAATCAAGCGGTTCCAACTCGAACCGTAATTTCAACAACAATCCTTCCGGCAATGGTAGTACCGATAGCTTTGAAGGATTGATGTCTCAATTTATGGCATCTCAAGAAGCTCGTTTAGCCAAGTTTGAAGCCGATTTCAAACAAAAACAAAGCGAGATGACCAATAAGATTGACACTTTGTTGAAAGCCCTCAATGACCGAGAAATGGGAGCACTCCCTAGTAACACGGTCAAGAACCCGAAACTAAACGTCAACGCCATTTCGTCGGTTTCGTCTCCTAGTTCTTGTCCACAATATTATTCGGTCAATTCCATGAGCACGTGTATCAAACAAACCCAAGTCGTTCCAAATGACCAAGAAGTTATGACATCCAAATTGGTCAACAACATAGTTGAAACACCTCCCACTCAAAACCTTGACGAAGAATTCAAGGAGCTCCACCTTGAAAGTCCGGTTGTTGATGAGTTGGATGAAAAGAAGCTCAAGTTAGGCGAAAAAGGGACCGCCGTTGTTCAAAATAAGCTACCTAAGAAATTAGATGATCCGGGCCTATTTGTTCTACCTTGCAAGATCGGTAATTCGGAGGCTTATGACACATTATCCGATCTTGGATCAAGCCTTAACTTACTTCCGTTACCCCTCTACACCTCTCTAAAACTAGGAAAACTTAAAGAAACCGAGGTGATAATAGGTTTAGCGGATGGAAGTGTTGCTTACCCGGTTGGAGTAGTTAAGGACGTGTTAGTACACATTGGAAAACTAACCATTTTAGCCGATTTCCACGTCCTTGATATGGTTAGCGACCCTACATGCCCCTTGTTGATAGGTAGAGGATTTTTGGCGACCGCTAGTGCTATGATTGATTGTAAGGAATCTAAGATAGCGGTAGGAGAAGGAGATACTTGGTCAGTCTATGATGTTAAGAAACACGCCTATGATACTAGTGAGGAACCGACACCCCATTGGTTAGAATTAAATAGGAGACCATCTAGATATGGACCTTGGATAGATAGAGGCTTCATAGGACCCCAACGCCCATTTTACCTAGAAGAGGACTTTGTTAACCGAACACATACGGTAGAACAACTCTTGGCTAGGGACACCGAATTGGATCCATTTGAAGACCCTCTAGTTTTTAGAAGGATGATTGAGTTCCTAGGAGTTTTGCCAATTAACCTAGGGATGAATAAGTGGACTTGTGAGGAGGATGATCACAAGTGGGATTGGGACAAACCACCCAAAGATGGAGATGGGTCATGGCATATTAAGATGACATTGTATGACCCGGATGGAAGAAAGTTTGAAAAGATATATCGTACTAAGCGGACCAATAGGAAACTTCAATCCAAGCTTAACCCTAAAGACGTCCTCGATGACGAGCTTACTTATATAGGGTAGCGTGACTTTGAGTCTAGCTACAAGACTCGTTAATAAAGAAAAGCGCTTCTTGGGAGGCAACCCAATCTTTATTTGCTTTTTGTGTTTATTTCTTTGTTTGTTTGATTTTATTTGTTTCCATATGTGTGTTTAATTTTTATTCTTATTGATTCATGTTCAAAACTAATTTGTGAAAATGCTTTATTTTGTTTTTAACTTCGTCTTAACTACATATAAAGGTATTTTGCAAAAGGTAAGTGTAAGGGAAATCTAAATCGGTTTATTAGAACACAAATTAACATGAATCGTAATAATATTAAATTAGCATACATATTAGTATTTGTTTGAGTCAAATGCTTGTATCGAGTCATAGTGATGTTTTGCAGGATTTCCAGGAAGTAAGGTAAAGGTTTTTCCAGAAATTTTCCGGAAACTTAAATGAGAATTTTTGTCAGGTCATTTCTGACGGCGTCAGGGTTTATAACCTGACGGCGTCAGATTTAATTTTCAGAAATTTTTGAAAGTTTTGTTTTCATAAAAGTTTTTATTAAATCTCCAACTTATAATCTCCAGGAATCTGCAAAATTATCATTCCACAAGCATTATATCTTTATATATAGATTTATCCCGCCGATGTTATGCAGGTTTTCGTGTTTGTTTTCTCAGGTTTAACAGGTTATTTTGGACAAGGAAATGTTTTGGATCAAGCTTATGGCGATGCATTAGTCATGGAGCTTCTACATTACTTTGGAGGAAGATCTAACCATGTTACTTCATATCCACCGAGCGAATCAGGGGAGTATTTGATTTCATTATTTTACCTTATTACTTTTACATCTTGTTATTTGAACATTGGGGACAATGTTCATCTTAAGTGTAAGGGGGTAAAAGTACGATTTTTAGAGAATGCTATTACGCTTGATTTTTGTTTGTTTAATAGTTGATGTGTAATAAAACTGGAGAGAAATACCTGTTAGGGCAATTTTAGTGCCAAATTTAAAATTTTTTACAACATATAGGAGTGAAGCTTTGATCTAATGAGCGTCTCATGGATAGGAGTTATATGACTAGCACAAAAACCGTACCACTAAAAAAATTTCCACCCCCAAATATGTGAGGTTCGCCCCTAGAATTGGTAGGAAAAGCATTTATGCTATGATGTGTGTACCGGTAGCACTTAGATTCTAGAACTTGCGTTAGGACCATTCCGAGGCCACAAGTGAGACTACATTCGTGTAGTTAGATTTACTACATGATAAGAGGCATTAGGATTAACCCATTGTTTTACACCTGTGTTTTTGTTATAATTACATTGGCTACATTGGTCAAGTAATTCTCCCACACCCTTTGCGTTGTACTCATTTTTAGTACACGATACCCCTAGTACACCCCTCAGAGCCTATCTTTTCGTTTCGACCTTTAAGCATTTTACTTAAAGGAAGAATTTGTTACACCCCACTAAAATGTACACCCAAATCGCCTTAGCCTACCTTGTATGCACTCATTTTTAGTGCATTATTGTGACAACATTTGTTTAAACCCAAGTTAATTATCTAGTTGATTACATGGTTGCTAAGTCGAGTCATATCCTTGTACATATTGTTTTGGGACGATTGGGACTCATGGGTAAAGTACTAGTATAATGGAGTAATGGGGAAGAACATCATTCATTACCCCCATATGTGCTAAATGTTTTAAAAGTACTCCAAGTGTTTTAATTATCTTAATTCGAGTCATTAGAATAGTTATTTATAAAGTTATGTAAAAGTTCAAGTGTAAGGGGGATGCAACGCCCCTATGATGTATTATTTTGGATGGTAGGGCAAAAGTGTATGCAAAAAAAAAAAAAAAAAAAAAAAAAAAAATGAAAAAATCAAGAAAAAAAAAAAAAAGAGAAAAAGAAAAGTAGAAAAAACATACGGACTACCATCCCGTTTCATTTTATGTTTGTTTTATGTTTTTGTTATTTTCTTTCATTAGCTTAAGATTGAGTCGAGTCTTGGCTTAGCAACATTGTATAGTACATGTAATTGATCAAGATCTTTAACTCGCCACCAGTAAAATATCCCTTATCCAACAAAACCGTGTTTTCCTTTTCCCTACACCTAACGTTATAACCCATTTAAAAGCCCTCTTTGATAGTTTATCTTAGGTGCTTACGCCTAGTGGAGGAGGTTTTCGATCCTTTCCCAAGCCTATGGTAATCTATTTGCTATGACAGGTAGTGAGAGATATTATCCGTTTCCATTTATGAGATTTATTTTGATGACACTTGAGAGATGTGAGTATCTAAACACTACTTGTGAGGTGCTAGTTTGTAATCTCCATGCTTATTATGATTAAAGTGGAACGATTATTTGTTGCAATTACTTTTATATTAGCGTTAAATGACCCCTAACTTGTATTTTGATTAGAATAAAAGCGCATTTGCTTGAGGACAAGCAAATCTCAAGTGTAAGGGTATTTGATGAAGCGAAAAGTGTACCGCTTTTAAGGGGTCATTTAAGCCCTAAATCGTATTTATTTGATCAAATATCGCCCTAAATCGTTCCTTTTGTCATTTTAGGTACTTTTGAGGAGAAATCTGGAAAAGGATGCATTTTGGACGTTTTTGGAGCATAAAAGTGAAGAAAACGACAAAGTCTCAAAATTGTGCTGGAAGTTACCTTTGACGGCGTCAGGATTTACTCCAGACGGCGTCATGTCTTGGCAAGAAAAGGTGGATGTGAAATTTACTCATGATAAGCCAGTGAAAATTGCATGTGAATTCTGACGGCGTCACGCTTTAACCTGATCAAGGGCGTCACAGCTTAATTCAAAGAGGGACGGCGTCACATTCAAGGTCTGACGGCGTCAAGCCTTGATAAGCCAGAACGGATTTTGGAGAGCTAAAGAGGGACGGCGTCAAGAAGGTCATCCGGGAACCCTAGAAGCGGCGAGGTGACGGCGTCACACTCCATAACGTGACGCCGTCAGATCCAAAAGTCTATATATAGTTTTCTAATTTTTTGTCATTAGTGTGGAACGTAGTGTGGAATTTTTGGGAGAAAACCCTAAGACGATTTTAGCATCTTTTTCAAGGCTTTTTGCCTTGAGATCTTCCATGTTACATTGAAGATAAATTATCAATTAATCATTCAATATGTCTATGTGTTGTTTGATTCTATCTTGTTCTTGTCTTTTGATTAATATGTTAGGCTAGATTTATCTTGTGTTTGCTTAGATCTAATGAAACCTAGCTATTGATTATTGGTTATTAGTGTGTTATTAGTTGTTTGGGATGATTGTTTATCTATGTTAGGCTTAAGAAAACTGGCTAACTTCCTATTCGGTAACTTGCTTGAACGTCTTAAGAAACATGAACCAAATGCGTACTAAAGGTTTTTATGGTTGTATTTAATGCACAAGCGAATTCTAGTGATCCCATGTTAGGAGCTTCCTAGCCGGCTCGACATAGGAGTGAAGTAGGAGCTTGTAGAGTTGGGGAAGTACGTACGCCACCCCACGATTGGTATTAAGGAATACACCCGTCATCCACGCGACTAATACACACTAATCAACCGGTAAAAGATAGTTAGGGAGTAAGGAAATCTAAGTGAACACATTTCTCTACACATAAGTTTTCACCAAACTTTTTATTTTCAGTTATTTATTTTATTTTGCATTCGTAGTAATTTGGGTTAGTTGACTAGCAACTAATTCCGCCCACTCTTTCAAACCCGAGATTTTACTTGCTTTCATAAAAATATAAAAACATAAAAAAGAATCTTCCTCAACCCTTAGACCTATTAGAGTAGTCTTTCATACCTAACGAACACTATTCCCTGTGGAGAACGATCAATCCCCCGTACTTACCACTACACTATACTACATCGGTCAGGTACACTGCCTGGTGGGGTTGTAAGCCTCTTGAGATCCCTCGAGAGGTAAAACCTGTTGTAAGGTTGCAAAACCACGCATCACGTGCTATAATCAGTGATCGCGGTACTCACTTCTGCAATGATCAATTTGCAAAAGTTATGCTCAAGTATGGTGTCACCCACCGACTTTCTACCGCATATCACCCGCAAACGAGCGGTCAAGTCGAGGTTTCGAATCGTGGATTGAAACGTAGCTTAGAAACAACTGTTGGAGAAAACCGAGCCTCGTGGGCCGACAAATTGGATGATGCCTTATGGGCTTTCCGAACCGCTTTCAAGACACCCATCCGGTGTACTCCTTACAAGCTGGTTTACGGAAAAGCCTGCCACCTGCCCATCGAGCTCGAGCATAAGGCATACTGGGCCTTGAAACATGCCAATTTTGACCTCAAGACCACGGGTGATCACCGTAAGCTCCAAATTAATGAATTAAATGAGCTTCGGGATCAAGCCTACGAGAATTCTTTGATCTATAAGGAGAAAACAAAGAGGATTCATGACTCTAAGATTAAAAACCGCATTTTTAATGTTGGTGATCGAGTCCTCCTCTTCAATTCTCGGTTAAAGATTTTCTCGGGCAAACTCAAAACCCGCTGGTCTGGGCCGTTCACCATCACTCAAGTTTTTCCATATGGAACCGTCGAGTTAGCTCAAAATGACGGTCCAAACTTTAAGGTGAATGGTCATAGGTTGAAGCACTATTTTGGAGGGGACATACCATCCATGGTTGTCCAGGATCTCCAAACTTTCCCCATGGACAAATAAATTCGGGGATCGAGTCAAGCTAAGTGACTCGGTTAACAAAAACAAAGCGCTTCGTGGGAGGCACCCCATGCTTATCCATCTATCTTCTTTCTATTTTCTTAATAAAGAGGAGGGGCTCCTTTTCCATATCTTGTGTTTCGTGTTTTTCTGTGTTGTGTCCAGGATTTGCCTGAATAATGAAGACTCTCGTGCTCGTGGTTCGCTTCTCTCCACTCGAGTTTCATCATTCGTTGCTCATCCGATATCCTTAATCTTATCGTTTTACGTTTATCTTTGGCATAATTAATAAACGGCCTTAGGTTTATGTAGGAGAACCCTTACCTTTAAGACATTGAGGACAATGTCTCGTTTTAGTCTGGGGGGGGGGGGTAATCTTTCGATTTGATTTGTGCCTTGCATTTTTTGCCGTTTACTCATGCAACCCCGTTTTTCCTAAAAAATTGAAAAAAAAATCCAAAAAAATGAGAAAATTTTAAAAATTTTGTGCAAAAATATAATAAATTTTGACATTTTGTTGACTTTCCGCTGGTGAGAGTAGGAATAAAATTCTGACTTGATCGGGCGTGTTGAGCCCTAGCTTGTCCCCTTAACCATTTATAATCTATAAGCTCGTGCTAGTCTTTTACACAAGGAGCTATAAAACGCGAATTCTTTTCAAGAGTTTGCAAGTTCCCGTATCGACTTTATATATGCATGGCTTGATTATAAGGCTAAGCATTCGCGGATCTTATTATTTAAGATTTTAAATTTGCGAAGAACGAGAAATGATAGAGTTTATTTAAAAGTTAGATGCTAAGCGTGGAGTAGTGGTTCTCTTTAGAGCTCATCGAAGTTACTTGTTGCCTTTTGCTCCCACAAAATTGTTTCACTATATATATCTGTAAGAATAATTAAAGATGTTAGGTTTTGCCGATGATTAGTTCTTGGTCTTCTTAAAAGAATCCTTGTTTTGAAAATTGGGTACACATCAAGGTTCCTTAATAAATAAGTTTAATAATAATAAGTTAAGTGCTCTAAGCCACGGATTCGAGATCGGGCCTTGGATCCTTATTTCCGGAAGGCGTTTAGGTCTTGGCTACCCTCTTGCACCGGCCCTTGGACCCTTAATTCTGAAAGGCGTTAAGGTCTTGGAACTCTCCGTTGTAACGGCCCTTGGATCCTTTATGCCGGAAAGTGTAAGGTCTTGGAATTAAACCGTGAAGTTCCGTCGATTAGGGTACGCAAGTGAAAAGGTAGTGATAAAAAAAAATAAAAAATGCAAAAGTCAAAAATATAAATAAAAACCTTGATGTGGACCTCATTTTCAAAGCAACGGTTCTCGAGAGAAGATTGAAAACTACTTAGCGTCTTAATTTAGTATCTTTATCGGAATAAAAACTTATCAAAACGAGAAAATATGAAGCAATTCATTTCTCACCAAAAATAAAATAAATAGAGGCAAATTAGGAAAACGGGAGCAAAAGGTAATTACACAAGTAACTTCCATGGGTAGTGTTGGCATCTAACTTGTAAATAGACAATGATTTCGTTTTTAAGCTTAGTTTGGGGACTCGTGAAAAATCAGGAACGACGAATTTTATCCGTATGGTCACTTCCTTTGAGTCGTGTTTCCTACTCGAAGACCCTAAAAGTTATTGATAAATAATGATTGTCAACAAAACCGTCACATGATAATGAGAAAAATACAAAAATAGAATAAAAAGGAAAATCGGGGAGTTTTTAAAACTTAGGATTTCTTGATCTCTTTTGAAAATTTTGCTACTTCTCAAAGTTAGTAAAAAGAGATTGGAAATTTTTGGATTTAAAAACGTGTTTTTATAACATTGCGTGAGGACACAGCAATATCTTAGTCTGGGGGATTTTGGTATGTGCTTAAACACATACCTTTATTTGACCAAAACCCGACCAAAATGACCAAAAACTAACCAAAATGCCAAAGATATTTGTGTTTTTGTGTTTATGTTTATGCAGGCAACGGATAAAAGAAAAAAGGACAAAAACAAAGAAAAATCCGGAAAACACGAGCACGAGATTTGGAAAAGATATTTATAGAGCCGAAGCCGGGAAAAATTCGTCAAAGATAATATTTTTGAAGAATGACCCTTGGATCATTGAGAAATTACAAAATTGATCCCTTGATTAACTTTGGAGAAATGGCAGATTTAGTCCTTGAAGTTTCCAAAATTACAACATCCTATCCGGATTTAATTATAAAACCCAAATCCCAAAAAACAATAACCCAGTCCAAGATAATTTCCCAGCCCAAACCCACGACCCACAAACCTTAACCCGAGCCCAATCAAAACCCGGTCAATACGCTAATAAACCCAGTCAACCCCCCAAACAACTTTACCCGCCAAAAAATTACCAGTTACTGTGCTTCTCCTTCCTTCCACTTACCCTGCGCTTCTCCCACAAATTACCCCGCCTAAAAATATCTAAAATGCTTCTAGAAGGACAGGGAATGACAGATGGCAGAAATCCCAGCACTCTCAATGTTGATATCTCCACTATCCCCAATCAACGGATGAGATGATAAGAAGTGGTCACCAAGTTTGATCCAAGGGTCGTGAGTGATCATCCTGAAGCTTCCCAGAAGAAACCCTAGCTCTTGGGGAGTCTATAAATAGCAGCCTCATTCTTCACATAGAGCGAAGTTTTTAGAGTCTAGTTTTTGAAGTTTTTTTTTTTTTTTTTTTTTTTTTTTTTTTTTTTTTTTTAGTATAAGTTAGGGTTAAAATCGAGTCAAGTTTATGTTTTTAATGTAATTCAGTGTTTTTAAGTTGTAATGGTTTGATGTACTCAGTGTTTTAATATTAATGAAAGTTTGATTTGAAATTCCATAGTGTCATGTTTTTCCATTATTCCTTATTAGCTAAATTTCTGCTACATTAAGCTCTTTTCCATTAGAACAAGCTCATTTAAGCTTCCTAGCTTATTGTGAGTCTTTTGATTAGCTTAAACTGTTTTTGTCTCAACTTTTCTAAAAAGTCAACAAAAGTCAAACTGCTTGTCAAATAAGCAGTTTGAAGCATAAGCCTTATTTCAGTGTTTATAAAGCTCATTCTAGCTGTGTATAGCTTTTGTGAGCTTATTTGGTTGATCAAAGCATTCTAAATATCAAAATCTATACCTATGCATTATGTGGAAAGCTTTTTGAAAGTTGCCCGCAATGGAGGGGCAAGATGGACTTTACCTAGCTTATCCTTGATAAGCTAGGAGCTTGTAGCTGCCATTAAGTTGGTGCCTTTGTTTAGCTAAGGCCAAAAGTGAGTTTCATGTTTTATTTTCTAGCCAAAATTTGAACTTTATAGCTTGATTAGTGTAACTTAGTTAGACTATTACTGTTCATCTTGCTTATTTTGAGTATATCAGTGCTTAATTGATTAGTGGTAGTTATTTAGATCTTATTTGTGCTTTTTAATCAGTAGTTATAGTGCTTATCTCATTTTTGCTCTAAAAAAATCATAAAAAGTAAAAAAAACAGCCTAGATAGCTTATAGCTTTTTCAGTGCTTATTTTGATATTAAAAGTTGATTAGTAGGGTTAAAGTAAGCTAGTGATTAAGTGGTATTCAGAATTTAGGCTTATCTTGGTTTATTTCTTTGAAAAATTCAAAAACAGATTTGATAAGGAGTGTTTGGTTTATTAGCTGTCCAGCTTTTTACTGTTCATATGCATATTGTTTAGAGTTTGATTAAGATTATTTGATGATAATTGAGTAAATCTGATAAGAGTTAAGCTGTTTTGATTGGCTTTGAGGTTTTTAGTTCATTAGTGTTCTAAGTAGGGTCTATACTGCCTCAATAAGCTCAGCATAAGTTGAGCTTATTTGGAACTTAATTTTAGCATTTCTGAGTTGCTTTTAGTTTATAAAGTAAGTGTGCAAAAGCTGGTTTCATTTGGTCATAGATTTCATAGGAAAAACGCCAAAAAGCCCACTCTACTGTCACAGAATGCTTGTGCAGAACATGGTTTTTAAGCTACTGATCTAGGATGAATTGTGGCTTATTGAATTAAGCTGAGGACCTCATTTGTGGTTTATAGGTAGGTAGTATAGCAAGTTTCAAGTGAAATATCTGGGATCCAAATTTAGAGCTTATTTAATAGCTTATTTTTTGCCTACAAGTAGCCCATTCGGGACTGTTTTAGGCCTGCTACATTTGAGGAATTGCTTTTTGGATTAATTTGAGCTTATATGCTGAGGTTATTGCTTATTCTGAGTTAGATTAGTAATATAGGATAGAGTTTGATTGCATTAGCTTATTTTCAATAGCCTATAGCTTATTTCTACTTATCTCTTTTTGCTTCCTTGATTCTCTTTGTTTCCACCATTTTAATAGCCCACTGGTCCATTTTATAAGCTCAGTTCAGAGCTTATTTCTAGTTTAAAAAAAATTAATCTCTTTTCAAAAAGTGCTTATTTACAAGCACTAAGTCAGTTTTTAAAAGAAAATAAAAAAAATAAAAAAATAAAAAATAAATAAGTTACAAAAAGTGCCATAACTGGGATTCGAACACGGGCTATCCAGCTCACCCCACACACACACTACCATTCCGCCCTAGGGACTTTTTCGTTATACCTTTCCCTCTCTTTTCTTTTAACCAATTTTTCTCCTTTTAGCTTGTTTTCACGTTTAGCTTATTTTTAGCTTATTCGGTTTAGCTTAATCCGTTTTCATATTTTTCTTACATTTCTGTCATTACAAAGTATTTTTAGAAAAAGTTTCAGATTTTTCCCTTAAGTTTTACTATTTTTGAACGTTTATTTTTCTTATTTTAGTTTTTAATTTATATTAAATAAAACAAAAGTCAAAAAATTATAATTCTTTTTTTTTCTAAAATTTTCTTTTTCAGTTTAGAATATAGGAAAAATAATTTGGTACCCCTAGGATTAGTATTTCATAGATTTGACGTTTTAAGGCTCGGGAATAGCCCGGGTTTTGCGTAATTTAAGTTTCCTTTACGTTTTAGATTTCGTGTGCACTTATTACTTGTTCTATTTGCTTAATTAGTTGTTTCTAGCTATTATTTCATAATTTTAGTTTTAAAAATCCAAAATATCTCACTTTTACACATTTACAACACGTATCACGATCCCGAATCACATATTCCATTCAATCTTCAATCGGGACAACGAACCTAGGGTTTTGCATATTTCCTTTGCAATTCTCCTTTTTGGGATATAAATTGGTTAAATCAATGAATATATGAAATAAGATGAGAGTAGGTATGAGCACTTACAAATCTATTTATGTCATGTTTGACTTTGAGACATTATTTTCTTTGGTGACGATAGTTTCTTCCAGTTCAAAAGAGTGAACACTACAATCTGAGTGTTTAACTGAAAGAAAAAGCATTGAGAGAGTGCATGATTAACATATCATATTTCAGATCATCAAACCATAGCAAGTTTCAAGTTCGAAACATAAGATGCGGTATGATTTAGATTAAAAGAAGCATCACGTGGTTCAGGGGTATATAATAGACAATTCTTCTAGACTTTTGCCATATAATGGTAAAAATTTATGATCATATGACTTCTAAAGTTTAACATGATTATCAGAAACCATAATGTTTCTTAACACAAACAAAATCTTAAAAAGTCACAAACCATAATCACTTTCACATATAAAAATAATATGTGGGTGTACAGTAGCTTGTCACATGATTTTTGTAGAATATAAGTTTCTGTGAAATGGATTATGTGCAATCGTGTAAAGCATATTAAATTGCAAACTTCAAAGTTATTTTTTTGTTATGTTACATGTCTATACATCTGAAAATCAGTTCCCCAAAGGTTTGGAAAAACATATAGATACTTTCATATGCCCTCCCAAACACCTCTAACTTCATAATAAAAATATGTAACTATCACATATACCGTCATAATATTCATAATCTGATTTACCTTGCAATGATGGACCGAACATTGGTGATCCAACTTACCCTTCTACATATCGTCGCTAAAAAGTCGACTAAACTACAAACAATTTATCAAATAGTAATAGTATCCGATCATAAAAGTAAAAAAGTTGATTAACTAGAGTTACCTTTTGCGATAGATTGCAGAACGTTAATCCAATTTTACATCTTGTTCCAAACCCGAGTTGATAGCCTTTATATCAATAAAAGGATTCGATGAGAAACAATAAAAACATATAACTAAAAACTGAAATAGCTTAATAGACATTTCATCAAACACTTATACGGCGCTCAAAACAATAACATAATAAGCAGATAATTTAAGAAAAATAAAATACTAATGGATATTAATATTAATATTAAAAACATACATGATGTTCAAAATGATTTGCGAAACTTACATGTTCAATTGTGTATGGAGATGAAGAACATGTTGATCAAATCATCACGTGTTGCATTTTGCCTACATAAAAAAGTGAAAGAACATAATCAATCCACGAACAAATGAAAGAATATCATGTTTCAATTCAATAAGTAAAATTACAATTACTAAAACATATGTTAGCAAATTAGATATAGGCAAAAATTTAAACAAACAATGCTTACATTTGTTTTAAAAAAGATAGCCATTTAATGTAACAATTTCAATCACGATTGGAGATTAAAGATTCATTTATATTATAATAACTTTTAATCACGATCTTACCTTTAGTGTATCATCAGTAGTTGATAGCTTGATTAATCTTATCAAATGAACATCTGTACAAACTAGAAATGAAAAAATCTTATCAAACCCCATGGCGTGTGTTTATGTGGGTGAAATTTCTTTAGAGAGGAATGTTTATATGAAGCGATAGTGATAGTTGCTTGAGGTGAGGATGCAGATGCACAGAAGTTATTAACAAAGAAGGATGGTATTTGTTTTAAGGCGGTGGAAGCTCGAAGTGGGGAGGGGAGATTTTTTTTGGCAAAGGGATCTGAAATTTTCTAGGTTGAGGAGTACTATGGTGCTATAACCGGGTAAAAATGTAGTGCTACAGTTCAATACAGTGGCCTAAACAATGTTATATAGTGCAATATAGTTGCCTAAACAGTATTTGTAAACCAAAAATTATTTACATACCTAATCTATACTCGCCATGTGTACCACTTAGAGGTACCAACCAATAGGAGTTAGCCAACTAAGTGTTGGGTTCACTTTTGAGGGAAGCACCTCCCCCTTTTAGTATATATATATATAACGAGCGGGGTAGCTCGCGCGTTGCTACGGGAGTGTTTTGCATGAATATATATATTGTTCGAGTTTGCGTTCTCGTTCAGGACAGGACAGTGTCGATATTGGGATATTGTTAGGGTGTTTTATTTCATGTTATGTATTAAACATCTTGCTGTCATAACGTTCGTTTGGTTTCATTTTGTCTAGTAAAAGTCTGTTTCATGTTTCTTTTGTGTGAATTGTGTATTGGTTTTAATCCTTTGTTGTGTAGTTAGTTGTTTGCACTTTGCAGGCATGGTGAGGCAAAGAATGGGTAGCATTATTGGCTTGACTGTTGGACCACTTTTCCAACGTCTGTGCTATACATCAGCTGCGAAATGTTGGTTTGACCGTTTGCACTTTGAATACCATGTTACTCAAGTAGCTCATTTTGCGATTGCATACTAAAAGATCAAATTCTAACTGGAACTATTTTTAAGTCTGCACATCATCTTAAATCAAATTGTAAATGAACTTAAGAAAGAGATTGCAAATGCAAATACATAATGTCATTCAAAACCTCAAAAAAAACCATATAAAGTTTCTCTATAAAATTTACCAGTATCCATTAGCCAAAATTTTTTACAAAATGGTTAATACATAACATGACATGTAACATGGCTGTTCTATTACATAATTAAAATAATACCAATTGTACCATTGTTGAGATTCTAATTAGACATAAAAATGATAACAAAAGATGAGTGAACTATTCCACGAACACAACAAAGGCACGTTGTGCCACTACACCCCAAACCCACCCATTTCAGCCCCTAAAGCCACACGTTTCAGCCCTCATTTCAACACCCAAACGCACTCATTTGCATATCCCATGGCGAAAATTCAGATACCACCTGCAAAATGGCACCACGTAGAAAAAAAAAATGAAGCAAAAAATAATAGCTGTCCAAACAGACTCAGTCCATTTGTGCACATCTGATCGAAATGGGTCACATATTATTATCACTTCCTCGACTTCCTGGCTGGCATCATCACAACTTTTGATATATATGCATTTGCAGCTTTCCAGCCCTTGCAACATAGTCAACACAGCACACCCAAGTGAAAGGCGCAATTGACAAACAAAATATGTGTGGGTTGGCAGGCCGGGCATGAGTCAAATGGGTCAGAAAGTGTTTGCGGGGCAAGCCAACCTAACAAAAATGACTACAAAATAGTGCTTGGCTTCACTAAGATAGATTAGAAAATTAACACGCACATGTAAACTCGCGACTCGTGAGAAATACCATGATTGCATCATTTGCTATCAAAGAGAAATTCATTCTCGTAGCATCTTAATTTGATTCTTAGATACAAAATGACCTCCGTGGGCCAAGGCCTGATATACAGTAGTAACAGTCAAGAAAGAAAAACTTTTTTTCATACCTTTTTCCAAACTGAATGAGTCCCCTGTTGCAGTATCTTTAGCTCATGACTGAACATCGGATATTCGCAACACTTGTAGACGGCTACGATCCGCGTCTTTTCAAACCGTGGCAAGATCTTTCTACGTTACAGATTGGTTCGCATAGATGCCCTGTTGTCTGAGGTGGTATGCTCTTCACCTATAAAAAAACACATGAAGTCATCACAAAGAAGCATTTAATATTAATATGATCTGAATATGTAAACATAATCAGTTCAGGAACCTTCTTCGTGACGTGACTCATGTAAAGAGTAAGAGCAACCTACAGCCCACCACCACCTGTAATGATCCCGTTGGTCGCCTCTTTCCTCTGCCATTTTTTATCTACCACATAAAACAGTCCATAGTGGTATTAGATGAGGTTAAGGAAACTATATGACTGTCTGTTTAAGGCAAGGATATATCTATAATCATTTATGCATATATGAACAAAACAAAGACAACAGTAGTACGAAATGACCTTCGACTAATACGTTTGGCGGGCACCAAAAATCACACCATAGACCATGTGTCAGGTGAGAGACAACCCCTCCGAAATCTAAAGCAGTTGGAAGACCTGATGCTTGATTAACCTCTAACACCATTGTTCCCTGTCAATTTCAAGCTTTGCAATTTTAATTTGTTTTCAAAACTTCAAGCACTATAACTAATTAAAAGAAATACAGGTGAAACTTTGTAAATAGAATCTTGAACCTTAAGTCGGAAAATAAGGTTAGATGAACAACGCCTTAGATCGTAACAGTTAGCCCAAATCGTTAATCAACAAAGCAACGTTTTCGCACAAAAGGGTGAAGGTCGCAACAAAAACCCAAATCATAATTCTTATACCTGAGGATGGTATTGCAACCCGTAAAATAGTCGCCCGACGCACTTCGTAGCTGCACCTGCACCCTGGTCAGTTCTCAACGCAGTTTCAAACCCATTGGACATCTTAAATGGCTGATCTGTATGACTCACCCAAACAGCGTGTTAACTGGTGTAGCATAGAGATCACGAACAACCTCGTCAATGCATGTATATTGTTGTATGCCACATCAGACAATTCATGAACAACCTCGTCAACCTGAAATGGAGTTGGAGTTAAATTTCTTTAGATAGTACAAATATTAAACAATTGTAAGCAAAGGTATCTAAGCAAAGGGACAGTAGATGCCAAAAGTATAACAAAAAAAGAAAAAAAGACAACATTAACCTACGATTGTAGACGCGGAAAGTATAACTTAGAAAAAAAATCCATATTACCGTCCTGCGTGTCGGTGCTTCTTGATGGCCGATTCTGTAAAACATGATCACCGCAAGTACATTACCTAATAAACATCATATCATCAATTGCTATAACAAATCTTTTTTCAACCGAATTATTACTGAAAAATTGTTCGCAATAAAGAAAGATACAGTCTTAATAAGCAACCCCAAACACTCTTTTAGCAATCACCAAATATAAGAGATAATATATTGCTAGATAAAATGATTCACTTTTTGACCTCCCAACCTTGTTATCTGATTGTGCCAACATGTTAAGACATAGTACCATTTTAACAATATAATTAACAAAACTGCATTTCAGTACTAACTTATCTTGAACTTAATTTAACAACTAAATAAGACGCAACAACATTTTAGTTAAATGCATTTATATGCTCATTCGCGATAGTCAATTTTCACTTCAGCATTTCATCAAATAGCTTGTGTTCAACAATCTGATCCGGTAAACCTAAACTTTCTAAACTCAAATCAGCAATCAAATCACTTAAACATACAAATAACCACAATTCACCCTAGACCTCATTGAATTAGGCCAGAATCAATTCAGGTTCTAAATTATTTACTCCTAAAATGAGCAGCCATATTCTTAATAAGTGTAGGATGTTATTTAGGTGTTCTAAAAGTTTTGCATCTATATTAGTCGAGCATGTAACTTAAACAGAAGCATATGACCCTTAAAATGAAAATTGAATACGAAACAATGAACAGGTTAAGGTTCATACCGTAACTTTCTGTTGTTCATTCGTTGTTGTTCAAGATAAATGCCGTTAATCTCAGTGAAGGCCTCCCTGCTCTACGCCTATCCATTCCACCAATCGTACAAAATACTATTAGATAAAATCGCAATACACAAATTTAGTTGTTAAATATATACCAAAATCCTATTACCAAAAACAACAAACAACATCAAAAATTGAAGTATATCCCACCCGTCACCTTCTTTCAACAATTTTTTCTCCAAACCTTGAATCCCAATCTCCGTCTCTTCATCTACTTTCACAGGCACAGGTGGTGGATTAATCTTAAATACTTTGATAACCATATTTAACAGAAAATAAAACATACACGGTAACGTAATACCTGGTGATTTGTGTGTTTGGTGTGAATCAATTCTTTCATTTTATGAAGCTTTATGTACCTGTTGCAAAGAATGTTGACTCAGAAATTTAAGCGAACACATAATATGAAAACAAAAAACTGCAGATTATCATATATAGTAAACTAAGGACTTCTTAAAAAAATTGGTACTTACTTTAAGTCGAAAGAGGACCAAAAAAGAAACTGGACCAATATGGTAGCCTGAAAAAAGTAATTCAAACAATTAACATACATTAACAGATTAACAAAATCAAAAGACACCAAAAACTTGAAGGAAGATTGGGGTCACCGGAGTTTGGTTGTACCTGTTTGTGATTTTATTTTTTTCCATTCGATGCGAAGGTGTTGATGATGAACACATGAAAAGTTAGTTTAATTTTTAATGAGGTTAACACTTACTTACAAACAATATCAGCAAGGTAACATGGATAAAATTATGCAAACCCCCAAAAAAAAAAAAAAAAAAAAAAAAAAAACCTATAAATTATAGATACCTGAAAAACCTAAGATGTAAACATGATCGGCAACGCAATCCCCCCAAATTAACGAATCCCTAATTTTTAAAATAAACAAATAAATAGAAGAAAGAGATCAAATAAATGATTAATTAACCAAAAGTAAAACATAAATAGGGTATAAAGATTATCAAGAAAACGTACACATGGACAGATCGAAACCCTTCAAAGTGAAGATGGCATAAAATTATTATTGTTGTTTGAATCTGGGTTTGTGATACTTTTTTTGTTAAAGGATGATGCGGGTGTAAGGGTTTGGTGGAAAGAAGATAAGAGGAGGGAAGGGGCTGGTGGAATTTTGTAGGAGGTGAGGGGAAGGGGTTGAGGTTTTATCACGAAGGGAAACGGAAAGCTGTTGATGAAATGAGGTTACTGGAATTTTCGAGGTGGAGATTGGGTTGATAAATGAGGGTAGTGATTGATGAACAGTTGAAATAACAGTACCCGGACCAATAGGAGAGCGTTTTTTTTCCAACTCACTCCAAAGTACAACCATTTGATGCATGGTTACTGTTATTCCAACTGTTCCGTACACATTTTTGATGCACCCACTTCCTGGGTTTTATATATATATAATTATATTTTTATATATTAATTAATTTTCGCAATTTTTTATGCATAATAAATAAATGATTAAAATTTGTCCGCTAGTATACAACTAGCTTTTTAACATGTAGATGATCTCCTCTCGTATTAATTTATAATTCAATACGCACGACCTTTATAAACAAACATAGAAGACAAATTTTGGATGAAAACGTATAAGGCTATGCACAGTGGTGACCTGGGTCACCAGCTGCCACATCAGCTTTCTCTCTCCGGTGACCAGACATGACCCATGTGCCACAGTCGATGACCGAGTTTTTTTTTTTTTTTTTTTTTTTTTTTTTTTTTTTTTTAATTCAAATATTTAAAACTACAAATTTAAAATTCATTAAAGTTTCACCCATGCATGCATGCCATCAATTATCAAGAAGAGGCCATGCAAAGTTTCACCCATGCATGCATGTCATCAGTCATCAAAAAGAGACCATGCAAAGTTTCACCCATGCATGCATGCCATCAGTCATCAAGAAGAGGCCATGCAAAGTTTGACAGTTGAAGAAACGTAATTTGCAAATAGAAATGACAAAAGTAAGAAACAAAGGCGAGACAACAAAGCAATAACTAAGATTATCTTAACTACATATAAAAGAAAAATAGTCAAATGTGAAAAGTGAAATGTTGAAAATGGTCAAATGTGAGAGAAATGTAAAAAACATAGTGAATATGGAATGTCAACTTAAAATAAAGACTTGCAAAGTAACTTACTTATATTAGGTAAGTCAAACTCAAGTAAAATGTGGAATTGTAACTTATATTCGGTAATTCAAACTCAAAAGGAAACTGTGACTTATAAATTAAATGGTTTCCTAATACACGATTGAATATGTAGTAATGTAATAAAGTTGACTTGAAACTTATAAGTAGTAACGTAGTTAAGTCTTGAAACTTATATGTAGTAATGTAATAAAGTTGACTTCAAACTTAGTAATGTACGAATGATTTGATAATTAGTTGATTATATGTAGTAAATATAGGAATGATTTAAATTTCGTAACTGCCAATGCCAATGTCCATTGTATGCCAATCGTGTAGAAAAAATAATGCTTTATAAATTTAATACTTTCCAAAACATATCTTATATAAACACCATAATCCTAATTTTCATTTTCAAATTTGTGCTAATTCATAGAAGTAGATGGAAATGGAAATGAAAAATCAAACAAAATGTTGATGATGATCATAAGGTTAGTACATTGTAATCTCTTATTTTTCTTCATAAATTTGTTCTTTTATTGCTATACTTCATGGTCTCTGCTAATGGAGGACATCGCGGTCGATTTGGACCTGGAAGTTTAAAAAGCTCTCGTAAGTTCCTATGTCTTATCTTAGATCCAATATATGCATCGCAATTGACTAATTAATTTAGTCGTGATTTTGATAAATTTAAATTGTTGGCTAAAAATGTCTAATGGTTTGTGCCCAAATGAACAGAGTGCGGTGGAGAATGCATTAGGAGATGTAGCAAAACACAATACCACAAGCCATGCATGTTCTTTTGCCAAAAATGTTGCACGAATTGTTTGTGTGTACCACCGGGTTTTTACGGTAACAAACAAGTTTGCCCATGCTAAAACAACCGGAAGGCCAAGGAAGGTTGTCCAAAATGCCCATAGAGTTCATCACCAATATTTACTTAATCAACAGGGTTATTCTAATGTTTATTAGTATTTATTCTTGCTTCCATTTTGATATTCAATGTTGTACTGTAATAGCATTGAGGTTCATTTGAAAAACTATGAAAATGGACTAACGGTTTTTAATCTATTGTCATTAGCGTGCCGTAATCCATTGGATGCTATTATTGCGTCTAGCATGTTATTGAGCCCAAAATATTTCATATATTGTATTTTGATTGTATTGAAAATTAATTTTTCAAATATGCTTGAACTTTATCATAAGAAAAACAACAACCATTTATTTCATAGTTATATTTACTTTCATACATATTAATCATAAAAAATGAGAATTTGAATATTACCATCAAAGATACGTGAGTTATCGTTGCATATTAAGATCAAATTAGAAAGAAAAATAAAATAAAACAAGAGGTACGAGGAAGTAATCAATTCTCATTTCGATTTATTTTATCAATTAATTCAATTGAAAACAAATTGATATTATGAAGCGATGCATGCACAATAGATGTAGATAGTCTAGAAACCCAATAACATGAAAACGTGCCATCTTGACATCACAAGACATGAGAACACATATCATGAAAACTAGACAAGTACTCGTGCATAACAATGGGATTTTATAGCGGCATATAGTTATAGTGATATTTGGGTTATACAAAACGTTACACAAAACACTTAGCTAAAATATCATTATAACTATATACCGCTATAAGATTTCTTTGCTAAGTGAGCATATATTTATGCTCTTTTTATTTCAAGATCAAGGCTTCTAATAAATATAAGAGGATAAAACTGTATGTATCTTACATTTTACTAAATAAATTAAAAAGATGTACATGAAGAATCTTGTTACTTTGGATTTAATTCTTAAACCGATTTTTATTATGTCCAAGAACTTGATTATTTGTAGTTGAAGTACCATGATGGAACCTGGGAAGATTTAAAGCATAAGTATAGCATAAACAATCCTTTTATTGACCTTTTTGTTATTCATATTAGAACACGTCACACTTAACCAAAATTCATAATTGATGTAATCTTTTTTTTTTAGTTTCATTAAATGTTTTTATATGTTCTTTGATATATGTTAAGAATTTTTGCTTGAGTTGAATTATCGCATGTTACAATCATTTGCAATTACATTTTCATTTTTTCATGTTCTATTTTGAACGTTATACAAAACACTTACCACAATATTGCATATCGTTAATTGTCTGCCGTTAAAAATTTCCGTTGCTATGAACGGGTACTCATCTAGTCTGGAATAAAGACATAATAGCCGGATTAAATTTACCTTTTCAACGAAGTTTTATCGGATATATTAAGTTTTGATCATTCTATTATTACTTGTTACGAATAAATATTCATATCTATCATAAACGACAGATGTCATTGAGTCTAATGTTTAGAGTGTTTTTTCAGTAAATTATAATATATTCTAAAACCCAACTTGGTTTACTGTAGCAACAGTACCCACGCAAGTTTCATGTTTGCCAATTTTAGCCCCTGAGTTTAGTGATCAATTGCGAAGTTAGTCCTTAACGCCCGTAATCTAACAGACGTGGACTAAATTTGAAACGGAACAGTAACTTCAGGAGCTTTTTCTGTCAAAATAATAAACAAAAAGAGCCCCTAAGGTTAACTTTTTTTTCATTGTTAGTCCCTAAGGACTAACTTTGCAAAGAACGCCACGTTAAAGGACTAAAAGCGAAAATCACGTTGCTACAGTGCATAACAGTTGCTGCAGTAAAAACCAATTTGTAATAGTACGTGTACTGTAGCTAAGGATTTTACGCTTTTAGTCCCTCAGTTTAGCTATAAATTGCACCGTTAGTCCCCCGTTAGCGATCTTTTGCAAATTTAGTCCCTAAAAAAAAAAATAAAAAAAAAATTGATCGTTCTATTTCGAGTTTGAATTAAACACAATATTCCCGCAGCAACGCGCGGGTGCACCAGCTCGTTTCATCTAAATCCAAATCATTGTTAAGGCACGAGGAGTGGGTATCTCCCCCCTTAACCTTTACTATATTTTAATACTTCCTCTGTCTTATATTAAATATCTTGTTTGACTTTTTAAAGTCAATCTTTTTCAACTTTGACCTTAACTATTTTATTTTGTGTTATATAATACTTGATGCAAAATATATGAATTTATTGAGTTTTAAATGTATTTTCTTTGATATAATTTTCATCAAGTATTATATAATAAAAACAAAAATATTTATAGTAAAAGTTAAAAAATAAAGACTGCAAAAGTCAAAAAGTATATTTAATATCGGACAGAGGGAGTATTTTTTTTTTAGCTAATCACTAATCTTTATATCGCCTTTCCAAAAAAAAAAAAAAAAAAAAAAAAAATTTTTTTAGCTAATCACTAATCTTTATATACGACTCATCTTTATCACCATGATTCTTTAAATATTCTTCGAAAACAAACCTGCCATGTCCACTAGAAAAATTAGTCATAATTTAAAATTTGATACTTTGGTGAGGTCTTTTGATTGACGTGTATCATGTATAGCAACATAATATTGCATTGAGTGAAGCTCATTTGAGGAAATAGGATAGAGATGAATATAAAATTCTCAACTACCTCAACTAATTAATTTCCACTCTCCAAGTCGTTAAGTTAGAAATATCATATGAAATGAACCTTTTTTCGGCTTTTGTCTAGCTCTTGTTAAATCTCACTAGGAGTGTCGGATTGGTTTTTCATGTGTCGCAAGTTCGAGCATTCTATCGAGAATTTTCTAGTGCGTCCGCGTTTTATAAACAAAGTAATTTATCGCTTATGACAGTTCTCGGCACAAAAATCACATATCAGGTAACTTGCTAAACTTATTGAGATTTATAGCGTTACTTGAGGTAAATTCTATTGGCCTGGTCACTTGAGGTACGGTGCATATGATGCCTAGGCAAATCAACGGTTTTTTTTTTCTAAGACATACTGTCCCGCCGAGCACTATGATGCCGAAGGTTAGGCTTCATGCAGTAAGCGATCGAAATCGATTCACGATCGATTAAGGGGATCGATCCCCTTACTGCAGAACTTGGTCATGCTACTCGATCGCATAGAACATGGTCACAGGGACGATCGATTTGAAAAGACTGCATATCGTTTATTTCTTTTCTCTTTTGCAATATGGAAAGCTTCTTGCTTCTTGCAAAGTAAATATGGCAAGCTTCTTGCAATATGGCAAGATTCTTGCATGGAACAGTTGGTAGAAATGGAGCAGATCAAGAAGACAAGGAAGTCGTTGAAGAAGAAGAAGAAAGTATGTTGATGGCGTTTATATTGCTTTTCAAGTTAAACAAGAAGTATTTATTTACTTTATTGGCGTTTATATTGATGGCGTTTAATATCGCATTTATATTGGTAGAAATGGACACGTTGCATGATTTACATGCATGTTTACATTTTTTAAAATGTAAAAAAAAAAATAAAAAAAATTGAACTTGGTCGCCCTTACTGGGGCACCTAATCGCCTGTAGGTCGCTGGAGAGAGAAAGCTGACGTGGCAGAGAAAAATTAGAAAACTTAGTCGCCTTACTGCAAGCAGCCTTATGCCTAGGAATTATCCAAAGAGAGTTTCAGATTATGAAAATGTATATAATAGGGATCTAACACATGTGACTGTGAGAAATAGCATATCTTGTGTAACCCTTCTCACTAGTACATTAACCACTTTGCCCGACGACTATTTTGCAATCGTGCCGACGTCATGACGTCGGCACCATAAGATGCCGACGACATGACGTCGACAGTCTTGTCGACAATGCTCCGTTGGGATTTAACTTCCCGACAAAAAACCCCAACGACAATGTGAGACCCACACGTTTTTCCAATCAAAGTTTTTTTTTGTTCGACAAGATTGTCCCGACGATGTGTCGTCGGGACCATATTAATAATTTATGATGGTCAACAAGATTGTAATAATACCGACGTCATGACGTTGGTATTTTTACAAAGGTCAACAACAAGTTTCATAATACCGACGTCATGACATCAGTATTTTTTAAGAAGGTCAACAACAAGTTTAATAATACCGACGTCATGACGTCGGTAAATTAAAAACAATACATGATTTTTTATTTAGATGCCGACGACACGTCATCGGGATTTTAACAACTTAAAAATGCAACGCATCCTTGGCTCGGTCAAGCGTGTTTTTTGTCGTTTAGTACAAAATGCCGACGACAAATATCGTCGGCATTAGGTTAGTCGCCCGTTCTCAATATTCTTGTAGTATCTAACACGGCACATATTTTTTAATTTTGTCATTCATTCTTCGACACCTAACATGATCTTCTTTGCCTTATTATATGGGTTGACGGGGGTCGAAATAATAGATGGAAGACTTCTTCAATTTATTTTGATTTTGATGTTTTAGACTAAAGTCAACAAAATTTGAATATATATGGTGGTCCATCTATATTGATGGGAAGTGCTAAATAGAATAACGAGAATAAAAGCTATCACTAACAATACTCAAGACTCTTTAACGTGTAGTACATAACCACAATCACTTGATTAATTATTGGCTTAGCAATAACGTTAATCTGTTTTGAAAACAATGCTCGATTGCTCATCAACAAAATCTAGGTTCAAAGATATTAGCTTAGTTCGCTGTAGAATTATATTTTTAAGATGAAACTTTATAATTTTTGGAAAAAATAAATATGTATACATCAGTACATTATTAATGTAGAAAAAGTATCATTTTAGTTTGTTTAATAGAAATACGATGTTTTTATCATCGAGACTATGTTCGAGATGTTATTTGATAACACAACGAAATTTGGTTAATGTATTCATATTTGTCTTTATCCTTTACAATTTTACATTAGCTAAAAAGTCTCTAATTAGATGCATTAATTTGGATTTAATATGTAGATTGTACAAAAAGGTTCCTAGAGTGGTTGGCCAATTTGATTCCTATATCCATCACAGCTAACCCTTCTTTCACTTCACAAGTAAACCCCTTCCATCTATATATTCCAAAGATTGTATGCATATTTGGAAATGTATTTAGGTCCGGTCATTGTGGTTGCATTCAACCTTGACACACACATAGTGCAGTGGTTGTAAATTCAAGTCTCGTAAAAATTATCAGACAAGCGTATACGTATAGATATGGGTGCTTGTTTCTCATCAAAGATATCGGAAATGGATAAATTGAAGACCATAATTAGAGTTGTGCACTTAGATGGTTCATTGGTAGACTACGAAGCTCCAGCCACAGTTGATCAAGTGATCAACAACTTCCCCAAGCATTTCTTATGCACTCCGCTCCAAGTTCTCCAAAACGGCTTGGTGCCACTCAACCTCAACCATCAACTCAAAACGGGCCAAATTTATTTTTTGCTACCCAACCATACCCTTAAATTCAATGCCTCTCCCATGGACTTGACCTCTTTGACAAGGAAGCTCACCAACATAGCCAAAACTGGCCGGTGCTTAGCCAAGTCGGTCCCAACAAGTACTTCGACTAGCCCACTATGGGACCCAAAAGCCAGACACACAAACCGGTTTTTAGACCGCCAGTGTGGTCATGTGGATAACTTTGGAAATGCACATAAGTCACCTCAGTGGAAACCTATTTTGGCTACTATTAGAGAAAAATCGCTCAATCGAAGAAAGGAATCGCTAGGAGATGATGGTTTTGGAAGTTTTTCGTATAGCTGAATAGGAACATATTTATGAAGATAATTAAGGTATAAATGTGAGAAATCCTTCCATACAAAGCTCTTAACATGAGGTCTCAAGATGAAGACTCTCCAAACATATCCAACTCAGTCATCAATGAGAAGAACTTGTGTACAATATGTCAATATACATGCATTACATGCTACTACAATATTGTTTGTTTACCACACATATCTTAAAGCGTCATATCTTCATAAAGAAGGATATTGTAATCGTATAATTAAGTATTTATATCTACTTTGTGTGTGTATATTACTGTAACATATAAGTATGCTATATATTTTCTATCACTGTGCTCAATCAAAATTATCGTACAAGTAGGGGTGAGCAATTGCAGGGTTTTGACCTAAAATAAATTGGTACCAAACCAAAAAAAAATGAGCTTCTGGAAAAATCTACATTTAGTTTAGTTCGTGCTGATTTTGGTGTCTTATCACTTATATTTTGTGCAAATGTGATTTACTAAGTTTAGTCAGGTTTAGCTAATTGTTGAGTCAGTAGATGCGGGATGCATGGTCGTTCTAGCTAACTTGATACCGACACAACTAAATGAGAGGGTCAAGGGGTCACGCCCCTTTGCAAGGTCAACGGGCAGCGCCCCTTGGCGGTTCAAGGAGCAGAGCCCCTTGTCTGGGTCCCATTCTTCCCAACCGATATTTCCTACCAAAAACACAACTTTTGCCAATAGTTGTGACTCTTCTCGCCAACCTCTTTTAACCGAATATATCCAACTTTCGGTTGTGTTAATATAACATATTTTGATATCTTCCGATTATAACTTACATAACAACTTTATGTATGTTTTTTTGTTCTCTCGTTCTTTAGAAACAACGAGTAGGGAAACCCGCGCGTTGCCGCGGGAGTACTCTGGTTTTTTTTGTTTTTTGTTTTTTTTTATTTTTTAATATATATATTTATTTTTTCCGTGTTGGTGTGTATTTATGCGTTTTAATGTGTTTCTTCTTTCGTTCGGGAAACGCTTAAAAGCGTATTCGAAATAGGTTTTGTAAATGTGAATAAGCTTTAATAAAAATCATATAGACACACATATTTTATGTATATCAGTATAAGAATTAATAACAAAGATGTAGAAGAATTAATAAGAAAGATATGTATGAAAAAAAATGTCGAACTGTCGGATATTTTGGCACGCGAGTCACTTTGTATGATCGCAGATGAGGCCGAGAACGAAATATTGAGTAAAATATCTTTGTTGATTAACATTTGGTGTTTTTCTCGTTATATTTTTTTATGGTTAATAAGTAAAAGTAATCAAATACGAAAAATGATAAAGAACTAAAAAGTTGTAAGTTGGGGTTTTTTTTTTTTTTTTTTTTTTGTTTTTCTCGTTATTGGGCCAGATATATGTTTTTTTTTTGGAGTGCCCATTTCAATATTTTATTTCTCTTAATATTAATAGATGTGGGTAGTTAGGGTTTATAAATCCGTCAGTCACTCATTCCTGTTCCCAAAAGTTTTTCTTCGATCTCAACCTTTGTTCATTCAAACGACATGTCACCAAAGTTTCCAAAGTGTTTAAAAATTGCTCATGAAATCGGTGATCGGCAAATTGAAAGGGTTCTGCAGGCTATTTTTTCGCGTGAGAAGGAAGCCTATAAAGGTGATGAAAAGAGCTATAATGAAATGATTGAAGAGATACAGGCGAGAGTTGAACATAGGCATGGAATAATTCTTGAGCTGAAGAAGTTTTTGAGCGATCCTGTTTTGGATGAATGTCTTGCAAATTTGAGGGATGCGGAGCAAGAGGATATTGCTGAAATTGGCCGTTTGATCCACATGAGTCATGCTGCTGCTTTACGTGTTGGTGAGAAATCCAGAATTATTAAGAAAATTAGGAACTTCAAATAAGCTTGGTGGTTTTTCAGTGTTTTGTATGGGTAAGGTTGTTGAAGTGAAGTGGTGTTTTGTGTTAGTTTGTTGGGTAAAAAGGTTAGGTTTCGATGTAAGTTTGTTGGTATTTTGTAGCTAGTGTGACTGTCAGTTCCAGTGTATCTGGAATATGTTTATGCTGCTAACTGTTAGCTCTAATGTACTTGGAATTTGTAGAATGTTTGTGTAAATATTAATAAAAATATAAGTTTAAGGTATGTGATTGTGTTTTTGATAAGTTGTTGTGATTAAATTGAAAATGTAATCATTTTGATAATAAGTCTATTAAAAGTAGTACAGGTGTTTAAGAATTGAATAGGAAATAAATAAGTAAGTTTGAGTGCAATTGTTTCATAGCTAAGGAGGCATTGATGTTGTTATTACATATGAACTCATATTCAAGTGTGTTTTTTTGAAAGCTCTTTTTTATGGAGAGTTGGCATGTCTAAATGGTTGAGATATCGCATCGATTCAATTGAAAAGTGTTTTGTTAGTTTTGCAAGACTTTGTTCTTGTCATGTTTGTAAGATTTGGTTTGCGGTTTTCTTATTATATGTTTTTTAATGGCATAAAGAATAATAAGAGAGTGTTGTTAAATAAATAGGTACAACAAATATAGATTATAACTGCCATTGATGAGGATAGTGTTTTGTACATAAGTTTTCATAGTGATGAGACCAAATAGAGTGGTGTGCATCTGTTCGATGCCAAAAGTAGGTGTTGTTAACTACCGCTAGTAGTTGTAGATATTTACATAAATTATTCTACAGGATCATTAGTAGTATTGCTAGATATTTACATAAGTGGTTTTTTTTAGACTGCACTTTAGTAGGTTGTAGCAGTCGTCAAAAGGCTAGTCATTGTTCTATTCTGCATATTAAGGTTTCTTCTTTTTGTTGTCTGATGGTTCGTCAAACAGTTTCCATTTGCTTGTTTTGCACGTGTTTTCGGAAGCTCCTTCTGTTTTTTATCTTGTTTGCATACCTGTGTATGCAGATGCTGGTGTTGCGATTTCTGCAGTAGGACAAAAAGATTGAAATTTCGATTTAAGAAAAAAGTTAATGACTTGTTATTATGTTGTTAATTAGATCCTACTTCCCCCTTTTAGTATATGTATATAATTGGTAGATTATTACCTTCTGAATGTTGTTTCTGTGTTATTTTTGTTTCTGTTACTTCCGTAATCGTTGGTTCTGCTGTAGATGCCGGTGTTGAGATTTCTGCAGTAGGAAAGAAAGATTGGAATTAGGATTTAAGAAAAGATTTAATGATTTGTTATTATGTTGTTAATTGGTGGGGGTTCATTAAATGTTTATTTTCCTTTTACTGTATATAATATTTGATGAAAGTGCGTGGAGAATCTGAAAAGAGTATTACCTTCTGAATGATGTTCCTGTGTTGTTGTTGTTTCTGTTACTTCCGTAATCGTTTGTTCTGATGGTGTAACAGTATTGGCAATAGCAGTGAACGGTGGTTCAGTGGTTTTTGCATATTCAATAGCTTCATATTCCTGTGCTTTTGATGTAGATCCTGTTGGAAAAAATAAGAAAGTGGTTAGAAATGATATGTTTCCTAAATCAATTATACATTATGTTGCTTTTATTTCTGTTTTTACCTGATGCTTTTGGTTCCAGTTGTTTTGGTGTCTCGGGTTTGTCCAAGATTTCATTGAAAATAAAATCTGGTGGTCCTTGTCTGCTAGATATGTTACAGTGAAACTGGAAAATGTGCGTTTGCCCGACAATTGTGTTTATTTGTTCAGGGAATTGTTTGGGGTCTGGGTTTTCTAGTGATGCAACAAATGAGTCGTAGTCAGTGCCAACAATATCATCTGCTTTGGGTGTGAAGAATGTCATCATTGCTCTGTGTGTCTCATCTGTGATATATGCTTTGAAATTGTATCTGCATATATAAATTTATTTTGTTGTTTCAGTTCAATGTTTTCAACTTTTTATGGTTACTAAATTATTGTTACCTATTTGCTGGAGCTAGGACTGGCCCATGGATCCTGCATTCATAAATGTCTCCATTCTTCTCAACTTTTAAGGAACAATTGGTGCAGGATTTGTAGTACCATTCCCATGATGTGTTGAGGCTTGTTATGGTTGCTTGACAGGTAAATCGAACTCCCTGTGTTTTATAGCAGTAGTTTAAGTTTTAGTTTTTTAAAAGGAGAAAACTATATGGTTAATTTGGTTATAGCTTACTTGATAAGCATTTGGAGGCTGTCCCATGAGAGTTGTAAGAGGGGACCTGTTTCGTAATTTTTCTTGTTCTTTGTCTTTGAATGGTTGCCTAACAACTTGTAATGGTGGGATGAGGTTAAATAAAGCTTTGTACCTGTTAAGCATATAGACTTGTTTTAATACATTAGGTAATACATAAATTTAATTTTACAAAAAAGTATAATGCACATCTTACTCTGATTTATATTGTTCTAGTTCTGGGATGTTTGGATCCATGTAGTAATAAGTAGCTGGTGTTGCTGAAAGTTGTAATTTGTTTCAAAATCGTGTAACTCTGCAAGAGCTAACAGCTATTATCACAGGTTTTTCCATAGCATCAATAGCATCCTTGTTAAATGTCTCAGCAACGTTGCCCCACAATGTTAATTCAACCGAGTCGCGACTATTTTAAGGAATAAATGAACAGGATTATGATGGTGCTTGGTTTTTTATTCTATAAAAAGTACGAAAATTTAGTTTAAGGTACTTACTTTAAATTTTGGATCTCAATTTTGCGATGCATCACTTGGTTTCTATTCGGGTTCCCAATTTTTTCTGTTTCAGTAGATCGCATGTAGCATCGTATATAGTCTGTTAAATTTAGGAAAAAGAGTTTGTTATAAATCTGTTGCATATATAAGTGTATATTTGAATATTGTTACCATTACCTGTGAGAACTGGAGGAGGTCTTCTTATTTTGTCATTTGGATCAATTACCCTGCCAGGCAGTTGGTTATAAGAGATGAAATCGAAGTAATGGTTTGGAAATCAAGCATCTTCTATATCATCGAACTTTGTGAATCTGGTGAATGACAATGTTGTTTTGTTTAGCAGTGTCTGCTGCCAACTATCTGTCGGAATGCATGTGAACCCCGATATGCGGTATGTTTTTCCCGGCACAACAATAGGGGTAAAGTGGTCAATTTCACTGGCATCCATATTTGCTTGTATTGCATCCCCCTGTTTGTATAAAAGTATTATTTAATAGTTATTTGTATATATTGTATTTGGTTCATTTCGTGTGCGATGTATAGAATACCTGTTTGTCTAATAGAATTGCCCGAAAACCTTTATCTGCTGTGTTTGGTGGATCCCAATGTATCCATGCTCGGTATACTTTTGCTTCTAGGATTTTGTCCCTATCTGTTGGTTTTAAATCCCTGATATCAGCTACTGCCATCCTGCACATGTATGAAATATAGGTTAAGAAAAGCTGGTTAGGTTAACAAACAATGAATGGTTAGTGATACATGCTTATATGTTAACAAAGCTATAAATCGAAGTATGACATATGCAAGAAAATATTATGGAGCTCTATTTGAGAAATTTTGTTTAAAAAATCTTTATACACTATATTTTTTGCTGTGTTTGGGGGGTGTTCAGGGTCTGTTTTCATAAGGATTTTTAACCCATGTGGTGATGTTGCTCGTGAGAGTGCAACATATAGTTGGCCGTGACCAAATATTGGCTGTAGAAGATAGATGCCGATTTTGTATAAAGACTGCCCCTGGCTTTTGTTAATTGTCATCGCATAGCAAACTTTAACCGGTAACTATTTTCTTTTGAAAATAAACGGGTAGTTGGGATCTTTGTGTGGCAAAGGGATTCTTGGAATGTAGACTTTCTCTCCGATTCTTGTGCCTGTAATAATTTCTGCCTCTATTAATCTTGACATAAGATTTTTCACTATCATTCTTGTTCCATTGCAAAGACCACCTCCTAAGTTAACGTTTCGTAGCAGCATTATAGGAGCTCCAATTTTTAACTGAAGCTTATTTGGTGGTAAACCTGGGAACCTGAGAGTAATACTCGGGTGGGTATAGCATTTCAGTTGCAGCCCCTTCTTTTCCTATCGGAATTGCCTTGTCATTACTTATGTAAGTTGTAATTTCTCCTTTGACCAATGACATGACTTTCTCGTTTATAGTATCAGCAGTTTCATTTTTTGGGCATACTATTGCTTTTTCTTGCAACATATATGATGTTGGTTCTTCTAATGTATCTTTATCATAACAGAAATTGATGAGTTCTTCTATGCCATTTTCATCTTCTGGTATCTGATATGCGTCAGGAATTGTAACAAAGAATCTTGTGGATCTTTTTCGTCAGGTTCTCCAATTTTACCATCACCTATATCTAGCAACCATGAAGAGAACTCTTGGATTTTCTTTCTTTCGCCTTCATCCAGTTTATTTTGTTTCAGCCTCATGTTTTGTTTAAGCTTAAAAACTTTGAAGTGTGACCATAGGTATGATTAAGCTATTGATGAGCCAATTATGTCTGATTTCGAACCCTTTTTTTTAACAGGAAGTGTTTGTCTAAAATCGCCACCTAACATGATTGTTTTTCCACCAAACAATTGTTCTGAATTACTCAGGATATCTTTAAGTGATCTGTCGAGTGCTTCAAAACATCGTCGGTCGTTCATTGGTGCTTCGTCCCATACTATCAATTCGGTTTCTTTCAGTAATTTTGCCATCAATGTGCTTTTTTTATATTACACATTGATTCATCTGTTAACTCTAACGGCAATTTAAACCTTGAATGGGCGGTTCTTCCAGATGGTAGCAGCAACGATGCGATGCCTGAAGATGCAACAACGTGCACAATTTTGCCTTCTGAATGTAACTTATTAATTATTGTCTTCCATAGGAAAGTTTTCCCAGTTCCACCATGTCCGCATACAAACACCAACTCCTGCTTATTGTTATTTGATACACCGATTTTAAGATTGTAGATTGACTTCTGATCAGCATTTAATTTCTCAACACAAACGGCTGCTTCTTCTTTTAGTTTTGCTCGGTTGTAATTCTTTTCTTCCATCAGTAACCTGTTTTCAAGATCAGTGAGCAGATGGCGTGGGGGCAATGATAAACCAAATTCTTGGACTGATCTTGAACAACCATTCAAGATCATTTCTATTTCATACATGATGTACCCTTTCATCTCTGGATCATTGACATGTAGGTTTCTAACATGAGACATGTATGAAGCTTTTCTTGGTATATCATCTGCCATAATACACCAGTGTTTTTCCCATAGCTGCACCGGGTCTGCAACATCACAGTAGAGTAGAATATGTGCAAAAAGGGTGCGAAGTTCTGAAGCTGTTGCTGACAATGCTGCTTCTTGAAGTGCTGTATCCCATTCCTTGTCATCATCTAGTAAGCCGAAAGCTTGACATGCTGCACGATATGTTGGGAAGACTTTGTTATTGACAGTCTGAACGTCTAGAAATGATGTACAGCCTTTTTGATGTGCAAGCAACATTCGGAAGTAGAACAGCTCCCCTGCGCCTGGATGGACATAAGCGAGACGACCAATTGCATACCTGTTTTTATGCTGCCTACGCCTCCATGTCTTTGAATTTTCGTACCAAACATATTCAGTAGGAAAATCTAAGTATGTCAAATGCCTGCCATCGTCATACAATTGATTATATGTGAACCACTCTGTTAGTGTTGTTAGTTTTCTTCCATCATCCGCTAACACGGATCCCAAAGGCTCTTTATCACGAAAGGTGATTGTCTGCATATCTTTGAGGTGGACTGCGAGGATCTGAACCGGTGGGTCCATATAGTGGATTAGAAATTTGAGGATTCTCTAGAACACTTCATATGGACAGATAAACCGGCCGTCAATAAAATTTTTGATTTCATTAATTTCTATTTTAGGTGTAAATGATGATGTACCTGGATCGCCAATGGGTCGTGTGATGCGAGTTGCAATACGATCTGTTCCTTTTGAGATATGTTTGAATAGATATTTTATCAACATACTCCAGCCACAATATTCTACATTTATGTGTGCGTGAAACGTGAGACAGAGCAGCCGATTATAGGGAACGACATAGGTGTTATCTAATCTGAATTCACCCTTCATCACATAAGCTTGTGTGTTTCTTCTTTTGTAATGTACATGGCCATCTTTATCAAAAAATGTATTGTCATTATATTTTTTTGGAAAATTTCTTGTGCAATAACCTTCTTGCATACACGGAGCTGATGGTTTACCATTGCCACATGGCCCATGCATCATGAGGTCCGCAACAACTCTATAAGCTTGAGGATCAGATTCCTTATCAGGTAATTCGGCTGAAATAAACTTCTCCACTTCTTCAGGGTTCTGTATTCTGTCTTTCGAAGCAACCCATAGAAGTGTATGGCAATGTGGAAGCCCGCGTTTCTGAAATTCTATAGTATATAGAACTGTAAGCAAAAAAAAGATATATTTTTTTGTTTAAAATATGCATATGTATAAGTAAGTAGCCATTTTTTCTTTTTAACAAAAGATATATTTAAAGTGGTAATGTACCTCCAGTACAGCGGCCAAATATGTCACTTTCTTTTAGGACTCGTATGAAATCTTCGACCTTTTTCTCAAACACGCGATCTACCACGTCAGCTCTGTCTGAGTGAGTCAGTTCTGGATATTTTGCCATGCGCCTTCTTATCTCTGGCCAATTCACATTACATGTGAATGTAATAAAGAATTGCGGGTTTCCAAGAACACGACATATGGCCAGGGCATCAAGATAATGGCTATACATATATCTTGGTCCACCGGTAAAGCTTGCTGGGAGAATAATTTTTTTCCCTTTTTGAGCTCCAACATGATCCCCTCTTGACATTGCATCACATATCCCTGCTAGACATTCACTTCTAAAGTTATTTTGCTTTGCACGTATGTAATCAAGCCTATCTTGCTCAAGGGCACAATATACTGACACAACGTATTGCTGGAATAATCTTCCACTTCTAAATATATGCCCATATTCATCAAACCGTTCGTGCAATTGGTATGTGTAATATTCATTCATAGATATTTTCTGCCTTTTCCTATGTGCATTAATACCATTCAGCTGCATTTTGATATTGTAACCTGGTTGCCCATATGCAAATAGAAGAGGAAACCGAAGAGACATGTATGAGCTATGAAGCTTGTTGATTCTTTTAGGCTGCCTGTCTTTGTATTCTATGATGACATCGTAGTCTGTTCGACTATTTCCACCGTCTTCAAATACTATTGCTCCAAGAGTTCCAGAAGTAGGAAGCTGGTATTCTCGAGCACCGACAACATTATATAGCTGAATCTTTAACTCAGGTACATTGGTTTCGCTGCATTTATCACGAGCTGTTATGAAAATCTTAACTAATTCATTGTGTTCATCTAAGATTTGTATCAGCTTCTGAACTATTTCAGGGTTCAAATTAGTATCACCGTCATGGGTAAAAGGTTTCATTCTGTTGGCTACTTCATTTTTTGTATCATAAATATAGAGTTGTAGAAATCTTGGGTCGTCATTATCTTTTGGGCATAGTGTACCTATCCAATGATACACTTGCCCTGAGATCTTGAACACATATGGGCCTTTTCCATCGTTTACTGATTCATCGATCTTTGCTCCAAAGGATGTCATACTAAACATTTGATTATATGCGCGTATATTATCGAGGAAATGTTTATCTTTGAATAACTTTTTCAAATTTTCTGGAGGGTCTAGCTCTTTTTGAAAATATATTTGGCCTCCTCCACAACAACGATGGTATGCTATCTTGCTTTGTGCACTGGTTCTTTTTAATCTTTCTCCATACCAAAAGTATGCGTTGCAGTACTCACATCTTTGGTCACAGTCACCCAAGTCAATATATAAATCGGATACATCTGCGTCATATAGGATATAAAAGGATTAAATTTACTCGTTAATATTATAAAATATACATGTAAATGGTTTATAACTCAAATTACTTACCTTCTGTATAAGATGTGGTGGGACATTGTTTTTTGTGTTTTAATATTGTTTGACCATTTACTGAGAGTGCTGTGGCAAATTTTCTTTTACGCCCTGTTGAATTCATTAAGAATCATATATTCCTGTTAAAATAATACACGGAATATGGGTTTATCAGTAAAAAGGAGTATATATGAATAGTGTACCTTCACTTGTTGTTGCATGATTGGAACTTTCTGTTCGTGTAGAGTAATTTTCATATTCTGAAGATGGTACATCATTTGTCGAAAAATTTGACTCAGCTACTGGTTGTTTTCTCTTCTTTTGAATGTGTGATTTGCCTGGGTTGATACACAATCATAGATTCCTCTTAAAACAATGTATGCAATATGATTTTCTTGTTAAGAAAATAGTATATCTGGAAATTTACTTGTAGTTATTGTTGACTGATTACATTTTTCTTTTCCTGTAGAATGGTTTTCATATTCTGCCGATGTTCCAGTATTTGCTGAATTGTTTGAGGTAAACACACTTTGTTTCTTCTTCTTTTGAACATGTGATTTCCCTTTGCCTGCATTCATTATATTTCACACATTTTTAGTATCAATGGATAATAATATAAAAAATTAATATGTTATACATAGACTTATATTGTTTGCATAGAATATTAGCTTTGAAAATGCTGCATTCATGCACCTAATTTTAGCTATGCCATAATTTAGTCAGTATAAATAATGAAGTAAGTAACTTAAATTAATGAAGGTGCATTATTGAAAGGTATTTTAACTGTTGTATAAATGATTTACTATAAATGAAATAAGTAAAAAAAATTACCTCTATTTTGTTTTTGCTTTGTGTCGGTAACTGTATGTGATGGGACAGCCACTTTTTTTGATGTTTTGTTTGCTATCAAAGATTTTGCTGCCATATCCATTTGTTGTTCTACTTCGACAGTTAACGTTGAACCATCTCCTGGAACAATTTTTTGTGGTACAACAGAAGATACGCGTGCATCATGTATACTTTGTCCTACAACTGGATATTGTTGGTTGATGCTCATATACTTAAACGGGTTAATATTAAGTGGCCCATTAGTAGTTACGTTATCCAAGTATTGTGAGGATGTTGCGCCATTTGCTGAAAGTGTACCTGCATTAGTTGAATTTGAGACATTATGACTATGAATAAGTACTAATATAAGAAGTTAATTTGTGAAATATTAATTCTAAAAATGTGATAGTTGATAAATTTGATCAACAAAAGTAATTAAAAAAAAAATGATTACCGAAGTTGCTAATAGAGGATGATGATTGCCAACGTCTTTCATCTTTGCTAGGCCTTTCTGTAACTAAACATTTCCCCTTAATATCAAAATATCCTTCAATGCAATTATTTGGTACACGCTGAGGGAATTCTAACCCGGTATTTTGGTTTCGATGAGTTTGATCATTTCCGATGTACCAATTTTGGAAATGATTAGGAACACAGTAACTTTGTGAATTGGGAGCAAAGGATTCTGACACAGGGTCATTGTGTCTTAAACTGTACATACAATTAGATTGTTTGCATACATTATCATTTTTTAAAGCACCTGCATTAATTAATGTAAATAATTTTAGTTGCAACTTAATTGAGGTACCATAAATAATGAAATAAGTTATTTAAATTAATGAATCTGCATAATCAAAAATGAGTTCTCATGAATTAAGTGACTAACTGAAATTACCTCTATTTTTAGCAGCCATTTGTTGGTGTAATTCCATAATTGATGGTGAACCATTTCCTGGGGAAAATGACTGCGATGCAACAACAGGTATGTTTTCCGCAGTTTCAAATCTCTTTGCATCATGGATGCTTTCGCCATGAAATGGATGTTGTTGGTTGTCAATCATATAGGCCATTGGGTTCAAATCAGCAGGCCAATTAGTATTTTGGAATTCCGGGTAATGGTTAGAAGGTTGTGATGCTTTTATTATTGTAGATGTTAAAGGCATTATACATATATTTACAAATACTGGGATTAAAGAGCAATTGAATAACAGTTGAGGATGCAAAAAACAAATTAATGCAATAGCAGCTATGCATATGATATTACAAAGCACAAATTTAATTAAATGGAAAAACCACATCAGTACATAGAAATAAAAAACATAAATAATAAAATCTAAAAGCTTATATATTACCATGGATGGACCTAATTATGCAAGATACATGAGATACCTTTTAAATAACACCCGATATAACTCTCTAACTACTTGCAAGTTCCTCTTCTGCAAAGATAAATGGTAGCAGATCAGTTATAACCACACACACAAAAAAAAAAAAAAAAAAAAAAAAAAAAAAAAAAAAAAAAAAAAAAAAAAGATTATTACACCAAATTTAAATTACAAAAGAGGAACCAATAATTATCAGACCTGAGTCAATGGTATATGTTTTAACTTTCTTTCTTCTGTTTGAAGGATAGTGGTAATATAATCTTCTAACTGCTTGCAACTTACTCTTCTGCACAGGCACATATTAACAAGTCAATTGTAACACCAAAAGGAAGATTACAAAAAAATCAACATTTGAATAAGAAAACAGAAACCAAAGATGATCAGACCTGAATGTATGCTATATATTTTAACTTTCTTTCTTCTATGTGTAGGATGGTGGCAAGAGATACAACTTCCTGGTTACACTTTCCAATGGCACAAAGTATACGGAGGCAGCCTGGAGAATGATCACAAATTGAAGACAACAAAGATGACAAATGAACTTTCTAGTTGCAGGTTGCAATATTCATAGGGAAAGCAAACCAATGTATCCCTCATTTAATGCATCAGACTGCAAGAAACTACACCTGGACAATGAGGAGGGAAAGTGGACAAAACTTTCCCAGGAAAATCTGCTACAGTAGAGTACTCACACACACAAAAGCTAGCTTGAAGTACTTAGAAAACAAATAATTATTTTGAAACCAAATCAATGTATGACATGTGTACTTAATTAAGCAGGAATTATTTAGACACCCAATCTCATGTAGGCACGTGGGCCACTTTCACAAAACAACCAATAGGTGATAAACACATCAGCAAACGCTTCCCTTGAAAGGGATCTTACTTCCCCCTTTTAGTATATATATATATAATGTGTAGTTTTCTTGAATTATTCAATTGAGAATTTAGTGATACCTAGGGCATATAAAGTCGAAATACTTCAATCAGAAAATGATCTCTACAAGAATATATTCATATTGTTTTTTATTATTACTGCTCACACACACCCAAATTCCAACATTCACCGCCACACAAACCTGAACCAAATAAAGCTCACCTTCCAAAAATGGATTTTCAAGATCTTGTATAGTATCCAAACACTTGTATGAGTACAGGGGTGTGCACGGTCCAAAAACCGGACCGGACCGGCCAAGACCGGACCGGACCGAAGACCGAGAACCGGAAAAACCATAGACCGAGACCGGACCGAATGTGGTCGGTCCGGTCTCGGTCCGGTTCGGTCCGGTCGGTCTTCGGTCGGTCCGGTCCAATTAGGCAAGATTTGCAAGTTTTTTTCGGTTTTTTGGTCGGTCCGGACCGGACCGACCGGACCGAAGACCGAATTAGCCAAAAAACTTAGACCGAGGACCGGACCGAATGTGGTCGGTCCGGTCCGGTCGGGTCGGTTTTTTCGGTCGGTCCGGTCCATCCGATCCGTTTGCTCACCCCTACACTTGTATGAGTACATGAGAGTACATTATACATCCCATGTCAAAGTTAGGTAACCGTTAGAGTTAGTGGGATTTGTATATTTTAGTTGGAACCTCCCATCAACCTCCCATCTATCTTAAAAAGTTAAATAGTGCATAGAACTCTAGAAGTGAATTTAAATGAGTGTGTTAGGGGAGGACGTATTTGAGTCATCCTAAACAAAAAATTTCTTTATATATCATAGAGTTTAATACTAAGCGCATATTTTTTTCAAACTTTATCATACCCTATGACTAATTCTTAAGTTCGCCCCTGATTGTGTATAACAAACTTTTACAACTTTGCCAGATGAATATAAGTTTTCATCTTAAAATGATTCGATTAATAACCATCACTTAAGTTACAACCAATTTAATTTCTACTATAGTACATTTAGCAAAGTTGCTTCGAGGCAATCCTGTTTCTGCTAGCGCCACACCTAACAAGCACTAGCTACAGTACTCTACGCATAAATTATGCTGGCGAGATTGTTGGGGTCAATCCTGTTTTTGCTAAGGGCCTAATGAACAGTGAAAGCTACAGTACTAACGATCGTTAGTTAACGGTCGTTACCTTTTTTAATATTAAAAAAAAAACTAAAATGCGACAACAGTCTCTGAGGTGTAACTTTCGTTGCAAAATAGGTCCCTTAGGGACTAACGATCTCGCACTCTTTTTTTGTCATTCTATGTAGACTTTTACCTAAAACACTTCCATACCACCTAGACTTTTTAAGTGTTGAAGAAACACATGAAAATTTAAGCGACACTTTTTTTTTTTTTTTTTTTTAATTTTAATGACACTTTTCAGACTTTTGATGACACTTCTTTTATATGTAACCAAAAAGATTATTTTTTTTAGGGAATTCTGTCACAGATGTTTGCATGGCTTTACTATTATCCTCAAAAAGAATTGTCACATGTATCATTTACACATTTAGTAACTCGGACTCCTGGATGTATGTGTTCAACCTCTATCCTGATTCCCGATGTCCTTTTAATGGTAGTTGATCATAGGGATGGCAAAAAAAACCTAAACCCGACGAGGAAATCCGAAACCCGAATTAATTGGGGCCGGGCGGGGCATGCTAATCGAGTTACGGGGCGGGTTTGGGGCTTAAACGGGGATTTTAATCGGGTTTGGGGCGGGGAGCGGGGGATCCTCGCCCCGCCCCGCCCCGCCCGAATAATATATACACATATACAAATATATCAATATCTATATATTATTTTGTTAGTGTTTATGTAATAAAAAACTATTACTCTAATATTGTTAGTTTTTATTATCTTTGTAAGATTGCAAATTTGTGATTATAAAAACTCGTTTAGTGTCATATTTATAAGTTTTAATTTTTGGTGGAATAATTTATCATTATTTATGTATAATACTATCGTTGAAAACTTAATAAGGCATGTTTGTAAATTGATTATTAATAGGTTCTTAATTCTTCATGTTATTGCTAACGGTCTAAAAATAATAATAAACGTCAAATGGTGCGGCTTTGGTCGAGAATTGCACTAAAAAAGGACACCCCGATAAGATCCTCGATTAATACGGGTCGGGTTTGAGGGAGCATCCCGCCCCAACGGAACACCCCGATTAGATCCCCGATAGGGATCGGGGCGGGTTTGAGGAGAACTTTGATAATCGGGTTTGAGAATGAGGATGGCCGCCCCGCCCAAAATCCGTCTCATTGTCATCCCTAGTTGATCACGTATAGTGTATCCCTGGACTAAAAAAGTCCGGATCTCACACAAAGCAAGGAGACGTGACCGAACACATCCGGACATCCATAGACGACCCACAAATAATACCTTCGGATTGGGAAGAGATCGGGACTCCACAACAAGAAGGGGGAAAGCATGTCCGGATAACCACAAATAATTCCATTTATGTATCTTGAACATATTTTATGCCTTAAATATGTCAAAGACCACTACCAAATGTGTTGAATTTGCAAACAAAATTATTACTACCTCATTCTCAAAATAAATATCCAGTTTGATTTTTCTGAGTCAAACTGGTTCAACTTTGATCTTTTATATTTTTGCGGGTGTTATATAATACTTGATGCAAAATATGTGAATGAATTGAGTTTTAAGTATATTTTTCGTTGGTATAATTTTTCATCAAGTATTATATAACACACACAAAATATTTAAGGTCAAAGTTGAACCAGTTTGACTTTGAAAAGTTGAACCAGTTTGACTTTGAAAAGTCAAACTGGACATTTATTTTGGGACGGAGGGAGTAGCTTTTATTGCAACAAACTGGAAAATTATGTGTTAGTACAAATCTTGGGCTCAGTGCAAGACCTAGTTTAGGCTAGCTTTTGGCAGGGTCGGATCTTGTGCTAAGTATCTTGTAGAGCTGCTAAGAAAAGACACCACCGTTAGTCTCACCGCGGAAGGGGGTTTTCGCGGTCGGCCTCCGGTGTGAGAGTAAGTATATTGCTTAGAGAGAGAAAGTGTATGTGCGAACTATGTGATATTTAATGCTATTAGTTGAGAGTAATAAATGAAGTGGGGGTATTTATACTACATGTAGCAAACTGCAAAATTTTTCTATAATTAACGACGTTTAATTATATATTAATCCCCGTCATTAATTTTAATCACCATTTTTACGGAAAAATTTAAATTTTTCTTTATTATATTATTTTAACGCGGGAACAATATCACATAAATTACCAAATGACGGGACGAGCTCATACGCGAATTTACTAAATCAAATACATCTAATATAAACTCACATGGGCCAAGAGAAACTTCAACCCAACCCTTCTTCTCGCCCACTGTTCATCAACCCACCATCAAAAAGCCCAACTTTATTTTTTTTTCACATTCCAGTCGAACAGTCCTCTCCCAAAAGCCCTCGTCTTCTTCAAATTTCTAAACGCGACATGAACATGTTTTTGCACCACCTAATTGTCCTCCTACCAAGGAACTAGGATGCAAAATATTAGCTCGCAATACGAACGTTTGATACATTTTTAATAAACCAAAACGTTTGGCCATTTAACACACAATCGACATATATATTTTTTTCACAAAATGAACCATTTTGACCCGAGCTTGTTTCCACCCATTCTAACAATTTTGCTTGATCATTTGTGAGTTGTTAAGAGTTTCTATCGTCAAAGATGTTAAGTTTACTCGTTGGTTTCAATTCTTGTACACCAAAATAGCCTAGTCGACATATATATAAAAATATGTCGACACACCTATCACTTCCCCTCACTCACACATGTTATTTATGTCAGTAAAATCTATCTAAAGTCCACAAAATCTCTGCCATCTACAGTAGAAACATGTGTGAATGTTTTAAAAACTTCTATATTAACTTATACGTATACATATAGGTGTATAACCCATTTCACCACTACCACCTCTCATCCCACCCTCCTTGATACATTTCTAACCCATCTCTATCAGTAGAGAACTCACTAGGACCAGAAATAATCACCATGCCTTATTTCTAGTTCATACGAGATATATAAGGATCTATATGTAAACGTACGTATTGAATATTAGCGACTTGTGATTTCCTCCTCGTGTTCTAGCTACTCTCACACGTCCACTACCCACCCTAGAGGTGAAGTAAGTCGTTACAACCTCTTTTCGATTCAATTCATACGTTATTATATCACCATGCATTTATTTTCGTCACACTCGAACGTATATAATTTTTGTTATTTATTTACGTACCACATATATATATATATATATATAATATATATATATATATATATATATATATATATATATATATATATATATATATAATATATATATATACTATATACTAGACTTCATGGCCCGCCCGATGGGCGGGCATGACTTGTAATTATAGCTTTCATGGCCCGCCCGATGGGCGGGCATGACTTATAAGCCCTCCCGGGCATATAAGCCCGCCCGTTGGGCGGTCATGACTTATAATTATCGTTGACATATGTTTGTATAGCGTAAGATGACTTATAATTATCGTTGGCATATATTTTACTATAGCGAAAGAAGTAAAAATATGGTTGGAATGTGTATATATATATACAATCATATATAGTAGAAAGTAACTAAGTTAAGGTAATCAAGTTAAGAAAACTATTCCCTTGCAAGCATCCACACGTGCAGCCTCTAGAATTCGTATGCTATAAAACTCGTTGTAATTAAAAATTGTGACATTCTTGCTCATTTCATTCCATATTAGGTTCAGAGCTTTTATAGCTTCTCTGTTGGTTTTTCTTTTTCTTCTCAATGTGCTTCATTGGAAGATAATTACAAATAAAGTGCACCATAATGTTAGCCTATACATACTGTAGATATGTTGAAATGATTTATATAGAATAAAACCAAGTAAGTTACACACCTGTTGTGAATGCAGGCAGTTGTGGTGCACCAGCGTGCGGTCCGCGTGAGATAAAAGCATACTCAATGGGCGCGTTGGACGGTCCTGGTAAGTGACACATAATAAGAAAAATATTTAACATACAACGTATTTAAAAAATAATAATCAGTCGCTGTCTACCTCCCGTAAAGAACAACGATGCACCTCTTGAGAAATCTAAAACACGTGTATTAAGGCACGGCTGTATAAAAGCATACTCAACGGGCGCGTTGGACGGTCCTGGTAAGTGACACATAATAAGAAAAACACTTAACATACAACGTATTTAAAAAATAATAATCAGTCGCTGTCTACCTCCCGTAAAGAACAACGATGCACCTCTTGAGAAATCTAAAACACGTGTATTAAGGCACGGCTGTACATATAAAACACCATATTCAGTGATACCACAAACTATTTTTTTGACCCAAAAAACAACAATAACGTTTCATAGAAATAACCTTGGCACGGACCGAAAACAGTCTGCGACTGAAAATCTAGCGTCACGGGACCACCAATTGTTGCTGTATCATTTTCTGTAGTTCGTTGTTTTACTTAATAAAAATTGCTGAAAAGGATGTATAAGTTTATGCGTTATTGTTTTTGTTAAGTGTTTTATTTGCTATGATGGTAAACGTGAGGGGTTTTATGTGGATTTCATAAATATTGTTTTTGTTATTAGCGTTTTTTATTTATGTTTTTTTAGAAATATAAAAAAATCGTATGCATCAACAACAGCGGTACTTAAATACAGTTTAATACAGTTATTTTGTGTTATTCTAATTTAAGTAGGGTTGTTTATATTTTGTTTACCATACAACATTTCTACAATAAAAACATAAACATATTATATTGAACAAAAAAAACTAATTTGCTTACGGGTGCATAACACGCTGTCATCACCCACATCTGAAAACTATCACAAATCCTAAAAAAATTACCTGTGTGCATAACACACTTTTTCGCCATAACCAAAAGACGCTTTCTCAGACGTTGTAGACTTATAAATCGTATACGAAAATAAAGAACGTGTTTATTGGCAACAGTGACTAAAAAAATAGAAAATGGAAAACGTTAACCGCAAAGACACATTATAAAATCTCAGTGAACGTACAACCCGAACGTTGTGGTGCAGCGGACGCTGGCTGGCGTGAAACAAAGCCGTTCGATGTAGACGCATTTCAACCATCGCCTGCATAAACGGTATATATATATTCTTAACCACGTTAAGTAAACCACGATTACAACACCAATAATGACAATAAAGAGGGAGTCCTGGAGAAAAATTAACATCCATAGTAGTAATGATGGCAAATTGGCAACAACAAAACACCAGTTTGAAGTAAAAAACTCAGATATTAGGTGGAGCATAAAGAATAAGCCATACCATCTCAATGACTTCATTGAAGGCCACAACAACGTAGTTACTAATTAGACATATAATGGGATTAGCAACGTCAACTGCCTACCTGTCTTTATCCAGATTACGAAAACTAATTGCATATTACATGACAGCTAAAAACCAAATTAGCTTAATGAGCCTGAAAAATCATTTTTACAACCAAATCATTTTACAACCAACTGAAATGAGCTTAGATTGGTCCCATCCAAGACCAAAGGAGCACCATCACCGGTCAAAACTACATGCGTCATACAAAAATCAAGAAACAAACTAATATCAGATTAAAACAGGCACCAAAATCAAACACCCTTGAATCAAAACTACATAAATTATACTTGAAAATTATGTAGACGCGGGTGCATTGATTGTCAAATTCTTACCAGAAAGTGTGTAAACATATGTGCACAGGATTGGGTATTGTTGATGTTGAAATGAGGCCCTCCCAAATTTCTCGAGAACACATTATACTTGACACTTAGTGAAGGTTAAAGCACTTTTATATTTGAAAACCTATTTTCCTTCTATATTTGCAAATCACAACAAACATTATAACATATGTTTGGAAAGATGGGTCTGAAATATTATAATCCAGTGCCAGATATTGTCTTGTTATTTGAACTCTATTAACTTGGCTACAAGCTCCAACAGTAAAAAGATCAAAGATGTAATTTAGATAATAACCTCATGCAGCTTTTTTTGGCGACCTCTGGATTCAATTGGAAAGCGCCGAAGCATGACGAACAACCTTTACAAAGAAACAAACATATCAAACAAATAAAATTTGGCTTGGTGGGGAGGGGGGATTTCACATCATGTAGAAACGAATGTTTAGAACTCAATACCTTCCACCATATATAATGAATCCCAGAGCAGCACATAGGGAGATAACTGCATAAACAGTAAAGCTATTTGCTTAAATAATGACAGTGATGCCAAATGCAGCACTAAAAATATAATAGATGATGCACTTCCAACCTAAGCATAAATCAACCACATTTGTCGCCAAAGATGTACCATGTCCTTACCTGAAAAGAAGAGTTCAGCAACCTCGATAGCAAAAGAACTTTTGTTGAATTTCATATATATCCAGATGCATATCTGAGTTAGAAAACCATTAGAATATAATTTAAAAGTACAATCGCAGGTCTGAACAATTGTGAAATTCAGAATTACTTGGAGGAAGTATATGTTGGTATTCAGTCCCTTCCCCACCCCGTACTCACACCCGCAAACGCCTATCAAAATGGCAAGATTGGGTTTCACAGTTTGATATATTAAGAGGAAGATGAAACTGATACAATCATATAGAGATACAACCTACTCTATATATACTCAAATAACCATGCAACAATAATAGACTTCAACCACTATATAAACCAACTCCACATGCTCCATAAGACAAGTACACCTACTCCATGTTTTCATCAAACTTTCCAGCAAAGCAAATGATCCACTCCATCAAGATTATACCCAACATTCACCCCCGTAATCTTGATGCCTATCACGGTCTCGGCTCCTTGCTACTTGCTTTCTTGTGATCACCACACGTGATCAACTTTGTTCGGTCTTTCTGTGAATCTTCGGTCACTTGATTCAACAGTTCGGTATTTAGCTATTAAAGCTTCGGTCTAGACAACCTGCCGGTCACGGTTGTCTTCTTCGGTCTCGCGCCTACGCTCTTCTCGGTCTGAAGTGAACCCCTTCGGTCTCGGTATCTGGTTCACTGTCTCGGTCTTTCTCATTCTATCGTGAACACTTTTGGTCTTCGGTTCACGACTCGGTCTAATGTGAACTCTCGGTCTTTGTTCACAATTACGGTCTTTCAGTCTAGGTGCCGTCCGGTCTTTTGCGACTCCTCGGTCTTCTTGGCGCGTTCTTCGGTCTTTTCTTTCTCCCACCGGAATTCATTTTCCGGCAGCGGTCTTTCAAGCCGTTCGGTCTACTACAGCTTCGGTCTCTTCTCATCGGTCTACCTTTAGTCACCTCTAACAGCCACGGAACACAAATGTTTATCACCGGTCACCACCAACGTCACAAACGGTCCTTCCACCACGACAACGTCTGACCGAAACACTTCAACTCTTCCGTCTTCCGCTGTTAGAACAATCATGATGACAGCCCCTGCTTGCTGCGATGGCAGCCCCGCACACAGCTCCTGCTGTCCACGCTTCTGCTGCGATGGCAGCCCCCCGAAACAGCCCTTTAATCGAACTCGGCTCTTGATACCATGTTGGTATTCAGTCCCTTCCCCACCCCGTACTCACACTCGCAAACGCCTATCAAAACGGCAAGATTGGGTTTCACAGTTTGATATATTAAGAGGAAGATGAAACTGATACAATCATATAGAGATACAACCTACTTTATATATACTCAAATAACCATGCAACAATAATAGACTTCAACCACTATATAAACCAACTCCACATGCTCAATAAGACAACTACACCTACTCCATGTTTTCATCAAACTTTCCAGCCAAGCAAATGATCCACTCCATCAAGATTATACCCAACAGTATACAGGTCCATTGACAATGAAATATGCAGGTCTCAATTTATCAGCTGGAATGCTTCTTGCCTAATATTAATAAAACAGATTAAAAAGTTTGGATTCACATCAACTAAACCATTAACTAAAGTCACGCATATGAAGTGTAGATTTTTTTGGTTATAGGCAATAAAAAACTGTACACAAATTTCTTAATGACAGTACCTGATGGTATATCTCAGCCCAGAATAATACAAGTAGTGTGTATGTCAAGAAAAATAGAAGACCAGGAAGATCCAGAAGTATCATATCTAACAACTGCAGGAGTCACGGTACTAATGTTAGGCTAATTGTCACTAAAGAGTCCTGAGAGGTGACTTTTAACAGATAATTACTCGATAGAAAATAGAGTTCAATGTCTCATAAAAGATAATTTTCCATACATTTAATCCATTTCTCATTTCATTTGTGGCACATTACCCTTAAAAATGAGAAAATGCAAAAATCAAAGTATTTACTATCTAGCATAGCAAATAAAATCTTCAACGTTATTAGAGAAGTAAAATATCATGAATATTAAGTGAGGTCAAGTAAGGTGTAACCGAGTAACTTACCTTTGGCCTGTAGTGAAAAACACTCCAGTAAAATCCAAACTCAACAGCTCGCACTGTGTAAAAAGGCATATATATGATCAAATAAACTGATATATATTACAGTGTGCAGAAATAATGGAAATGAATTGCAACCTTACATCCATTAACTATACTCATGCTAAGCCCTTTTCCGGGACCGGTTATGTACATGTCTGGTTTACGATCCGTAATATGAAAACATTCATGTTCTCAGTCAGGCATAAGTAACTTGACCTCTGCATTGGCTCTTTACACAATGGCATCCCCTAAACCGTTAATTAGAGAATACCAAAGCTCACTTTTGCACCATTTTGTAGCAGTTTGTATATACAGGAGGGTAGATTCTAGAATCAATGAAGAACATTAAACACTTGCAGGTTATTACCTTTCTACAATATTTGCTAAAATTTATTAGCTAATAAAAGAACCACAAAAGCAATCCTAAGCTACTAATGCAGTCGATTTAGGTTATTACCAGGTGATTTTGTAGTTTTAGTTGCTGTGCTACTAATGCAGTCGATTTTAGAAGAGAAAAATGGGGAGGAATGCAGCCCCCAAGTAATACTTTGAACCGCAATTAATTTTCTTTCCTGTTTCGTGACTGGAATATTGGACAGGCCAAATCAACTGTTGTTGCTTCTGCAGCTGCGTTAATTAACCTTCATCTTCAGATTGAAGCTTTACAGAACCGTGTGGGCCTAGAGAGTGAGAACGTATTTGATGATACTTTCTGGGAGAACTGGAATGTTGTTGTCAATGCTTTGGACAATGTCAATGAAAGGCTTTATGTTGATCAAAGATGCTTATATTTTCATAAGCCACTTCTTGAATCTGGTACACTTGGTGCTAAGTGCAACACTCAAATGGTGATTCCCCACCTGACCGAAAACTACGGTGCCTCAAGGGACCCACCAGAGAAGCAAGCACCCATGTGCATTGTGCACTCCTTCCCACATAACATTGATCACTGCCTCACATGGGCTCGGTCTGAATTTGAAGGGTTGCTCGAGAAGACGTAATTGCAGCAGGTCCTAACCGTCCGCATACAAAATGAACAACTAAGCCTATCACCGTCCAAAAACTCCTAATCAGGAATGTTGCTAAAAATTATATATAGCTAACCCTTTATTACTTCAAGATGTGGCAGACCAATTACCATTTTGTTTAAATTGTTACTAACTATAAATCCAAACACACTTCTTCATTTAAAAAGGGTTCAATTTAGATTGCAACACAATACAGTTTTACCTCTAAACCCAAACACCCATATTCATTGTAAATTACTAAACATGATAGCTGTCGATTAGAACACATCCGTAGCAGTATCCGAAATTTAAAAATAGCCAACCTTTTACTCCTTCAAGATGCAACACAACATAGCTGTCAATTAGAACACATCCCGTGGCAGTCTTAAAAATGTAAAAGTAGCTAACTGATGAACTCAAATAAGTACATTTTATTACTATCATTTATCCTATTAATTTGACTTGTTTTACTATATTATGTATGAGGATTGATACTTAATCGTTTACTTTTGTAATTCTCAGGTAAAAACAAGCATTTGGTGAAACTTAATGATTTTGGAATAATAATGGAGCAAAACGTGCATAAAGTGAAAGTCTACTGACATGGACAAGATCAAGTCAATTCTGCTCCAGATGCGCCGCATCTCACTCTCGACATGCGCCGCATCTCTATCAAGATATCACCAGATACGATCCAAGATACAGAGGACATGCGCCGCATCTAATCATGGAGTTACGCCGCATCTTCTGGCGGTGTACGAATATTCCTGAATATTATAATCTTGGACCCCACGCGAAGTTAAGTACATGCGCCGCATCTACTTATTAGATGCGCCGCATCTTCCCTCAGACAGAAAGTATAAATACCCCGTAGACCAGACGAATTACAAGTTCCGAAAACCCTAAAACCGAAGACCAAACAGGAGGAACAAAGGACGAATTCAGTCAAGAAGGCAGCACAAGACACACCCAAATCAAAGATACAAGAGCTGTAAGAAGGTGCTGCATGTGTTTAATTCATTAAGTAGTTTTGTTTTATTGTGTTAGCAAACTTTAATTCATCAGGATTGGTGGCTTGTGTAATGTGACAACGAAAGATTGCACTCCCTTTAATACTTGCTTTCCCATCAATTAAAGTTTATATGTTGATGTCTTTGGTTACTACTTATTAGTGCATTGATAACCTCTGTGTTTATTAGTGGCTTGCGGGCATTTGACTGCGGGACATAATGTGGCTCCCACGGTTGTTTCTAAATTGATCACTTAGGAATAACTTTTAGACATAAGTAATCATTAAGGGTTTACTCGCCGATAAGAATAGGACCAACGAGAAAGGGTTAACTACATACACTTCATATAAAGCTATCACTAAAACAAGTGACAATCTACTTAATCATAAGGACAGCCCTCTTATTGTCTCAAGTATCTATCTGTGTACGTGTGTGCTACTTGCTGATTCGTGCCTATTGGTTTATTTTATTATTTAATTGCAAACAAACCATGCCAGTCTCTCAGGCTGAAACCCCCTTGCGTTAGGATATTAAAATACTGATTAGAATAACGAGATAATACGTTCCACTCTTAGTGATCGACACTCTACTTACCATTATCTTCATACTGACCGGGTACACTGCTCGTTAAGTGTGTGTGTTATTGATAAGTCGGCTAAATATAAATTTAAAACTTGAATAGGCATTAATACTGCTAAACCGCAACGACACATCACGCGCATCAAGTTTTTGGCGCCGCTGCCGGGGAGTGAATTGTTATTATCTGTTAATTTGATTAGTATTTTAATTAGGTTTTTCTTTTTATTAGATTAATTGCATCATTGTACTATTTTGCATATTTGTTGTATTGTGTGTTAATTGTTTTCTTTTATTTTTGTGTGTTTATTTTCGTTTGTGTGTTTAATTTTTGTTTTTATTTTTCGTATTTTTCTGTTCTGCTATCGTTGTACTGTGCTAAATCAAACGATACGGCGCATCTGATCTCTCAGATACGGCGTATTGCGTTTAATTTTTTTTAATACAACGCGTTTAATTAATTCGATACGACGCATCTTTTCCCCAAGATACAGCGTATCTGTTTTTAATAAGAAAATTTTTCTAAGCGATAAAATAATACGACGCATCTGCTTTTGCAGATACGGCGTATCTGTTTTTAATAAAAAAAAAATTTCTAAACGTTAACGCCATACGACGCATCTGCTTTTGCAGATACGGCGTATCTATTATTTTAATTAAAAACAGTTTGCGAATTATTAAACAGATACGGCGTATCGATCTCTGTCGATACGGCGCATCTTACTGAATCAAAAATCTTTAATTCTTAAACGTAACGAAAATACGGCGCATTAACTTTCGTTAATACGACGCATTTAATTTTAATTAGATAAGTTGATTTTTGATTAATTAATTCGATACGGCGCATTCTTAAATTCTAAGCGGCGTATCTATTTTCTGAATAAAGTCTGATTTAATTTTAACGTATTAAGATACGGCGTATCCAACTTTTTGGATACGGCGCATCGTCTGCAGATATCAGTAACTTTAAATTTTTCGTATTCCGTTTTCGTTGTTAATTTTCTATACTACTTTCTCGAGCATACCCTACTGATATTTTTTGTGTTGATTTCAGGAAGTGCATGACCAGGAGTTCTACGAAGAACTTGATTCAACCTTTCGAAGATCCTGAACGAGCCCTACATTCGCTTAAAAGGCTTTTCAACACAAGAAGCTTTGATCTTTCAAGTTCACTCGAGCTTGATTACTTTTCTGAAGAAAAAGAGGAAGTTGAAACAGAAACAATGGGCGAAAACACTACTATGGAGGAATACATGAACAATACCCGTGCTGATTACACTTCAGGAGTTGCTAGACCTAAGTTTGATGACAAGTCAAAATTTGAGTTGAAGGGTCAATTTCTCAAAGAGCTAAGAGAGAATGCTTTCAGTGGGACGGAACAAGAGGATGCTAATGAGCATGTTGAAAAGGTCCTGGAGATTGCAGACTTGTTTACTTCAGAAAGTGTCAATACCGATCAACTCATGCTAAGAATCTTCCCAATCTCACTAAAAGGAGCTGCTAACAAGTGGCTAAGGAATGAACCTGCTAGTTCCATCACTACATGGGAAGGTTTGAAGAGCAAATTCCTGAAGAGATATTGTCCACCTGCTAAGACTGCTAAAAAGATGGAGGCTATCAATAGTTTCAAGCAAGAGCCTGATGAAACCCTTTATCAAGCTTGGGAACGGTTTAAAGATTTATTGATAAAATGTCCTCAACACTATCTAACCCCTATGCAGGAAATAATATTGTTTTATCAAGGATTGGACGTGCCTACAAGACAGATTTTGGATGCTAAGGGAGCTGTACCTCAAATGAGTGCAACCAATGCTAGGAAAGCGATCCAAGAAGCTGCTGATCATTCTCAGAAATGGCACGATGGGACCTCTACTAGATCTAAGAGCAGCACTAATTTTGACGGGATTGCTGCTATTCAAGCTCAATTGGATAAAATTAGTAGAGAGATGAAGAAGCGAGATGAAAGAGCGTATGCTGCCCAAGTTGGATGTGAAAAGTGCGAAGGACCTCACTACACTAAAGATTGCCCGAACAAGAATGAAAGTGAGACATTTGAAGAAGCATATTACACCCAATTTGGACAACCATTCCGACCTTCAGCAAGATTTAGGGAAGCTAGTCCGGGATTCTATCAAAAGAACAACTTCAATCCCGCTTATCAAGAGAGGAGGCAGACTTTAGACGATACTTTAAAGCAAATTATGGCCGATGCTGCTAAAAGACATGAAGAGAATACTGCTATGATCAAAGAAATTCGAGCTTCAACGGACACTACTACAAGAAATCAAGGAGCTTCGATCAAAGCATTGGAACAACAAATTGGTCAAATGAGCAAGGTTCTTCAAGAAAGGGGATATGGAAGTTTACCGAGCTCAACTGAAACAAACCCAAGAGATCATGTCAAGGCCATAAGCACCACTGAAGAAGTCACTCCTAATATACCTAGAAGATCGATGAATGGTGATGATGGTGCAAGACCCGAATTTTTCTTTAACTCTTCAATCAGCTTAAGGAGACTACTAAAAGAGAAGACAAAGATTGAAGAGGAGATCAAGGCAACAATGAAAGAAGAGAGCCCTGCAACCGACTCAAATGCCTTGCCTCATAAAGAAAGAGACCCAGGAAGTTTTACTCTACCTTGTTCTATTAATAGTATATCTTTCAATAATGTGTTAGCTGACTTAGGAGCTAGTGTTAGTGTTATGCCTCTTAAGACATTCGCTACCCTAGGACTAGGAAAATTAGCACCAACTAAATTACTTATTGAATTGGCTGATAAAACGGTAAAACGACCTGAAGGGATTGCTAATAATGTACTAGTTAAGATTGAGCAGTTTATTTTTCCCGTAGACTTTGTTATACTAGACATGCCCGAGGATGTTAAGATTCCTTTAATCCTCGGAAGACCTTTCTTGTCTACTGCCCATGCTAAGATTGATGTGTTTAAGAGAAAAATTTCATTAAGGATAGGGAATAATAAACTAGTCTATAAGTGCCAAGATCCGGTTAAAAGCATAATTAGAGGTGTTTATGTACTAGGATTAAGAGAGCGTATGGACCTCGATCTTGAAGCTAGACTTATGGGAGAAACATTGATTCAAAACAACTCAACTAATCCTAATCATGAGAACTTTGAGGAATTCATTGACCTTAATGTACCTACCGAACTTAGACGCAATGTTGTTAATGATTCTGATGATGAGTGGTATGATTGTGTAGTAATTAATAAACGTAGGAGAGTAGTTGAGAAAACGAATTTGAACAATGATGTGTTTATTGAACTACCACCCTACCTTGCTTATTTGTGCTTATATGATAATAAGAATTTCCCGTCTATCATTTTGTCATCTCTGCCCGAAAGGGACAGGACTTTGTTTATACAGATATTAAAGAGGAACGGCGTGGAAATTAAGGACAAGCAAGGAGTGTTCAATATTACTGAACTGGCGATGAAGGAGCGTGATGTTTCCGACTCCTTCAATGATCGATACTAAAGAGCTGAACGTGAGTCTAACTTGAAGACTCTGGAATAAAGACAAGTGCTTACCGGGAGACAACCCGGATTTATCTTTTATTATTCTGTTTTCTGTGTCGAGTCAGTCCAGGCCGCACGAGGATACGGCGCATCTCAATTCTGAGATGCGACGCATCTCCTGCAATGGTCATATCTTATTTTATTTTTCTGCATTTTTATTTTCGACTTTAAAACTATTTATCAGTTTATTTTAATGCGGCGCATCCCTGGTTAAGGATGCGGCGCATCTTTATTCTGATCCGTATTAATTCCAGGCTCGATACGGCGTATCTTCTTCAATAAGATACGGCGCATCGACTGACCTGATGATTTTCAGTTTTAATTTTTAAGTTTTATTTTTCCTAACTACTAATGTGTTATGCAAGTTGAACCTTTCTTATCTTAGGTGTGTTTTAAAGTGTTGGTGGTATTATAGTTTCCTGGATTTCCTGTGGATACATCAAGTATGAAGCTTTAACGTTCTAATCCACAAGAAGTTGATTTTTGCTCTTATACTAATGGAGGATCATACCGAGCAAATCTCAGGGGAGTTTTCCTGTTCTAATTCTTTTATTTTCCAGTTTTTAACCTTTTATACAAACAACGAGGACGTTGTTTAACTTAAGTGGGGGGATTGGAGAATTAGAACACTTAACAATTACTTGTCCTAAACTTTTTCAAAAATTATGCTTAAAATGTGCTTAATATATCAAACTTAAAAATTTTTAGCATGTTTTTGTTTAAGATCTAAGTTGCATAGCTGCACACATGACGTTATTTTCAAAAATTGTGATTTTCCAAAATTCACAAATCTATGAGTGTGCCGGTGACTTGTAAACTTTAGAACTTGGCTTGTATACTATTCGAGACCACCATAATGAGTATTATTTTATATAATTGGAATGACTTGTCTAAATTGGTAAAATTCTAGGATTACACCCAAATAGCCTTTATATGTTATGTGATATTAGCTAACTACACTGGTTAGTTAACCCCAGTATAAACCCTTTTGTTACTCTCATTTTTAGAGTAAGATACCCCTAGAAAACCCTCAGAGCCATTCCTTTCGTTTCTTACACCTATGTTTAAAATGTTTCGTTACACCCTTACACCTTAGCCTACCCTGTAGATTAGAATCCGTGGTTGGTTGATTGCTATAGGCAAAGTGTGTTTCCTTACATTACCTGTGTTCGTGTGCGTAATTCATTATCTTTGGTTAGGTCGGGAAATTGCACAATGCAATTGGAGTGAAAGTAAATATTGTATATTTTGGAGTTTATTTTTCGTGTGTTTACTACTTTCACTATTACCATTATTTCTGAAGTCATGAAAAGTATGGAAAAATTATCCGGAAAGAAAGTTATAGTGATGTGGTGAAATTTCACACATCTATGTTTATGTTTCAAGTTATTAAAAAAAAAAAAAAAAAAAAAAAAAAAATCGAAAAAATGAGAAAAGAAAAAGAAGAAAGTTGGAAGATTGATAAACCAACGATGTAAAGTTATGTAAGTGGTCGATATCACCACTATTTGTTGTACTATATCTATGGATTGAATGGGAATTGGCAGTTATGGGAACGCCAATTAAGGTTTATTCTTTGATTAAGACCTTGTTGAGTATAATTCGTGTCTACCTAAAGCGTGTGTTTCAAGTGTTAAAGCGTGAGTTATTCGATGATATGAGTCTTATTCATGGGATGGTTGGGATAGTGATTAACCACACTTAGGATTTTAATTTATTTGTTTTGTTTATTTTTATTTTTACACCAATTTATATCCCAAATGTTATTCATGCCCTTTATTATTCTTTATCCAACCGAACCTTTGATTTATTGAGATTGGGGATTTGAGCAATCTTAAGTATCGTAGTCGTGGATTCGGCTATGTATTTATGATTTTGTCGCCCTTTTTGATATATTATTATTGGTGAAGTTTGGACCTATCTTTAGCCTATTCGAGTTAAGGATTTGAGCAATTGCAAGTATCGTGTTCGTGGATTCGATCATGTATTTGTGATTTTGTCGCCTTTTCTGGAATTTGAGATCGATAGTGAAAGAGAATAATTAACCCTTAAGCCTAAAAAACCCTTTTTACCGCTTTAGACTTGTTATTCCTTAGCTTTAGTGGTGGAGATGTGTATACTTGCCAAGCTTATGATAGAATATTCGTCGCGACTGGACAGTTAAACGATTAGATTTGCTTTTATCGACTTATTTTATTTAACTTCTAATTCGTTAAGTGTTTAGTTGTGTGATTATGAAATGAACGAATACATGCTTAAATATAAAAATAAATCCTAACATCTTTTAGGATACATTTTCATAAAAGAAATTCTAAGGTTTACTTGGGGACAAGTAAAGTTCAAGTGGGGGGATATTTGATGAACTCAAATAAGTACATTTTATTACTATCATTTATCCTATTAATTTGACTTGTTTTACTATATTATGTATGAGGATTGATACTTAATCGTTTACTTTTGTAATTCTCAGGTAAAAACAAGCATTTGGTGAAACTTAATGATTTTGGACTAATAATGGAGCAAAACGTGCATAAAGTGAAAGTCTACTGACATGGACAAGATCAAGTCAATTCTGCTCCAGATGCGCCGCATCTCACTCTCGACATGCGCCGCATCTCTATCAAGATATCACCAGATACGATCCAAGATACAAGAGGACATGCGCCGCATCTAATCATGGAGTTACGCCGCATCTTCTGGCGGTGTACGAATATTCCTGAATATTATAATCTTGGACCCCACGCGAAGTTAAGTACATGCGCCGCATCTACTTATTAGATGCGCCGCATCTTCCCTCAGACAGAAAGTATAAATACCCCGTAGACCAGACGAATTACAAGTTCCGAAAACCCTAAAACCGAAGACCAAACAGGAGGAACAAAGGACGAATTCAGTCAAGAAGGCAGCACAAGACACACCCAAATCAAAGATACAAGAGCTGTAAGAAGGTGCTGCATGTGTTTAATTCATTAAGTAGTTTTGTTTTATTGTGTTAGCAAACTTTAATTCATCAGGATTGGTGGCTTGTGTAATGTGACAACGAAAGATTGCACTCCCTTTAATACTTGCTTTCCCATCAATTAAAGTTTATATGTTGATGTCTTTGGTTACTACTTATTAGTGCATTGATAACCTCTGTGTTTATTAGTGGCTTGCGGGCATTTGACTGCGGGACATAATGTGGCTCCCACGGTTGTTTCTAAATTGATCACTTAGGAATAACTTTTAGACATAAGTAATCATTAAGGGTTTACTCGCCGATAAGAATAGGACCAACGAGAAAGGGTTAACTACATACACTTCATATAAAGCTATCAATAAAACAAGTGACAATCTACTTAATCATAAGGACAGCCCTCTTATTGTCTCAAGTATCTATCTGTGTACGTGTGTGCTACTTGCTGATTCGTGCCTATTGGTTTATTTTATTATTTAATTGCAAACAAACCGTGCCAGTCTCTCAGGCTGAAACCCCCTTGCGTTAGGATATTAAAATACTGATTAGAATAACGAGATAATACGTTCCACTCTTAGTGATCGACACTCTACTTACCATTATCTTCATACTGACCGGGTACACTGCTCGTTAAGTGTGTGTGTTATTGATAAGTCGGCTAAATATAAATTTAAAACTTGAATAGGCATTAATACTGCTAAACCGCAACGACACATCACGCGCATCACTAACCTTTATGCAACACATAAAGTGTAGATTGCAAAAGCAACAATGCTAGACATGTCTACTGCAAGTGTCTCGCCCACCTCAAGATTTTCCTGCACCGCTAACATCAGAAAGAAAAAAATATGTAAACTAAATACGTTAAGGGAAATATTGAAAAGCAAATTCAAACATAATGAAATTTAAAACGTATCCAATAATGCTATTATAAACAGCATACCAGATCCAACTATGAACTCCAATCCTTGTCCAGATTTTATATTTAAACAATAATAAGAATCAAAACTTTAAATCATAAACACATGAATTAACAAAAGATTTATTATGGATATACCCAAATTGAGCCCTAGCAGCAAATGGTATGATGACGACGTCCTCATAACTGATCGATCAACTGCAAGTTAAACATTGCATGCATTGAATTAGGGAATAGAGACACTGATTCTCTAGAAACAAACCTGGTAATCAATCGTAGGCATCATCAAGTTTTCGGATTGGTGCTGTTAAAAAAAAGAAAAGAAAAAAAAAACACAGTTTTTGTGTATAGGATATCGGATTGGTGCTGTTAAAAAAAAGGAAAAAAAAAACACACTATTGAATAATAGTTTTTGTGTATACATGAAGCCATTATATAAACAACATACCTGAATACATATTACCAACAAAGAAGAACCTGCACATCAAATCAGAAAAGAAAACCGATCATTAGAGGAGATTGTGAGAAAAATATTAGGGTTTTTGAGAAAAAGTATATTATGAATGAGGTGTGATTTTTTTTTACGTATATGTTTTGAGTATATGTTTTGATTAGGGTTACCCAACTTGTAGGGATTCTCCTAAATATAATTGTTTGTGTAGGTTTATAGATTTAGGCTTGCAAGATATAATCAAAAAAATGTGTTGGTCTAGTGGTAATCAACTTTGTTGATGTTACCAACACCTTAAGTTCGAATCTTGCAAATGGCAAAATTTTAAAATAATGTCCGAATTTTTTAAAAAATAGTTGCTTAGGTGGCAATTTCGGTTTAAAAAAAAAAAAAAAAAAAAAAAAAAAAAAAAAAAAAAGTTTCATCAATAATTTTGCCACGTGGCATGATGAGTTGGAATTAATGCCTGCTTACTGGGCATTTAAGGCCGCTTACTGGGCATTAATGCCTGATTACTGGGCATTTAAGGGCGCTTACTGGGCATTATGGCATTTGATGACATCATACGCATATTGTTATATATTATATAGTATATATATATATATATATATATATATATATATATATATATATATATATAAATATATATATTATATATATATATATATATATATATATATATATAAGCATACAAGAAGTGATCTGCCTCCCTTGTGGAAGGCCTAGGAATCACAAAAAATACTCACGTCACGTTGATATTGTTGTTTCATGCATCTTTTGAACCTCTAGTTAATCATACCTTACACGTATAAAATCAGAAAACATACAAAAAGTTACTAAGTATTTTTCTTGTATAAACCATCCCAAGTCGCGACCTTCATGACCCCGTGAAACCAAATTTGACTTAACAACGCCCCTATATTTTTACACGAACTAATAGACCATATTGCAAACTAAATGTTTCGTATTTATACTTTGTAAATATAAACTCATTTACTAGTTCTAATTTGGCCAAAGTAAATCACTACACACGTATGAAGCACAAATACATAGAATCTTTCTAAGTCTTTTTCACCCAGAATTTTTGCTCCAGGTCGCGACCTAAAGGGGCTTGTAAAACAAAAACTCGCTTAACAAGCATAATATATTTTGACACGATCCATTAGACCACGTTACTAACTACATGTTTCATATTTATAATTCGTAAAGATGAGCTCGTTTGACCCTTTGAAATCGACCAAAGTGAAGCGACTAACACTATTTTTAAAACTAGCTATAAAAGTTAAATGGACTGAAAAGCCCAATAAGCTGAAAATAAGCACATCGTATAAGCTAGCCTCAAAAGCTCTTTTGATATGAAAATAGTACACTAAAAATGAGCCAAGAGATAAGCCCAACTCATCTTAAAGCTTACGGTTTTAAAAACGTTAACGGGCCTTAAATTAGCTCGTTAAAAGCCCAACATATGAAAAATAAGCTCTTTTGCCATATAAGCTGTTGAAATAAGCTTTATTAAACTTAAATAAGTCACAGAAAAATTCGCCTATTTTTTCCAATAATTTTTGTACGTTTGGACTAAAAATGCAAACTAGTTTCACCCTAAAGGACTAAAACTGCCAAACCTTTAAAATCTGGACTGAAACTGCCAAAACAGAAAGTTTAGGGTAGAAATTGATATTATTTAATATTCCAAGCTCAAAAAGCTATTTTGGACATGTAGTGGACTGTAAATACAATTATTATATAATAAAGGACTAACGGTGCAACGCTAACGCTGTTAGTGTAGTATATTCACGTTAACAATAACACATGAAAGGTACAAGATCTATGGATTGAATAGAAGTATTTTAGAGAGAGGTAGGAGAGAATGGAACCTTTAGTGAGAGAAAGAAAGTGATGTTAGATTAAGTGAGAGAAAGGTCCAACCCTCTCCCTAGGTGGAGAGGGGTATTTATACTATTACATAATATGCCTCGAGTGGGCTGTGGAGCGAGCTGACAGTGGATAAAGACCCGACCCACTCCACAAGATCTATAATAACTAATCTACTACTAATATTACTAATAATCCTGCGAGCTATGGAGTGCTAATAAGTACTCGGGATTACCGAGTCTTCAACTGAATATTTATATTCCTAACAATCTCCCCCTAAGGGAGGTCACCCCGGAAATAATATTCTGAATTCTAGCACTCTATCCTTGGATCTTGACTTCATAGCTCGTAGACTTTGATTCTTCTATATCATCAATCTTTGTGCCTTCAGCAGTGAACTTTTGATGACTGATCTTTTATCTTGGATGATCTTTGAGTATCCTTGACGTTATCATCCATCATATGTCTTCACGTCATCTTGCAGCATCGTCTTTATGTGAGGTTGTGATCTTTGAGCCTTCTTTGAGATCATCAGCCACCGTAAATCTCTGAGCTCATCCATTGTAGTAATGCCTCCATGTGATTTGTTGTAACCGTTGGGCTCGCATGCTCACACTTTTCTGGATCATGATAGATTTCATCAAAGTTGCAGAAGCGGTGTTGTAGGTCTTTCAACTATCATGATGTCTTTGATAATGAATTGGAAGTGTGAGTATGGAGTGTGGATTGACACGTCTCTGCTGGAATTAGGAACCACCATCGCCATCTTTATATGAATCTGAAATAAAACAGTTAGTAATAAAGTTGGAGAACGAATATGGCTTTGTCATTCGTTCGATGTGGTGGTTGGATTTAACCTTCGGTTCTGTGAAGACCGACCTGTGATCAGGTAGAATCCCCTTTAAAGAAGATTCTCCTTGACAGGAATTTCCAGCTTGTAGTAATGAGTCTTCAAACAAATTAATGTCAGAATCATCATACTAAGCATGTTCTCATACCGGAACGTCTCAAAGCAGACAGCACGGTAGAGTGAATCAGTGAATTAAATACCCACTGATTGAAGAGAAATTGATTAGAAAAATCACTTGCGTGTCACTAGATAAACATTTTGTGCAACACGGCAAGGGTTTTATAAATTGAATCACATTTCTGTCAAAAACACTTTTGTTTGAAGAATTTCACAATCAATGTGCTCGAAATTCAGTTGGTGAGCACATTGAAAGGTTTTCCAAAAGCGTCCGTCAATCCATTTCCTGGAACAAGTTTGATTCAAATGAGAATCGCCCCATCGTTTCTTTCCAGTTGTCACAAGTTTGATCCATGAACGATCTCACATGTCACCCACCAAGAGCTTGTATGATGTTGGCTCTAGAAGGATTTCCATCTTCATTGTGAATACTTTACATATCACTCGGATGTTCTGGCAATACCACAAGGATAATGCGTAGGACTCTTCATATATATTTTCTTGCTTTTCACGGTGTATAAAACAGCAAGCATATTGGAAATGTGTCCTATTGAGATTTATTGATGATCTCTGGGCTCTAGACTCAATAGTGCGTTTTGATTTAGTGATCGGAGGCTGGAGAGGACTGCCACCTTTTCAATATCATCTAGCTCGGAGTGAGAAAGATGATAGCAATGTATTGATCTCCGTGACAAGTGAAACAAGAGTCCTTTGAGGGACCTTGAGTGGCTATGGAGGGTTGTGCAGCGTATCACTGGGTCCATGATACTTTGTCTTCAATGTCAGTAATCAACTACGTGATTCTGACAGCATATGAATTGACCCGGTTTCTGCCTAAGATGTAGGGAGGGCTTCTTTGTTAGACCCGTATCCCGGTTACGAGTAGGCCCCACCCTAGATGAAATATGCTAAGGTTGGATGTAATTGGTTGGTCAACGAAGTTACGTGGAAAGTCAAACCCGATGGTCAAACTAGTAGTCAAAGTATGATTCATGTAGTAATATGAAATGTGATGTATAAACTAGAAGGACCTAAGTTGCCAATTGTTAGTTATGTGTTATAAGTTAGTTGTGGTTAAAATAGTAGGAAAGAGACTTTAGGGACCAATCTTGCCAATGGGCCAAAGTTTCTACCTAACTAGTATATCTAGCTTATTCTAGATTTCTCCATCATTATGGAGATAAGATGAAGGCCGGATTTAGAGGAGAGAAAAAGGAGGGAAATGGCACTTGTTGGATAGCTTAGAAAGGAAGAAGATATAGACTTTGTGGTTATGATCATCTCTAGCAAAGACCCCCACAAGTAAGTAAACTTAATCTAGTGTTTTTAATGATTATGAGAGGGATTCATAAGGGTCATGGTGGGTTTGGTAAACCCTTGTTAGAAAGTGTTAGTTTGATGAGAAAGTAAGTATTTGGTATGTAATTTTAGTAGGAATAATGATGATAATGGTGATGGTGATGAAGTGATGTTGGTGGCTAGTGAAGATGAAGATGATGATGGTTAGAAGATGTTGATGGTGGGATTCATGTTATTAGCTTAGCTTGGATTCAAGGTAAGTAAATCGGTTATGATTTAATGTTATAATGATTTCTTACATTATGTGTTATATGAATGCTTTGATGAGGTTACTTGAATGTGTTTAAATTAGTGTGGGGTGAAGAAGTAGATGTAAGGCTAGTTTGGCATAACTAGCAAATGGGAATGAGTGTAGAGTTGGATTAGTGTAGGTATGTAGGAAGGGTGTGATGAGTTGAGAGGGCTTGAAATGGCTAAGGTATGAGTTATGTTTAATGTTGTGATGAAATAGTTGGATTATGATGCTTAATGTGTGAATAAGTTATGATGTTATGTTATAATCGTTTTACTTACTAAGCGTAAGCTTATTCTTTTAGTTGTCAATGTTTTTGTAGGCTTAAGTGCGGCGAAATGGGAGGCTTGGAGTGTAGCATAAAGGTTTGGAATGGATTGGAAGATAACAAGCATTAGGAGCTAGGTAGAATACCGAGCTCGAGTCAAAGTTGTGCCCCCGAGAGTCTATTTTATGAGTCCTATAATGTGTGTCAAAGTCGTGTAATGGTTTGGTGGTCTAACGATGTGTCGAGAGTGTTTTAGGTGTTTATAGTAAAAGTTAAAGGGGTGTTTGGTTTATGTGTGAACATACCCATTTTGGGTTGTAAACGGGTCAAGCGTTAATGGAACATGTTTGATATATTAAGTTAATGATTTCTGGAAGTTTTGGTGTAAAACGGAAGTGGTATATGTAGTTTGATGTCATGAAATGGGTCAAAATGGGTTTTTAGTGGTGAAAACTGCAGATTTGTTCTTGATGGCCTTCTTGACGGCGTCCCCTTTTAATCGTCCAAAAATCCTCTGGCCCGTCAAGGTCTGACGGCGTCACCATTTTTCTGACGGCGTCACGGTTAGTTGGGCAGTTTTCGAAAAATCATATCTTTTAATCCGTAAGTCAAAATGGGTCGTATGACCTATCGTTTTGAAGCTATTTGAGTCTACTTTCATTTAAAAATAGTCTCAAGGGCTAAAAGTTTATAGATTTTTGTCAGTGGTCAAAAGAGTAAGCAGGTGTCCGTAAAAGTGAGTCGTTTCCGTGTAAAAAGTTTTAAATTTTGGTCTAAGCGGGCACGGGGTGTTACAGTAGGGAGGGCTTCTTTCTTTTCACCATTTATCTTTACATTTCTTTTTCATTCTTCAATCCCTTCAGCGCTTACTGAGACTTCATTACTAGCACCTTGTTGGGTTTGTTCCAGCACTAGCTCCATCTCAGTCGGCACTCTTCCCTTATTTACTTTTTCTCCTTTTTTGTAATCATACCTAAGGACTTCTACACTAACTAATGGATTGTCCCTGGGTAGATCCCTCCGGTTCTGGCTGGATCATAGGAACTAATACCTAACCTTACCATCCTTATAACTCCAATACATAAAGTAAAATGGTCGGTCTTTGGTATTCTTTCACAATTGCCATAAAAAATCATTTGCTCCCCCTCAATATGTGCATCGATATACAAAAAGGTTTGGCACATATGGGAGAGCCTACACATGATTTTCAAAAGATCACATTTTTTATCAGAATTCCATATTTAAATCACATTCTCTCCCCCGATCAAAAATTTCAAACCACTTGAGATTTGTGATCCCAATTGATTTAAATAAGTGAGAAATTTTGGGAGAAAATGTGGTCAGGTTATACTGTGTTCTGATTATGGAGCATACTATGCTCCCCCTTAAACCACGAGAGAGTGTCACTGCTGATGTTGTACAAATTTGGCAAGGTGTCAGAAATTTGAACAAATATTCTCCCCCTCAATTAATGACCCGTTTTCTATTTAAAGAGCTGTAGTCATTCAATTGAGCGACGAGTATTTGTGAAAATTTAATTCAATTTACCACCTTGTGTAACATCAAAACTCTCTTGAAGAATCAAAGAAGATAAAGAGTCTGATGTAAAGAAGACTTCTCTTCTTATACACGAAATGACGCACTAAAACGTACATCAGATCAAAGAAACATGGATATAAAGTAATCCATGCCCAGGTGAACATCACCCAGTTGGAGGAACAGCCGTCTTTTTGGCGACGTGCTTTCCCCATTTTGAAGCGCGGGTTGCTATCTGAAGTAATAGCAAGCCATCATGACATGTTTTAACAACTCATTTTAACTTCTGCTCGAGCTTCATTTAAAGTCCCGTGTCATTATTGAATGACATTTCTAAGACCGTAAATGTTATCGATAAACAGAAGACATGCCTAGTGAAACTATTTTTGGTATTTTCAATTTTTCAGATTTTTATGGATTTTCTGGGTTTAAGTTTCTCTATTTACAATTTGATGGTTTTATAATTTTCTATATACAAATTGGTATAAGATATGTACAAGCTATATTATTCAGTTTAAGAAAAAGTTGACATGAATACCGAAATAAGGATACGTTCAGTATGTTGTAGAAATGAGTAGTCAACATCTCTTAAACTTTCACCACCAAAGCTTTCGAGGCTCTTGAATAATCATCTGAACTTGAGCCTTCTCAATTGTGAAGCTTTGATAGCTTCCCCCCAAGCCGACAATCTTCCTTTTGAGCAGATTCAAAGCTCTCTTTCAAGCTTACGAAAGGTAAGTGTACAGCGGAAACCGTAGCACACCACATCAAGTATTGCTGCTCCTTTTAAGAATAATCACCGTGATTCTCCGTTCGGGGATCATCAAATAGATCAGCAACGAATCATCCCACACTAGAATAATTCTTCTCACATTTCTTCCCGCTGAAGTCTAAAGTAATGCATGCCAAGAGTATCCAGAGACCACTTCCCCCTAGTAGTTGAATTGATGCAATCAGTCTCATTGTATGAAGCCCAAAAACCCGAAGTACACACTCAATCCCATTAATTAAGTCGAAAAAGTAACATCAAGATCAATTAAGACCCGGAAATCCCCTTTTCTCCCTTCAGGAAATTGCAGATGAGAATTGTTACACCAAAGTCACCTAAGTCTCGATTGTAAGCAACTTATCCCGTATGTATTCTAAATGATAACACCAAGACAGTACCGCAGAAGCACCGGAATCAAGTAAGTCCCGGATGAACACATTTCCTTCTGTTGGATACCGACTAACCATAGGAATCATCATATAATTGTGTACCTCTTTAATCATCAGAAACTGTTTCATACATCTCTTCCCCCACGTAGTTGGAATGATACACCATAAGAAACGAGTTAAAACACTGATTTTCTCTGCGGTTATGACTTTTGTTTTCCTGGAATAAACCCAACTCAGAAGAGGTATAAAGTTCATCACGTGTACTCGTTGTGCGTTCAGATGTATGTCTCCTTCCCCCTTGCTAGTTTTGATACCTCAGAATCAGCAACACATTTTATGCACAAATACTTGAAATCTTGTGAGAAGAACAAAATTAGCTCAAATGTATCAAGTGAGAATCAACCGCTACTGAAACACTTTCTGACTATCTTTACCAACCCTTAAGTAGGCCATCTGAATTGATAACTGATGAAGCAAACCCGATATACCAAACTTGAAACTGAAGTAGAATTCCCCATTCTCGTGACTTGAACTTGCACTAATGTTGGAAGAACGGTGTAGAGAATTAGTGCTACAAGCAAATCTCTAAGTACTCAATATCCAACCAAAGTATGAGACATTAACACCTCTTGCGATTATCCACAACGTCATCGGCGTGTGACACTGAGTACAACAACGTAACTCCTTAAAGTGATAGTTAACCAGGTCTTCAAACATTTACCCCAACCGCTGGTAACTAGATAAACTAAGTCTTCAACTTAAGTCTTAAGCACGAGCAAGTTATCTTTGAAAGTCATGCATCCAACCAACCCCGACTTCAAGATAGAATAAGATCACGCCTTTGAGAAAGTCAACTTCAACCCCAAATAAGTGATACCTGATCAACTCCGTAGTCACCATTAGATGCCCAACAAGTGATTGTTTGTTCACACACTTGTTCACACTTCTCCCCCTCAAAAATTGCATATGAGAATGTCATTTTTGATTGAACAAGTGCATATGAGGTTGATCCACTGTTCACACTTCTCCCCCTCAAAAATTGCATTTGAAGTTGCCATTTTTGATCGAGTGAATAAATGTCCAATCTGATGGAAGTAGATCCACTTGAAGTCTGAACGAGCATGGAGAAAGTATGAAGCTTTTTGATGATAATAGTCAGAAACAAGGAGAGTCGTATGACCATTTCTCGAATCTCAATCACCATGTAGTTCATTCACCCTTCTCCCCTCAAAAATTGCATATGACGACCAACTGCCATTTTTAATAGACCAGGTGAATAATAATATACTCCAATGTACGCTTATCCCTTTTGGTGACTGAATGAGCATTTGAAGAACATGAAGCTTGGTGAGAATGATCATAAATAAGAAGATTCTTCTTCTTCCGAAGATAAAGCGCACTCAAGCGTACGCCTTTCTTTTCTTTGATGAACGGGGCCTGAAGAGATGTCAGCAGACGCCATTATGTTGACAATAAGGCCCGAGGCTTGAACTGCAATGTTCAAACGTCATTGTCGTTGAAGAACGAGGCCTGAACTGATGTATTCAGGCGTCATTATCATTTCCCCTCATATGTTGTGAACAGCCTGAGTCCAAATGTCAAAGGACAATCCGTACGACTTGCATTTGAAAACAGACAAAAATAGAGAGTTTGGAGTGCCGGATCCCCAATTTAAGTTGGGGTCCAGTTGGTTAGTGGGAACAAAAGCATCATTCGCCCGAGTCTCAGTAGGAGTTAGTTGGAATGCTAGTAGAAGTAGACCTAATTAAAGGGCACTGTTCTCCTACAGGAAATTTCCTTCCAGTTGGCTTCCATTGACGTACAGGCACTACTTTAGACTTAGTCATCCTAGTTAAAGGGCACTGTTCTCCTAAAGTGAATTTCCTTCCAGTGGGCTTCCATTGGTAACCAACATTAGCAAACATATTTCCTGTTGCTTTCCAAGTTTGCTTAATTTCTCTAGCTCTCCAAACTTTCTTAACTGGGGGTTTGTTGGACAACTTCAGAAATTTCTCAACACATTTATCATGATTACGCGAAATTAAGCATTCATTACATGTTTTGCAAAGTGAATTAGGGTTTGAATTATGATTCTTTTTGCTCAATTCTGACTTATTGTTCCTCCTGTGGTCTTCTACTTTCTTCTTAGGAACACTTTTAGCTGGTGAAGTCCTAGAATTCTTTATGTTTATCCTAGGTTTTGACTCGCTAGCTTTAGTGTCACTATTAACTCCTGTAGAGGAACTGATGGGAATCTTAGTCTTTTTCACTTCTGGTTGCTGAACATGTTTTGATGTGCTGGGATCTTAAGTTTCCAAGTGTACCTCAAAGGTTACATGCTTGTTCTTGGGCATCATGGAGGATGCAACAAATCTATCTCTTTTGTTATCAACCTTAGGCCTCGTGCCTATGGCATATTCTAACACTTCCTGAATCCTTTTTGTGAGAACACAAGCATACACAACTGCCTTATCAAGTGGCTTTTCAATTCTGTCCTCTTCTACAACCTCACGAAGTGTGTCAAGGCCTTCCTTAAGGTGATGGAGATATATTTGATGGGCAGGACTATTGTTTCTAAGAGGAAATGGTATAGGCCCAACATCAACATCATACATTTTAATAGCAGAAACCTTTGATGCAACACAATCACAGGTGATACTTGGCATTTTACCTTTCATCTGAGTCTTAAGATTCTCAATTTCATTTAACAAAGAAGTTATTTTTTTCATTATGACTATTTCGTGTAACTTTAATCGAGTCATATAACTCTTTGTAATGCTGTTTAATCTTAGAATTCTCAGCTCGAAAACACTCATTTTCATAGTGTAACTTATTGATGGTGTCTTGATAGTGAAAATTCTGAGAATCTAAAGACGAAGGTTTATTGGTGCCATGCACATCACACTTGTTTGATTTTAATTGGGCAATTTGAGCCCTCAATAGCCGAATCGTGTTCGTGTGAGCTTGAATTTTCTCATCCCGTTTGCTTAATTCAAAATACGTATCAAACTCAGGAGCATCCAAAGATGTCTTGACATTTGATAGTTTACATTATTCTCATTTGTGAGGAGAATGTTCTTTCTTTCAATCTCACGAGTCTTAAGTTCTATCACATTTTGAGTTACCTCATTTTCCATATCTTTAAACACTGCTTTCATTTCATTTACTTCAGTTTTAATAGTATTTTGCATCCCTTCAAAGTGTTCTTTGAGTAGTTTAAAGAATGGCATGACCTCAGTTAAGTAACACCTTTTTGTATGTTCAAAACACCTTTCTCCCTCAGTTATTCCTGTTGGTGTAATTCTCTTCTTACATGTTTTATCAAAATCAGCAAATAGTTGACAAAGTACATATATGCTAATTAAGGTTTTACATTCAGTAGGAAGAGTCATAGGTACCAAATGTCTAGGTGTATTGGGAGGATACACCGTCGCAGCAGCAATTTTCCTAAGGGATGGGGTTTTGGCTTTAAGCTCATCAGCTTTTAATTTCTCAGTATCATACTTCCAAAATATTTGTTCAGGCGTTAACTTCTTTTGAGGTGCAAACACAGTCAAGCGATTCTCCTCATAATAATCATGGGGTTTGACTATTACTCGCTTGTCTATGCATATGGGATCTTTCATTTTCTCATTCATTCTTTCTCTATTTCTCACTTCTATTTCATCACTCTCTTTCAAAGATAAAACCTCAGGTGGGGCATGATTGGGCATGATCATCACATTGGCATCGTATAAGGCAGGTTGAGCTACTTTAGCAGTCCTAAGGAGAGCTAATTTAGGTTCACCTACATTACTTTCACTATGCTTATCACTCAGCTTTCTGTGCTTCTGAATCATTTGAGCAGTCTGTCTGGTTTGGTCTTGGGTGTACAACTTATCCTCAAGCTTATTCTTTAAGGTTTTATGTCTGGAGAAATCATTTAAGAGTTGTGTTTCTTTATCTTTGAATTCTTGCTTTAGTGTATTTATACATTTTTTAGCTTCCTGTTTTTGCTTAACAGTCTGATCTAGCTGAGTTTTCAAAGAATTCAACTCTAGTTTTAATGTTTCTTCCCTAACATTATGCTTTGAAATAAGTGTACGCATTTGACTTTCCATTTTCTGCTCACGCTCTGTTAGTTCAAACTTAGCACGCTGTTCATACAAGGCCACTTGTTCTTTATATATGTTAAGTTTAGTGGTCAAGGTATCATCAGGGACAAACACAATGTTCTCATGCAGCACATAGTCATCATTTAGAACAGAGGATGCACAACTAGGTACAACAGACGCTTCGTTGTGCTTCACATATTGTTCATATGGGATAACATCGCTATTTCCCATATTAACAGTATCTGACTCAACAACGTTTGTTTGTTGTACTTTGTTAGGAATCTTTTGTTCATGCAACACATTATCATTATTAATGACAGAAGATACCCCATTAGGTTCAGCCAACGCTTCGTTGTGTTTCACATGTTGCACGTTGTTCCTAGCAGTATCTGACTCAACAACGCTTGTCTATGGCTGATGAAGCTCTTTCTCTTGCGAATTCAAGCTAACATAGTCTCTATTTGCACTAACATACTCAAACACGTTTATCTGTTGTACATCTTTGGGAATCTTTTGTTTGTCAATCATATTGTACAATCTGAGTATCTCAGATATAGCAGAATCTGAAGTATTTGACATGATATTAATGTGCACGGGATTTTACAATTCTATTATTTAAACCGAGAAATAGATTCTTTCGCGGGATTTTACAAAAACAAGAATAAACCGTGAAATGATGCTTGATATGTGTTATGATGAAGGTTTGGTAGACTTGATGATCTGTTGTTTAGTTGTGATTTGGTTTGGTTGATGCAAGTTGTTACGGTGAAATTTTGGTCTGAAAACTTCACAGCTCGATAACTTCTTTCTGGAGCGATTTCAAGCTTTGAAAGGTCGTTCTCCTCGGTCTTACGGTCGTTTTGACAGGTCGTGGGCTGAAAACGGAGTTACAGTTCAAAAGTTATAGTCGTTTGAAGTTTTGACGTAAAAAGTCAACTTTGGTCAAACCGCAACTGATCAAATCGCAACAAGTCAAGTCACAATTTGTCAAAACGCAATAGATCAAATCGCAAGCTCAGTCAAATCGCAATTTGGTAACTATGAGACAAATCGCAAAGTTCAACTTGCAAGTGCTCAAGTCGCAACTCACCAAAATCAAGTCGCAACAGACAAATTGCAACCCTGAATCTACAAACCGCAACATGCAAATCGCAACTCTAACAAGTCGCAACCCCGACAGATACAAGTCGCAACCCACAAATCGCAAGTCACTAGAAAACAGAACTGTCGCTATCTTTGTCAAAATGCAACACACAAAACGCCAAACACGTCCCTTTCTTAGCGATTTGTCGTCTTTTACCAAAAACGGTAATAAGCCAAATCGCAACTTCGATAAACCTCAAAACGCAACTTTCACTTACCTAACAATACACAAGTCACTACTATGAAACTTTCACCGAGGGACAAAACGCAACTATGAACACCTTTTTACAAACCCACGAATCGATCAAAAACCACCACACAAAGCCGAAAATGATGATTCCAAACACCAAACACAACTTCTACACTAACCCTAAGCAAGAAAGTACAAGATCTAACAACTTCAAGCTACAAAACGAAGCGCAAAAGAGATTTTTAAGAAACTTTCTATTCGAACCAAAAGTGCCCCAAATCTACACAAATCCGTGAATATAACCATACATGAACCTAACCATGGCTCTTGATACCAATTGTAGTATATTCACGTTAACAATAACACATGAAAGGTACAAGATCTATGGATCGAATAGAAGTATTTTAGAGAGAGGTAGGAGAGAATGGAACCTTTAGTGAGAGAAAGAAAGTGATGTTAGATTAAGTGAGAGAAAGGTCCAACCCTCTCCCTAGGTGGAGAGGGGTATTTATACTATTACATAATATGCCCCGAGTGGGCTGTGGAGCGAGCTGACAGTGGGTAAAGACCCAACCCACTCCACAAGATCTATAATAACTAATATACTACTAATATTACTAATAATCCTACGAGCTATGGAGTGCTAATAAGTACTCGGGGTGACCGAGTCTTCAACTAAATATTTATATTCCTAACAGTTTAGGGTGTAAAGTGTAAAAATAGTGAAATTGCAAGGACCAACAGAACCTGATTCATATTTTCATTTCCATATTTCATTTTCCGATTTCCCCGTCACGTCACATGCATTTTTATATATTTCATTTACTTAATATATAATGTTCGTTATATTTATATATAAAGAGTTTTAAACGATTTAACTTCCCGTTTCATTTCACCACTTTTGAGGAAACAATATTATTGGGTTTCAAAGACATAAAAACAAGATAATATTAAGTGTAATATTATTTTTAAACTTTAGGCATTTTAAGCATATCACACTCTCACTTTAACGATCAAATCGTTATTCGTTCTCATTATCACTTCCACTACTCGTATTTGGTCAGATTCTCAGACTTTCCTATTTACCAGGTTTTGTTTTGAAGCCGTTCCCATAACTTTACTTGATTTCATAATTCCACCTTGTCAGATACACTCAAGGTGAGTCGTAGCCCCGCTTTTAATTGTTTACAAGTTTTGTACTTTTGGGGGAGATATATGCTCAACTATTTTTGTTTACTTTCATACTCTGAAAACTCTCATGATTTACTCAGAATTACAACTCCTATTTACATGTTTTGATTTATTCTTTGGGAGAGATATATGCTCGTTTTACTTGTAAATTGGTTGCTTAGCTTAAACACTGAATTCAGATGATAGCATTTTCAAATTGCTTACTGTAACATGATACTTGTTTTCACTATACATCTTCATGTAATATCATGAATGTACAGCCCACTGTTATATGTTAATTTCAAACTCCAATGGAAATATTTGCCAGAATTAAAGTACGCATATTTTATGTACCCCATTAAGCCCATATTGCCTAAGCACCCCCTTATTGCCATAAAGTCCCTCTATCATGAGCCATTAATCACTGTGGTGAACGCGAATATAGTGAACAGCTTCGAAACCTGTTAGAGGTTGACAACCTATCCCACTAAATACTGGACGGAATGCCTTTGTGGTTAGTCGTATTTAGTCGTGATGCACTATATTTGAGAAAAATAGGAATTGGCAAATCACCTATTACTCGAGGGCCATAAATCCATCATTTCTTTGATGTGAACTCCTCCGTTTTACGGTACTTTATTAACGTTTGCGTGTCATGAGGCTTAGAGCAATATATTAATATATATGTTTTCATATATATTTGGATACAGCTGTATTAGTATTTCACTACTCCACAATTGTAGATTTCAGGCATAACATCATTGTTTTCACTTCATGCTAGCATTATGATCCTATACTTGTTCTTAACTGATCTCATATATGACTTACTTGTGGTTTTTACCCAGTGCAACCTGATACTTGTTCTATCTCTGTTAGTACTTATTACAGGTATCAATTCAACGTTTGAAATCATTGAAATTCACTGTTTACCCATACGTAGTTTATTTCAAATATTACTTCACCTTTGAAATTATTGAAACCTTATTTATTACTTGTTCTTGTACATATTTCAAATATCACCGTACACTCTTGAATTTATTGAAATAAATTGTTTTCCCATTAAAATCTACGAACTCACCAACTTTTGTGTTGACACTTTAAGCATGTTTATCTCAGGTAATTAACGGAGCAGGACAAGACACGGAGCAGGCATTTTAACTCTGATAAATTACATAGTGTAAAAATCAAATATGTCATTCTTTTCAAATTATCACTCCCTTTCATGGGATTTTATAAATCAAATATTTCACCTTTTATAACGAAAGTATTATTTGAATGACAAACAATTTTTAAAACGTCACTTTCGAGCCGTTTTCTATGATTATGACTCAATCCTCACCGTAATACCCCAATTAGTCTTCCGCTGTTGTCTCACACATTAGGGGGTGTTACACTACCCACACAAGACCTGTAGCTGCATCGGGACTCTGCGAGCCAAACTACGCCTCCCCCAGTAGGTAGGTGTCAGATCACGTGGGAGACATAATCCCAAGAGATCTGGCTTTTGGCGGCGTGACGGCGTGGCGGCTGCCGATGATGTGTTCCGGCCCGGCCTGGCAAAACCGGGGCGTGTTCTTGTCCGGCTTGGCAAGACTGGAGTCTATAATGTGCGCTTGTCCGTCTTGACTCTGCCGCGGTTCAGGTTATGACCACGCCTGGCCCAGTATGTTGGGTCCGGGAGTACTATACATGATCAAGTCCCCCCAGTCTAGTATAATTGTTTTGTTTGAGAGCAAGTGTTCTAGACTTATTTGGAGTTCCGCGGCTACAAATGCCGCGCCTTGTTGAATAGACTCTTCTAACTTCCGCGACTGATATTGCCGCGTGTCCCATTTGCTGGCTAGATATTCTATTTTCCGCTTATTTCGGTGGTGACAGCCTGTCATTGGTAGTCGCGAAGCATTTTTTACCCACTTATTTACTGACTGACTTGACGTTTCGGCGGTTGACCATTCGTTTTCTGTGACAGTCGTGACGGTTCATCTGCGACAATCCTTCCTTTGCCGGAGTTTCCTCGGAACTCTGCTGCGGTTGGGGTTCTGCGACCATTTGGCACTCTACCGGAATGACTTTGTCACTATGTAAGGTGACTACTCCACCCTGAGTGGGGAATTTAATCATGCCGTGGGCCGTGGAAGGGATAATTTTGGGCTGCCGTATCCCCGGCCGACCTATTATGCCATTATATTGAGAGGGTGACCTGACCACCATAAAGTTCATCCATGCACTAGCTGAGTTCTCTTCATCACCTAATGTAACTTCTAACAGAATCTGCCCCAAGGGCCATGATAACTCACTACTGAAGCCGAGAAGCGGTGCGGTGGCAGGGATCATTCTTTTCCTGATTTCCGGGCTAAGGCGGTTAAAGCAGTGCTCGTTGAGTACCTCAGAGGCGCTTCCGTTGTCCACGTACATCCGATGCACGTGGTGCCCGCCCACTCTGGCCTTTATTACCAGTGGGTGATCATCCCAATCATCTTCCTCTATTGGAGGGAAAGATATTTCCAGATTTGGCTCGGTATGAGGGGATACCTTTTGTTTTACAATTCGTTGCCAAGTTTGTATCATGAATATGGCCGGGGCCTTATCCTTGGGCGCGGTTTCTTTCTTGCCGCCTTTGGCGGCCCCGCCCTTCTGACTCCCATTTTTTATCTTCTTCACTAGGTGTGCCAACTGGCCGGACCTAACTGCCTCCTCAATCTGCTTTCTTAACTGGAAACACTCATCCGTGTGGTGCCCCCTTTCCTTGTGGAAGTCACAGTACTTATATTTGTTTCTTGACTCCGCCGGGCTTGCCATGGGTGGCGGGGCTGTGAATTTGACGGAATCCATTGCCAAGATCTCCTTTGGTGTTTTTGTGAGGGGCGTAAACCGGTCACTCCTCCTCTGGTCTGCCTTGGAGCGTCCTTTGAACTCCGTCTTTCTTTCAAAGGTCTGACTGTTGGCCGTCCTGGATCCGCCTTCATGGGATTTTCATGAGGGGCGGTCTTGCTTTTTTCTTGACAAGTTTGCCGCGGCTGTTTCACCGGGGAGAAAAGCAGTGGTTACCTTCCACATTTCATCAACAGTCTTTGGGATTTTATCGTTGAGCCTTATAATCAGCTCCGGATTATTGATCCCATGTATGAAGCCTGAAACTTTCACGCACTCTGGGGTGCCTTTCACATGCATGCTTTCAGCTTTGAAGCGGTCCACAGACGCTGCCGTTGTCTCCCCTTCCCTTTGCTTGATGAGATGGAGTTCCACCGGATCCTTGGTATATTTCTTTTGCCGACCTGGTGTCACATGTTCAACTCTACCCTCATGGGTCATGCACGGATGGCGCCAACTTGTTAGTACAAATTTTGGGCTCAGTGCAAGACCTAGTTTAGGCTAGCTCTTGGTAGGGGCGGATCTTGTGCTAAGTATCTTGTAGAGCTGCTAAGAAAAGACACCACCGTTAGTCTCACCGCAGAAGGGGGTTTTCACGGTCGGCCTCCGGTGTGAGAGTAAGTATATTGCTTAGAGAGAGAAAGTGTATGTGCGGACTATGTGAGAGTTAATGCTATTAGTTGAGAGTAATAAATGAGGTGGGGGTATTTATACTACCCACACAAGACATGTAGCTGCATCGGGACTCTGCGAGCCGAACTACGCCTCCTCTAGTAGGTAGGTGTCAGATCACGTGGGGGACATAATCCCAAGAGTTCTGGCTTTTGGCGGCGTGACGGCGTAGCGGCGGCCGATGATGTGTTCCGGCCTGGCCTGGCGAGACCGGGGCATGTTCTTGTCCGGCTTGGCAAGACTGGAGTCTATAATGTGCGCTTGTCCGTCTTGACTTTGCCGCGGTTCAGGTTATGACCACGCTCGGCCCAGTATGTTGGGTCCGGGAGTACTATACATGATCATTATGAATCATGTTTTTTTCTTATCTCATTACGCGTATGTTTTATTGTAGTTTTATAATTTTAAATTCTGGCATATAGATCTATTCTTTTCTTTCTGACGCCGTTACTATGCAATAATGACTTCATTATGTCCATTTTCTTAAAAAGTCTTTTGTTTACTTGATAGGTGACACACCTTGAATTGGGCTTAAAAATCAGTCAGCTTCCTAATGTTTATGGACAGTAATAGTACTGTCCTAGCCATGAGCCAACAAAGATATAGCCACAAGCAATTGCAGATTGTCACATTTAAGTGACCACAAAAGATGTGGGCACAAACGTAGTCATTATCTTCGGTAGTCGACTACTATAGTCTATAGTCACTTGATATATATGAGTCTCTATATACAACTAGGGATGAGCACAAGAACTAAAGAACCGGATCGAAATCGAGAACTGGATCGAAACCAAGAAGAACCGAATTCGACCAGAACCGAAGGTTCCGGTTCCGGTTCCGGTTATTGAGTTTGAGATTTTTCGGTTCTTGGGTCGGTTCAGTTCGTTTCTCGGTTCCGGAAAATACCCAATTATTCTAAAAACATGTAATATTCTTTACTTCTTATGCTCAAGTTGATGGATTTTTGTGTGCACATGACAACAATAACTAATATGGTTGGTTATTGTCATTGACCTATGAGGTCACATGCTAGCACGAATAAAAACTATGTATATATGTATGTTATACATATAATATTACAATAAGGTTTAAGAAGTTGCGACTTCCGAAAATTGGCTTAACACGTTTAATAAACCGACGAGTAATGGGAGACGTCGTGACTTGCAATGCAAGCCACTAAAGGGAAGATTTGGTTTGAATGAAATAAGAGGGAAAACCTTTTATTGTTTTGTTAAAAATATGAACATGTGAAACTATAGAATGATTGTCTATTTGAGCTTATGTTTTAGTTGTTAAATGTTACTCCCTATTTCTTTGAATGTAAAAGGTTGCAAAGGCTTAAAAAATTAATGGCTTAATTCATTAATGCATGAGGTTATTTTTTTCTTCAGAAAATCGGTTCCTATCTTGATAGACCCAAAGAACCGGAACCAAAAACCATATTCGGTTCGGTTCTTGGTTCATACTTGTTTGAGGTTATATATGCATACTTGTTAAAAGGGTTGTATAAGTTAGAGATGAGCATGGGTCCGGAACCGATTGAAACTAGAACCGAAACTGATGGATCCGAGAACCAAATTTTTGTGTACAAGTAGCAAACAGATAACTATAGTACAATACACGAAGGTTTAGATTAACATAATAAGGTTAAAATCAAATTAAAAATGAAGTTAATCACCAAAATAATAGTGGCAACAACGAATATATATTAAACTTATTATGACTAAATATGTTATTATCCTACTTGAACAGAAAAAGAATTTAGACTCATCATTTATATTCTCTCCTTTCTAAAAGGCTTTGTATCAGAGATTGTAAACTTCTGTTGAGAATTAAAGAGAAGAAAACGAAGTTTTGGTGGAGCTAACTCAAAAGAAAACAAGAAAAAAGAGAGGAGAAAATTTAGATAAACTGCCCAAGCAAAGATGCAAATCGAGTTTTGAACTTGACATGCAGATTCAGTTTGACGTGGTTTGATCACAATGCTCATTGTATCTTTATTCTTGTAGTGGAAGAAGGTTTTGCAGTTGACATGTAGTTTTGATTTACTACAAGTTATGTAGTACGTTTTAGATGCAGCACTCAAAACCAAACTTCTTTTCAACTTGTGAAAACTAAACAAAAAAAAAAAAAAAAAAAAACGAGTAGCAGCCCCACAACGACGGATGCCACAACTAACATATGGACGTGAAACTCATATCACCATGATTAAGATACATGGGGGCTGGATTGATAACGTGAAGTCTGTGTTTTGCGCTACGTCCACCACGAACCCATTAATATAAATAGTATTCATATTGATATGAGATATCTAGTCTCATTTGTTCCACTATTACTTAATTAACATCAGTTTAACATGCCAAACGAATAGCTACTTGTGCAACTCAAAACTTCATTCTTTACATACACAAAACTTATAGAGACATTACCAAAACTAACGAACCAATGCCTCCCCACTTTCACAACCATACCTTTCGCCCAATCAACATATGTGTACAGAAGCATATGGTACAACCTGCAGAAGCCGGACTTCACAGCAGCATCCATCATGGGTCACTAGCAAAACTTAATAGCAATGGAGGAAACCGCAGTCTCTCCCCTCATACTACTTTCTGTTTACATATCTTATTTTCCAACGGTTTTTTTATAAAGAATATATTACCATATAATGACGAACCCAAACTAACGATCATAACCCATGGCTACAACGGGCATCCTGACCTTATGCCCTCTGTTTCCCTTTAACACAACCTCACCGAAACTGTAGGCCCCAGTGGTTGATCGAACCGTGAGGGTCACGGTAAATTTCTGTGACGCACCTGGTCCTATGGTCATGGCTGGAGGACTTGTTTCAATGGCTATGGCAGGTGCCATTTTAGCAGTTATGATGTAGGACTCTTCTTCATCAACATTTGTGACTGTTCGTGTGACGGTTTGAGTTCCCACGAGATGGGAAACTGTGATAGATGGAGTGTTTAGATTGTATGGATGGCCAAGTGTGTAGTTGCACGGTCTGTGCGTGTAGTTCCCTATCTCGCGAGAGTCGATTCCAGGAGTTGTACATAAAAATCCCAAATAGTCTTCATAACCTGAAAATATTTTTATGCAATAATTAATATAACAAAATAAAAACAAGTAAATCAATATTGTATAACATTTTTTCAATGATTGAGGGGGTGCTTGGTTTAGGGTCATATGGCCTAATCAATGGCAAAGGTAATGAATGACGGTGCTTGGTGTAGGGTAATGTAATGACCCATTACCCAGTAGTGGGTAATGGGCCATTACCTAATAAATTGGGGGGTAACGGAATGCATTGCATTGCATTCCCTTTGCATTCCCCACCATTTGAACCAAGCGGACCCTGATAATGGATTACAGCCTTTTGTACATAATATTCCAATGTACTTTTCATTTACCAAATTTTAGTAGTTGTAGTTTTTTTGTGCATAGTCAATAAAAGATGGCTTTGTGTCCCATGTGTCATAAAAATCTGGCTACCAAATAACTCAAACGAGCCTCAAAGCTAACTTCCAATAACTCGCATGCGCAAAAAACTACAATAATTAAAACAAAACAAATGAACGAAAAGAAAGTTGGTAGCTATGTTTAGAAATACTAACTAAAACCACGGCAAAATATATAATAATTTGGTATTATAATACTACCTTTTTACGGTTACATAAACAAAAGAACTTATTAATCAGATACTTGTACACACGTAATCTTATTAATTATATAATTTTAATTCAATCATAATCAAGTAATATAACATACGGAGTAAATCATTAACGTAGAATGAGATGTGGGAACGAACCTGCATCAAACACGAGGCCCAAGTCTAGAGCAGCTCGGGGATTAACATGGCCACTCCCATAATCAAAAGGTGTAGCAGGGACAAACATCATTGTTTCAGAACCCGAATTTTGCTCGGCTAGAATGGGCCTCTCGGCTCGGTCAAGTGTACTTGAAGTTGTCATCAACGCAGACTTGATGGCAGCAGGACTCCAATGAGGATGCTTTTGCTTTATAAGTGCTGCTATCCCTGCTATATGTGGTGCAGCCATGCTGGTTCCCGATATCATAGCAAAGTTTTCTCCTGTTGCAACCGGAAATAAAAAATATAAGTTCTCAGAAAAAACTAGATAAATCATATTGTTAAAAATGTAGTAAATGGTTTTACCTTCATAATTAGCTTCATCGGTTCCGTTAGCAGACCAAGAAGACCAGATCAAAGAACCAGGTGCTAGAATATCTGGTTTTAGAAGATCCGCATCTTGAAATTTGTAATCTTTTATATTCGGGCCTCGAGCGGAGAACAATGCTACCATTGGTGCTGACTTGTATAGTATCGGCTCTAAACCTTCGCCAATGCTTCCTATTGCCTTAAAACTCTTCACTCGTCCTGTCCAGTCTCTTATTGTAGAGACGTTATAATAGTCTATAAGATCCTATACAATTGAAAAAACAGAATAACTATGCATAAGTATTACATATACATGTATATATATGTATAAGTATTAAATATTAACGATAAATACCATTGAGTTTTTAACATCAGTGATGAGAATCCCGGGCATGCCAACAGGCACAGGTTCAAATTTGGTTCCAGGACTCGCGTTTTCTACAGCAAGTACAAAACCGATTGCACCAAGGCTTTTTGCTGTTTGCGCAACTTTTTTAATACATGCAGAACCGCTAACAAAATTGAAGGAATAACCACACAAAAGAATGTTTCCTTTCACCATATTCCCATTCAAAACTTCTGGCGCCTGACAGTCTGAAGGACTAAACTTCGAAGCTGATGAATCCAACAGAACGTCATTAGCTGCAACCAGCGTGAACTTTTGATTCGGACTCGTAGAAGCTGCACATATTAATTGGTATGAAATCAGAAAGAAAAAAACTAATAAAAAACTCGATGCTAATTACAGTAAACTGAAACTTACGTGATAAACCGATTCCAGCAAGCATCTTTCCGTTTCCTAAAGTCAAATGATTTTTGTATCTGCGGTCATCAACAGCAGCAGCTACAGATGCGATCCATGGACTGTAAGACACGATAGTTTTGGGCATCGGGCCTTCATTTCCGGCTGCTTGTGCAACAAATACACCAGCTTTGACAGCGGACAGAAGCGTAGCATCAAACGGGTTTAAAAATGTGGTTTTTGTGGTGGCGGGTGGACTGTTAGGCCCCACCGAAAGATTCAGAATGTCAACTCCATCATAAACCGCCTGTTAACACATATTATGACATATATAAAGACATCATTTTTGGCATGTTTTAAAGACAACATTTTTGGCATTTTTAGTGATCACAATTAATGACTTAGGCTGTGTGTAATGGGGCGTGATTTGCCCCTTTTTTGCCCATTTCCCCCCCCCCCACCACCCACCCATTACATAGGGGCGCGAATTTGCAAAAAAATCGAAAGGGCGTGATTTGAATCGCGCCTTGCCCATTGTTCATTTCAAGAGAAATTGTACCGTTAAAAGTTAAAACCCAATTTGCGCCCCCCCCCCAATCATGTTACATAGGGTCGCCAATTTGCAAAAAAAATGACTGGGCTGACACGTGTCAAATTTTGCCCCATGTACACCATTACACATAGCCTTAATGTTTACAAACCTGATCAATGGCAGCAACAACATCAGCAACAAATCCTCCAAACGCCCGATAGAGTGCCTTGTAAACAGCAATTCTATTTACAACAAATGATGAGTGCTCAGTATATAAAAAGTCAATAAAGATTATGTTAGAAAATGTATTAGGAAGGGCAAAATTCACCTCGCACGGGGAGCCATTCCGCTTGCTTTGCCAAATTCATATCCTTGTACTTGCACAGGAATCCCATTGTTTCCGGCAGCAATTGCAGCAGTGTGACTATCATACAATATAACCGAAGTAATCAGTTTGACCTCAAAAGTCAAAGTGTAAGAATTTTCCTAATTAGAACAGAAATATTTGAGCTTAAAATACTGAAAACTTTGCACATACCTTCCATGACCGTCGCCATCCATAGGAGAAGCAAAATCAACGGAAGGATTAAACACACCAGCAGCTGTAGCAGCTGCTGCAAAGTGTTGTGCACCAACGATCTTTCCATTGCAAAAACTTTTTTTCGTATCTGGGTCAACCTCACATTTGCCTCTATATTTAGGAAGAGGACCGTATGGTTCAGCATTTTTATTTTGGAAGCTAGGATGATTTGGAGAAATACCCGAATCCACAAATCCAATCACGATTTCCTCTCCAGCTCTGTCAAACCCGCCTCCTGTGGGCCACACTCCGGTTGGAAGCCCCAAAAATTGTGGAGTGTGTGTAGTGAGTTTTCTCACCTTCCAATCTCGGTCGACTGATTTCACACCTGGGGCCCGCCTAAGCATCTCTGCCTACTAAGATATTAACATTTATAAGAAAAAATAATTGCAAAAGTACACGATTTATGCTTAACACCGTCTTTTTAGTTAATTTAAGAAAGGAAGTAACGTTGACCTGTTCCGGAGAAACATGAACAGCAAAACCGTTGATAAGATGCTTGTAGCTGTATAGCTTTTTGTAGTTTCCATCATCAAACAATGTTTCAAGAAGCGTATCGTGTCTTTGTTCAAGGTGACTCGAGTATGATGTAACCAAATCACTAAGGATCAAAAAATAGAACACATATTATTCACAGAGCAAAAGAAACTCTAACTGATAGCTTGAGATTTGCCATGTATAAAAGATATTTGACAAATATGATAACATAGAATCCTATGAGGACTCATTTCTATAGAAACATAAGCTTAAGCTCTAATACGCTCGTAAGCTTTGTAAAAGGATTACAATAAGTAACAGAGATAAAAACTTATTTACTAACCTTGTCACATCAAGCTTCTCATCAGATTCCACAGCAGTAGCTTCAAAACCATCAATACCGCCTTTATAACTTACGACCGGCTCTCCCTCAATGGTTACTATATAAACTTCTGATTTCGCAATTACCAAAACACCAAGTAATATCATAACCTTAAAAACAGACTCAACTGTCCTCATCACCATCTTCACTGATCAACTTCCCCAAATAATCACTTTTAATCAAACCAACAACTGTAAAAAAAATGACCAAAAAAAATATATTAATTATATAAACATAATCCAAAGTGGCTAGCTATTTTAACATAGTAATCTAAACTATTTAACAATCTCAACTCCATTTAATCAAACATGATTAAACTTTTCATCAAAGTCCAAAAATTATATAAAAAAAAAAAAATTAAAACAGAGAGAGATTAGATGAATACCAGTGTGATATACTCTTTACTAAGAACCAATAACTTTCACTTAAATCTAACAACCCATGTGATCAACCTGCATAAAAATAAAGTTACTAAAAAAACCAATACGTACAAGAAAAGAATAAACACAATGATATATTTCTAAACTTAACTTGTTAGCAAAAAAAGATTGCAACCCATTAAAGATCAAACAAAACCCATGTCAAAAGTAAAAACTTTACTCACATTCATTAATCAAATCAGAAAATATAAAGATCAGGCACATTACAGTAAGATGATAAGTTTGAGTAAAAAAAATAGGAAATGTGAAGAAAAGAGAAAGAGGGTAGTAGGGTTTTTACACTTTTTAGGAGGTACAGAGACAGAAGTATGAGAGTGAAGATGAAGGTGTTGTGTATTTGTGCAAATTGATTACACTCATAAATAAAATCAGGTTGGTTTGTTTGTACATGTTCTTTATTGCTATGCTCACTTTTCTTTTGTAGTAGTATATAGAAACTTTCTAGAAAAACACAAAATGCAAATAACTGCGGATTTTCAGTTAAGTCGTGTATATTTGGGTTAAAAATATGTTATTTCTGATTTATTCGACTATTCGTGTATGGCAACAAGATTTTATAACGACATATAGTTACAATTATATTTTAGTTACAGAAAACACTTAATCAACTTTTTGAATCAACTTGTTTTCACATGTATATAGAAACTTTCTAGAAACACAAAATGCAAATACGTGCGTATTTTTAGTTAAGTCATTTACATGTGAGTTAAAACTTTTATCGTTTCTAATTTATTTAGATTAGACAAATAATCGTGCAAAGCGACGGTGTATAGCGACAAAGAATTATACTTGTAAACTTTTGTTTTGAGTTGACTCTTGATGCAACTTACGAGTTTAGTATTTAGTCATTGCGAGAAAAAAAAATTATAATTTATAAACGAAAAAAAAATGTTTGAGGATTAAATAATATTTAAAATATTAATTTATAAATATTGTTACTATTTTTAATCAAAAGTATTTTAATAATTAAAATAATTTTTTAAGTTCAAGATTAAAGATAAATGAAAATAACGTAAATAATTTTTTCAAGTATTTTACTCATTTTTATGAGTAGATCACACTTGTTATTGATAGAATTTGTACTCACAATTTCTTAGTTTCTGAAGGACATTTCACATCATCAAATAACTTTTTTTTTAGAAAGGTCACATCATCAAATAATATTGCTAGATTAAAAGCTTTCTAATTTTGTTTTGTTTATTGTTTCATTAATCATGTAAAGATTAACACTATGTTACCAAGAAAATTTTAGAGTGCAATGAAAAGAAAAGTAAAAGAGAATGTATTAAATGAAAAAAAGTAGAAAAAAAAAGTTGTGTGTTCTTGAGTGTAAAAAGAAAAAAAAGAAAGAAAGTCAAAGTTTGTTGCTTATAGAATTATTATTATACCCTTGAAAAAATGAACTAAAATAAAATTAAGAATACTTTTGTCATTTATTTAATGGTTGTACTTGTTTACTTAACTCTCATCCCAAATGTGGGATGAAAGTATTAACACAAAAAACATTCAACTTTCACCCCTTTACATTTCACTTTTATTTTTAAAATACTCAAGAACATGACAACTTTTAAGTTTCACTAATTTTACTTCTTTTTCTTTTCAAAATCAAACTTGAGAACATAGTATAAGGCTGCATTCCATTTGTGTTACTGTATTTATGCATTCTTTTCTTAACACTTTAATTACATAACAAAGTGATTCATAAGATTTAAGCTTGTCTTCGTATAAACACAAATTAAGTAAAACCTTTATTTTGTTTGGAAAGTTTAACATGACCTTATGGGGGATTGTTTTCACCTGACCCAAAATATAAACTTACATTACAGATATCGTGGTATGTAATTCTATTAATTGCTTAAGAGTAATAGGTGTTGATGTAGAAAATATTAAATTATACAAAATATTGTTGTTTAGTTGTTTTCTTGTTGCTTAGATTCTTTAGGTATTTTTAGGTGTCGTTGAAGGAGGACAAAGAAGTAAAAGAAATTAGAATATAAAACATCAAAATCAGTCAGGCATGTGTTAGAGGAATTTTTAAAGCTAAGGGGTGGGTTATAAGTACCGTGGCTATTTTTTTAAACAAACCGGGTCTAGGACCTAGGCTATTTTTATTTATTTTTTTTATTTTTTTTTTATTTTTATAATTTTGTTTATATCAAAAAGCTATAAACCTGAAAGTGCGGAACAGAAAATATAAAGTTTAATATGTCAAACGCTTAAAACTGTCAAAAATACGGAACAGAAACTGACAAAAACTGTGCTGTGCAGAAAAAAAAGAGGGGACAAAAAGTGGGGGACAAGGTCTGCCACCCTTGTCCCCCGGTACCGTTAGTATGCCCCCATTTTTAAAGCTAATTTATTATTTATTAATTCTTACTCTGAAATGAAGGACTGATTATTTTGTTTTCATATCTGCCTAGAGTTTTTTATTATTCCATTTTATAACTAAATGCACGAGTACTACTTACTAGTATTTGTTTTGAGGGTGTTTTGTGACTTTTGTCAAACCACGCCTGCCTTTGAGAGTTTTAATTATTTTTTTCTTTCCTGTGATGAATAAGCTCTTAAACATATGGATTAGCTTATGATAAGAAGAAGCCAATAGTATGAGTTTGTAAGTCAAATAAGCACATGAGCCAAATAAAAACTATTTACCAGAATCTGAGTCATAGACTTTGTGAAAAACTAGAAGGGGGAGAGGGGTTGAATAGTTTTACCGTTTTAAAATTTATTTGCTTTGAGTACTTCTTGTGAATATCAACTAATGTAAATAACAAACAATAAATAATATGCAAGTAAAGAAAGAAACGATCATACCACAACACGATTGTTTATAGTGGTTCGGTCTATAAGGACTCTTTTTCCATACCCTACTCCACTCCCCGAGTTTCCAACTCGAGAGTTTTTCTTCACTAATCAACAAGCTCCTTTAACCGGCGGAGAAAACTTTTACACGTCGCTTACACAATATTTCCGACACAAAACTAGATGTCGAGTTCTTTTACAAGGGTACAACCACTCCCGTCACACTATATATTTTGAGGACTAAAATACTAACCGATCACTACAGAGGCTTTATGATTGTTTGGTACAAACAATTATGTGTGAACAACAACAATTCACACAGTGACTAACTAACAAGCCTTACAACGTTTTGTTGAAGCTTGTAATGCTTTGATCTTCTTGCTACAAAGAAGTTCACTAAAATGAAATATGAAATATGAATGAGTTAGATATGAATGAAAGAATGTATGATGTTGTTTATGCTTGCAAGTGATGAGGAAACAACATGGAGTGGCTTGCTATTTATAGGCAAAAAGCCTCAACAAGTCACGGATGGGACGGAACCAAATATAGGGTTCCGTCCGTGTACCTGTTCGGTTCCGCGGGGACCTGACAGAAAATCTTTATCAAATCTAACCAAAATATTTTCATATCTTTTCAAGGATTTATTGAGTAAAGACCTAAACAAGATATTCATGATATCTTCCAATGATTTTCAAAATCTTCCAAAGATCTCAAAGATGATGCATGTCATGATGTCATAGTACATTTCTATTTTTAGATTAAAATGTATATGAAAGTGAACTTGTAAAATGTATATACTAGTTAGGTGATGTTTTAACTTTGTGTTTATGAAAGACTTGTGACTATATATGTAAAATACTTAACTATATTTATGTTTTGCTAAAATAAAGTTTATAATTGTCGTTAACAAAATATAGGAAAGATCGCAAAATATAAATAACGTTTTTTTGACGTTATTTGTATTAACAATCTCCCCCTTTTTGCTGAGGACAAAACATAAAGTTTATTTTTAAGCAATAAGATAAATAAAGTGCAAGTCTTTAAAAATATAGATTAAACTAGTTTTATGCAACTTTTAAATCAATTTAGAATATTAAATTGTATAAAATGTGTGAGTTTTGAGTTTAATATTTTCTCCCCTTTTTTGTCGAAACAAAAAGAAGAAAGGCGTAGCGGAATGTAGTGCAAACCTGAGCATGATTAGCTCTCCCTTGGTCAATACTCCCCCTAGTTAGGATGCCAAGTATAAGATGCATGAATTTTGAGTGCTACAAAACAAAGGTTAGTGATAGATAAACCAAACCAACCATATATAATATGTAACACAATCAACACATAAATATCACAACCAACACATAAATAATCGAACAACATTCATTTAAGTAAAATTCATTTTGACAAAAGTCAAAATGATGGGACAAAAATGAATAAAAGTCCTATATCTAGAAAAGGAAAATAAAAAAAAAAATAAAAGTAACATGGAAATAAAAATCCTAAGAAAAATAGAAAAATATAAGAAAAATAGAAAAATAAAGTCCTAAGATGTGAACCTCCTAATGTGATCATCTATTGAGGAGGATGAGAAAGAGCGTTAAGACGCTCGAGGATGTCATTTAGAATGAACCTCATCTCGTTTTGGAGTTCATGAACCATTATTTTGGTTCTTTCACTAAGATGAGCGGTTCTTTCACACATGGAGCAACCATGGCGAGGCAAGTTTGGTGGTAGACTAGGTTCATTTGTTGGTGGTGGTGGTGGTGGAACATTTGTTGATTGGTGATTGGGATTTGGTGGAGCTATGATTGAAGAAAGCAAGGTGGTTTGTAGTTACATAGCTTTATGGAGGTGAGAATCCACCATGTTGGAGAAGGCATAGAGGTGGTCTAGTTCATCATTGATTTCATGTTGAGTTTGTGGATGATCAATCTACATGGACTCGTCAATGTTCCTAAGAGTAGGTGAAAAGGGTTGAGGTTGTTGAGGTGGTGGAGCGTGGTCTCCATAGAGTGGGCCATGGATTTCCCTATAAATGAGATGAAAAAGTAGAGGTTGAGGTTGAGATGGTTCACAATTAAAAGGCTCATTGGGCATAAAAGATGCCCGTGGTTGTTCATGAGCGATACGTTCAATGGAAGCAAAAGACGGAAGAGGTGGTGGATTTGTTGATCTTGGTGGTAAGTCCTCGAAGTTGTCCAAAAACGGGTGTGGAGAGGTTGGTGGTGTAGCAAAGAGTTCTATGGGTTTAAGTTTAGGAGACTTGGGAGGTGATGGTGATTTGGGTATTTGAGATGGAGCGGGAGGTGGTGTGGTGACTACCGGTGTCTTTGTTGGTGGTGGAGTTGTTACGATGATAGGTGAAGGTGTTGGAGTGGTCAAAGTGAGTAAGTTTTCATCATGGATAGGAGATGAGATGTTGAGTGGTGAAGAGTCTGATGATGATGAGTTTAGGTTGATAAAACAAGAAGGTTTTACACTTATCCTTGCGGTTCTTCTAGGTGGTCTTGAGGGTGATGAAGAGTTGGTTGATTTTGTCATTGTGAAAAATGCTTGAGATATGCAAAAATTCATAGGAAATGGTGGTGAAGGTGTGAGAAATGATCATCCTAGAGGTCCTAATTTATAGAATTCAAGATTCATGGAAGAATGTGTTTGGATTTGATGTTAAACCATACAAAAATAGTGGTTTCTGATGATTTGGAAGTGGTAGAGAAGGTTGTCAAATCATCAAAGTCAATCCAATGGAAGAGTGTTGAGTGATATAAGTGAGATATGCAGTAAATGAGGTGCAATCATCACAAAATCTTTCATGTCAGTGACCCACGGATAGCAAGGAACCAAATTTAGGGATCCTTGCTTTATGGAGAAAGGTAACTTGAGTAGATTTTTGAAATTTCAAATTTTGGTGGGAAATGGTTTTCCTATTGGTCTAAGTGAGCTAAGATGATCTTAATATGAGGGAATAGCAGTAAAAGTATCTGTGAAAACTTAGAGGGGGGGGTGAATACGTTACCATTTTAAAATCTTAAAACTTGTAGTATCAAATTTCCAATTTGGCTTGTTCTAATATGAAAGATGTTTGTTGTAGTTTATGACTACCAAGTTGTCACACAAGTATTATCAAATAATCACAACACAAGCAATCACATAATGCAAACAAAAAAGTAAAGAGATAAGTAAAAGAAAGCGCAAACCGAACACGATGATTTATAGTGGTTCGGTCACGGAGCTCCTCTCCGCCCTACTCCACTCCCCGAGTACCCAACTCGAGAGTTACTGTTGGGAATTAAATGTTCTAAAGATTAAGTTTCAAGGATTACAAGTATTAACAGTTCCAACTGCTGAGAAGAATTCTCTAACAGTTCCAACTGCTGGTATATATCTTAGGACTGCTCAAGTTATAACTAACAGTTCCAACTGCTAGTTGATACTGTTGAGTTGAGACTGCTAGATGGATAAGTATTGAAAAGATATTAGTGTACTAAAGTCAAGAATATACGGTAGATAATATCTTACCCCATGTGCTTAGTTAACAAGTTGTGTACACAGATACATGTTGTATCTTATGTACTGACACACTCAAGATAAGTTAACAAGTAAGTCGGCTAGACTTTAAGCAATATGTAAAGATCTTCTTGACTATAAAAGAAGATCTTAGTCTCGATATTAAGTGTCTAAGTGTGTTATTATTTTAGAACTCATAACAGTTAGAACTAGAACAAAACACAAGAATATCACAAGTTAGAAAAACTTAAGATTCAAGGTTGTAACCATAGTGATATTTCAAGATCACTCGTATTATTATCATTAATAATATTGAATCGTTTGGTGTTAATCTTTATGTGTTCATTGCTAACTAACAAACATAACAATTCCATTTCCATAACATACACAACCTTCTAAGTGTGATTGAGTGAATTCCGCACACTTAATCATATTAACACAACATATCATATACACAAAGTTGAAAAGGTTTAACCACCTTATAGTGTATCCAGTTATCCTGACAAGTTGTAAAACCCAAAAATCTAAAGCTTGCCAAATGACCAAAATGCCCCTACAATCTTAAACTTTGATTATTAAGCATATAAAGTACCAAATTAATTCCAAACAATTGGAGAGGAACAAGATATGATACAATATAATTTTGCTACTATATTTTGTCATTTTATGAAGTACAAAAAAATTAAGAAAACACACATGCACAATCATATGGACCGAAATTTTGTTCCTTTTGTATTAACATTCTTTTAAAATCATTATAAAAACATTTAAAATAGAATAAGCTCAAGAAAATTAATTCCTTGATTTGGTCATTCAATGGGCCGAAATTTTGGCCATTTCCCCCCTCATTGCTCGGCTAAACAATTATTTAGTCCATTCTTATCTTATTTTCCATCTAAAAACCCTAAATCACACAAAAATACCTCCACACTCTATCCGATTTTTCCAAGGCCCTAAATCATTTTTCCAGGATTCTTTGACATCTATAGAAGCCTAGAAAAATAAGGTTGAAGCTGCTCTTGGCCTGGTTCGACCCTTGTGAATTATTTCTTTGTCGAGTGTAATTTTGAGGTAATATTCCAAATCAATTCATTCGAACCCTATAAAATTCGTTTATCATTTTTCTCTTACTCCTCATATCATGTATGATCTGTGAAAAATGATTACAAGGTTTATTGGTCGCGTTTGTGCTCGTGGAGAATTTTGGTGTCGTTTTCATTCTAGCCGAGAGAGCTAAATTCGTCCAGCCTATTCCCTTCGATCTAGATCTGGTTTGGTATTTTTATCTGGTCCCTTGCATCACATAAACATCATATAAAATGCTCAATTCGAACCATGCATGATCTATGGATTATTTGTGAATTAAACCCTAAAAACGTGCATAAGTCCTAAATAATTACATACGAATTTTCTGGGCCTCATATTTATTTTATTCACGTTCCTTATAATCTAAATAATCTGGGAAAAATGGTCTTTCGAATTTACAAGGCTTAGAATAATTATTTTGGATTTATTTGTATTATCGGGTTTAAGAAAAATAAAGAAGAAAAAGAAAATAAAATGGGATTCGACTTAGGGTTTGGATTTAGGTTTGTTTTTAATTATTTAATGATGATATAATGATGATAAAATGATTGGGTAATAATTTGTATTTTTAGGTCTAGGGTTTGGTTAAATAAATTATATACGGTTTGGTTTTTAAATTATAAGGGGGTGTTTTATAAATTGTGAAACTTGTGGGTTAATTTTAGAATATTATTTGGACCATTTATAATTCGAATAAAATATAAAAGGAGGGTCTCATGTGTAAATTTTGCATTTTAGAGGGTTTATTTGATTAATTAATAATTAAATAGTTCGAATTATAAATAAATAAATTGGAGGGACCAAAGATGTAAATTCTGGAAAGTTGAGGTTGGTTCGTGTAAATAAAGATAATGAGGGTATAATATGTAAAATTGGACATTTATAGGCTTAATATGTAATTATGGTTAAATATATAATTCGTTTTGTATTTTAATAAGTACAAGGACTAAATTTGTAAATACTGAAACTTTAAGTGGCTGTTGTGTGCATATTAATATTAAAGGTTATTTTCTTTAATTTGGTGAAATAAAAGGGCTTGATGTGTAATGTAAATATGATAAGGATTAAATTGTAATTTATATAATTATAAGGTTTAATTTGTATATTAATAAAGTAAGAGGGTGTAAATTGTAAATTATTGGAACTTGAAGGCTAAATATGTAATTCTGGTAAACATAAGGGTTTGAATGGTATAATGATAATATTTCTAATGTGAACCTTGAACTTTGGTAAAATTACGTTTGTAACCTTAAACTATGAAAACTTGTCATATATGACCCTAAATTTGTATAACTTGTTAATATGAATATTACTTCCATAATAAGCTAATTAATGACTTAACTTAATTCATATCTTTTGAATATTGCTAAATATGGAAGCTTACTGATTCGAGAAACCTGCTAAAAATGGAAAGTTACAAAAAGTGAAAAGCCGACTGAAATGAGGAATTTAATTTGAGCAAGTTATTTATAATATCATTATTCGTGTAGATTCGTCGAAGAGGGAGTAACCTCCTATTTGATTTTCTTTTCATTCCTTGCTTGCGTATTTCGTTAAGGTACAGATATTCTGCTCTCTTTATAAGGAGCCTTCTTTCTCTTTTGACATGATTCGTATTAGGATTCTCTTATGCCATTGCTATGTTCCCTACACTTTGATTCGTTGATCGATGCATTTGACTTTGATGTTCGTTATGACTCTGATTTCTTTGAAGCCTTTGATATGAACCCTTTGCTATGAACCTTTGAGATTGGACTTTGATTTTGACTTAGACATATTTGAACCTTTGCTATGATTTGGACTTTGACATTTGACCCTTCAGTTTGATACCCGAGCCAAGTTCGTTTCCTAGCCATGAAGGTAACATGGCCGTGTCATTGATGCACCTTTGACATGACTCACGTGTGGGTGAGTGATTTCTCACACCGTCCCCATTTTGATTATGATATGCGCATTATATTTGTTATGGCCAATATGATTTGTTCGGGGGGCGTATGGATTGCAATCCTAGGTTCGAGTCCGTGTTCGTGGACTGTTCGTGATTTGATATAATATATTGTTCGGTGACTGATGCTGGGTGCAATCCACGTCATTCACAAGTTCGGGAGCTAGCTACTCCATTTGAAGAATGAGGACACCCCTCATATTATTTGATTATCTGAGAGGTCTCCCCTCTATATGATATTGAAGACATGGTTACTACTTTGATTTGGTTTGTTTGGGCTCGTGGTGGATTACTGACCTTTCCCTTCTTCCTTTCTTACTTTGTACCTTGCCTATACCTTATATTATTCCATTGCACTATACCATATATGTTCGTTTCTTTTGCTTTCGTTTTCGTTTATATATATCTGTTCACTGGGCTTTTTAAGCTCAGCCGCATTTCTTTTCCTGCGGCAGGTTTTAGTTAGAAGTTGGGTATGAGTGGAGAGTACCTTTGGACTTAGAAGACTTTGATAGTATTCTGAAGTGGAGACTATTAAAAGGATTTGTATCTGCAAACTTAGTATTTAGTTTTAGTTTCATTTGTAACTTTGTATTTTCAGTACTTCATTTGTAACCTTTGAAATTCTTGTATTACTATGGATGTATGCTTTGTTTGATCTGATATGGAACCATTAGTGTGACATCTTTACCCTTGTCGGGTTGGGGTGTTACACAAGTGGTATCAGAGCAAGGCTGATATAGTTGTTTTTAGAAGAAACAGAAATGGATGTACAAGATGTTCAAACCAATGTTGCTGCAAAGTTACCCATAATCAAACCGAATGAGTTTGAGTTATGGAGGATGAGAGTTGAGCAATATTTTATGGTTCAAGATTATGCTCTTTGGGATATAATTCAGTATGGTGATTCCTTCACTCTAGGCTATTCAGATGTTCTTGTTGAAGGGAAAACAGTTAGAAAAAGAAATACTGGACCAGTTCCAAATGAAGAAAAGATACAAAAGAGAAATGATCAGAAAGCAAGAAACTTGTTGCTTATGACCATTCCTGGTGAGCAGATGCTATCTTTTAGCAAATATCTTGATGCAAAAACTCTTTTTGAAGAGATTTGTGCATGATTTGGTGGTAATGAAACTACCAAAAAGACACAGAAGACATTACTAAAGCAACAATTTGAAAACTTTACTGCTTTTAGTAATGAGTCTCTTGATAAGCTATTTTCAAGATTACACAAGCTTGTTAGTCAGTTAGCTGTGTTGGGTGTCGAGACAGAGAAGGAAGATCTCAACATGAAGTTCTTGAAAAGTCTACCTGATGAATTCCATACTCATGTTATTGTCTGGATGAACAAACCAGAAATTGAAACAATGAAACTTAATGATTTGTTCAACAACTTTAAAATTGTTGAACAAAGTCTAAAGATGGGTGGAAATCATGGTACTAGTTCTGGAAATGTGGCACTTTTGTCAACTCCCAGTGTTAGTCATACAGAAGAGGTAGATGAAGTTGAAAGTGTTTCTAATGCTACTTATGGTGGTCCTTCTGCTAGTTTACAAAAGGATGTTGCTGGACTTGGAGATCCAACATTTTATGCCTTTATAACCAGTCAATCTAGTGGTTCTCCTCTAAATCATGAAGACCTTGAGCAGGTAGATGGTGATGATTTGGAAGAGATGGATATTAAGTGGCAAGTTGCTTTACTTAGCATGAGGGCTAAGAAGTTTTGGCAAAAAACTGGAAAGCAAATTACCATAAATGGTAATGATACTGCTGGGTTTGATAAGAAGAAAGTGGAATGTTTTAACTGTCATAGGTTGGGACACTTTGCTAAAGAATGTAGAAGCCCAAGGAAGCAGGATAATAGGAACACATGGTATAAGCAAGAGAGGAAGAAAGAAGTACTGGTGGAAGAGCCAAAGGCTATGCTGGCTATTGATGGTATTGGATATGATTGGAGCTCTATGGCTGTTGAAGAGGAAGCACCACCAAATGCTGCTCTTATGGCCAATGAATTTGCTCTAATGGCCTCTTCTGATTCAGAGGTAGATACCATTCCTACTTGTACTAATTCATGTCCTAATCTTAAAAATTAAGAAGACATTAAAAAGAGATTTGATGCCTTTAGAGAAGAGTTAATTGATGCCCTTCATAATTTAGCTAATCATAAGAGGTGTGTAGGAGTTTTAGAAAAAAAAATCCAACATTTTCAAAAGAATGAATCTACTTTTATTGATGACTTAAATGCTTTAAAAAGAGGAATAGCATTTAGAGATGAATTACTTAATGATCAAAGTAAATAGTTAAATGAAGCCAATAATAAAACTGAAAATGTTAAGATAACTATAGATGCTTTAGCTCATGCCTCAGAAGGAATGAATAAGATTTGGGAAGCTCAAGTAATTGATAAAGCTAATTCAGGTGTAGGTTACAAATCTGTCCCTCCACCATACAGAAGTGTTCATTCTCCTCCAGGTGTAGACCTAGCACACACAGGTTTAGCTGAGTTTCAAGAACCAATCATGGAATATGGTTCTAAGGCTAGTAAGAGCCTTAAGGTAGAAAAGATAAGTAAAAGTTTAGATAAAACTTTACTTTATCAGGACAAGGTATCCTTTGTTAAGAAAGGAGATGCTATAGTTGTTGAAGATTGTACAACTGATAGTGATGATGAAGAAGAACATGTTATGTCTAAACCTGAAGTGGTTAAGAAAGTAGGAACAAGTGTTCCTAAGATAGTCAAACACAATACTGATAGGCCTAAATCAAACATTAAGCATGTTAGGCAACCAGTTAGATATTGTGAGCAATATAGAACCACCAACAAGCCCAGAGGTAACCAAAGGAATTGGAACAACCTCAAGTCTAACCAATTAGGTGATGACTTTGCTTTTTATAATAAAGCTTGTTACACATGTGGTAGTTTTGACCATCTTGCAGCTTTCTGCAACCAATGGGTATCTGGTTATGAAAACAATAGGGTGAATTTCAAAAGGCAAACTCCTCAAACTCCCTTTCACTCTAAGTCCAAAAGTTTAAAACCCAGAGCAGTTTCGACAGCAGTCTCTACTGCTAGGCAAGCAGTTTCAACTGCTAGACCATTTAAGACTGTTAACCCAAAACAAACAGTTAAAAGTGCAAAAATAACTTTTAAACATGCACCAAAGACTGTTACAAGGCCCATTCAATTAAAAGCAGTGGTTCAAAAACAAGTTTGGAAACCAAAGAGTAAAACTGCAAAGCCAGCAGTTAAGACTGCTAGGAAAACAGTTGGTACTGCTGCTTGGAAAAACAGGGAAAATGCTGTTAAGGCCTCAGCATGTTGGATTCTTAAATCCAATGTTGCATCAACTGTCCTTAAAAGATTAAATTACATTGATGCAAGAGGCAGATCCAAGTCAGTAATGGCTTGGATCACCAAAAGAAACTAACACTCTTATTTGTGTGCAGGAACATTCAAGTGATAATCAAGAGGATCAAGGATACTCAGATAGTGGATGTTCAAGGCACATGACAGGCAACATGTCTTATCTTTCAGATTTTCAAGCTTTCAATGGAGGATATGTTACCTTTGGAGGAGGTGTTCGTGGCAAAATTTCTGGTAAAGGTACAATCAAAATCGGAAATTTAGATTTTGAAGATGTGTACTATGTAAAAGAGCTAAATTATAATCTTTTTAGTGTCTCACAAATGTGTGACAAAAAGAACAATGTTCTTTTCTGTGAGACTGAATGTCTTGTACTTTCTCCTGATTTTAAGATGCCTGATGAAAGTCAAGTACTTCTTAGAATTCCTAGAAAGGGCAATATGTACAGTGTAGACATGAAGAACATTGTTCCTAAAAAGAATTTAACTTGTATTGTTGCAAAGGCCACATTGGATGAATCAATGAAATGGCATAGAAGGCTTGGTCATATTAACTTCAAAACCATAAATAAAATTGTTAAGAATGGTTTGGTAAGAGGTTTACCTCACAAAAGATTTGAAAATGATCAAACATGCATTGCTTGTCTAAAAGGCAAACAACACAAAGCCACTTGTAAGCCCAAGATTTTTAACTCTATCAATCAATCATTGTTTATGCTGCATATGGACTTATTTGGACCTGTTTCAGTAAGGAGTATAATGCATAAGAAATATTGTCTTGTTATAACTGATGACTATAGCAGATTTACATGGGTTTTCTTTTTAGCTACTAAGGATGAGACATCAAGCATCCTTAAGGATTTCATTACACAGATAGAAAACCAAGTAAGCAAGAAAGTGAAAGTCATTAGATGTGATAATGGGACAGAGTTTAAGAATAGAGTTATGGATGATTTCTGCAAACTAAAAGGTATTAGGAGAGAATTTAGTGTTGCTAAAACTCCACAACAGAATGGAGTAGCTGAAAGAAAGAATAGAACACTAATTGAAGCTGCTAGAACTATGTTAGCTGATTCTAAGCTACCTATAACTTTTTGGGCTGAAGCAGTCAACACTGCTTGCTATGTTCAAAATAGAGTTTTAGTTATTCAGCCTCACAATAAGACATCATATGAACTCTTTAATGGTAGAACTCCTGCAATAGGATTTCTTAGACCTTTTGGATGTCATATAACAATTCTCAATACCTTAGACCATTTAGGAAAATTCGATGGTAAAGCAGATGAAGGTTTCTTAGTTGGATATTCTCTCAATAGCAAAGCTTTTAGAGTATACAACTTAAGAACCGAGAAAGTAGAAGAAAATCTACATGTGGAGTTTTTAGAAAACAAATCCAATGTAGTAGGTCAGGGACCAAAATGGCTATTTGATCTTGAGTATCTAACCAATTCTATGAATTATGTGCCTTTTGTTGCAGAAACTAATGATTTTGCAGGTTCACAAGCAACAAATGAGGCTGAGTTAGAAAAGGATCAATCTGATGTCATAATGCCAATATGGTCAAGTACAATTGTGGAATCAACTTCAACAACTGATGAATCTTCTTCTGGCAAGGCTAAAGAAGGTGTTGAAGATGAAAGCAAGAAAGATGGAACTGAGAAACAAGACAGTCAAGTTAGCAGTTCAAAAGCAGTTTGTACTGCTGAAACAGAGCATTCAACTGCTGGAACTTCATAAACAAAAGAAGCAGAATTCTCAGATAATGAGGTGGATTTCAACAATCTTCCATCATCTTATCAAGTTCCTACTACTCCACAAACAAGAATTCACAATGTTCACTCCCTAGATAATGTGATTGGAGATGTACAGTCAGGTGTGAAGACAAGAAAACAATTGATGTCTTCAGACCAACAAGGGCTTCTTGATGCCCTTTATGCTTCAAAACAGCATGAGCTTTCAAACTCTTGCTTGTTTGTATGTTTTCTCTCACAAGCTAAACCAAAGACCATTCTGAAAGCCCTAGATGATTCAAGCTAGTTAGAGGCTATGCAAGAAGAGCTTCTTCAGTTCAAGATTCAAAAGGTTTGGGTGCTAGTTGATTTACCTACAGGTGTGAAGGTAATTGGCACTAGATGGGTTTTCAAGAACAAAAGGGATGAAAGGGGAATAGTGATTAAGAATAAGGCTAGATTAGTAGCTCAAGGGTACACACAAGAAGAAGGAATAGACTATGATGAGGTTTATGCTCCTGTAGCAAGGATTGAGGCAATTAGGCTTTTCTTAGCTTATGCTTCATTTTTAGGCTTCACAGTCTACCAAATGGATGTCAAGAGTGCATTTTTATATGGTAAAATTGAAGAAGAGGTGTATGTTACACAACCTCCAGGTTTCATTGACCCATTACATCCAAACAAAGTGTACAGAGTAGTGAAAGCTCTATATGGCCTTCATCAGGCACCAAGAGCTTGGTATGCAACACTAGCTTCCTACTTATTAGAAAATGGATTTCAAAGAGGAAAGATTGATCAGACACTTTTCATCAAACAGCACAAGAAGGATCTTCTGTTAGTGCAGGTGTATGTGGATGACATTATCTTTGGATCTACTAGGAAGGAGATGTGTTTAGAGTTTGAGAAGCTTATGAAAGATAAGTTTCAGATGAGTTTCATGGGGGAACTTACATTCTTTTTGGGTTTGCAAGTTAAGCAATCATCTGAAGGCATATTTATTAGTCAAGACAAATATGTTGCAGAGATACTTAGAAAATATCAATTTGCTGATTCAAAAATAGCAAGCACACCAATGGACTCTGAGAAGCACCTTCTGAAAGATGAAGATGGAGAGAGTGTGGATGTACACACTTACAGATCTATGGTAGGCTCTTTGATGTACCTTACATCATCTAGACCTGATATCATGTTCCCTATTTGTGTTTGTGCAAGATTTCAAGTTACTCCAAAGGTTTCTCATTTAACTGAAGTCCAGAGAATTTTTAGATATCTCAAAGGTCAACCAAGGTTGGGTATATGGTATTCTAGAGAATCTCCTTTTGACTTGGTAGCATATTCGGATAGTGATTATCCTGGTGCTAGCTTGGACAGAAAGTCAACAACTGGAGGATGTCAATTCCTTGGGTGTAGACTTGTCTCATGGCAGTGTAAGAAGCAAACAAGTGTGGCAAATTCAACAACTGAAGCTGAATATATAGCTGCTGCAAGTTGCTCTAGTCAAGTTCTATGGCTTTAAAACCAACTTCTTGATTATGGGTACAATTTCTTAAACACTGTTATTCATATTGATAATAGTAGTATAATTTGCATTATTAAAAATCCAGTGCAACATTCTAAAACAAAACACATTGAAATTAGACATCACTTTCTAATATGAAAGATGTTTGTTGTTGTAGTTTATGACTACCAAGTTGTCACACAAGTATTATGAAATAATCACAACACAAGCAATCACATAATGCAAACAAAAAAGTAAAGGGATAAGTAAAAGAAAGCGCAAACCGAACACGATGATTTATAGTGGTTCGATTACGGAGCTCCTCTCCAACCTACTCTTCTCCCCGAGTACCCAACTCGAGAGTTACTGTTGGGAATTAAATGTTCTAAAGATTAAGTTTCAAGGATTACAAGTATTAACAGTTCCAACTGCTGAGAAGAATTCTCTAACAGTTCCAACTGCTGGTATATATCTTAGGACTGCTCAAGTTATAACTAACAGTTCCAACTGCTAGTTGATACTGTTGAGTTGAGACTGCTAGATGGATAAGTATTGAAAAGATATTAGTGTACTAAAGTCAAGAATATACGGTAGATAATATCTTACCCCATGTGCTTAGTTAACAAGTTGTGTACACAGATACATGTTGTATCTTATGTACTGACACACTCAAGATAAGTTAACAAGTAATTCGGCTAGACTTTAAGCAATATGTAAAGATCTTCTTGACTATAAAAGAAGATCTTAGTCTCAATATTAAGTGTCTAAGTGTGTTATTATTTTAGAACTCATAACAGTTAGAACTAGAACAAAACACAAGAATATCACAAGTTAGAAAAACTTAAGATTCAAGGTTGTAACCCTAGTGATATTTCAAGATCACTCGTATTATTATCATTAATAATATTGAATCGTTTGGTGTTAATCTTTATGTGTTCATTGCTAACTAACAAACATAACAATTCCATTTCCATAACATACACAACCTTCTAAGTGTGATTGAGTGAATTCCGCACACTTAATCATATTAACACAACATATCATATACACAAAGTTGACAAGGTTTAACCACCTTATAGTGTATCCAGTTATCCTGACAGTTACTTCACTAGATCAATAAGCTCCCTTCTCGGCGGAGAAAACCTTACACACTTCGCTTACACTTTTTCCGGTACAAAGCTAAATACCGGGTTCTAGTTCGAGGTAGAACCAACCTAACGTCGCTTATACAATTACCGACACTAAGCTATATGTCGAGTTCTTTTACATGGGTACAACCACTCCCGTCTTCGCTTATCCTTTTTCCGGTACTAAGCTAGATACCGAGTTCTTTACAAGGGTACAACCACTCCCGCTATGTTTTATGGCCCAACATAGAAACCTTATGTTTTATGGCACAAACACATAAACCATCTAATCTAGTATGTATAGATTACAATGATGATCCATGACATAAATGAGTCATGGATATGAATTGCTAATCTAAATGAACTTCCATTGAAAGGAAGCCTTCAATGGATGAAGATCACAAGCTCCCTAAACTTGTTGTGATGGATTTTCATATATGCATATGGTATCTACATGAACTTCTTGAATAAGAAGCCTTCAATCATTGAGGATGTCAAGTGGCCTTGAATCTTCATATGTTGGAATGCTTTGGTGGATGATGACTTCAAGATCTTCTAACCTTCATGGTGGATCAGGAAGTATGCAAGCTTATGATGGATGATGACTCACGATCTCTGATCTAGCTTCACAGGATCATTACGAGTGTATGTTTACAACATAATGAAAGTTAGTAACATTATGATCATTATGAAAAGGGTGATTAATGTGTGTTTCTACATGATTTACTAATGATCTAAATGTATGGAAAGGGTAGAAGGAATGTGTGTTCTAAGTGGATGAAATAATGGGTAAACAATGGGCTGCTATTTATAGCCAACAAGAATTTTGCCCGACGGATCCCTAAATTTGGATCCGTCCTTTATACCATTTGGATCAGCCGTGTCAGGCCAGCTAATAGATTCTCAAATCTTTCCATATATTACCATATCTTGTTATATCTTCAAAAGTCAACTTGTTAGCTTAAAGATCTATACAAAATATATTACAAATCTTCCAAGATATGTAAGTGATGCATGCCATGATGTCATGTTAAATATTTCTAATTTAAGAAATAAACATAAACATGTAAATGTATATATGTATGTAACATGTATCCTAGTGATCATGTAGCATGTATATACTAGCTTAACTAATATATGTTTACAAAGATGTATCATGTTAGTTTGACACCTAAAGTGTACTTATCCTATTAAACTTAGGAAACATGATGTACAAGTAAAAATACTTGTTTATGCAAAGGTGTAAAATGAGGTTCTAAGTAGAATGATTAGCCTTTCAAAATACTTAATTACCTAACCGTATTTTAAACATTCTAAATGGTTTGTTAAGGGTTTGATCATAATGCTACATAACAAGCATGTAGGAACCTGTGTTGTATCATACGAGGACTCGAGAGGTGTTGAATGTATACAAAATAAGATTACAAGTAACTTGTACATTTTACGTTATGTATCAAGTTACATATTTGTCATCAATCAAAACAAACGAGATTGCTTGCACTAACAATCTCCCCAACGAGACTGCTTGCACTAACAGTATCCTAATAACAAGAATGAGTGATCTAGAATGTGGGATTAAATGAAAATTAAAAAAAAATAGCTATTGGCTGGCGGAACCAATCAACAACACAGACGAAACCATGAATTTTGTTCCGCCTGATACGTCAAGTTAATTTTGGCGGAACCAAAATTTTGGACGGACGGAACCAAATTTTTGGTTCCGTCCCATCCGCCAGGTCAAAAAAGTAAACAGAGGGCAAATTTGAACCACCCGAACCCCGTTCAAATCCCGTAAATTTTTCTAAAACATGTGTAATTAATTAGTTGTGATAGGAAAATAATAATAAAACATGTATTAACACACGTACCGATATAGATCAAGCAGGGGCTAATAATTTCACTATTAATGTAAAAAAAGTGGAAAAATGATAACATCAAGGTGTTATCTACCTGCAAGATACGCTTAGTACACATAAATGTTCAAAGTTAAGTTATCATCCTAAGAAACAACAGATACACAATACATCATTGTTTTAAAGCAAATGTACAAACTGCCCCAATACTACGTGATCAAGTGTAGTACGTACTCAAACAGGGATCAAAGATCCTTGAGGCTTAAACAAAAACCTAACCTAGGCATCTAAACAAGACTCACGCCTGGTTACACACACACACACACACCTTTTCCTGATGTTACATCTTTAACATCTGTATTTAAACCTAAACGCCCCATCTCTTTATATAATAGAGATTAGGGTTACAAAGACTTCTAATGTAACCATTCGTAAAATCCCACATTAAAATAAATTATCTTACAGAATATTTATCCTCTTTCCACGTATAATTTTATTATTATTATTGTTATCTTTTCATAACCCCTATCTTATGTGACGTAACTCACATCCTCGATAAACGTGTTCACACGCAACCCAACCTTAACAAACTTAATGTTTATTCTATATAAACATTTTCATATAAAACTTTATGATATCTCATTTACCACTTTACGTTAATTCGTTAACGTACGTATAAACTAAACGTTCCTTATCAAATAAGAGTTTCTATAAAACCCTAAACTATTATAAAAACAGGTGTAAGTAACAAAACCTTAAAAATACTAAAGTACAACTCATTCAACTAAGGTGCAAGCATCTAAAGCACAAAACCCTAATTCCACTATAACTCCCGATACAAACCCTAATTTCACAAAACTATGATTTTATGTAATAAAATCACGAACCCAAATTAATATAAATAATATTCTTATAAAATATATATGTACAAGTCCTTTAAGCCAAAGTACAAGTCATATAAGCATAAAAATCAATTATTAATAAGAACACTATATAAACCTTAAAAATAATTATTTTAAAAAAAGCATATTGTGTAATAATTTCATGTATTAATTTTTAAAATAAATTTATTAGAATGATTAATTAATTGTACAATCCTCTAAACCTATTGTACAACCCTCTAATGCACAAAACCTTAAAAACACATTTAAATACTTTAAAACCTTAATAAAATTTACATAAACATTATATAACTTAAGGAAATATTAAAAATGTATTTTTCTTATTTTCTAAAACTTAGTACAACATTTCTAAGCCTAGAGTACAACTCTCCAAAGCACCAAATTATTTTCTTTTTCTATAGCTCGATATACATATATATATATATATTTAGAAAACCTATAAAATCATTTCTAATTAATAAGCAAACCCTAAAAGCCCTAACTAAAACCCTAACCCTAGAGTACCACATGCCAATGCTTAGTGTACAATCCCATAAAGCCCAATTCGAGCCACCCATTTCCATTTCCTTTTGCCTAGTTCGATTTCAACCAAAAGCAAACCAAATCCTTCCATTTTCTTAAACCCTAAGTATACACATGTGCTAAACCCTAAACCTCCACATCTCTCCTCTTCTAGAACTAATACACTTGTGTGGAGGGGGGATTTCCACATCTCCTCTTTTCCCCTCCAACCACATGGCGCCACCAATAAGGAAACACATCACCCATGTCTTCTATACAACTCCCAAGAGAAACTTTAGAAGCATATAGAAACCCTAGTTCACTCCTTCTATAAATAGCCAAGCCCTACTCTTCCATACCTCCCACACACCACTCGACACCATCACCTCAGCCTACACACACCATCCCTACTGATCCTACAGCCTTGATATAAGTCTTAGAGCACTCTAGGAAGCCAAGAAAGAAGGGAGAACTCTTGTGCATCATTTCCAAATTCATTTCGCCACAAAACTTGCCCTAATCGAACCATATAGTTAGGTAAGTTCTAAACTCATTTCATTATCTTTCATATGCTCTAAATACTCTTAAGATAATAATTAAGTGACCTCTAATAATAGTCTAACATGAAAACTAAAAATCTCATTTTCTTTTCTTTCTTTTGTTTTTGTTCGAACAAAAACAAACACACCCTTATATTTTTATTTTTGATACAAACCCAATAGATGTTAAAACATGATAAAAATAAGCTTAAATATACTTAATATACTTATGTTATACATTAGAAACTAACTAGAAACCCTAAAGATCAAAAACCTAATTTTCTTTTTCTTTTTCTTTTCTATCGAATCACACAAACACCCTCTTAATTTATTTTTATAAACCAAGAATATCTAAAACAAGTTAGAAAACATCTAGATATGTCGTAGATACCAAAAATAAGCTAAGATTTCTAGTTCATAAGCTTGAAAACCAAAAACCAAAATTTTTCTTTCCTTTTTGTTCCTGTCGAGACCAACAGCAGACCTCAGTTTTGGAACCTTTAATTCGACTATCAAATGGACACTAAAAATTATAAAATTTTGTCAGAATCAAGTTCACATAGCTATCTAATTATAGGAAAAAGAACGGAGTAAAATGATTAAGTTTTCATCAAGATATCACATTTTCTTTCTGCTTGTTTTTCTACCCAAAATTTCGAACAAACGAACCCTAATAAAAATTATTTCGAGCTCGTGAGCTCGAATTATGAGATGGAAATTTGTAAAAATGATGTTTATAAACTGATAAAGAAGTGTGTAAAAGAGTCGTAAAAAGTTTTGCCATTTTCCCGCAACTTATAACGCATATTTATGAAATAAAGACGTCGGGTGTAACGACTTGGGAGTCTCAAGGGTATTTTCTATCAAAACTCTAAATAGATTTATAACATGGACTTAACTTGCTGTCGACTCGTAACTCAGGGGTAACAAGTGTCATTTTCGAAACTACAGGGTAAAAACTGTCATTTGACCAAAGTTGAGGGGTAAAATTTGTAATTTTATAAAAGTTCAGAGGTAAAAATTGTCATTTTGTAAAAGTTCAGGGGTATAAACTATCAATATATGAAACTATAGGGTGAAAAGCGTAACTTATATATAATCTTTATTATTAATATATTTTAAATATATTTATAATAAAAATAATAATAACTAATAAATAAAAATACGTATATCTCGATAACGAACGAACGGAAACATAAAAATGAACCATAAGATAAAATTCTTATCCAACTTTTGAAGAAACTTCATGTTGTCTCATTTAACATTTAATCATCAACCAAAAACATTACGAAACGAATATTTAAAACTTATTCAGAAACGATTACTGAAACTTGACATACCAACCCAGGTTGCGTGCCGGAGACGTTTACCAACTCTGTATAATTTTGTTTTCCATCCAGACTGCCAAGGTGAGTTCATAGTCCCACTTTTCTTTATACTTTTTTCCAAACTTGTGGGGAGATACATGCTACTAAACCGAACACAAGTATTTTCCTGTATGCTTTCCTGATTTATATTGCATAAGTTTAACTGTTGCCTATTTAAAGACCCTCTATCATGAACCATTAATCACTTTCGGGTGAGCGCGAATATAATGAATAGATCTATTGGGTTGACAACCCCTTTGTGTTGCTGGATAAGTGACCCAATGCATTTTATTTGAAAACGTTTAATAAAGAGTTTCAGGCAGACTCCTACTTGAGGGCATAATTGCTACATTTAATTATGTAGTGATTTACATCATTAGCTTATAACTATGATGTCCATCGTATTAACGTCTTGCGATTCATGAGACTTAGAGCAATATATAACGAATTGCGATATAACTGATTTACTTTCTACTTAGCTTGTGTTCAAACTGATTATTACTTTAAAAACTATGAATTCACTCAACCTTTGTGTTGACTTTTTAGCATGTTTTATCTCAGGTAACTAGAAGTACGATTTAGCACGGAGTGGCATGGACTTTCTTCTTATAAAAAGAGTGTCTATTTCGTTATCATTCAACTAATAATGTAACTTTTACAACGTGTTTCGAAACTTTCCGCTGGGACCTCTATAATGTAACTATGATATAAATAAATGAATGATAACAATTTTATTTAAAACGTCTCTTTTCGAGTCATTTTCTATTCTCATGACTGTGATCCTTGAAGTAGCACCCCAAACTGATATTTCGCTGCGTATATCGAAAACGGGGCTGTTACATCTAACATAATACATATTAAGTCCTTCATATTTGTCTTCATAAGTCTCCTTCATCTTTCATGTTTTGTCCATTATCAACTCAAATATAATTCCCAACAATCTTCCCCTAGTTGATAATGACAAAACCAAATAAGCACGAACTACCCCTGATGTTGAAAGATGTAGACTTCCCCTTAATCCACGCTATATCATCATTGTCGCGAAGGAAATGATGACGGATTTCAATGTGTTTAGTTCGAGCATGTTGAACTGGATTTTTACTGAGATCGATAGCTCCTTTGTTGTTACAAAGAATGGAGATGTCGTTAAGTCAAATTCTGTAGTCGACAAGAGTTTGCTTCATCCAAAGAGCTTATTGACATGCTTTTCCGGCTGATACATATTCAGCTTCGGTTGTTGAGATAGCGAGAGCCGTTTGTTTCTTAGAGAACCATGAAGTAAGACAATGTCCAACAAAAGTACAAATACCACTTGTGCTTTTTCTATCAACATAGTCACCGGCATGGTCCGAGTCGGCATACACTATGGTTTCTATTCCCATTCCTTTGGGATGCCATAATCCTATATTTGTAGTACCTTTTATATATCTAAAAATTCGTTTTACAGCTTCAAGATGTGATATTTTTGGATCTTCTTGAAAGCGAGCACATGGACAAACACTAAAAATAATGTCGGGTCTACTAGCCGTGAGATAGAGTAGACTACCAATCATTCCTCTATATTTAGTGTTATCTACGGATTCACCTTCTTCAACCTTGGTGAGTTTGGTTTCCGAGGACATAGGCGTTTGAATAGGTTTAGGGTCTTCAATACCAAATTTCTTAAGTATGTCTTTTATGTATTTAGATTGGTTAAAGAATATCCCATCTTCTAATTATTTTATTTGAAGACCTAAGAAAAAGTTTAGTTCTCCCATCATACTCATTTCAAACTCGTCATGCATGATTTTTGAGAAATCGTCACATAACTCTTGACAAGTTGATCCGAATATGATGTCATCAACATATATTTGGACAATGATAATATGTGAATCCTTTTTCTTGGTGAAGAGAGTGTTATCTACTCAACCCATGGTGTACTTATGGTCAACTAAGAATGTTTTAAGTCGATCATACCAAGCTTTTGGTGCTTGCTTAAGTCTGTATAAAGCCTTTTTAAGTTTGTAAACATGATTTGGTTTTTCAAAATCGGTGAAACCCGGAGGTTGAGCGACATACACTTCTTCATTTATAAAGCCATTTAAAAATGCACTTTTGACATCCATTTGAAAAAGTTTGAAATCATGTGCACATGCATATGCAAGTAAAATTCTAATAGACTCGAGCCTAGCAACCGGAGCAAAAGTTTCATCGTAGTCAATGCCTTCTTATTGATTATAACCTTGTGCTACTAGCCTAGCTTTGTTTCTAGACACTACACCATGTTCATCCATTTTATTTCGAAAGACCCATTTTGTTCCAATTATCGTTTGACTTTTTGGTTGAGGAACTAATGTCCAAACATCATTTCTAACAAATTGATTTAACTCTTCTTGCATAGCAATGACCCAAGATTCATCTTTTATAGCCTCGTTTATATTTTTGGGTTCAATGGTTGAAACAAAACAAAATAAGTTACTGTGATTTTGGACTTTCGATCTTAAGGTTCTTTCATTAATATTGCCTATGATTTTGGACTCTCTATTTAATAGTTCATCTTCCTTGTCATTATTTAGATTTTCTTGGTTTTCAATAAGTTGACTTTCAACTAATTCATCATCTACCAAAGGTGATGTCTTAGAGGGAGGTGGACTTTCGTCAAATGTTACGTTTAACGATTCCTCGACTCTTAAGGTTTCTTTGTTTAAAACAATATAAGCTTTGCTATTTTGAGAATATCCAAGGAATACACCTTCATAAGACTTTGGGTCAAATTTGGTGAGATAATCCTTAGTATTTAAAATAAAGCACTCGCTTCCAAAAACTCTAAAGTAGCCTAATGTAGGCTTTTTGCCTCTATATAGTTCATATGGAGTTTTATTCAAAAATAGTCTTATTAAAACTCTATTTAAAATATAGGTAGATGTGTCAATGACGTTACACCAAAATTTTTGTGGTATGTTTTGTTCATTAAGCATTGTTCTACTAATCTCTTGGAGAGTTCGGTTTTTACGTTCTACTACACCGTTTGACTGAGGAGTACGAGGAGCTGAAAAATTATGTGTTATGCCATTAGCATCACAAAAAGATCCAAATTGTGTTTCATTATCAAATTCACGACCATGATCCGTTCTAATTGACTCAATGCTACTTCCTAGTTGATTTTGAATTTTCTTACTAAGAATTTCAAATTTATCAAAAGCTTCATTTTTACTTTTCAAAATTTTTATCAAAGTTTATCTTGAATAATCATCTACTATGACCAAAGTATAGAAGTTTCTTCCATAACTTTGTATAGCAGAAGGACCAAATAAATCCATATGCAAAAGTTCTAGACACCTAGATGTAGACACCATATTTTTAGCCTTATGACTATTATGAACTTGTTTCCCAATCTTGCAAGCATTACAAAAGTGTTGGTCATATTTCAACTTGGGTAAGTTTCTAACGAGTTCTTTAGATGATAGAGATTGGATGAGTCTCATATTGGTGTAGCCCAAGCGTCTATGCCAAAGAGTTGAGGTATCATCTAGAGAGGTGAGGCACAGTTTATCTTTAGATGTTTTATCTATTTTCATAACATATACGTTGTTTTTCAAAACTCCTTTAGCTATGCTTATACCGTCTTTTAGTATTTTACTTTCGTTTTCACTAAAGAGGACATTATACTTTTTAAGACATAGTTGGCTAATGCTAAGCAAGTTAAATCCTAGATTATCAACATGAGCAACATCATCAATAGAGAGAGAGAGAGAGAGTCATGAGAGATAGTACCTTTTCCAATGATTTTTCTTTTCAATTTGCTACCAAAAGTAACATTACCTCTGTCATATTCTTGGTAGGATGAGAAGAGGCTCTTGTTACCCGTCATATGCCTTGAACAACCGCTATCGTCTGGTTCCAAACCGACTTTCAAGTATACCTAAGTTATAAAAAAACTCAAGCATTTGGTCCCCAATATCTCATGGGTCCATTTTGGTTAAACATCCCATTAACTTGATTCATGTATGGGAATGGTGGATATGAGTTTCATGGCATGTAGTTAGGAGATTTTTTTTTTTTTTTTTTTTTTTTTTTTTTTTAATAACAAAGTTAGGAGTTTGATAATGCCTAAGAAAGTTTTGGTTCCAACCATTTTGATAATTAGGTTGCGTGTTGTAGTTGCTTTTTGGAAAGGGGCGTTTGGGAAAATTTGTCTTAGGCCTTTGTTGAGTAGTTTTAGCTCTAAACTCATTCTTAGCAAGTCCTACTCCTTTAGTAACAGCTGGTTTTTATTTAGTTTCAGTTGAACTAGCATTATATTTCTTTGTGACTTTAACGAACTCTGTTCGAGCCGATATACAAGCTTTTTGTTCTGCTACAGTACCCACGGAACCTTTCTCTTCCAAAGGCGGAACAAAAGATTTGGTTCCGTCTGATCCGTGGGTTTCTGAGACTGTTGGAACAGTTTCTTGTACTTTTTCGGCTTGTTTCTTTAGACTACTTAAATCACCTAATTTCATAAAACCTAGTCCAGTTTATCATGTGGTAATTTTTGGATTCTCATTATTTCATCCACACAACAAATATTTTAATCAAATCTTTTAAATTTAGAGTTTTTTTTATAAGTGCGTCCTATGTGATTTTAAGTTTCTCTAATTCAAGTCTAAGCTCTTGAAATGATATACATATCTCATCAATAGCTTTACTCTTTTCTAATCGTTTAGCTTTTTCTTTTAACTCATAAACTTCATTTTCTAAAAATTCCTTTTTAGTTTTCAAAAACTTGTTTTTGTTTATGATTTTTAAGCTAAGTTCACATAATTTGTTATATTCCTTTTGCAAGGTGTCGTCATCAATAAAAGAATAAGATAAGTCAGAGTGTACCTCGTTTGAGTCTTGAGACATGAGAGCAATTTCGTCATTCTTTGGCTCTTCGTCATCATCTTCACTCTCACTCCAAGCACAACTTACAAAAGCTCTTTGATTCTTGTTTTTGGGTGGCTTGGGACAATCTCCTATTAGATGACTTGTATCTCCGCATCTAAAACATTTTCTTTCCCATTTTCCTTTCTTGTCATCACGATCCTTCCGAAAGGATTTCTTGTCTTCTCGAGGCTGTCTTACGAACTTTTCTCGTCTTCTAAAAAACTTCTTGAAATCTCTTACGGCCATGGCATATTCTTCATCTTCACTACCCGAACTAGATTCTTCGTCATCACTTGAGTCTACTCTAGCTGTTAAGGCAATGGATTTGACTTTTTTCTTTGTACCCTTAACTATTTCCGAATCTTTTTCCATTACCATTTCATGAACTTTGAGATTTCCAATTAGCTCGTCAAGTGACATGCTTGAAAGATCTTTAGATTCTTCAATTGCCACCACTTTTTCTCTCCACTTCGGATGGAGTGCTCTAAGGAATTTTTTGACAAAGTTCTTACTACAAAAAGATTCACCAAGTGCTTTAAGAGAAGTAATGATAGTATTAAATCTAGCAAATGCACTATCAATGATCTCATCTTCAGGGATAACAAACTGTTCATATTGTTGAACAAGAAGATCAATTTTGTCATCCTTGACTTGTGAGTTTCCTTGATGAGTGATTATTAAAGATTGCCAAATTTCTTTTGCGGTTTTGCACATAAAGACTCTTTCATACTCCTTTTTAGGTAGAGCATTGTAAAGCATCATTTTCGCCTCATTATTTTTAGAAATCAACTTCTTTTGCTCATCACTATGACGAGCAAGTGAAGTATCCTCATCCCGACCACTTGTGATATCTTTTATTATAGCTTTATGATCACCTTCTATAATAATATACCATAGATCTATGTCTTTTGATTTTACATAAGTTTCAAAGCGGTTTTTCCAATATATAAAATTATTTGGTTCAAATAGTGGTGGTCTTTGCATAGATTGCCCTTATTTGAAGTTTTCAAAATCCATAGATCGTTCCAAGTTTTAAAATACAATATATTTTAAAAATCTTGAGTAACGTAGCTCTTGATGCCAATTGTGAAAAACTAGAAGGAGGGTTGAATAGTTTTACCGTTTCAAAATTTATTTGCTTTGAGTACTTCGTGTGAATATCAACTAATGTAAATAATAAACAATAAATAATATGCAAGTAAAGAAAGAAACATTCAAACCACAACACAATTGTTTATAGTGGTTCGTTCTACAAGGACTCTGCCCTACTCCACTCCCCGAGTTTCCAACTCGATAGATTTTCTTCACTAATCAACAAGCTCCTTTAACCGGTGGAGAAAACCTTTACACGTCGCTTACACAATATTTCTGACACAAAGCTAGATGTCGAGTTCTTTTACAGGGGTACAACCACTCCCGTCACACTATGTATTTTAAGGACTAAAATACTAACCGATCACTACAGAGGATTTATGATTGTTTGGTACAAACAATGATGTGTGAACAACAACAATTCACACAGTGACTAACTAACAAGCCTTACAACGTTTTGTTGAAGCTTGTAATGCTTTGATCTTCTTGCTACAAAGAAGTTCACTAAAATGAAATATGAAATATGAATGAGTTAGATATGAATGAAAGAATTTATGATATTGTTTATGCTTGCAAGTGATGAGGAAACATGGAGTAGCTTGCTATTTATAGGCAAAAAGCCGCAACAAGCCACAAATGGGACGAAACCAAATATAGGGTTCCGTCCGTGTACCAGTTTGGTTCCGCGGGGACTTGACAGAAAATCTCCAAAAATCTTTATCAAATCTAACTAAAATATTTTCATATTTTTTCAAGGATTTATTGAGTAAAGACCTAAACAAGATATTCATGATATCTTCCAATGATCTTCAAAATCTTCCAAAGATCTCAAAGATGATGCATGTCATGATGTCATAGTACATTTTCATTTTTAGATTAAAATGTATATGAAAGTGAACTTGTAAAATGTATATACTAGTTAGGTGATGTTTTAACTTTGTGTTTATGAAAGACTTGTGACTATTTATGTAAAAGACTTAACTATATTTATGTTTTACTAAAATAAAGTTTATAATTGTCGTTAATAAAATATAGCAAAGATCGTAAAATATAAATAACGTTTTTTAGACGATATTTGTATTAACAGACTTATCAAAACACATCAACAAAAAGAAAGTTAATAAACTCACAAAATAAGCTAAAAATAAACATCCCTTTAGTTTTTTTAAAACCGCTTTTAATTAAGCGTATTGCATAAAAATCACTTTGGAAAAGAAAAAGAAAGTACATTATAAAGTTTGTTTTAGTTCCAACTTTAAATCAAATTATTTTGGATGTATTTTTGTCCATGTAGTTTGTAAAAAGAAAACATGACTTTTTCCTAAATGTGACGTGATTACTTTTTAAATCCCTTATGTTACTGTGTTGCTACGTTTTTTAATCCGAAACGGTGACGACGTTCGTCTAGAACCGTAGAACCCTTTTACGTGCTTGACATGAACAAAAAGTGCAACAAAACAAGAGAAGCAAAGACAAATATTGTAATTACATCACATCAAACATGACTTTCAATTAGGGTCGACAATCTAGTCCTATTCGGGTTGATCTGTTCGGGTTTGAAGGTTGGTGGGTTGGTACAAATACAACCCAAACACGACCCATTTATTAATGATGTCAAGAAACTCAACCCTAACTCGGAGCTACATAACACGTATAACCCGTTTGTAACCTGTTTAACCTGTTTAAGTAAATAGATCAAGTAGTGAAAAAAGTTAGTAGTTTTTCGATTCAACTATTTTAAATTTAAAAATGATATAATAATTTTAAATATGATAAAAGTAATATACAAATAACTATACAACTATTTCAATAATATCTGAGCTATAATCATAGTTTAATGTTATATTAAGTACATACTATAATATATTTAAATCGATATTCAACATAAAATCCAGGTTATATGTTTTATGTTTTAGAGGCTTATATACATAAACGGATTCACGGATTGACTTGTTTAATATCTACTCAACCCAAACACGACCCGTTTATTAAAGGGTTAGACGGGTTGACTTGTTTTGACCCAAACATGTTTGACTTCGTGTCGCTTATTGTGTCGTGTCGAAAATTGTCGCCGTACTTTCACTCCTACTATCGATCAGTGAGGGCTTTTGTTTAACTATGTGTTTCCATTTGTTGATAGATGAGGTAAATTCAGCATTTACATATTTTGGATTGCATAATGTTTATGTTTATATTGACAAAAGAGTAATCTGACTCCCCTCGGTGATTATAGGAATTTATACTCACTATAAATAATTGAATAAAAAAGTTATTTCGATATATGATACCTGAGTCATTCAAGATAAAGAAAAAGATAGTTTAATAGATGGTACGTGAGTCAATCATTGTCATTTAACCAAGTGTGGAGGAGTAACCACCGATGTAGAAAATGCTCCAGTTTTCCATTCTCATATGAGGCCGGAAAGGGAGTGAACGGCCCTTCTATCTAGTATCTAGATCGGTTACTTCATCAAGAGCTTAAAATGTTTACAAAATCCGGCAGCGTGGTTTAATGTGTGCATGCGTTAACGGGCATGTGTGTATTACAGGGTTTTGGTGATGTGAGTAGATGCTAACCTAGCACACGACCGCACCATACTATTACATCTAGTCTAAAAATATGTGATTGTTATATACTTATACTTGGATATAAATCACATCAAAACTTCATAGATTTGGATTAAATCATTGAACGGAGAATCCACCGTAGGTATATTGTATTATTAAGCAAAGTATTTATTGGTTACACATAGCATAATGGAACCCGAGTGATCAAAACCCGTAATTAGCTTTGGGCCATTAATCCACTAATATTCTCTCGCATTTCGAGAGGCGAAATCATTAAAGCTCGGACTAGAGTTAGGAAACTAAACCTTAAAGCAATAAATAAGTAATTAGGGAACGACATACTACAAGAAGTGGGGAAAAATATTCAATTAGTAGAAGAAAAGTAAAACATAGCAACAAAATCAAAGATGATAATTGACCAACAACCGCAACATTTTTTTTTTCATCAGGCGGCGCCGGGACATCCAGGCGTCGGCGGTGGTAATCTTGGTTGGGTTATGTGCAGAATTAGAAACGAAAAGAGTTATACTAACTGCGCGACAGTTAACTCCAAACCAAGGTTGCAAAAATCATGAATTGGTAGTCGGGCAGTCGACCACCTTGTAAGGATTAATCGGTCTAGGCGGGATTAATCGGTGATTAATTGGATTGGCATTTCGTGCAAGTTTTGGGTATTTCTGAAGACTAAACTAAAGATCTTAACTGATTCCAAGTCTTCTATGTCCCCAAACCTCAATAAAAGGCCCAAATTCTGATTATAAGGTCCATTGTGCGTTATAAGTGAAATAAATGATCCCCAAATTAAGTAGAATGCCTAAATTAATACTACATCCGTCCCATAATAAATATCCAGTTTGACTTTTTGAAGTCTTTCTTAATCAACTTTAACCTTAAATAATTTTAATTGTGTTATATAATATTTGATACAAAATATATGAATGGATAGGGTTTTGAATGTATATTTTCATTGATATAATTTTTATCAAGTATTATATGACACAAATAAAAACATTTAATGTCAAAGTTGAACAAGAAAGACTACAAAAAGTCAAACTGGACATTTATTATGGGACGGAGGGAGTATTTTTTTTTAATGTTGATCGATCAAGACGATTTGGCCAATTAGTCCCATTTTTTACCGATTAGGCCGATTTTTTATTGATTAATGGCCGATTTTTTTTGCCAGACCGATTTTCCCCCCGATTTTCAAAAATCAACAAAGTAGAAGGCCGATTACTTGGCCGAGTTGGCCGATTTTTGCAACACTGCTCCAAACAATTTAAAAGTTATGACCAAAACAGGAAGCATACATGGTTTTGGTCGAAAATTGTATTGGTCTTTTTATTCATTGATAATATAGCATCGGTTTAAAGAGTATTTGGTTTGGTGTTTGATAAAGGATCTTAAGGATATTTGACAGAGTGACACAGAGGTTCCGGCTTATGGTGGCCAACTGTGTTTCTAGATCAGACCCGATCTAATACCTTATTGAACATTAAATTGCCCATAGGTCCTTATGTATCATTCTAACGATTTATTGATTACAATGTATGATAGTACCCTAATAACCATAACTCGATTATAGGTTTGGATCATATTCATCCTCTAATATAAATAACACAATATTCTGCAGAGACAACATCACGTCATCACAGAGGCTGTGTAATAAGGACTCCTAAGAGATTGAAATCTTCCCAGTCATCTCAGTTTTCTCTCTCCTAAACTGTTTCATGACCAACTTGTTGTAATAAGAAGACATACATCTCATTTTTTTCCATTTTCATTTTCATTAAACAATAAATTTAAAATTTCATTAATAACTAAAAATATTACATTAATAATTAATTATTATAAAATAGAAAAAATGTCAATTAGTGTAACTTAAGTATTTATATATAAAAAAAGAGCTAACTACATTTTTGGTCCTTGTGGTTTACCGGGTGTAACGATTTTGGTCCAATAGTTTGAAAAGTAATGGATCCTGTCCAGAATCCGACGACCCGTAACACTTTTGGTCCATTTTTCGTTGACTGTTAGTTTGACTAGTCAAAAAATATGAAATGACTAAAATACCCTCGGATGATGATGTACAATGACTAAAATGCCCTATCCTTCATTATTATTATTAAACACATACACAAACAGTTATGTATACCCACAGATTCACAAACAAAACCTCATCTTTCGAAGATAAACTAGAATCCATAACAGAACTTACAACACCAACACTAACAATGAGTAATCTTATGCAAGAAAATATCATACTTGTGGTGCGCAAAATAAAGTGTGTGGTACATAACATAGGGAAAAAAATGAATCCAATAAATGATAAAGATGTCAATCCAACATAGTCGACTCTATGAACATCAGTTTACCGATTTACTGAAACAAATCGAAACAATAAATGCACTATCATTTGCAAGGTAATATGTACACAAAAAAGATAACCACAAAACAAACAAACAAACAAACCATCTTTATCTATGAACAGAACAACCCCAAATCCTTGTTTCTCCTTCTTCATTTCCATCACCCACGAGATTAAATCCCGCCTACCTTTTGGTTTACACATATCCATTGGTCTCTTTCCCGTTACAAGCTCGAAAAGAATAACCCCAAATCCTTGTTTCCTTCGAAGCTCGAGTTAGCATCTCTCACGGACGAAACATCTCTCACAGACACGACACCACTGTATTCCACGACGAAACATCTCTCACGGACATTTCATCAAACACCTTAACAACCAAATCCAAACACCCACATTTCCCATAAAATCCCATCAAAGCATTCATAACAAAAACATCATCCTCAAACCCTATTTTGACAACCAAACCATGAATTTTAGAAAATGAAAACCACTATCCTATACCTAGACACAACCATAACCCTCACCTTTCACTCCTCAACTCACATCAATCTACCAATGAAGACTCGAAAGTAAAAAAGAATAAAACAATATTAGAAGATACAGTTCTTTTAAATATCCGAAAAATTAAAAGAAAGAACAAAACAAACTTTGTTTCATTCCATCTTTTCTTTCGGGTCAAACCACACACGAAAACAAGTCAAACCTACCTGAGACCCTTATAAAAGGATCTTGAAGAAGCCGTAACCTTGTGATCTTCGTTTGCTTTGAATAAAAGGAAAAAGGGTGTTTGGGGTTCGGTTAGTAAGTGCGGAAACAAACCAGTGATTATTGTGTTTGTGGTTTGGTCTTCGCAACAAAAGGAAACAAGGGACGATTTTTTGTTTGTTATTTGTGTTTGTGTTTTTCGATTAGAACTGGTATCAAAACAAGGGACGAATTTTTCTTGTTGGGTGGCTGCCAAAAATGATGAGTTTAGGGTTATGTGAGTGGTTGAAGACAATATAAAGAAAAGAAATGGGAGTGAGTGGTTGAGTGAAATGACAAAAATACCCTTTATTTTAATGGTCAAACTAAGTTTGACTAACGGTGATACGAAAAGTGGACCAAAAGTGTTACGGGTCGTCGGATTCTGGACAGGATCCGCTACTTTTCAAACCATTGGACCAAAATCGTTACACTCGGTAAACCACAAGGACCAAAAATGTAAATTAATTATTTATGTTAATACAAATATCGTCCTAAAAACGTTATTTATATTTTACGATCTTTGCTTTATTTTGTTAATGAAAATTATAAGGTTTATCTTTAGCAAAGCACAAATATAAGTTAAAGTCTTTTACATTTATCGTAACAAGTCTTTTAAAACATACTTACACATTACATGATCACTAGGAATCACATTGCATATATACATTTTACATTTACATGTTTTACTTTTAATTCTTAAATTAGAAATATTAACATGACATCATGGCATACCTCATTTTGAAATCTTGAGGATTTGAAATATATTTTGGAAAGATTCTTAAGTAACAAAGTTGATTTTGCAAGATCTTGACATGACTTGACAAAGATATGGAAAGATATGGGATGTTCTTAGCTGGCATGTCCCGGCGAAACCAAACCATATAACTGGCGGATCCCTTTGTTTGGTTCCACTAAATCCGCCGCCTGTTGATCAGCTTTGCCTATAAATAGCAAGCTGATCATTCAGGCACAATTATCACTCATATAGCTTAAAACATATATTTATTCATTTGTATATCACTAACCCATATCATTCATTCATTTTGATCTTACTTTTGTAGCAAAGAAGATCAAGCATACATACTGTTGCAAGTTTTATTAGTTAGATACTGTGTGATTTGTTAGTGTTCACACATCATTGTTATACCTTTCATTCAGTAGAGTTTGGTTAGTGTTTTAGTCCTTAAAACACAAAGAGTGTCGGGAGTGGTTGTACACTTGTTAAAGAACTAACGGGAGTGGTTGTACCCTTGTAAATAACCCGGTGTTTAGCTTAGTACTGGATAAAGTGTAAGTGACGTGTATAAAGGTTTTCTCCGCCGAGAAGGGAGTTTGTTTCTTAGTGAAGAAAAACTCTCGAGTTAGAGGCTCGAGGAGTGGAGTAGGGCAAGGAAGAGAGTCCTTGTAGCCGAACCACTATAAATCTCTGTGTTGTGGTTTGATTGTTCCTATCCTTACTTACTTTACTTATATTGTTTGTTTGTGAGTATTTACTTTGAAAGCACGTTAAGTCACAAAGTGAATTAATTTTAAAACGGTAAAAACTATTCAACCCCCCTTCTAGTTTTCCACAATTGGTATCAGAGCTACGTTACTCAAGATTTTCAAATATATTGTATTTTAAAACTTGAAACGATCAATGGATTTTGAAAACTTTAAAGAAGGGCAATCTATGCAAAGATCACCACTATTTGAACCAAATTGTTTCATATAATGAAAAAACCGCTTTGAGACATATGTGAAGTCAAAGGACATAGATCTATGGTATATAATTGTAGAGGGTGATTACAAACCCATAAGTAATAATATTTCAGGTGGTCGGGATGAAGGTGCTTGTCTTACTCGTCCCAGTGATGAGCAAAAGAAGTTGATTGCCAAAAATAACGAAGCCAAAATGATGCTTTATAATGCTTTACCTAAGAAAGAATATGAAAGAGTTTTTATGTGTAAAACGGCTAAGGATATTTGGTAATCATTGATTATCACTCATCAAGGGAACTCACAAGTCAAAGATAACAAAATTGATCTTCTTGTTCAACAATATGAACAATTTGTTATCTCTGAAGATGAGACCATTGATAGTGCGTTTGCTAGGTTTAATACTATTATTACATCTCTTAAAGCACTTGATGAATCTTTTTCTAGTAAGAATTTTGTCAGGAAATTTCTAAGAGCACTCCATCCGAAGTGGAGAGCAAAGGTGACGGCTATTGAAGAATCTAAGGATCTTTCAAGCATGACACTGGACGAGCTCATTGGAAATCTCAAAGTTCACGAGATGGTGATGGAAAAAGACTCAGAAATAGAAAGCTAGGGTAGAATCAAGTGATAATGAAGAATCTTGTTCTTGTAGCGAAGACGAAGAGTATGCCATGGCCGTAAGAGATTTCAAGAAATTCTTTAGGAGACGAGGAAAGTTCGTAAGACCACCTCGTGAAGAAAAGAAATCCTTCCGGAAAGACCGTGATGATAGGAAAGGTAAGGTAGATAGGAAATGTTATAGGTGCGGGGATTCTAGTCACCTAATAGGAGAATGTCCAAAGCCTCCAAAGAACAAGTCTCAAAGAGCATTTGTTAGTGGAGCTTGGAGTGATAGTGAAGGTGATGACGACGAGCCTAAGAACGACGAAGTTGCTCTCATGGCTCATGACACAGAAGAGGTACATTCTGACTCGTCATATTCTTCTATAGATGATGAAACCTTAGAAGTAGTGATCCGTGCAAAAGTGTATATATAAATATTATGCAGACGGATACGCGTGAATAAAGACAAATTAACCCTTTAGAAAAAAGGCTAACTTGCAAAAACTCACGTTGTGATATTGGTGATACCAGGTAAGTGATTACCCAGGTCGTGTCCCAGCGAGGTGTGAATGGACGATCGTGTAAGGTTTAGATTAGAGTGACTGATGAGTGGGATAAGGAATTTTGCTTTTTATTTTAATTCTAATTTAACAAATGAGAAACAAATTCTCACAAGAAAATTAAGATTAACAAATTATATAAAAAACGCGTTACGGGAATTCTAAAACGGGATTAAAAAGTGAAATCTCTAAAATTAAACCCTACAAGTACCAAATTATTTTTTCTAAGTTATAAATGATAAAAGAAAATTTTAGAAAAAAGATTTATATTTTTCTGACTTTTATATTTTTTATTATGAATTAAAAACTTATTTAAAAAGAAAAATAGATTAAAAATACTAATTGAACTTGGAAAATTATGAAAATTTCCAGGAAATTACTTAATGCTAATTAGAACTTATGAAAAATAAAAGTAGGCAAACTGCTTTTCTGAATAAGCAGTTAATAAGCAAATTGTGAGATAAGCTTTAAAAAGGAAAAGTGGGTTAAACAAAAAAGGGTGAGAGTCTTAACCAGAACAAGACCCTAAAGCAGTTGGTTAATGTGTGTGTTGTGTGAGGCTTTGTGATGTAAATGACCAGGGTTCGAATCCCAGTCCTGACCTTTTTGCTTTTATTTTATTTTTTTGATTTTTCTTGTTGAAACTGATTAAGCTAATGATAATAAGCAAATTTGATAATTAGCACTTTTTATAAAAACTTATAATAAGCTCAGAAATCAGCTATGTTTTGCTGATCAGTGGGTTGAAATGGATTAAGCCCAAGGATTAGCTAAATGACTGATAAGCTATGTAATTAAGCTAAAGCAAAGTTGCAATAAGCTAAGAGACTGACAATAAACTAGAATGAACATAAAAAAGCCATAAGAACAGAAAATTAAGCACTGAGCACACCAAAATAAGCACAAGGTTGACTGATGCACAGGGCACTTTTTTGATTTCTAGGCAATTTCAAGGTTATATTTAAGCACTTAAATTATTACTAAATTCCACAAAAACTGATGATTCTTAGAACTCACCTACTGAGGATCACTTAAAACCAAAAATCAGATTATTTGAAAGTTATTTATGGCTTAAAAAGAAGCTGATAAAATAGCCAATCAAGACAAGTATACACTGATAGATCAGTGTATGCTTGTCTGAGTAGGGTATTTTTGAGCTTAATTGAAAGCTTAAAGAAGCTTGAGAAAGGGCTGATTTTTGGGAATAAGCAAAGATTACCTTGCAATCTATTAAGAAATCCAAAATTTAAGCTTAAACTAACACAGATAAGCACTTAATATGGATTAGAAATTTTGTGCAGACCTGCATATGTGGATTCCTATTGTGCAGAGTTGTGCAGACTTGTGCAGATGTGCACAAATCAACTGAGATTAAACCAACTCTTGAGTATGGTCTAATTGAACTCAAAGGACCTCAGAAAAGGTCCAAGAAAAGGTCAAATAAGCTGAAGCTTATGGAAAGCTTATTTGAGCAGTTGAGGCTCTAGTTTTGGCTACACTACTCAAAAACTGCAAAAGGCTTTAAAAGGACTTAAGTGATGCTGAAAATGACTTAACTAGCCTTAATTAAGCTCAACCTAAGTTCAGGAAAGAGCAAATGAACAGTAGCAAACCAAATTGACCCATTTTAGGTCAAGATCCAAACAGTCCTTAAAAGGGCTGTCTTGGTGATTTTCAAAGGAACACACCAATTTAACTATGGTTTTGATTATTAACTGATTCACTAACTAAGTTTAACTCAATTAAGCAACTTTTAATATGGAATTAAGCACTACAATAAGCTGAGCTAGTTATGGCTATTTTGGACTGATTTTAGCTATTTAATGAGATATGAACAAAAACTAATGTAAACCATAACTACCTATCACACTAACTTTAAATAACATTAATAAGATATAATAAGCATAGAAAAAGCATATAAGCAGTAGATAAGCAGTTGTACAGTAAATCATGGAATTTGGAATTATGCTTACAACTGATTGGATATGAAACAGTGGAACTTAAGAACAGAACACAACTAGCTTGTCAATGACAAGCTAGAAAACCCAATTCAGCTTTTCTTGATGGCTTATCTCACCAGAACTGCTTATTTGGTCTTTCTTTGACTTTCATTGACTTTCTTCATCTCTTGAATTTAGAACAGCTGTGACCAATATAAGCTTACAAAAAGCTATAATAAGCTTGTATAAGCTTATAGTAAGGGTAAGGAGGCTTTGTGGTGATTCTTAACAACTGAATAGCTTAATACAATTTAACAGTCACACTAGAAACTTGGAAACATGGAACTTTCATTAATTTGGAAAATTAGTACAATGATAACATTAAACAAACTGAATATAACTTGGAATTATAACTGAAATTTGAAATTTATAAAACTTAAACAATAAAGATACAATACGATTAAAATAAATTAACTACTGCCAATTAAGGCTACATTGAGTTCCTATTTATACTAAAATGAAGTGGGATGTGTCTCTTATCTTCCTCTGAACAATTTCTGACCCTTGGATGCCCTTGAAATGATCTCAGCCATTTAAACAGATTTTGGCGCCAAAATTGAGATAGTGGAAAAATCCACTATCTCTGATTGAGTGTGATGAGGAAGAAGCATTTAATGCTCCTTGGCTTGTTAGGTGAAGTGAGATAGGAGGAGGGGGTGGGTGTTGCAGAGAAATACTGTGGGTGAGGGTGGTATGGTTTTGGCGGGGTGGTATTGAAGAAGAAAGATTTGACCGAAGGTCAAACCTTTGGTTAAATAAGAAAGGTCGGGTTTGGGCTATTGGGATTGGGCTTGGGTTTAGTTAAGTTTGTGGGCTGGGTTTATAACTAGGATGGATTGGGTTTATTTTTAGCAGCTGGGTTTAGTTATTTTAGGATAGAAATGGATTTAGGTTTAATCTTTGAGGACCAATGTTGTAATATTCTGAAAATCCAAGGACTATTGCTGCCAAAAATAGAAATTATTTCCAGGGACCATTTGTGTCATTTTGGGGGTTGACTTTGACTCTGTCTTTGACTTTCGTCTTCACTTGATCAAATGCACAATTGTTGCCAAGTCGATCCAAAAATGCTCATTTTTGTCCCGTTTTCAATCCTTCAGTACCTGAGACACATAAAACACAAACCAAGGATATCTGCAGTATAATTCAGTGTTTTAGGTCATTTTTGTGTCTATTATGGGTATAAAATGATGAGTATTTACACACTCATCAATCCCCCTCACTAAGCTATTGCTAGTCCCTAGCAATCTGATCATATGAAGTAATGAAAGGATCAAAAGAATACCAAGTATACCCCGTTTTGATTTTTTATTTAATGCAAGAAATTTAAACTTAGAACAAAATAGATAACATGCTTGATTTCCAAAAATGGTATCACGGAACAGGATTCACACAAACTGGGTGTCTCCAGGGAATTAAAATCGTCATCCTCTTTTTGATACTCCCAACTAAGCTTAAACTCAATGTGCAAATGCTTTTGTAAAATGCTAACACTACTTATATCAATAATCTATGTAAGCCGAAACTTAACTTTTCACTCCCGCATTTATCAAGTTTAGGTGACTGTGCTTATATTCAAAATTTTGATAACAAAAATCGACGTTTTTATAAAACTTTGACTAATACTAGTTGAAAGATAGATTTAAAATTCACAACAAGCAAGCTTCAAAATTCATTGCATTTTGCAATATCATTCCATTTTATTCTATTTTTATTTTCTCATTTTTCATTTTTTTCATTCATTCATTTTTTTTTTTTTTTTTTTTTTTTTTTTTTTTTTTTTTATACTTAACTGTGTGCAATATAAACTAACGGAGTTTCACGGGAACCAAGACCTTAAACCTTCCTGGAATAAAGGATCCAAGGGCCGTTACAACGGAGAGTTCCAAGACCTTAACGCCTTTCAGAATTAAGGGTCCAAGGGCCGGTGTAAGAGGGTAGCGAAGACCTAAATGCCTTCCGGAAATAAGAATCCAAGGGCCGATCTTGAACCTTAGCTTTTTAGCACATACATTTATTACTTAACTTTTACATTATTATGACATATGCTTGTTCTGAAGTTTAAATAAAGCTTTGAACTAGTATTTTTCAAAATCGTAAAGAAAAATGATTTTGTGTGTTCAAAAGGTTGAAAAATAAGCACTAATTAAGTCAGATTAGTTATCTCCTGGGAGGAAAAGCCATAGATTACTTATATAAGCTCTAAAGAAAACCATTATTCTACGCTTAGCATTTTCATTTGCACATATCGTAAAACCTTGGTCTAATCGTTAAGGAAGCAGCCAGATCAATACTCTGGCAGAGTCGGGATTCCCTTTGTTCTAACCTAATCAAGACTAAACATTTTTTTTTATTGCAATTTCTTATCTAAAAATGAAAAAAATTTAAAATTTTGGCCAAAACGGGGGTACTAGGGCACTCGAAGGTACATATGTGACAAAATTCGAGAGAATTCCCCCCACACTTAGAATTGAATATTGCCCTCAATATTCAAAGTAACGGCTATTATGCCGACACTTAGAACGTAAAAAGGTAAGACTAATAGCCAAGTGTGTGAAAGAAATCTCTATTTTCAAAAAAAGGATTAAAAAGATATCCCTAGATAATCGTTAGCAAAAGGATAGGATATTGGGCGGCTGGATTGAAAACAGGCGCGACAATCATCACAATCCAAGGGAAACCTGAAAATCAGAGCAAACAACACACAAAAAGAGCACAGTTGTAACACCCCGTGACCAAACACGACCAAAAACGTGAAAATTTTTAGCAAAAACACACCCAGAAACTGACATCCGGTTACTCTTTTACAAAATGAAAAAATTTGGTACACATTCAGCCATTGAGGCTATTTTTAGATGAAAGTAGACTCGATTAGCTTCGAAACGATAGGTCACACGACCCGTTTCGACTTACGGATCAAAAGATACGATTTTTCAAAACTGCCAAAAATCTGCACAGTCGGCTCTGACAGCGTCAAGAAGGCCATCAAGAACAAAACTGCGGTTCACCATCAAGCCTTGATAGGCCAGAGAATTTTTGGAGTTTAAAGGGTGACGGCATCAAGAAGGCCATCAAGAACAAAACTGCAGTTCACCATCAAGCCTTGATAGGCCAGAGAATTTTTGGAGTTTAAAGGGTGACGGCGTCAAGAAGGCCATCAAGAGCAAAACTGCAGTTTCACCAGGCCCGCTCAGAAACCCGACCTCCCGGACTCGAAACTTGACCAAACTTTCCAGAATTCTTTAGTATGACCGTAAGTTTAATTTCATCCAAAAACATTTCCCGTTTGACCCCCCTGGAATAGTACCTCCAAATTCGATAGGTTATGCATAAAACTCATTTCGAACCCATCGACACCCAAAACCACTTAGACCACTTCATTTACCCACCATACTTGACCAACTTCCATAAATTAACCTACTACACTTGACTCATGCACTCATGACTCGCTCACCCTCCAAAATGGGTGAGAACCTGCTTCTACCAAACACTTCCTTAAAGGCCATATACACTACACAACTTTCACCCATAACACTTAACCACAACTAACCATTTAAACACATACATAACTTGACATTTTCTAATATCTTGCAAAGTTGTTAGTACAAAGTCTTGACCCGTAGCTTCCCAAAATGGGTAAAATTGGCTAAATGCCAAACACCCTCCAAATTACCCCCATAACCACATGACATAAAGACTTCTTGACATTTACATGATCTTGACCTACGACCCAACTTTAACAATGATCATAAAAGACGACAAGACCGTTAAATAACAAAATGACCATATGAAATGAAATATACCCAAAACACGAAAAGACACGTCGGGGGCTTCCAACTTCAACACGCTTGGTCCAAATGATTACGGTCTTCTAGTTACCTTCTACAACTATGCTAATACTTCCTTCCAAGGCTACGACTAGGCTAATTCCTTACCTTTACTTCCACCGCTAGAACCTACAAAAATGTCATTAACTTCAAACGTAAGCGAAACGCTTAGTAAGTATATAAGATATAACTATCATTACATTACCATGGAGCATAACATAATATTTTACTCACCTTGATCAAGCAAGTAAATATATAACATTATCATTACTAGCATTGGACCCAAGCTACATTCATTCACAAGCTCCATAACAAGAACACATTACACAACATTACATTAGCATAATAACATTAAACAAGTTAATCCTATATACTTACCTTGATTTCCTAATAGCTTACTACTTGGACTTGATGAGGCTCTACAAATGTTTCCTATCACAAGGTTAACTACAATTAGTGACTAATAACTAGGAAAATCATAACTTCACAACCATTTTCCACAATACTCAAATCCACTCATGAACCCTAATTTCTATAATTTGGGGAAAGATACTTACAAGATGAAGAGATTACAATTAAAGCTTCTCTAAGGCTTCTTGATCAATTCTTGATGATGGATTCAAGCTCAATTGCCAATTTTGATCTTCCCTCCTATTTCTCCTCCAAAGGTCGATACATATGATGAACACACTCTAATTTTCTAGACTTTTCTAAAGAGTAGATATTTATTGGGAGTTAGTTGCAACTTTGGTCTTTTGGCATTTATGGTCCTTCTAGTTCTATTCTTCTTATTTTGGCCACCCATTAGTTATTACTTAACTTACAATACATAATCTATATTTACCTAGCAATATATTTACATAAATGGTACCTTATCGGGGTACGGGTGTAACAATTCTCCCCTCCTTAAAATGAGAGTTCGTCCTCGAACTCTGCTCGTGAAATAAATGGGGATACTTCGTCCTCATCTTTACTTCCGGCTCCCATAATGTCTCCAATACACTTCCACTAGCGGAATTTCTTTGTTTCTAAGTTGTCTTGCTTCTTTCCTAATATTGCTTAAGGTAACCACACTTGTTTCGCCTGCCAATTACTTTCTTAAGTATGACACGTGAAAGGTATTGCGAATACCTCTCATTTCTCCGAGAAATTTCCAACACTCATGCTACTTCACCTACTCGCCCCAAGATTTTGGAATGGTCCTATAAACCGTGAACTTAATTTCTCTTTATTTTTGCACCTGAAACGCCTTTCTTACAGGGAAACTTTTAACATAACTAAGTCACCTACCTCAATTTCGATTGGTCTTCTTCGGCTATCGGCTTAACTTTTCCGTCTATCTTGTGCCGCCTAAGTTTTACTAGAATCCTCTCAATGTTTTTCCGTGGTCGCTAATACTACGTCCGTGCTTGCCAGTTCCCTTCTTCCGACTTCTTCCCAAACACGGGTGTTCTACACCTCCTACCATAAGCATTTCCTAGAGTGGCATATTTATACTCGCGTGATAGCTATTTAACTAGAGGCAATGATCGTCCCAAAATTCACTTACAACCGGACATCGTCAATGTTTTTCTTTTCAAGTCTCATATCTATTACGTGAGCCACAAGGTATAATAACCGTGTGATAATATCTTCTAGCCTCTATCGTGAAACATAATCCCAATTCACCCTTCCTTTTATCACAATAACAAATCATCCCACTACTGCTAAGATTTACAACCCGAATGATCTTATGGCTACAAGGATGGCCACATTATATTTGTCAAACCAATACATTTCAATGATATTATCAACTATCCTAATATTATAGGAATAAGTCAACCCTAAAGGCACTATCATCAATATCTATCTCTACGCTTCGATATACATTGGATACAATAACGATTTTACTATCGGCTATTTCGACTTCTAGAGGTATCGGAAGTTTAGCTAGTGGGGAGGTTAGTTGCTGCTAAAATCATAAGACACGAAGGAAACACTAGCACCCGAATCATACAAAACCTGAGCGGGTACGGAATTACAAGATGAATACCTGAAGTAGTATCGGACTCCAACCTAGCTTCTTCAACACTCATTTGATAAACTCGAGCCATTGGTTTCGGAACTTCCACTTTCTCATTCTTGACAATTCTCAAAGGCTTTGCTTCAATCGCCTTCGATTTCGGGCAATCCCTCAACCTATGCCCTATCTCGTTACACCTATAGCATACTATCATCGGCTTGACACAATCTTTACTTTTATGGTCAAGAGCTCCACACTTGTAGCAACCCGGCGTATTACGCCTACACTCCCCAACATGAAACTTATTACATTCCGGACAAGCCACCTTAGTCTTGGTTTTCACATCTTCCTTGCCATGATCAAACTTGGCTTTCTTTCCATCACGATCTCCAAACTCTTGCTTCCTTTTTATTTCCTTAGCTTCCTTCTCCTTCCTCCTCAATAAGTCCGCTTCCCTCACCCGTGCTCTACTCAAGAGGTCCTCTAAAGTAGTACATTTGAATGGAGAGATCACATCACGAATATCATCCTTAAGCATTCTTTGGAACTTGTCAACCTTAAGCTTGTCATTCCCAAGATACTCGGGACAATAAAGAACCATATCATTAAACGTCCTCCACAACTCATTTACCGTCTCATTAGTTTGAGTGAGAGATTGGAATTTCTCTCGAATTTTGTCAATCTCCTCAACCGGAGCATACTCGGCACTAAACAACTCCCTAAATTCCTTCCACGTACAAGTCTCCACCCAAGGTTCACCTTTCTCACACACCTTTCCTTCCCACCAAGTCTTAGCACTATCACGGAGAAAGTTAGTAGCATAGATAACCTTCTTCCTTTCTTCACAACCGCTAGTACGGAAAGCACCTTCCACCGCCGTTATCCACCTATTACTAACAATGGGATCAAGAACACCGGTAAACTGTGGCACATCACAAGCCGTGAAATCCCGATAAGTAGCTTTATCATTCTTAGGTTCTTTTGTCGGACCACATTCTCTCTTAAATGCCTTAAACTCTTCCTTCATTAGCTCCTTAAGATTTTGCGTCGTTTGTTGAACATAGTAGGGCATTGCTTTCTTAATAGCCTTACCTACTCTTTTTGCCATCATAAGGTCTAGGGCTTTCATTTCTTCCCCCGTGAAACCTCTAAAGCTAGGTCCTCCGGAACTGGAGGAAAATGAGTTTTCATTCTCCTTATCATTATCACCCACATCTTTTGCCGAAGACTCGGCATGCTTGGAAGTCGTGGATTTTGCAACTTCTTTTTGGTGAGGAGTTTCCATTTCTTCTTACTGAAAATTAGCAATTCATAATATCAAGCACAACCATATACTTAATCGATGCATGAATGACATTTTATCTTTATACTAACACCCTAGCTTGTCACCCATGTATGATCTAAATGATTTCAACTTCACATATGTTCCATATTTTTATCACTACGGTGGCCAGGCGTAGTCATAAAAATATCCAACATATGGGTCCTTAAAATCACCCAAACGATACACAAATAACAAACACTAGCTCTAAACGCATCTACACAAGGTCTAAGTCTAGGAAATCCTAAGGTGAAATCCTAAATCTCTTAGACCGAAGCTCTGATACCAAGTTGTAACACCCCGTGACCAAACACGACCAAAAACGTGAAATTTTTTCGCAAAAACACACCCAGAAACTGACATCCGGTTACTCTTTTACAAACTGACAAAATTTGGTACACATTCAGCCATTGAGGCTATTTTTAGATGAAAGTAGACTCGATTAGCTTCGAAACGATAGGTCACACGACCCGTTTCGACTTACGGATCAAAAGATACGATTTTTCGAAACTGCCAAAAATCTGCACAGTCGGCTCTGACAGCGTCAAGAAGGCCATCAAGAACAAAACTGCGGTTCACCATCAAGCCTTGATAGGCCAGAGAATTTTTGGAGTTTAAAGGGTGACGGCGTCAAGAAGGCCATCAAGAACAAAACTGCAGTTCACCATCAAGCCTTGATAGGCCAGAGAATTTTTGGAGTTTAAAGGGTGACGGCGTCAAGAAGGCCATCAAGAGCAAAACTGCAGTTTCACCAGGCCCGCTTAGAAACCCGACCTCCCGGACTCGAAACTTGACCAAACTTTCCAGAATTCTTTAGTATGACCGTAAGTTTAATTTCATCCAAAAACATTTCCCGTTTGACCACCCGGAATAGTACCTCCAAATTCGATGGGTTATGCATAAAACTCATTTCGACCCATCGACACCCAAAACCACTTAGACCACTTCATTTACCCACCATACTTGACCAACTTCCATAAATTAACCTACTACACTTGACTCATGCACTCATGACTCGCTCACCCTCCAAAATGGGTGAGAACCTGCTTCTACCAAACACTTCCTTAAAGGCCATATACACTACACAACTTTCACCCATAACACTTAACCACAACATAACCATTTAAACACATACATAACTTGACATTTTCTAATATCTTGCAAAGTTGTTAGTACAAAGTCTTGACCCGTAGCTTCCCAAAATGGGTAAAATTGGCTAAATGCCAAACACCCTCCAAATTACCCCCATAACCACATGACATAAAGACTTCTTGACATTTACATGATCTTGACCTACGACCCAACTTTAACAATGATCATAAACGACGACAAGACCGTTAAATAACAAAATGACCATATGAAATGAAATATACCCAAAACACGAAAAGACACGTCGGGGGCTTCCAACTTCAACACGCTTGGTCCAAAAGATTACGGTCTTCTAGTTACCTTCTACAACTATGCTAATACTTCCTTCCAAGGCTACGACTAGGCTAATTCCTTACCTTTACTTCCACCGCTAGAACCTACAAAAATGTCATTAACTTCAAACGTAAGCGAAACGCTTAGTAAGTATATAAGATATAACTATCATTACATTACCATGGAGCATAACATAATATTTTACTCACCTTGATCAAGCAAGTAAATACATAACATTATCATTACTAGCATTGGACCCAAGCTACATTCATTCACAAGCTCCATAACAAGAACACATTACACAACATTACATTAGCATAATAACATTAAACAAGTTAATCCTATATACTTACCTTGATTTCCTAATAGCTCACTACTTGGACTTGATGAGGCTCTACAAATGCTTCCTATCACAAGGTTAACTACAATTAGTGACTAATAACTAGGAAAATCATAACTTCACAACCATTTTCCACAATACTCAAATCCACTCATGAACCCTAATTTCTATAATTTGGGGAAAGATACTTACAAGATGAAGAGATTACAATTAAAGCTTCTCTAAGGCTTCTTGATCAATTCTTGATGATGGATTCAAGCTCAATTGCCAATTTTGATCTTCCCTCCTATTTCTCCTCCAAAGGTCGACACATATGATGAACACACTCTGATTTTCTAGACTTTTCTAAAGAGTAGATATTTATTGGGAGTTAGTTGCAACTTTGGTCTTTTGGCATTTATGGTCCTTCTAGTTCTATTCTTCTTATTTTGGCCACCCATTAGTTATTACTTAACTTACAATACATAATCTATATTTACCTAGCAATATATTTACATAAATGGTACCTTATCGGGGTACGGGTGTAACAACAGTACAGTGGGATTCCCCCACACTTAGTGTTAGAAAATAGAAAGAAGTCAGAAACATGGGCGTTTACCCATGCAATGCTAATATTTTTGTTAACCGAGTTACTAGCTTGACTCGACCCCGAATTCATTGGTCCATGGGGAAAGTTTGGAGATCCGGGACAACCATGGGTGGTATGTCCCCTCCAAAGTAATGCTTCAACCTATGACCGTTCACCTTGAAGTTTGGTCCATCGGCCTGAGATAACTCGATGGTGCCATAAGGAAAAACTTTGGCAACGGTGAATGGTCCAGTCCAACGGCTTTTAAGTTTACCCGAGAATATCTTTAATCTTGAGTTAAAAAGAAGAACTCGATCACCAACGTTAAAAACGCGGTTCTTGATTTTTGAGTCATGGATCTTCTTTGTCTTTTCTTTGTAGATCAAAGAGTTCTCGTAGGCTTGATCACGAAGTTCATTTAATTCATTGAGTTGAACTTTGCGGTGATCACCCGCGGACTTTAGGTCGAAGTTGGCATGTTTTAAGGCCCAATAAGCTTTGTGCTCGAGCTCGATCGGCAGATGGCACGCCTTTCCGTACACGAGCTTGTAAGGAGTACACCCGATGGGTGTTTTGTAAGCTGTACGAAAGGCCCAAAGTGCATCATCTAGTTTATCCGACCAAGATGCACGGTTTTCACCTACGGTCCTTTCCAAGATTCTTTTAATACCACGGTTTGAAACCTCCACTTGTCCACTTGTTTGTGGGTGATACGCGGTAGAAAGACGGTGAGTAATACCGTATTTAAGCATGACTTTTGCAAATTGTTCATTGCAAAAGTGCGTACCGCGATCACTAATGATAGCACGGGGAGTTCCAAACCGAGAAAAGAGTGATTTCAAAAATTTACACACTACTCGGGCGTTGTTGGTGGGGAGAGCTCTCGCTTCGACCCATTTAGACAAATAATCGACAGCCACGAGTATATATTTGTTCCCTCGTGAAGACGGGAACGGGCCCATAAAGTTAATGCCCCAAACGTCAAAGATTTCACAAACTTGAACGACGTTTTGTGGCATTTCATCTTTTTGAAAGATCTTCCCGTGACGTTGACAAGAGTCACAAGATTTGACTAAGTCATGGGCATCACGGTAGATTGTGGGCCAATAGAAACCGGAATCAAACACCTTCTTGGCAGTGTAATTGGCACCATGATGTCCCCCTGTGGGTCCATTGTGGCAAGCCTTAAGAATATCAACGGCTTCTTGGCCGTGAACACACCACCGGATGACTTGATCCGCACATACTTTAAACAAGTAGGGGTCGTCCCAAAAGTAATGCTTCACATCTTTGAAGAATTTGTTCTTTTGTTGGGACGACATCCCTTTCACAATAAAGTTCCCCGCATGGTAATTTGCAAAATTGGCAAACCATGGGGTACTAGAATCACCACGAAAAGACACCACGTTAAGTGTCTCGAGAGGAAATGTTTCATTTATTTCCTTTCTCTCGAGCACACTTTGGTGAGGATTCTCTAATCGGGACAAATGATCAGCAGCAAGGTTCTCCGCTCCTTTTTTATCACGGATGATGATATCAAATTCTTGCAGGAGGAGACCCCATCGGAGCAATCTCGGCTTTGCATCTTGTTTTGCAAAGAGATATTTGAGAGCCGAGTGATCCGTATACACTATGCATTTTGACAAGATCAAGTATGGCCGAAACTTTTCGAAAGCATACACCACGGCTAATAATTCTTTTTCCGTTGTGGTGTAATGAGCTTGAGCATCGGTCATAGTTTTGCTAGCATAGTGTATAGGATGAAAGTGTTTTGTTTTCCGTTGCCCCAAGACCGCACCTATGGCAAAATCACTTGCATCGCACATAAGTTCAAAAGGTAGGTCCCAATCGGGGGCAACCAAGATTGGTGCTTCAGTAAGCTTTTTCTTAAGAGTTTGAAAAGCTTAAATGCACTCTTTGGAGAAAATAAACGGAGTTTCCTTTTCAAGGATACGGGTCATTGGCCGAGCGATTTTTGAAAAATCTTGAATGAATCTACGATAGAAACCCGCATGACCAAGAAAACTCCGGATGCCTTTAACGGTTGTGGGATGAGGTAGCTTAGCAATAACATCAACTTTAGCTCTATCCACCTCAATCCCGTTCTTTGAAATCTTATGGCCGAGGACAATGCCTTCTTTGACCATGAAATGACTTTTCTCCCAATTTAGACAAAGATTCGTGTCTTCACACCGCTTAAGCATATTGTCCAAATGGGAGAGACATGTGGTGAAAGAATCCCCAAAGACCGAGAAATCATCCATAAAGACCTCCATAGTCTTTTCGATCATGTCATGAAAAATGGCCATCATACACCTTTGGAACGTGCCCGGAGCATTACATAAGCCAAAAGGCATGCGACGGTAGGCAAACGTTCCATAAGGGCACGTGAAAGTGGTCTTTTCTTGATCTTGCGGATCAATGGGAATTTGGAAGTAACCCGAGAAACCGTCAAGGAAACAATAGTATTCGTTTCCCGCTAGTCTTTCGAGCAATTGGTCCATGAAGGGTAAAGGAAAGTGGTCTTTACAGGTGGCGTCATTTAACTTTCGGTAGTCAATGCATACACGCCATCCCGTTACCAATCGAGTAGGAATCAACTCGTTTTCATCATTTGCGATAACGGTAATGCCACCCTTTTTAGGTACGCAATGAACGGGGCTCACCCAAGGACTATCCGAGATAGGGTAAATCAATCCGGCATCAAGGAGTTTAAGAACTTCCTTTTTGATAACCTCATGAATTTTAGGATTAACCCTTCTTTGATGTTGAACCGCTGGTTTAAAGTCATCTTCCATTAAAATCTTGTGTGTACAAAATTTCGGGTTAACACCCTTAATGTCGAAAAGTTTCCAAGTGATGGCTCGCTTGTGTGACTTTAAAACCTTTATGAGAGCGGTTTTCTCCTCATCAATTAAATCTTTAGCAATTATGACAGGTAATTTATCGGTACTCTCCAAAAATGCATATTCGAGATGAGGCGGTAAGTCCTTAAGTTCGACCTCCGGAGGATCATCAACAGATTTGATTTCCTCATTATGAAGTTCTTTCGTAGGGAAAGATGGTGGGTCAGCATTAAGCAACTTCTCAATGAGAAGAATATCTCCCTCCATGTCAAATACACCATCATCAATTCCAGAATAAATTGAATCATTTGATAAACAAGCCTCAATCTCTTCCAAGACGAAGTCACCTCCCTCAAACGGAGTGAGAGAGGGGGAAGAGAGAGCAATGGTAGGATCAGATGAAGTGGGATTGCCACTTAGCACTTCTTGAAAGTATTCCTCGCATGTAGAATCAAGGATATCAATTTGATTAATTGACTCGCTTTTATGCTTGAGAAGATCTTTTGAAGTGCTTTCAATATTAATGACCAGTTTTTCATCTCCGACCCAAAAAGTCATCTCACCTTCGTAGACATCAATTAATGCACGAGCCGTTTTCAAGAATGGTCTTCCCAAAATAAGGGGGACACGGGGATCGGCATCAAAATCGACTACTACGAAGTCAGCAGGAAAATGGAACTTGCCAACCTTCACGAAGACATCTTTGGCAATACCTTTCGGAACAGTAACCGATCGGTTTGCAAGCTTGAGAGTCATTCGTGTAGAGGTAAGCTCCGGTAGAGAAAGATTTTCCCAAACTGAAAGAGGCATTAGATTGATGCTTGCGCCAAGATCGGCCAAGGCTAAGCATTCATCAAGCTTTTGGAAGTCACAAGGAATGAGAAATTTGCCGGGGTCTCCTAGTTTTTCGGGTAACTTCTTAAGAATCACCGCCGAACAATTCTCATTCAATGGAGTCTTTGCTAATTCCAACAATTTTTCCTTATTGCTAAGGAGACTCTTGAATGTAGAGGCAAACTTTGGCATGTAGAGAAGAGCATCCGCAAAACTAATATCGAAGTGTAACTTTTGAAAGATTTCAAGAAACTTCATCATTTGACTATTAGTTTTGTCACGGAGCTTCTGATCATTAAGCCTCGACGGATATGGAATTGAAGGCTTAGAATTTGTCTTCGGAACATCGGGTTCCGGAATTGAAGATTGGACAACCGGAGGTTGGACGTGTGCGGTACTTTGTGGGCTTGAGAAATGCACCTTGTCCGTTGTCACCTAGGCATCTCGATTTACTTCCCCCGGTGGAGGGGGCATAGGAGTCGAGGGTCCATTATGCGTCTTACCACTACGAGTGGTGACGGCTTTCAACTCAGCATTAGGATTAGGAACGGTATTGCTCAGAAGTCGTCCGGAAGATGAAGAAGATTGGTTCATGTTCATATTCATGAAACTGCCCATCATATTCTTCAACTCATTTGTTTGACGAGACATCGTAGTATCAATTTCCTTTCGCAACTCGACTTTCATAATATTGATTTGAGTCTGCATTGAACGCATGCTGGACTCAGTAATTTTCATGAAATCATTAGTCAATGGAGCTTGAGGAGGTTGTTGATAAACTGGTTGATTCGGAGCTTGATGTTGGTTGAAATTGTTCCGGTTTTGGTTGAAATTCTGAGAATTGTTGAAATTTTGTCCTTGATTTTGAACAAAGCGATTTTGATTATTTTGATTTGGCACGGGTGGAAAACCAGGTGGTACCATAGCATTTGGTGCTCGGTAATGAGTTTCAGCATGCGGTCGGTTTTGATTGTAGTTTACTGCAGCTACGGAAGCTTGGTAAACAGAAGCATCGGTTGCTTGACAATCGTAATACGCATGCTGGCCACCACAAGTTTCACACACTTTGTTTATGGCTTTGATTGGTTCCGGTTTATGAATTTCACTCTTAATTTCTTTTACTTCCTTCATCATGTAACGAATTGCGTCCGTTAGAGCGGCTAACTCTGATGAGTTACCGGATGAAGAAGCAGGAGTGATAGGAACATTCACTTTGTTTCGAGAAAGAGGAACTTTCGATTTATTTTCACAAATTTCAATCACATCTTTAGGTCGACGATTCAAGATATTGCCACCGGCGGCTGCGTTAAGTGAATCTTGATCGTTTCCATTCAACCCATTATAAAACGTATTGATTTGTTGTAACTCCGTGAAATCATGATGCGGGCATTTTCTTAGGAGATCTTTAAATCGGTCCCATGCCTCTCCGAAGTTTTCATCGAAACCTTGTGATGTGGTGCTTTTATTGCTCTAATTCTTTAATATCCACGGTAGCGGCGCCAAAGACTTGGTGCGCGCTTGATGTGTCATTGTGGTTTTAGCAGTATTAATGCCTACTCAAGTTTTAAATTTATATTTAGCCGACTTATCAATAAAACACACACTTTAACGAGCAGTGTACCCAGTCAGTGTGAATATAATGGTAAGTAGAGTGTCGATCACTAAGAGTGGAACATATTATCTAGTTATTCTAATCAGTATTTTAATATCTTAAGTTAGCTGTACAACCTAATCTAACGCAAGGGGGTTCAGCCTGAGAGACTGGCACGGTTTGGTTATGATTAAATAGTAAACTAAACTAATGAGCACGAATCAGCGATTAGCACACACGTACACAGATAGATACTCGAGACAATAAGAAGACCTGTCCTGATAATTAAGTAGCTTGTCACTTGTTTTATTGCTAGTTTTATACGAAGTGTATATAATTAACCCTTTCTCGTTGGCTCTAATCTTATCGGCGAGTAAACCCTTAATGATTACTTATGTCTATCCTATTTATTTAGCGTCTCTTAAATAGGCGAGGAAGGGGCATGGCGACCCAAGCAATGCTCAGCTAGACACAGAGGTTATCAATGCACTAATAAAAGTCACCAAAGACATCAACATATAAACTTTAATTAATGGGAAAGCAATTTTAAGGGGTGGACATGATTTTCCGTAGTCACATGACATCAGCCCATCAATCCTGATGAATTAAAGTGTACTAATACAATAAAACAAAACTACTTAATGAATTGAATACATGCAGGACCTTCTTACAGCTCTTGTATCTTCGTTCAGGGTGTGTCTTGTGCTGCTAATACGTCTGAATTCGGCTTCTAGGGTTCTTCTGTCTTCGGTCTCTAAAGTCTAGTCTCGAAATTCGTCTGGCCTTGGGGTATTTATAGTTTCTGTCTGAGGGATAGATGCGGCGCATAGGATAAGTAGATGCGGCGCATTGACTTAACTTCGCGTGGGGTCCAAGATTAATATATTCAGGAATATTCGTACACCGCCTTAAGATGCGGCGTAACTCCATTTCTCTATGCGGCGCATGTCCTTTGCCGTCTTGGATTGTAACTTGTGAAATCTTGATAGTGATACGCCGTATGTAAGAAGTATGTTGCGGCGTATCTGGAGCAGAATGATCTTGATCTTGTACATTTCAGTAGACTCTTAACATCTTGCTTGTTTTGCCCCATAATTAGTCCAAAATGGCCAAGTTTCACATAATACTTGTTTTTACCTGAGAATTACAAAAGTAAACATTAACGTATAAATTCTCATATATAATATAATAAAACAAGTCAAATAAATAGGATAAATGATGATAATAAAATGTACTTATTTGAGTTCATCAAATATCCCCCACTTGAACTTTACTTGTCCCCAAGTAAACCTTAGAATAAATCTTATGAAAATGTAACCTAAAAGATATTAGGATTTATTTTTATATTTAAGCATGTATTCGTTTTGTCATAATTGCACAACCAAACACTTAACGAATTAGAAATAAAATAAAATATTTCGATAAAAGCAAATCTAATCGTTTAACTGTCCAGTCGTGACGAATATTCTATCATAAGCTTGGCAAGTATACGCTTCTCCCCCACTAAAGCCAAGGAATAACAAGTCTAAAGCAGTAAAAAGGGTTTGTTGGTTAAGGGTTAATCATTCTTCTTAATCTCTATCGATCTCACATTCCAGAAAAGGCGACAAAATCACAAATACATGATCGAATCCACGACCACGATACTTGCAATTGCTCAAATCCTTAACTCGAATGGGCTAAAGATAGGACCACGTAATCTTCACCAATAATATTATATCAAAAAGGGCGACAAAATCATAAATACATAGCCGAATCCACGACTACTATACTTAAGATTGCTCAAATCCCTAATCTCAATAAACCAAAGGTTTGGATAAAGAATGATATAGGGTATGGATAATATTTGGGATACAAATTGGTGTAAAATGAAAAATAAACAAAACAGATAAATTAAAATCCTAAGTGTGGTTAATCACTATCCCAACCATCCCATGAATAAGACTCATATCATTGAATAACTCACGCTTTAACACTTGAAACACACGCTTTAGGTAGACACGAATTATGCTCAACAAAATCTCAATCAAAGAATAACCTTAGTTGGCGTTCCCATAACGGCCAACTCCCATTCAATCCATAAATATAATATACAACAACTAGTGGTGATATCACCCACTTAATACAAAACTTTACATAAGTTGGTTAAAACAAACTTCCAACTCTTCCTTTTTCTTTTTCTTTTCTATTTTTTTTCGATTTTTTTTTTTTTTTTTTTTTTTTTTTTTTTTTTTTTTTTTTGACATCAAAATATGTGTAAAATTTCACAACTTTACTATCACTATTTTTCCGGATAATTTTTCTATACTCTTCATACTTTCAGAAATAACTGTAATAGTGAAAGTAGTAAACACACGAAATATAAACTCAAAGATATACAATATTTACTTTCATACCGATTGCATTGTGCAATTTCCTGACTCAACCAAAGATAATGAATTACGCACGCGAACACAGGTAATGTAAGGAAAAAGACTTTGCCTAAAGCAATTAACTACGGATTTTAATCTACAGGGTAGGCTAAGGTGTAAGGGTGTATCGAAACATTATAACAAAGGTGTAAGAAACGAAAGGAATGGCTCTGAGTGTTTTTCTAGGGGTATCTTACTCTAAAAGTGAGAGTAACAAAGGGTTTATACGGGGGTTAACTAACCAGTGTAGTTAGTTAATATCACATAACATATAAAGGCTATTTGGGTGTAATCCTAGAAATTTACCAATTTAGAAAAGTTATTCCAATGATATAGATAATACTTATTATGGTGGTCTCGAATAGTATACAGGCCAAGTTCTAAAGTTTACAAGTCACCGGCACACTCATAGATTTGTGAATTTTGATAAGTTCACAATTTTTGAAAATAATGTTATGTGTGCAGCTATGTAATTTAGACTTTAAACAAAAACATGCTAAAAATTTTTAATTTTGATATATCAAGCGCATTTTAAGCATATTTTGAAAAAGTTTAGGACAAGTAAGTGTTCTAATTCTCTAATCCCCCCACTTAAGTTAAACAACGTCCTCGTTGTTTGTGTCAAAGGTTAAAAGCTGGAAAATAAAAGAATTAGAACAGAAAAACTCCCCTGAGATTTGCTCGGTATGATCCTCCATTATTCGTATAAGAGCAAAAATCAACTTTGTTGTGGATGAGAACGTTTAAGCTCCATCGATGATGTATCCACAAAAATTGCAGGAATCTATAATACCATTAAGACTTTAATACACTTGAGTTAAGAAGGTTCAAACTTGCATAATACATTAGTAGTTAGTAAAATTAAAACTAAAAAAATTAAAATGAAAATCATCAGGTCAGTCGATACGCTGCATCTTATGGAAAAAGATACGCCGTATCGAGCCTGGAATAAGTACGAATCAGAATAGAAGATGCGTCGCATCCTTAACCAGGGATGCGCCGCATTAAAATAAACTGACAGAAAGTTTTAAAGTCAAAAATAAAAATGCAGAAAATTAAATAAGATATGACCAGTGCAGGTGATGCGTCGCATCTTAGGAATGAGATGCGCCGTATCTTCTACAGGTCTGACAAACTCGACACAGAACAGAAAAGTAAAAATTTTCTCCGGGTTGTCTCCCGGTCAGCACTTGTCTTTATTCCTGAGTCTTCAAGTTAGACTCACGTTCAGCTCCTTATTTAGTTCCTGTTACGTGCCATCCTTCTTCTTTCATCCGAAAGATGTTACCGTATAGCTCCGCAACATTTGCTTCCGTTCGACTTAATCTAATATATTTTTTGGTCTTCGTCGCAACATATTCCTCATCAGGTCCCAAAGAGTATTTGATGATTTTAAATTTTTCAGAAATTATCATGGGTGGGTCATTATAAGGGATCCCAAGTAGTCGACACTTTCTCTTGATGAATTCTTCTTCGTCTCTATCAACAAACTTGAAATAAGGGTCCTCATTCAAATAGTCACCAAGTTCATCAATCAATTCACCTCGCGACTCATCGTTATTATCATAGGGATCATAATTAACCACGTTAAAGGATTGATAATAATCTTGAATCTCATCCCACTCTCTTTTCAATTCCCATTGCAAGCGTCGACTAAGCTTTGTATAATCATCAAATTGTCCATGCACCCATTCCCAGAAAGTAGTGTTCGATGCTCCCTTAAGTTCTTTTAAGTAGTTGATTCTACCTTTTTCTTGCAAAGCCTCTGCTCTACGTGGGCAGTCTTCAACTTTTTCATACGAATCATCGTCTTCAAAGTATACATCGTTTCCAACTTGTTTTATTCCAATTATACTTCCCCCATTACAGGTTCCATCATTCTTATAATCACAGGTTGGCCATTCACTACTTCCATCCTTGAAACGGAAAGGTTTGCAGGTGTGATTAATATGCTCAAATTCCCATGGTTTATCCCAAACCCATGTGATGAAATCAAATAAGTACATTTTATCACCATCATTTATCCTATTTATTTGACTTTTTTTATTATATTATCTGTGAGAATTGATAAGCTAATGTTTACTTTTGTAATTCTCAGGTAAAAACAAGTATTATGTGAAACTTGGCGATTTTGGACTAATTACGGAGCAAAACAAGCATGAAGATAAGAGTCTACTGAAATGTACAAGATCAAGACATTCTGCTCCAGATACGCCGCATCTTGCTTATTACATATGGCGCATCAATATCAAGATTTCACAAGATATTATCCAAGACAGCAAGGACATGCGCCGCATCTAAGGATGGAGTTACGCCGCATCTTCTGGCGGTGTACGAATATTCCTGAATATATTAATCTTGGACCCCACGCGAAGTTAAGTCAATGCACCGCATCTACTTATTAGATGCGCCGCATCTTACCCTCAGACAGAAACTATAAATACCCCAAAGACAGACGAATTAAAGAGTTCGACATTTAGCAAAGTACGAGAAGACAGAAACCCTAGGACGAATTCAGTCGAAGTAGCAGCACAAGACACACCTTGAACGAAGATACAAGAGCTGTAAGAAGGTCCTGCATGTATTCAATTCATTAAGTAGTTTTGTTTTATTGTGTTAGTAAACTTTAATTCATCAGGATTGGTGGCTTGTGTAATGTGACAACGGAAAGGTTGCACTCCCTTAAAACTGCTTTCCCATTAATTAAAGTTTATATGTTGATGTCTTTGGTGACTTTTATTAGTGCATTGATAACCTCTGTGTCTAGCTGAGCGTTGATCGGGTTGCCATGCCTCTGCTCCTCGCTATTTATTAGATCGCCTATGCATTCTATCGTCTGTAGAAAAGTAGGAAGAAAGATAAATAGGATAGTCATAAGTAATCATTAAGGGTTTACTCGCCGATAAGATTAGAACCAACGAGAAAGGACTTAATCTCGGTGCGTTGCATCGAACTATACACTTCATATAAAACTAGCAATAAAACAAGTGACAAGCTACTTAACTATCAGGACATGTCTTCTTATTGTCTCGAGTATTTATCTGTGTACGTGTGTGCTACTCGCTGATTCGTGCCTATTAGTTAGTTTATTATTTAATTGCAACCAAATCGTGCCAGTCTCTCAGGCTGAACCCCCTTGCGTTAGATTAGGTTGTATAGCTAACTTAAGATATTAAAATACTGATTAGAATAACTAGATAATACGTTCCACTCTTAGTGATCGACACTCTACTTACCATTATATTCATACTGACCGGGTACACTGCTCGTTAAAGTGTGTGTGTTATTGAGAAGTTGGCTAAATATAAATTTAAAACTTGAATTCTGCTAAAACCACAACGACATACCGTGGGTATAAATTAGAGCATACGCACACGCGCATCAAGTTTTTGGCGCCGTTGCCGGGGAGTGAATTGTTATTATCTGTTAATTTGATTAGTATTTTAATTAGGTTTTTCTTTTTAATTTTTAATCTAACCGCTAACTCTGTTGTGTATTAGTTAAATTGCATTCATTGTATTATTTTGCATATTTTCTGTTTTGTGTGTTATTTGTTTTCTTTTATTTTTGTTGCTTTTCGTTTGTTTTTATTTTTGTTTTTATTTTTTGTTTTTCTTGCATATTGCTATCGTTGTACTGAGCTAATATAAACGATACGGCGCATCTATTTTCATAGATACGGCGTATTGCGTTTAATTTTTATAAAATACAACGCGTTTAATTAATTCGAATACGGCGCATCTTTCCCCAAGATACGGCGTATTCTGTTTTTAAATAAGAAATTTTTTCTAAGCGATAACGCCATACGACGCATCTGCTTTTGCAGATACGGCGTATCTATTATTTTTTATTAAAAACAGTTTTCGAATTATTAAACAGATACGACGCATCGATCTTTGTCGATACGGCGTATTTTCTGAATAAAAAATCTTGTATTTTGAAACGTAACAAAAATACGGCGCATTAACTTTTGTTAATACGACGCATTTAATTTTAATAAGTATATTGATTTTTGATAATTAAAATTGATACGGCGCATTCTAATTTATAAGCGACGTATCTATTTTCTGAATAAAAGTCTGATTAAATTTTAACGATTATAAGATACGGCGTATCCAACTTTTTGGATACGGCGCATCGTCTACGGATATCAGCAGCTTTTATTTTACTTTGATTGTTTCACTCTTCTTTTGCACGAGTAAGTTTTATTTCAGGAAGATGGACGATCCGGATATTACAATGGAAGAATATATCAGACTTGAAAAGGAAAGAGCCTTGAGCAATACTGGGATCTACGATTGGGAAAGAGCAAGATATAATGCACAAGTCATCGAGAATAAAGAACCCACGATGGAAGAATACTTGTTATTGAAGCAGGAAAAGTCAGGGAGAGAAAGAAACAAATTGCCATTTCGACATACTTGGGCTTTATCAAATGATGATGATGAAGAAGATTCATATGATTTTGATGCAATTAGGATTCCGGCAATAGTTATTGATGATGTTATTTCTCCAGAAATTGCACAAGTTGAAGAAGAGTCACAAGTATTTGATTTGAATGAAATTCCGGCAATTGTTTTCAAAGAAGCTTCTTCATCCGAAACTGCTTATGATGATAATGAAGATGAATATGGGACAATGGTGTATAGTGCTATTACTTGTGATTTTCCACCCGAGGTGGAAGATATATTCTCTTCGTATCAAAACACCATGATAATATTCCCTCGGATTAAGATAACGAGTATTCTGATATTGAAAAGTTTGATGCTATTGCGTACGATAGCATACCGCAATTACCACAACAAACGGAAGTATTTAGGTGTGGAACGGATAAGCCAGATTTTGACCCAACGAGGGATTTTGAAGATATCTGGGATTACTTATTTAAGGATGAAATTCGGGACGATTATGAAATTGCAAGACCACTAGTTGAAGATGAAGATTCACAAGATAAATTGGAGTCACTTACAACACAAAGTGGTACAAATTTATTTAATATTATTAATCCCGTTTCTAATAATCTTGCTAGTTTTCCTAAACAGGTTGCAAAACAAATGAATGATGAGGTCAAATTCATTACACTACCTATTGAAGCACATGAAGCACCTGTGATAAACCCGTTTTTGGTGGAGCTTGAGGAAGAGTTTGGTGATGAGCTCTTAAACATTACTATGATTGATGAAGATGATGATTTCGATCCTATGAAGATTATAGAGGAACTCGAACTTTTACTTGCTAAAGACCCTTTCTCATCTTCTGCGGAAGTCAAGGGACGCCTTACTACCAAAGTGACTAACCAAGAAGAAAGGAGACTCATTTTTCCTCAACATACTACTCTTTCAGATGAAGTGGTCAAGTCATCCAATTTATCAACCAAACCGGGTAAGAATAGGAAAGATGTACATGTATTGCCAAGGTATGATCTTTATGTATTTCTTCCATCTTTAATAGCAAATTTACACTCTTTTCGTGTTTATTGCTACTATCACCCGCACTTGATCCCAAGTGGGGGGAACAACACCCTATTACACAGTAAATAAGGGTGGAGTCAGGCTCGTGACTCGAACAAAAACAAGCGCTTCGTGGGAGGCAACCCATGCTTATCTTTTATTTTATTTTCTGATTTTGTGTCGAGTCAGTCAGGCCCGCAGCAGATACGGCGCATCTCAATCCTAAGATGCGACGCATCTCCTGCACTGGTCATATCTTACTTTATTTTTCTGCATTTTTATTTTTGACTTTAAAACTTTTTATCAGTTTATTTTAATGCGGCGCATCCCTGGTTAAGGATGCGACGCATCTTCTATGCTGATTCGTATTTATTCCAGGCTCGATACGGCGTATCTTCTTCCATAAGATACGGCGCATCGACTGACCTAATGATTTTCAGTTTTAATTTTTACATTTTACTTTTACTAACTACTAATGTATTATGCAAGTTTGAACCTTCTTAATTCAGGTGTGTTTAAAGTCTTGATGGTATTATAGATTCCTGCATTTCTTGTGGATACATCAAATATGAAGCTTAAACGTTCTAATCCACGAGGAAGTTGATTTTTGCTCTTATACTAATGGAGGATCATACCGAGCAAATCTCAGAGGAGTTTTTTCTGTTCTAATTCTTTTATTTTCCAGTTTTTAACCTTTGATACAAACAACGAGGACGTTGTTTAACTTAAGTGGGGGGATTGGAGAATTGGAACACTTACTTGTCCTAAACTTTTCAAAATATGCTTAATATATCAAAAATTAATATTTTTAGCATGTTTTTGTTTAAAGTCTAAGTTGCATAGCTGCACACATGACGTTATTTTCAAAAATTGTGATTTTTAAAAATTCACAAATCTATGAGTGTGCCGGTGACTTGTAAACTTTAGAACTTTGCTTGTATACTATTCGAGACCACCATAATAAGTATTATTTTATATAATTGGAATGACTTGTCTAAATTGGTAAAATTCTAGGATTACACCCAAATAGCCTTTATATGTTATATGATATTAGCTAACTACACTGGTTAGTTAACCCCCGTATAAACCCTTGATGCGTGCTTTTGCAACCTTACAACAGGTTTTACCTCTCAAGGGATCTCAAGAGGCTTACAACCCCACCAGGCAGTGTACCTGACCGATGTAGTATAGTGTAGTGGTAAGTACGGGGGATTGATCGTTCTCCACAGGGAATAGTGTTCGTTAGGTATGAAAAATTACTCTAATAGGTCTAAGGGTGAGAGAAGATTCTTTTTATGTTTTTATATTTTTTATGAAAGCAAGTAAAATCTCGGGTTTGAAAGAGTGGGCGGAATTAGTTGCTAGTCAACTAACCCAGATTACTACGAATGCAAATAAAATAAAATAACAAAAATGAAAATGTTGGTGAAAACTTATGTGGAGAGAAATGTGTTTACTTAGATTTCCTTACTCCCTAACCATCTTTTACCGGTTGATTAGTGTGTATTAGTCGCGTGGATGACGGGTGTATTCCTTAATACCATTCGTGGGGTGGCGTACGTACTTCCCCAACTCTACAAGCTCCTACTTCACTCCTATGTCGAGCCGGCTAGGAAGCTCCTAACATGGGATCACTAGAATTCGCTTGTGCATTAAATACAACCATAAAAACCTTTAGTACGCATTGGTTCATGTTTCTTAAGACGTTCAAGCAAGTTACCGAATAGGAAGTTAGCCAGTTTTCTTAAGCCTAACATAGATGAACAATCATCCAATACAACTAATAACACACTAATAACCAATAATCAATAGCTAGGTTTCATTAGATCTAAGCAAACACAAGATAAATCTAGCCTAGCATGTTAAACAAAAGACAAGAACAAGATAGAATCAAACAACACATAGACATATTGAATGATTAATTGATAACTTATCTTCGATGTAACATGGAAGATCTCAAGGCAAAAAGCCTTGAAAGAGCTGCCAAATTCGTCCTAGGGTTTTCACACACAAAGTTCCCCAATAAGTTCCACACTAATGACAAAGAATTGCAAAACTATATATAGATTTTTAGATCTGACGGCGTCACGTTATGGAGTGTGACGCCGTCACCTCGCCGCTTTTAGGGTTCTCGGATGACCTTCTTGACGCCGTCCCTCTTTAGCTCTCCAAAATCCGTTCTGGCTTATCAAGGCTTGACGCCGTCAGATTATGAACGTGACGCCGTCCCTCTCTAAATTAAGCCGTGACGACCTTGATCAGATTAAAGCGTGACGCCGTCAGAATTCCCATGCAATTTTCACTGGCTTATCATGAGTAAATTTCACATCCACCTTTTCTTGCCAAGCCATGACGCCGTCTGGGGAGGATCCTGACGCCGTCAAAGGTAACTTTCAACAAGATTTTGAGACTTTGTCGTTTTCTTCACTTTTATGCTCAAAAAACGTCCAAAATGCTTCCTTTTCCAGATTTCTCCTCAAAAGTACCTAAAATGACAAAAGGAACGATTTAGGGCAATATTTGATCAAATAAATACGATTTAGGGCTTAAATGACCCCTTAAAAGCGGTACACTTTTCGCTTCATCAAATACCCTTACACTTGAGATTTGCTTGTCCTCAAGCAAATGTGCTTTTATTCTAATCAAAATACAAGTTAGGGGTCATTTAATGCTAACATAAAAGTAATTACAACAAATATTCGTTCCACTTTAATCATAATAAGCACGGAGATTACATACTAGCACCTCACAAGTAGTGTTTAGATACTCACATCTCTCAAGTGTCATCAAAATAAATCTCATAAATGAAAACGGATAATATCTCTCACTACCTGTCATAGCGAATAGATTACCATAGGCTTGGGAAAGGATCGAAAACCTCCTCCACTAGGCGTAAGCACCTAAGATAAACTATCAAAGAGGGCTTTTAAATGGGTTATAACGTTAGGTGTAGGGAAAAGGAAAACACGGTTTTGTTGGATAAAGATATTTTACTGGAGGCGAGTTAAAGATCTTGATCAATTACATGTACTATACAATGTTGCTAAGCCAAGACTCGACTCAATCTTAAGCTAAAAACAAAATAACAAAAACATAAAATAAACATAAAATGAAACGGGATGGTAGTCCGTATGTTTTTTCTATTTTTCTTTTTCTCATTTTTTTTTGTATTTTTCTTGATTTTTTTTTTTTTTTTTTTTTTTTTTTTTTTTTTTTTTTTCATACACTTTTGCCCTACCATCCAAAATAATACATCATAGGGGGTTGCATTCCCCTTACACTTAAACTTTTACATAACTTTACAATTAACTAATCTAATGACTCGAATTAAGATAATAGAAAAACTTGGAGTACTTTTAAAATATTTAGCACATATGGGGGTAATAAATGATGTTCTTCCCCATTACTCCATTACACTAGTACTTTACCCATGAGTCCCAATCGTCCCAAAACAATATGTACAAGGATATGACTCGACTTAGCAACCATGTAATCAACTAGATAATTAACTTGGGTTTAAACAAATGTTGTCACAATAATGCACTAAAAATGAGTGCATACAAGGTAGGCTAAGGCGATTTGGGTGTACATTTAAGTGGGGTGTAACAAATTCTTCCTTTAAGTAAAATGCTTAAAGGTCGAAACGAAAAGATAGGCTCTGAGGGGTGTACTAGGGGTATCGTGTACTAAAAATGAGTACAACGCAAAGGGTGTGGGAGAATTACTTGACCAATGTAGCCAATGTAATTATAACAAAAACACAGGTGTAAAACAATGGGTTAATCCTAATGCCTCTTATCATGTAGTAAATCTAACTACACGAATGTAGTCTCACTTGTGGCCTCGGAATGGTCCTAACGCAAGTTCTAGAATCTAAGTGCTACCGGTACACACATCATAGCATAAATGCTTTTCCTACCAATTCTAGGGGCGAACCTCACATATTTGGGGGTGGAAAATTTTTTTAGTGGTACGGTTTTTTGTGCTAGTCATATAACTCCTATCCGTGAGACGCTCATTAGAACTAAAGTTTCACTCCTAAATGTTGTAAAAAATTTTAAATTTGGCACTAAAATTACCCTAACAGGTATTTATCTCATTTTTATTACACATTTACTATTAAACAAACAAAAATCAAGCGTAATAGCATTCTCTAATCGTACTTTTACCCCCCTTACACTTAAGATGAACATTGTCCCCAATGTTCAAATAACAAATGTAAAAGTAAAAAAAATAAAAGAATGAAATCAAATACTCCCCTGATTCGCTCGGTGGATAATGAAGTAACATGGTTAAATCTTCTTCCAAGAGAATGTAAAAGCTCCAAGACTAATGCATCACCATAAGCTTGATTCCACATACATTTCCTTGTCCAAAATAATCTGTTAAACCTGAGAAAACAAACACGAGAACCTGCATAACATCGGCGGGATAAATCTATATATAAGGATATAATGCTTGTGGAATGATAACTTTGCAGATTCCTGGAGATTATAAGTTATAGATTTAATAAAAACTTTTTTATGAAAACAAAACTTTCAAAAATTTTCAGAAAATTAAACCTGACGCCGTCAGGTTGTTAAGCCTGACGCCGTCAGAAATGATCTGACAGAATTCTCATGTTACGTTTCCGGAAAATTTTTGGAAAAACCTATTCCTTACTTCCTGGAATTCCTGCAAAACATCATTATGACTCGATACAAGCATTTGACTCAAACAAATACTAATATGTATGTTCATTTAATATTATTACGATTCATGTTCATTTGTGTTCTAATAAACCGATTTAGATTTCCCTTACACTTATCTTTTGCAAAATACCTTTATATGTAGTTAAGACGAAGTTAAAAACAAAATAAAGCATTTTCACAAATTAGTTTTGAACATGAATCAATAAGAATAAAAAAATTAAACACACATACGTAAACAAATAAAATCAAATAAACAAACAATCAAACAAATAAAGCAAATAAAGCTTGGGTTGCCTCCCAATAAGCGCTTGTTTTTGTTCGAGTCACGAGCCTGACTCTACCCTTATTTAACAAAAATAGGGGAGGTTTTCCCTACACTTAGGATTAAGTGCGGGTGAAAGTAGCGATACACACCCTTAGGGTGTGAATATGCCACGTGAGGTGAAGGGGGTGAGTGAATGGCTTCCTTCATCCTAAAACTACCCGGATAATTTTGGTTGATGGGTGGGTCGGTTCCTCTTTTTTCTCCTAGATGTAAATCTAAGGATGAAAAGTTCTGTAAAGGTTGAGGTTCCAATTCATCAACACTAGGAAATTCCCTAGAACTATGAGTAAGGTCATCACTAAAAGTGTGCAAACCTATATCCTCTAGTTGTACTTGGTCCAAGGGTTCTACCTCCATCGGGATTCCTAAAGTCTCTTCTACTTCTTCCGGGTAAGTCATGGGCGGTGTGGGTGCCTCAAATGATGGTTGAGTATTTTGTGGGCTTATGGTGTTTACCTCATCATTCCACGTGTCAAGATCACCTATATCCTCGTCAATTATTTTCTTAGGTAGTGATAATAACAAACCTAGTGCTTCATCCAACTTATAGTTTATTGATACGGCTCTATCCACAATTCCTTGGCAAACTAGGTCGCTTTTCCTATTAGCCTCACTAAAACAAGATCCTAAACATGGAGGTTGTTCATAAGAATCTATCCTAGGTGAAGGCTCATATGATTCATAAGTGTCTCTAAATGAGGTATTTTGAACTTCTTGGTATTCTAGCCACTCAACCATATCTTGCAATCTTAGAAATCTAAGTGAAAAGTCCATTTGAAGCAAATTACAAACAAAATCACAAAGAAAAGATAGACTACGAGAAAGCTACAAAATAAAAAGAAAAAATCTCACTTGATAGGAATCTTGTGAGCAGACCTAATAAAAATAAAATTTCAACCTAAGCAATAACTACTCCCCGGCAGCGGCGCCAAAAACTTGATGCGTGGTTTTGCAACCTTACAACAGGTTTTACCTCTCAAGGGATCTCAAGAGGCTTACAACCCCACCAGGCAGTGTACCTGACCGATGTAGTATAGTGTAGTGGTAAGTACGGGGGATTGATCGTTCTCCACAGGGAATAGTGTTCGTTAGGTATGAAAAATTACTCTAATAGGTCTAAGGGTGAGAGAAGATTCTTTTTATGTTTTTATATTTTTTATGAAAGCAAGTAAAATCTCGGGTTTGAAAGAGTGGGCGGAATTAGTTGCTAGTCAACTAACCCAGATTACTACGAATGCAAATAAAATAAAATAACAAAAATGAAAATGTTGGTGAAAACTTATGTGGAGAGAAATGTGTTTACTTAGATTTCCTTACTCCTTAACTATCTTTTACCGGTTGATTAGTGTGTATTAGTCGCGTGGATGACGGGTGTATTCCTTAATACCATTCGTGGGGTGGCGTACGTACTTCCCCAACTCTACAAGCTCCTACTTCACTCCTATGTCGAGCCGGATAGGAAGCTCCTAACATGGGATCACTAGAATTCGCTTGTGCATTAAATACAACCATAAAAACCTTTAGTACGCATTGGTTCATGTTTCTTAAGACGTTCAAGCAAGTTACCGAATAGGAAGTTAGCCAGTTTTCTTAAGCCTAACATAGATGAACAATCATCCAATACAACTAATAACACACTAATAACCAATAATCAATAGCTAGGTTTCATTAGATCTAAGCAAACACAAGATAAATCTAGCCTAGCATGTTAAACAAAAGACAAGAACAAGATAGAATCAAACAACACATAGACATATTGAATGATTAATTGATAACTTATCTTCGATGTAACATGGAAGATCTCAAGGCAAAAAGCCTTGAAAGAGCTGCCAAATTTGTCCTAGGGTTTTCACACACAAAGTTCCCCAATAAGTTCCACACTAATGACAAAGAATTGCAAAACTATATATAGATTTTTAGATCTGACGGCGTCACGTTATGGAGTGTGACGCCGTCACCTCGCCGCTTTTAGGGTTCTCGGATGACCTTCTTGACGCCGTCCCTCTTTAGCTCTCCAAAATCCGTTCTGGCTTATCAAGGCTTGACGCCGTCAGATTATGAACGTGACGCCGTCCCTCTCTAAATTAAGCCGTGACGACCTTGATCAGATTAAAGCGTGACGCCGTCAGAATTCCCATGCAATTTTCACTAGCTTATCATGAGTAAATTTCACATCCACCTTTTCTTGCCAAGCCATGACGCCGTCTGGGGAGGATCCTGACGCCGTCAAAGGTAACTTTCAACAAGATTTTGAGACTTTGTCGTTTTCTTCACTTTTATGCTCCAAAAACGTCCAAAATGCTTCATTTTCCAGATTTCTCCTCAAAAGTACCTAAAATGACAAAAGGAACGATTTAGGGCAATATTTGATCAAATAAATACGATTTAGGGCTTAAATGACCCCTTAAAAGCGGTACACTTTTTGCTTCATCAACCCTTTTGTTACTCTCACTTTTAGAATAAGATACCCCTAGAAAAACACTCAGAGCCATTCCTTTCATTTCTTACACCTTTGTTATAATGTATCATTACACCCTTACACCTTAGCCTACCCTTTAGATTAAAATCCGTAGTTGGTTAATTACTTTAGGCAAAGTGTGTTTCCTTACATTACCTGTGTTTGCGTGCATAATTCATTATCTTTGGTTAGGTCGGGAAATTGCACAATGCAATTGGAGTTAAAGTAAATATTGTATATCTTTGAGTTTATTTTTCGTGTGTTTACTACTTTCACTATTACCGTTATTTCTGAAGTTATGAAAAGTATGGAAAAATTATCCAGAGTTATCATTATAGTGATGTGGTGAAATTTTACACATCTATGTATATGTTGATGTCAAAAAAAAAAAAAAAAAAAAAAAAAAAAAAAAAAAAAAAAAAAAAAAAGGAAGAGTTGGATGTTTGTTTTAACCAACTTATGTAAAGTTTTGTATTAAGTGGTCGATATCACAACTATTTGTTGTATATTTTATCTATGGATTGAATGGGAGTTGGACGTTAGGGAACGCCAACTAAAGGTTATTCTTTGATTAAGATCTTGTTGAGTATAATTCGTGTCTACCTAAAGCGTGTGTTTCAAGTGCTAAAGCGTGAGTTATTCTATGATATGAGTCTTATTCATGGGATGGTTGGGATAGTGATTAACCACACTTAGGATTTTAATTTATTTGTTTCGTTTATTTTTCATTTTACACCAATTTGTATCCCAAATATTATCCATACCCTATATTATTCTTTATCCAAACCTTTGATTTATTGAGATTAAGGATTTGAGCAATCTTAAGTATCGTAGTCGTGGATTCGGCTATGTATTTATGATTTTGTCGCCCTTTTTGATATAATATTATTGGTGAAGATTACTTGGTCCTATCTTTAGCCTATTCGAGTTAAGGATTTGAGCAATTGCAAGTATCGTGTTCGTGGATTCAATCATGTATTTGTGATTTTGTCGCCTTTTCTGGAATTTGAGATCGATAGAGATTAAGGAGAATGATTAACCCTTAACCTACAAACCCTTTTTACCGCTTTAGACTTGTTATTCCTTAGCTTTAGTGGGGGAGATGTGTATACTTGCCAAGCTTATGATAGAATATTCGTCACGACTGGACAGTTAAACGATTAGATTTGCTTTTATCGAAATATTTTATTTTACTTCTAATTCGTTAAGTATTTGGTTGTGTGATTATGACAAAAATGAATACATGCTTAAATATAAAAATAAATCCTAATATCTTTTAGGATACATTTTCATAAGATTAATTCTAAGGTTTACTTGGGGACAAGTAAAGTTCAAGTGGGGGGATATTTGATGAACTCAAATAAGTACATTTTATCACCATCATTTATCCTATTTGTTTGACTTGTTTTATTATATTATCTGTGAGAATTGATACGTTAATGTTTACTTTTGTAATTCTCAGGTAAAAACAAGTATTATGTGAAACTTGGCGATTTTGGACTAATTATGGAGCAAAACAAGCATGAAGATAAGAGTCTACTGAAATGTACAAGATCAAGACATTCTGCTCCAGATACGCCGCATCTTTCTTATTACATACGGCGCATCACTATCAAGATTTCACAAGATATTATCCAAGACAGCAAGGACATGCGCCGCATCTAAGGATGGAGTTACGCCGCATCTTCTGGCGGTGTACGAATATTCCTGAATATATTAATCTTGGACCCCACGCGAAGTTAAGTCAATGCGCCGCATCTACTTATTAGATGCGCCGCATCTTACCCTCAGACAGAAACTATAAATACCCCAAAGACAGACGAATTAAAGAGTTCGACATTTAGCAAAGTATGAGAAGACAGAAACCCTAGGACGAATTCAGTCGAAGTAGCAGCACAAGACACACCTTGAACGAAGATACAAGAGCTGTAAGAAGGTCCTGCATGTATTCAATTCATTAAGTAGTTTTGTTTTATTGTGTTAGTAAACTTTAATTCATCAGGATTGGTGGCTTGTGTAATGTGACAACGGAAAGGTTGCACTCCCTTAAAACTTCTTTCCCATTAATTAAAGTTTATATGTTGATGTCTTTGGTGACTTTTATTAGTGCATTGATAACCTCTGTGTCTAGCTGAGCGTTAATCGGGTCGCCATGCCTCTGCCCTCGCCTATTTATTAGATCGCCTATGCATTCTATCGTCTGTAGAAAAGTAGGAAGAAAGATAAATAGGATAGTCATAAGTAATCATTAAGGGTTTACTCGCCGATAAGATTAGAACCAACGAGAAAGGACTTAATCTCGGTGCGTTGCATCGAACTATACACTTCATATAAAACTAGCAATAAAACAAGTGACAAGCTACTTAACTATCAGGACAGGTCTTCTTATTGTCTCGAGTATTTATCTGTGTACGTGTGTGCTACTCGCTGATTCGTGCCTATTAGTTAGTTTATTATTTAATTGCAACCCAATCTTGCCAGTCTCTCAGGCTGAACCCCCTTGCGTTAGATTAGGTTGTATAGCTAACTTAAGATATTAAAATACTGATTAGAATAACTAGATAATACGTTCCACTCTTAGTGATCAACACTCTACTTACCATTATATTCATACTGACCGGGTACACTGCTCGTTAAAGTGTGTGTGTTATTGATAAGTCGGCTAAATATAAATTTAAAACTTGAATTCTGCTAAAACTACAACGACATACCGTGGGTATAAATTAGAGCATACGCACACGCGCATCACCATGGTATTTGGTTATTCCATTCGTAATACCAGGTGTTTTTGAACTCATCATAAGTTTTGAACCCCGGTAGATCTCCAGTTAGCACATCAGCGTCGACTTGAAGAAGGTAATTAAATTCTTTGAACTGTTCGCACAAGGGTGTCTCATAATTGAACACATCAATGTCTATGCTGAATAATTCTTCAATGCCTTCCTTGATCGTTGAATTGTCATCTGACGATCCATTGTTGCTCTCTACTTCCTCATCTTCCCTTCTCATCCAATATACCCATAACACATCTTTAGTAGCTCGGTCCATGCTCATATGGTTATTGAACTTACTAGCTAACCAATTTGAAAAATCAACATTGTTAGGATCGTGGTTAACGTCAAAGCTAGTATTACCAATCATGTTCCTTCTTATCTCCATGAACTCATTAAATTGTTCTTTAAAACTTCGTGTCAACCATGAGGTCACAATCCATTTGACTTCATTTGTAGGAGCAAATTTGGGATCACCGTATTTAAGTTCAAGCCATTCTTCTAAAGAGATATCCATCAACCTTACCAACTTTCCATGAAATATTATCTCCGATTCAGCATACATTCTTTCGTTATCCAGATAGCTTTTATCTAATCCCCAATACTGTTCGGAATAAGGCATATAAGTAGTTTGTAAAGGTTGGACTTCATAGCTTTTGTTGCTCGATTTGTTGACTGCATTTGCTGAGTTCATGTATTCAATTTGGAATTTCCCATCTTTTTCTTCGATAGTAGTCCAAGTTAATCCTTTAGATTCAATGATGGGCCATAAGAGTAACAATTCATCTTCAGTGTAGCTCATTAGTAAATCATAAGAGAATATCCCATCTTCAACATTGCATAAGCGTTTGAATTCCTTATAAGTAGCTTCAAGAGGGGTCTCCCAAGAGAATAAATCGGCATCAATCATGAGCACATTGAAGTTGACATCTTCAAAAACTTCCACTTTGAATGAATCCGAAAGCAAGAGTTCCTTTTCCAATTCTGAGCTTTTAGTAATGCTTAATGCTGGGAACTTGCTCAAGCTAACTTCATAGTTATCACACTCCTCATCACTTTCCAGAATTAACGGCTTTTTGGTGCGGGACTTTTCATTGTGCTTATCATCCATAAGTTCCTTAGCAAGATATCCGTTCACTGACGTGTCTTCCATAGCAAAACCTGTCATCATAGGTAAAATCGTCAGTAGGATTTGTTCGCTAGAAGAGAAATTAATGAATTTAGAAACGGATATAAAGAATAAAAATAACTGAAATCTGCAGATGATGCGCCGTATCCAGAAAGTTGGATACGCCGTATCTTATAATCGTTAAAATTTAATCAGACTTTTATTCAGAAAGCAGATACGCCGCTTATAATTTAGAATGCGCCGTATCAGTTTAATTTATCAAAAATCGATTATATTTATTAAAATTAAATGCGTCGTATTAACAGAAGCTAATGCGCCGTATTTTCGTTACGTTTCAAAATACAAGATTTTTGACTCAGAAGATGCGCCGTATCGATAAAGATCGATGCGTCGTATCTGTTTAATAATTCGAAAACTGTTTTTAATTTAAATCCAAAATACGCCGTATCTGTTAAAACAGATGCGCCGTATGGCTTTAGTGTTTAGAAAAATTTCTTGTTAAAAACAGAATACGCCGTATCTTGGGGAAAGATGCGTCGTACTCGAATTTATTAAACGCGTTGTATTTTATAAAAATTAAACGCAATACGCCGTATCTGTGAAAACAGATGCGCCGTATCGTTTGTATCAGCACAGTACAACGATAGCAGAATGCAGAAAAATACAGAAAATTAAAACAAAAATAAAATCAAACAAAAAGAAACAAAAATTAAAGAAAATAAAAACACACAAAAACAGAAAATATGCAAATATACAATGAATGCAATCTATCTAATATACAACGGGGTTAGTGGTTAGAATCTAAAAATTAAAACCTAATTAAAATACTAATCAAATTAACAGATAATAACAATTCACTCCCCGGCAGCGGCTCCAAAAACTTGATGTGGTGTGTTTATTGCTCTAATTCTTTTATATCCACGGTAGCGGCGCCAAAGACTTGGTGCGGGCGTGATGTGTCGTTGTGGTTTTAGCAGTTTTAATGCCTACTCAAGTTTTAAATTTATATTTAGCCGACTTATCAATAAAACACACACTTTAACGAGCAGTGTACCCGGTCAGTATGAATATAATGGTAAGTAAAGTGTCGATCACTAAGAGTGGAACGTATTATCTAGTTATTCTAATCAGTATTTTAATATCTTAAGTTAGCTGTACAACCTAATCTAACGCAAGGGGGTTCAGCCTGAGAGACTGGCATGGTTTGGTTATGATTAAATAGTAAACTAAACTAATGAGCACGAATCAGCGATTAGCACATACGTACACAGATAGATACTCGAGACAATAAGAAGACCTGTCCTGATAATTAAGTAGCTTGTCACTTGTTTTATTGCTATTTTTATATGAAGTGTATATAATTAACCCTTTCTCGTTGGCTATAATCTTATCGGCGAGTAAACCCTTAATGATTACTTATGTCTATCCTATTTATTTAGCGTCTCTTAAATAGGCGAGGAAGGGGCATGGCGACCCAAGCAATGCTCAGCTAGACACAGAGGTTATCAATGCACTAATAAAAGTCACCAAAGACATCAACATATAAACTTTAATTAATGGGAAAGCAATTTTAAGGGGTGGACATGATTTTCCGTAGTCACATGACATCAGCCCATCAATCCTGATGAATTAAAGTGTACTAATACAATAAAACAAAACTACTTAATGAATTGAATACATGCAGGACCTTCTTACAGCTCTTGTATCTTCGTTCAGGGTGTGTCTTGTGCTGCTAATACGTCTGAATTCGGCTTCTAGGGTTCTTCTGTCTTCGGTCTCTAAAGTCTAGTCTCGAAATTCGTCTGGCCTTGGGGTATTTATAGTTTCTGTCTGAGGGATAGATGCGGCGCATAGGATAAGTAGATGCGGCGCATTGACTTAACTTCGCGTGGGGTCCAAGATTAATATATTCAGGAATATTCGTACACCGCCTTAAGATGCGGCGTAACTCCATTTCTCTATGCGGCGCATGTCCTTTGCCGTCTTGGATTGTAACTTGTGAAATCTTGATAGTGATACGCCGTATGTAAGAAGTATGTTGCGGCGTATCTGGAGCAGAATGATCTTGATCTTGTACATTTCAGTAGACTCTTAACATCTTGCTTGTTTTGCCCCATAATTAGTCCAAAATCGCCAAGTTTCACATAATACTTGTTTTTACCTGAGAATTACAAAAGTAAACCTTAACGTATCAATTCTCATATATAATATAATAAAACAAGTCAAATAAATAGGATAAATGATGATAATAAAATGTACTTATTTGAGTTCATCACCTTGACGAAATCCAGAAATTTCATTTTTCAGATTAGTCGTCTTTGATGGAGGAAAGAAATAATTGACAAATTTTTGTACTAGATCTTCCCAAGTTTCAATGGATCGAGGAGGTTCTTTGTCCAGCCAAATTCGGGCTGCCCCTTCGAAAGAAAACGGAAATAGCATCAATTTGATAACTTTTTGCGGCACATCCTTGTAATTGATTGTAGAGGTCAACTTGTTGAACCAACGCATGTGTGCATACAGATCTTCTCGTTCAAACCCGTGGAATTGGTTTGTAGACACGAGTTGAATCAAATGCGTTTTCAATTCAAAATGATCAGAGTCGATTGGTGGTAAAACGATGGCATCTCCGTAACCCTCGGTGGGTGCTTGGAGCATCTCAGCCATTGTTCGATTTTCTGCCATATTATTAATGGGAATAGTACGAATCTCGGGTTCGACTATTCGGGCAGTACGTCTACGATTACGTCTTCTCGGAATATCTACGAGTTCACGTAAAGGACTTGTCGACGTAGAAGAACGAGTGCGCATGCACTAAATAAAATAATTCAATTAAATCAAGATCGAAGCAAAACACAAGGAACTTAAAACTTTAAATCAACAAGCGTACGGTAGCTCTCTGACTGAAAAACGCACAGAGTGGCGGAGGAGTAAAGGTGGGCAATAAATGCTCCTTAAAAACCCGCTCCTTTCGGTTCGACAATTTAATGTCAAACCTCCTGAAACCTCCGTTAGAGTTTGTTTATCAATCAAAGGTGAGCCGAATTCGCAAGCGACACAAAGGCAAGTTTTAATCTGATGTTTGGGAACTTATTATGATAATACCCAAGTTGAGGAATATTATATTAATTTTGCTTTTATCTTTTATTTTACAATAAAACGGAAAATGTTTTTGGGTTTTTATTTTTATATGATATATATATATATATATATATATATATATATATATATATAATATTATAGTATTTTATATGGGTTTATGAAAGTGGAAACTTCTGAAAGAAGGATCTCAAGTCACTAATCGTTTAAACTTTAAACAATATTGTCGCAACACAACCTCCCCGGCAGCGGCGCCAAAATTTGATCCGTGCAAAAGTGTATATATAAATATTATGCAGACGGATACGCTTGAATAAAGACAAATTAACCCTTTAGGAAAAAGGCTAACTTGCAAAAACTCACGTTGTGATATGTGTGATACCAGGTAAGTGATTACCCAGGTCGTGTCCCAGCGAGGTGTGAATGGACGATCGTGTAAAGTTTAGATTAGAGTGACTGATGAGTGGGATAAGGAATTTTGCTTTTTATTTTAATTCTAATTTAACAAATGAGAAATAAATTCTCACAAGAAAATTAAGATTAACAAATTATATAAAAAACGCGTTACGGGAATTCTAAAACGGGATTAAAAAGTGAAATCTCTAAAATTAAACCCTACAAGTATCAAATTATTTTTCCTAAGTTATAAATGATAAAAGAAAATTTTAGAAAATAGATTTATATTTTTCTGAGTTTTATATTTTTTATTATGAATTAAAAACTGATTTAAAAAGAAAAATAGATTAAAAATACTAATTGAACTTGGAAAATTATGAAAATTTCCAGGAAATTACTTAATGCTAATTAGAACTTATGAAAAATAAAAGTGGGCAAACTGCTTTTCAGAATAAGCAGTTAATAAGCAAACTGTGAAATAAGCTTTAAAAAAGAAAAGTGGGTTAAATAAAAAAGGGTGAGAGTCTTAACTAGAACAAGACCCTAGGGCAGTTGGTTAATGTGTGTGTTGTGTAAGGCTTTGTGATGTGAATGACCAGGGTTCGAATCCCAGTCCTGACCTTTTTGCTTTTATTTTATTTTTTTGAATTTTCTTGTTGAAACTGATTAAGCTAAAGATAATAAGCAAATTTGATAACTAGCACTTTTTATGAAAACTTATAATAAGCTCAGAAATCAGCTATGTTTTGCTGATCAGTGGGTAGAAATGGATTAAACCCAAAGATTAGCTAAATGACTGATAAGCTATGTAATTAAGCTAAAGCAAAGTTGCAATAAGCTAAGAGACTGACAATAAGCTAGAATGAACATGAAAAAGCCATAAGAACAGAAAATTAAGCAATGAACACACCAAAATAAGCACAAGGTTGACTAATGCACAGGGCACTTTTTTGATTTCTAGGCAATTTCAAGCTTATATTTAAGCACTTAAATGATTACTAAATTCCACAAAAACTGATGATTCTTAGAATTCACCTACTGAGGATCACTTAAAACCAAAAATCAGATTATTTGAAACTTATTTATGGCTTAAAAAGAAGCTGAGAAAATAGCCAATCAAGACAAGTATACACTGATAGATCAGTGTATGCTTGTCTGAGTAGGGTATTTTTTAGCTTAATTTAAAGCTTAAAGAAGCTTGAGAAAAGGCTGATTTTTGGGAATAACCAAAGATTACCTAGCAATCTACTAAGAAATCTAAAATTTAAGCTTAAACTAACACAGATAAGCACTTAATATGGATTAGAAATTTTGTGCAAACCTGCATATGTGGATTCCTATTGTGCAGAGTTGTGCAGACTTGTGCAGATGTGCACAAATCAACTGAGATTAAACCAACTCTTGAGTATGGTCTAATTGAACTCAAAGGACCTCAGAAAAGGTCCAAGAAAAGATCAAATAAGCTAAAGCTTATGGAAAGCTTATTTGAGCAGTTGAGGCTCTAGTTTTGGCTACATTACTCAAAAACTTCAAAAGGCTTTAAAAGGACTTAAGTGATGCTGAAAATGACTTAACTAGCCTTAATTAAGCTCAACCTAAGTTTAGGAAAGAGCAAATGAATAGTAGCAAACCAAATTGACCCATTTTAGGTCAAGATCCAAACAGTCCTTAAAAGGGCTGTCTTTGTAACACCCTAGGCAAATCCTACATCGGCTGTGGCCTGGAGAGATGCTGGGTTCATAAGATTACATTCGCCTTACAATGACACAACGCATTTTGTGGTCTACTGCGGGTGGAGTTCTTAGGAACTGGCAGTTAAGCGTGTTCATGTGAGAGTAGTACTGGCTTGGGTGACCTGCCGAGAAGTCTTCAAATGCGGCCACAAAAATAAAGCCGTGAGCCTGCGGGCAAAGCGGACAATATTGTGGTTTGAGTAGGCAGGATGTTAAAAGTGGTATCAGAGCCACTCCTGAGCCGTTCGGGATGGTAGGGCAAACCTCATCGAGGACGATGAGTCCCTAAGGGGGGGTGATTGTAACACCCTAGGCAAATCCTACATCGGCTGTGGCCTGGAGAGATGCTGGGTTCATAAGATTACATTCGCCTTACAATGACACAACGCGTTTTGTGGTCTACTGCGGGTGGAGTTCTTAGGAACTGGCAGTTAAGCGTGCTCATGTGAGAGTAGTACTGGCTTGGGTGACCTGCCGGGAAGTCTTCAAATGAGGCCACAAAAACAAAGCCGTGAGCCTGCGGGCAAAGCGGACAATATTGTGGTTTGAGTAGGCAGGATGTTACAGTCTTGGTGATTTTCAAAGGAACACACCAATTTTAACTATGGTTTTGATTATTAACTGATTCACTAACTAAGTTTAACTCAATTAAGCAACTTTTAATATGGAATTAAGCACTACAATAAGCTGAGCTAGTTATGGATATTTTGGACTGATTTTAGCTATTTAATGAGATATGAACAAAAACTAATGTAAACCATAACTACCTATCACACTAACTTTAAATAACATTAATAAGATATAATAAGCATAAAAAAAGCATATAAGCAGTAGATAAGCAGTTTTACAGTAAATCATGGAATTTGGAATTATGCTTACAACTAATTGGATATGAAACAGTGGAACTTAAGAACAGAACACAACTAGCTTGTCAATGACAAACTTGAAAACCCAATTCAGCTTTTCTTGATGGCTTATCTCACCAGAACTGCTTATTTGGTCTTTCTTTGACTTTCATTGACTTTCTTCATCTCTTGATTTTAGAACAGCTGTGACCAATATAAGCTTACAAAAAGCTATAATAAGCTTGTATAAGCTTATAGTAAGGGTAAGGAAGCTTTGTGGTGATTCTTAACAACTGAGTAGCTTAATACAATTTAACAGTCACACTAGAAACTTGGAAACATGGAACTTTCATTAATTTGGAAAATTAGTACAATGATAACATTAAACAAACTGAATATAACTTGGAATTATAACTGAAATTTGAAATTTATAAAACTTAAACAATAAAGATACAATACGATTAAAATAAATTAACTACTGCCAATTAACGCTACATTGAGTTCCTATTTATACTAAAATGAAGTGGGATGTGTCTTTTATCTTCCTCTGAACAATTTCTGACCCTTGGATGCCCTTGAAATGATCTCAGCCATTTAAACAGATTTTGGCGCCAAAATTGAGATAGTGGAAAAATCCACTATCTCTGATTGAGTGTGATGAGGAAGAAGCATTTAATGCTCCTTGGCTTGTTAGGTGAAGTGAGATAAGAGGGGGGTGGGTGTTGCAGAGAAATACTGTGGGTGAGGGTGGTATGGTTTTGGCGGGGTGGTATTGAAGAAGAAAGATTTGACCGAAGGTCAAACCTTTGGTTAAATAAGAAAGGTCGGGTTTGGGTTATTGGGATTGGGCTTGGGTTTAGTTAAGTTTGTGGGCTGGGTTTATAACTAGGATGGATTGGGTTTATTTTTAGCAGCTGGGTTTAGTTATTTTAGGATAGAAATGGATTTAGGTTTAATCTTTGAGGACCAATGTTGTAATATTCTGAAAATCCAAGGACTATTGCTGCCAAAAATAGAAATTATTTCTAGGGACCATTTGTGTCATTTTGGGATTTTGGGAGTTGACTTTGACTCTGTCTTTGACTTTCGTCTTCACTTGATCAAATGCACAATTGTTGCCAAGTCGATCCAAAAATGCTCATTTTTGTACCGTTTTCAATCCTTCAGTACCTGAGACACATAAAACACAAACCAAGGATATCTGCAGTATAATTCAGTGTTTTAGGTCATTTTTGTGTCTATTATGGGTATAAAATGATGGGTATTTACACACTCATCAAGTAGAATATAACAAACTGTGTGATATCACTTTAAAAATCATAAACAAAAATAAGTTCTTAAAAACCAAAACGACACACTTAGAAAATGAAGTCCATTGGTTAAAAGAAAAAGAAATACGATCAGAAAAGGATAAAAGTGTGAAAGAAACATGTACCTCATGTCAGGAACTTAAACTAGAAATAGAAATGCTTAAAACCACACAGGAAGATCTTATCAAACAAAACTCTAAGTTTAAGAGGTTTGATAAAAACATTTGTTTAGCAGATGAGTTAATGGAAATTCAAAAGTTGCCCCATGATAAAACTGGACTAGGATTTATGAAATCAGGAAACTTAAATGACTTTACGAAACAAACAGTGAAAGTACAAGAACCTGTTCCAACTGAGTCAGATACCCACGGATCTGGCGGATCCAAAAATTTGGTTCCGCCAGTTGTACCAAAAGGATCCGCAGGTACAGTTGATGAACAGAAGGTTCGTAATTCGAATCGTACTGAATTCCTTAAGGTCACTAGAAAACCTAGCACTCGTACAATTATTAACAAACAAAAACCAGTAGTCACTGTAGGAAAAAGTCAAGTTAATAATAAGTTTAGGATGAAAACGGTCCAACAGAGACCTAAAACTAATTTTCCCAAACACCCCTTTCCTAAGAGTAACTTTAACCCACAACATCATTATCAAAATAATTGGAACCAAAACATGTCTAGGAACTTTCAAGGTCCCAATTACATGCCATGGAACACTTGTCCACCATTTTCATACATGAACCATGATAATGTTATATTTAACTCAAACGGACCCATGAGATATTGGGGACCAAACGCTTGAGTTTTTCTTGAACTTAGGTGTGCTTAAAAGTTGAGTTAGAACCAGATGAGTGGATTAAAGATAGTGGGTGTTCAAGACACATCACGGAGAACAAAAGCCTTTTCTCATCCTACCAAGTGTACGACGGAGGTAATGTCACATTCGGTAGCAAGCTTAAAAGTAAAATCATCGGAAAATGTACAATCTCTCATGACTCTCTCACCATTGATGATGTTGCTCATGTAGATAATTTAGGATTTAACTTGCTTAGTATTAGTCAATTATGCCGCAAAAAGTATAACGTCATTTTCAGTGAAAATGGAAGTAAAATACTAAAAGATGGCATAACTGTAGAAAAAGGTGTTTTGAAGAATAACGTTTATGTTATGAAATTAGACAAAATACCTAAAGACAAACTTTGTCTCACCTCTCTGGACGAAAACTCAACTCTATGGCATAGACGCTTAGGTCAGGCTAATATGAGGTTAATCCAATCCTTATCATCTAAGGAACTCGTTAGGAACCTGCCCAAGTTGAAATACGACCAACACTTTTGTGATGCTTGCAAAATTGGGAAACAAGTTCATAATAACCATAAGGCTAAAAACTTGGTGTCTTCATCTAGGTGTCTAGAATTGTTACATATAGATTTGTTTGGTCCATCCGCTATACAAAGTTACGAGGGAAACTTCTATACTTTGGTAATAGTAGATGATTACTCTAGGTATACTTGGACTAAGTTCTTGAAAACTAAAAACGAGGCATTTGATAAATTTGAAATTCTAAGTAAGAAAATTCAAAATCAAATAGGAAATAACATTGTGTCTATTAGAACCGACCACGGTCGTGAATTTGATAACGAAATCCAATTCGGAGCTTTTTGTGATGCTAATGGCATAACACATAATTTCTCGACTCCTCGAACTCTTCAATCTAACGGTGTAGTAGAACGCAAAAATAGGACAATTCAAGAAATGAGTAGAACTATGTTAAATGAACAAAACATACCTCAAAATTTTTGGTATCACGCCGTAGATATATCCACATATATCCTAAATAGAGTCCTAATTAGACCATTCTTGAATAAAACACCATATGAGCTTTATAGAGGCAAAAAGCCTACGTTAGGATATTTTAGAGTTTTTGGAAGCAAGTGCTTCGTATTAAACACTAAGGATTACCTCACCAAGTTCGACCCAAAGTCGTATGAAGGCGTATTTCTAGGATATTCACAAAATAGTAAAGCACATATTGTCTTGAATAAAGAAACATCAAGAGTCGAGGAATCGTTGAATGTAACATTTGACGAAAGTCCACCTCCCTATAAGACATCATCTTTGGTAGATGATGACTTAGTTGAAAGTTAAATGGTTAAAAACCAAGAAAACATAGAGAATGACAAAGAAGACGAACTGGTAAAAAGAGAAATTGTCAACATCAAAGAATCCAAAAGTCATCCATTAGACAACGTCATAGGAAAAATTAACGAAAGAACCTTAAGGTCAAAAGCCCAAAATGAAAGTAATTTCTTTTATTTTGTTTCAACTATTGAACCTAAAAATGTTAATGATGCAATAAAAGATGAATCTTGGGTCATAGCGATGCAAGAAGAATTAAATCAGTTTGTTAGGAATGACATTTGGACATTAGTACCTCAACCTCAAAATCAAACCATAATTGGAACTAATTGGGTTTTTAGGAACAAAATGGATGAAAATGGAGTAGTGTCCAGAAACAAAGCTAGGCTAGTAGTTCAAGGCTACAATCAACAAGAAGGTATAGATTACGACGAGACATCTGCACCCGTAGCTAGGCTTGAGTCAATTAGAATATTAGTTGCATATGCATGCACACACAACTTTAAACTATTCCAAATAGATGTTAAAAGTGCTTTTCTAAATGGTTTTATTATTGAGGAAGTGTACGTTGCACAACTTCCCGGCTTTGCCGATTTTGAAAAACCAAATCATGTCTACAAACTTAAGAAAGCCTTATACGGACTTAAGCAAGCACCAAAACCTTGGTATGATCGACTTAAAACTTTCTTAGTTGGCCATAAGTATACCATGGGCCTAGTAGACAACACTCTTTTGACCAAGAAAAAGGGATCACATATTATCATAGTCCAGATATATGTGGATGACATTATATTCGGTTCAACTTGTCAAGAGTTATGCGACGATTTCTCAAAAATTATGCATGACGAGTTTGAAATGAGTATGATGGGGGAACTAAACTTTTTCTTAGGTCTCCAAATTAAACAATTAGAAGATGGGATATTCTTCAACCAATCTAAGTATATCAAGGATATGCTTAAGAAGTTTGGACTTGAAGACTCAAAACCTATGAAAACACCCATGTCCTCCGAAACCAAACTCACAAAGGATGAAGAAAGTGAATACGTAGATAGCACTAAATATAGAGGAATGATTGGTAGTTTACTCTATCTCACGGCTAGTAGACCGGATATTATGTATAGTGTTTGTCTATGTGCACTCTTTCAAGAAGATCCCAAAATATCTCATCTTGAAGCCGTTAAATGGATCTTTAGGTACATAAAAGGCACTACAAATTTAGGATTATGGTATCTCAAAGGAACGGGAATGGAAACCATAGTGTATGCCGACTCAAACCATACCGGTGATTATGTTGATTGGAAAAGTACAAGCGGTATTTGTACTTTTGTAGGACATTGTCTCACCTCATGGTTTGCTAAGAAACAAACAACCATCGCAATATCAACAACTGAAGCCGAGTACGTGTCAGCAGGAAAAGCTTGCCAACAAGCATTGTGGATGAAACAAGCTCTCGTCGACTATGGAATTGAGCTCAACGACATTCCCATTCTTTGCGACAACAAAGGAGCTATCGACCTCAGAAAAAATCCAGTCCAACACGCTAGAACCAAACACATAGAAATACGACACCATTTCCTACGCGACAATGTTCAGAAGGGAAACATATCAATCGAGAAAGTATTCTTAGAGGACAACATTGCCGACATCCTCACAAAACCTCTTAAGAGAGAACCCTTCAATTTTCTTAGACTTGGTTTAGGATTAATGGAACCTAGTGAGTAGATGAAACCATAGCTTAAACCTTAGATTAGCCAAACAAGACAATAACCAAATTTTGTGTCCTGATCCTGCGGATCCAAACGACAACAAGAGCGGATCCCTTGTTTTAGATCTTCCAGATCCGTGGCCTGCTGAGCCTATTTTTAGTATATTAAACAAACACCCTGTACTATTCATCACACTTCCCAAAAACATACTAGCTACTGGTATTCGACTCAATATCAACCAAATTCACAATTTAGGTCATCTCCTTCCATCAATTTGTACTCTAATCATCATTGTAAGTATCCTAATCACGTCTACATTCCTGATCTGCGTCTAGGATTTCTATTTCATGCACAAAATCAAAACTTGGGGTTTATGCATATTTTTAGTAAAATCATGAAACATATCTACTGAATTGCATAACAAAACATGTTTTCCATAGTTAGGAATTGCATCTTGTAGTACATTTTCATAATTCATCAAAAACCCCATGAGAAATTTTTGCTAAAATCTTCTCACGACTAGGAAAAACGGTTTTTGGACATTGTTCATACAAATACAAAAACGTTATGTTTTAAACATCACTTGCATAATGTCTCTTGAATGCTAAAGGAAATACATAACTAATATGTATTTTCGGGTACATTCAATTGAAGCTACATTGAAGTAGGAGCGTTTGGGTTATCTCTCATTTTATCATAAAACTTGCATAAACAAAATTTTCTTGCATCAAAAGGAGTCGAGATAACCGTACCTCCACATTGTCCCCATATAGGCACACACTAGAAATATGTATACGTATTTTTGATAATTTCAACTAAACTATATATTTTTCGTGTCTAGGATAATCATGCCTCCCGCAAATTTTTATGATCACAAAGAAACCGTTAAATACCTACCTAAACATCACAAAACCAAAGGACTTAGTGAGGAACAAGTTGAAATATTCAAAGCCTTAGAAAAACGGTATGTACATGAGAGTAGAACCATAGATTCCTCATTCCTAGAAGGAACCATCATTAGAGAACAACTTGCCGCCAATCGGTTCGATTGTCTCCTAGACATTGATGAACTCATAATCCCCAGATTCATACTTGAATTCTATGCAACTGTAGGTCTTAGCACAAATGATTATGGTTACATGAATATTCACTTCAAAATAAACCAAACTCAGTTCAACATTCCTCTAGATCAATTTGGAGATGTTTTAGGTATTCCTAGTCATGGAGATTGTTTCTATTCGGACAAATGGCCATTGTCCATTCTCGAGTCCAACCTCGATCGTATGCATCCATACGACATACCTCTAATCTCAAAAGAGGACATACGTGCTCACCTTTTTGTTCCTAGAACCTCCCACACTAGGACTAGTCGAGGAAAGGAGGTAAATCGTGATCCATTTGCCATGGAGCTCAATGAACTTAGGCCCCAATTCAAAAAGCTCGAGGAAATTCTTAGGGCAAACGTGATTAGCACCATAGGAAATAGAGACCATGTTAACACAAGTCTTTGCTACATGCTCTATTGTGTGTCAAACCACCGACCATTCAACCTCGCTTACTATATCGCCAAAAGAATGGCCGATATTCCGGTTCAAGGCACCACCGCCATGCCCTATGGGATGCTTCTAACCCCTCTTTATAGAGCCTTTGCACCCATTCCTAGAAACGCTTTAGGATTCGTTCCCGACTACACCGAGATTAAGCACACTTTTGTTCCACTTAGTGATCATCGGGTAGCCATAGCAAAGGGAAAACGAGCTCACCCTCCTACATCATCATCATCATCATCATCCATGAGTGAAGAGGATGGTTTTCCAAACTCTAGGATCTCACCACCCGAGTACTTGAGTCAACTTCCTCCAATCCCGAACGAATCAGCGGAATTTCGACAAACCAAAGGAATGGTGAAGAATTTGGGCCGTTGGATCATGAAGCTTCACAAGAAAATGAGCAAGAAGTGAGGTTTAAGGGATGTTTGGTATTAGAATTTTTCAAACAATGATGTGTTGAACTTGTGTGTTTCTTAGAATCTTGTGTTAGTACTTAACTTGTATTTGAACTAACTCAACATTGCATGATGATAACATTTATTGTTATCGATTTTTGGAAATTAAGCCACCGTTTGGCTTAACCTCTTATATGGTAAGTTATTGTCATCGGATTAATCTATGTATAAATGTGTGTTAGAACCTATGTATTTAGTAGTTTTCTATTACATATTAGTAGTTACATATGATTGAGAACAATTTTCGGGTTTTGAACGAATAACGCAAAATTTGACATATGTTCTATTTAAATTAGCACTTTTTGAAGGCGGATTTGGCGGATCCAAAATATGGGATCCGTCTGTTGATATTTTTGGCTCCGCCAAAATAGAACCTGCGGATTCTGCGGAACCCAAATAAGGGATCCGCATTTGTTATCGGTTGGATCCGCCGTATACAACAGTAACTTTTTCTAAATTCCCGACTAATCCCGATCCTTAGATTATTGATTCTAGTGCTTAGGTTTATTCTACTGATCATTAGGAACATTAGGATATTTTAGGAATACTTAGAATCATAAGAAATCAATTTCCCACTAAAATTTGAAAATTCAAATTTTCCTTGCGAGTTACCTTTCTGTAACAAGCAAGGAACCCTCAAATTGGTTCCTTGAAATCCGTGGGAACATCACATCAACAAAATTTCCACTCACTCCTTGCATTTACTGCAAATCTTCTAAAATTCACTCAACTTAAGCTCTATGGTTTGACTTAAATGATGTGACTAGAACAAATTTTTGTTCCAAATCATTAGGAACCAACATTCCTCATTGGATTCACATCAAATCCAAACACAAAGATCAACACACCTTCTGTCTATAAATTAGAGCCTCAGGATCATCACAAATCACACAATAACCATCACTACTAACTATCATTCCTGTACCTTAGAGCAACTATTCTCACATTTTCAAATGACAAAATCAATTAACTCATCCACAAGCAGACCTGCAAGAAGGACAGCTCGTATGAGTGTCCGTCCTTGTTGCTTCGTGAAATTAGAAACTTCATCATCAGAGGAGTCATCTCCACTCAACATCTCGTCACCAATAGCAAATGAAAATTTTCTAAACCTTGCAACTCCAACACCATCTAACACCATCATCAACACACCACCTCCAACAATCACTTCTGTAGCAACCACACCACCACCCGCTCCATCACAACCTACTAGATCACCTTCACCACCACATTCACTACAACTTCAGCCCCTAGAGTTGTTTAGAACTCCACCTTCATCACCTCATCCATACTTGGATGATTTGGAAGACCTTCCACCAAGGTCAACCAATCCTCCTCCCATGACCTTTGAAGGTCAAACACCTATCCTCTTCCATCCCATTTATCGGAATATCCATGGTCCACTTTACCATGATGCACCACCACCTCAACCACAAACACAACCCCTCTCACCAACATCCACACTCATTGCCATTAATGAGGCAATGTGGATCAATGCACCACAAACCAATGAAGAGATCAATGAGGAGCTCACCCGCCTCTATGCTCTCTCCAATATAGTAGATTCCCGCCTTGGTGAAGCTATGGATCTTCAATCCATCTTGCTCAACTCCATCACCCCTCCAACATCAAACAACCAAACACCACCATCAAACAACGAACCACCACCACCACTACCAAACAACCAACCACCACCACCACCACCAAACAACCAACCACCACCACCACCACAAGCCATTGAGCCCACTCTTCCTCCCAACTTTCCAAGGCATGACTGCTCACAATGCGAGAGGACCGCTCACTTGGCCCAAAGGACCAACATCTTGGTCCATGAGCTTCAAAATGAGATGAGGTTCATTTCGAACCATATTCTCGAACGCCTAAATGCAATCTCTCATCCTCCGCAATAGGCAACCTTTAGTTTCTTCCTAGTTTCCTTTTATAGGAACTTTTAGGATTTATTTAGGTTGTTTTTCTTGTAACATCATGTTTTGTGACTTATGTCACAAACATATTTTCAATGAATGGATGTTATATTTTTATGCTTATGGGTGATCACTATTTGGCATAATATCTTGGTTTGTTTGATTTTCTAACATTATTGTATGCTTGGTTTGAATTCTCATAATGATTTAACCACTTATACTTAGGTGCATTTTCTTATCAGACACGTATTTTTGACTTTTTAAAGTCAAACGGGTTGAACTCTCATGCTTGATTGACTTATACATATGCATTATGCTACTAGAATGGATTGATTCACAACTAACCTTTGTTTTATAGCTTTTCTCAACCTTGCATCATATACGTTGGTACCCTAGCAACGGGGAGTATTGATCGAGGGGGAGTATATCATATACTAACTTATTATTTTAGCATCTCTCATCCTTGAAACATATACGTTGGTACTCTAGCAATGGGGAGTATACATCGAGGGGGGGAGTATATCATATTCTAACCATTTGTTTTGTATGATCATGCATCATAACCTTAGCACTCCAATTAGGGGGAGTATTATCCAAGGGGGAGCTTTACAAGTTCTCAAAATCATTGAAACAATCTTGGTACTCCAATTTAGGGGGAGTAATAACCAAGAAATGTTCACCACATTGCGCTACGCATATCTTCTTTTTGTTTCGACAAAAAGGGGGAGATATGATTAAGTTTATACATAACTGTGATCATCACAGTACATATTTTTTACATCACAGTGCATGTTTTTCATGCTTAAAATAGTTTTTAAACTTGCATAAAACTAACTTAATCTATATTTTTAAAAGACTTTCACTTTACTTATTACATTGCTTAAAAATAAACTTTATGTTTTGTCATCAACAAAAAGGGGGAGATTGTTAATACAAATATCGTCCTAAAAACGTTATTTATATTTTACGATCTTTGCTTTATTTTGTTAATGACAATTATAAGGTTTATCTTTAGCAAAACATAAATATAAGTTAAAGTCTTTTACATTTATAGTAACAAGTCTTTTAAAACATACTTACATATTACATGATCACTAGGAATCACATTGCATATATACATTTTACATTTACATGTTTTACTTTTAATTCTTAAATTAGAAATATTAACATGACATCATGGCATACCTCATTTTGATATCTTGAGGATTTGAAATATATTTTGGAAAGATTCTTAAGTAACAAAGTTGACTTTGCAAGATCTTGACATGACTTGACAAAGATATGGAAAGATATGGGATGTTCTTAGCTGGCATGTCCCGGCGGAACCAAACCATATAACTGGCGGATCCCTTTGTTTGGTTCCGCCAAATCCGCCGCCTGTTGATCAGCTTTGCCTATAAATAGCAAGCTGATCATTCAGGCACAATTATCACTCATATAGCTTAAAACATATATTCATTCATTTGTACATCACTAACCCATATCATTCATTCATTTTGATTTTACTTTTGTAGCAAAGAAGATCAAGCATACAAGCTTCAACATACATACTGTTGCAAGTTTTATTAGTTAGATACTGTGTGATTTGTTAGTGTTCACACATCATTGTTATACCTTTCATTCAGTAGAGTTTGGTTAGTGTTTTAGTCCTTAAAACACAAAGAGTGTCGGGAGTGGTTGTACCCTTGTTAAAGAACCAACGGGAGTGGTTGTACCCTTGTTAAAGAACTAATGGGAGTGGTTGTACCCTTGTAAAGAACCCGGTGTTTAGCTTAGTACCGGATAAAATGTAAGCGACGTGTATAAAGGTTTTCTCTGCCGAGAAGGGAGTTTGTTTCTTAGTGAAGAAAAACTCTCGATTTAGAGGCTCGAGGAGTGGAGTAGGGTAAGGAAAAGAGTCCTTGTAGCTGAACCACTATAAATCTCTGTGTTGTGGTTTGATTATTCATATCCTTACTTACTTTACTTATATTGTTTGTTTGTGAGTATTTACTTTGAAATCATGTTAAGTCACAAAGCGAATTAATTTTAAAATAGTAAAAACTATTCAACCCCCCTTCTAATATTCCACAATTTATAAAATAAATATTAAAAAAAAAAAATACATTTTATCCTTTCTTTCTCTTCTTCTTCATGATACCTGCAACTCTCATATAAAACTTTTTTTTTTTTTTTTTTTTTTTTTTAAAGAAAAAATCAAATAAGCAGTCAATAAAAAGGGTTGCAATTGAATTGGGTGGCTCAACGACCCTCATCTTCATTTCGTCCTTGTGTGACGCGTCGCCGGCGACCAGAAGTAATAAGGGGGCGCGTCGTTTTGGGCCAGCCGACCGATTCATCGCCCCTTATTACACTTAGCCTGAAAGCCCCGATTCTCATACGACGTTTAGTCTAATAAACTACCATGCACTTTACAAATGTACGTGTTCCACCTGCACGTTATATATCAACATCACAAGAATTCTTATCCAAATATCAAAATCACCTTTTGATGCCATTAGACTGATGCGGTGGTCATCCCCTGCCACATCAGCATTAACTTAGATTTCTCTTTCTAAATTACACACATATTATAAATAAGTAGTAACATGACCGCAACCACAACAAAAAACATACTGCAAATAAACAAAATATAAAAACATGACACATACAAACACAATTCATTGTTATGGTCTACAGACCATAACTCCATTTCAAAGAGAGGCTTGTGGTCTCTCATTAACATCAGTCTTAAAATTCTGTTGGAAGTCTAGCATATCGAAAAAATATATACTAAATAATACAGTAATAAAGAAAAGAGACGACACCTCTACTTCATATTGCGTTTCTTTCCTAAAACCGAAGTAAATACGATGTCATAATCTGTTTGTTGTTTGATTTCATATTCTTAGTCATTCATCCAACAAAACGCAATATGATTTGAAATAGCAACTTTGAACAAGACCATAATTATCTCCTTAAGCTCAAATATCTATATCTATATCTATACTACATATAATGTAGGGATGAATCTCTCTCCTCTTAGTCTTAAAATTAAGACTTACAAGCTATAATGCTTATTGTACAATACACAAAGCATTATTAATGATCTTTCTCATCAATCTTAATTTTAAGACTTACAAGTCTTAAAGCTTAAAATACAAAATACAAAGCACTATTAATTTGGTCAAGTTATTTAATGTAGTCAATTAATTAACTGGTCAATAAATACAATTAATGTAGTTATTAAAACACCCCTTACATAAGAAATACAAATTATTAAGCATATTGTACAATTAACTTAAGCACAATTCTTGCATTAAATGTTAATAAGTCACATTATACAAATATTCAAGCACGAACGGGCAACGGGCCAAATGGGCTCGAGCCCGAACGGGCACGGGCCAAACGTGTTAGAGCCTGAACGGGCACGGGCCAAACGGGCATGGGCTAAACGGGCTCATGTTATACGAATGACTTTAAAAAAGACGACATATATTCCTTAATTAATATCCGTAAATTTATTATCAAAAAGAACATAATAAACTAAAATACATAATTCACCGGAAAATATTATTTCAAGGTACCCGCGCGGTGCGGCGCGGGTACCTGCTAGTATATATACAACAAACAAAATCGACGTGCTGTATGAATTAAGTGACACGTTAATAACCAACCAATAGCGGATCCAAAACTATAATGCATCATGTTCACAAAGACTTGTAACAAAAGAAAAATTGGACAAAATGATGACAAAATTTTATACTACAAAAAGAAATCCTCGTGATTTACAAACACTCGAAGAGACACCCTCGATACGCCTTGCTTGCAAACTTGTTTTACTATATATACTTCCATATCGTTAGCCAGAGGCCCTTTAGTACTTAAGACCATAGTCAATTAGAGCTAGCTAGTGTTGTTAAATTCTAGCAATATATGTATATACTACGTACATCTATATCAAGTCACAAACATGAAACATGTTTGGTAATACTAACGACAAACGATATTGTTTGTTTAGCGAATCTCGTGCAGTATTAATTTGGTCCCAATAAAGTCGGGATGTGGTACAAAAACATAGGGACACGTTGCAAAATATTTGCAGACAATGACACAAGAGGTGTGTTTTATATGTGCATCCATGCATGCATGTACGTATCTATGATACATGAATGTGCTTTGATGTGTCTATATTAACTATATATGCTTACCAAATTTTACACTACCAATTTTCAAGTATAATTACATCACTTCTGAAATAAAACCGTTTATAGTTATTAGATAACTAGGTTGGTTGGCGCGATCCTAATTGTTAGCTTATGGTTCATTAGGCTAGTTTTAAGATTGTATGTTCACTAACTTATGTTTCTACTATAAATAAACCATGTAATCTTATTTATGTAATCACAAACATGCATAATTAATAATAAAACTCTTTTACTAGTAGGGTACCCGCGCGTTGCGGCGGCGGGTACCCTGAAATAATATTTTCCGGTGAATTATGTATTTTAGTTTATTATATTCTTTTTGATAATAAATTTACGGATATTAACTAAGGAATATATGTCGTATTTTTGGGTCTTTTTTAAAGTCATTCGTATAACATGAGCCCGTTTAGACCGTGCCCGTTTGGCCCGTGCCCGTTCAGGCTCTAATACGTTTGGTCCGTGCCCGTTCGGGCTCGAGCTCATTTGGCCCGTTGCCCGTTCGTGCTTGAATATTTGTATAATGTGACTTATTATTTGTATTAGTAACATTTAATGCAAGAATTGTGCTTAAGTTGATTGTACAATATGCTTAATAATTTGTATTTCTTATGTAAGGGGTGTTTTAATAACTACATTAATTGTATTTATTGACCAGTTAATTAATTGACTACATTAAATATCTTGACCAAATTAATAGTGCTTTGTATTTTGTACTTTAAGCTTTAAGACTTGTAAGTCTTAAAATTAAGATTGATGAGAAAGATCATTAATAATGCTTTGTGTATTGTACAATAAGCATTATAGCTTGTAAGTTTTAATTTTAAGATTAAGAGGAGAGAGATTCATCCCTACATTATATGTAGTATAATTAATGATAAAACTCTTTTACTGTTAATTACAATAACAAAGTATTGTATATTTTGGTGTTTAGTTTAAGGTTACGTGGCTTTAGACCCGGTATCAAGACCATGGTCATCTTCACCTGTTTTCATATTTCATACCACAGGAAAAAAAAAAGGCAAACATGATTTTCGTGATAGCGGTGAGCAAATTGAGAGCAGGCTAAACTGTAAGAGTAAAGTTGTGGGAGATCGAGCGTGTAAAACCCTAAAAATCTAAAACATGTAAAAAGACCAAAATGCCCTCATAATCTTAGAAATTTATTAATAAACTTATAAAGTACCGAATTAACCCAAAACTTCTGGGAATGATCAAGATATGAAGTAAATTAATTTCTACTACTACAAGTAACATTTGTAAAGTACAAAAAAAATTCTATGATCACACACTATGGGCCGAATTTAACCTTATGTATTATTATTATTATTATTTAAAACTTTATAAAACTAAATAAATCAATTTAAATGCAAAGTAAAATATGGAAATGATTCAAAATTATAACCAATTGATTTGGTCATCTCAAATTCCGGTTCTCTAGCCCAATCACCCCCCATAACCTCGGCTTTCCCTTTAATTAGTTACTCCCTTTTATTTTCTTCCAAAAACAAAATACCGAAAACCCTAAAAACCTAACAAAAATTCGACCTGCTTTCATACGGCTTGGGAAAAATCTTTGGCTATTTTTCTGGTATTGTTCAACAACTAAAGAAGCTAGGAAAATTGTTTGGAAGGTCTTGGGTTCGCTCGTTTGTTGGTGAGGATTTTGTTTGTCGAATTATTTTCAACCGAGAGGTACAAATTCCAAATATCCCTTTTACTCGTTCGAATGTTCATGTTACATTTTCCTTATGTTCTTTAGGTCCTATATGTTCTAAATAAAATACATAAACAGATCCATGCATGCTTAATCGATCATAATAATTTTAGAGGACAAAAACGTGTATAAATCCAAAATAAACCATACGATTCTACTGGGTGATGTTCTTATTTTAATTGGACCTTATATGAATATTATGATCTGGGAAAAATGTTGGAACGATTTGTTGAGGCCTAAAATTTGTCGTGGTCAATTTTGTTGTAATCGGAAAATTGAATTCGAATGAAAAAAATAGAAACCCTAGGGATTTCGATTAGGGTTTAGTGTTTGGAACTGGATTCTTGTTAATAAATGACTAATTATGATGTAGTAATGATGGTATGATGATTGGGAAAGATTAGGGTTAGGGTTTGTGTTTAAAAGTGTTGTACGATTGGTTTTAAAAATATAAGGGGGTATTTTGTCATTTTTAAAACTTGGGGGTTTGATTCGTACCACACATAAAATGGAAGGTATATTCCGTAAATTATTAAATGTAAGGGCTAGTTGTGTAATTAAGGATATAATATGGGTTAATTTGTAAATTATGTAACTATAAGGGTTATTTTGTAATTTTGTTAATTAAAGGGTGCAAAGTGTAAATATTGAAACTTTATGGACTAAAGATGTGATTCTGAATAAATGATGTATTTAAATTAGTAGTTTGCAATATTTTCATTTAAGACCCTTAACTTTGGGATATTGGCAATTAAAACCCTAATTTATTGGAAACTTGTCATATTTAACCCTGAACTATCATAACTTGTTAAAATCTACCCTATGTCCATAATATGCTTAAATAATGACTTAACCTAAGTTATGATACTTAAATCTTTCCGATTATGGAGACTTTCTAAAAATGGAAACCTGCTAATTATAGAAACCTACTATAAATGGAAAGTTACTAAAAATGGAAAGCCGACTAAAATGAGAAATCTGATTTGAAGAAGATATTAATAATAAGACGACCATGTATTCGTGTAGATTCGCTGAAGATGGAGTTGTTTCCGATCTTTATATTTCTAGATATGTTTGCACGTGCGGTATAAGGTACATATATTCTACCCTCCTTCAATAAGGGTGTTTTCTCCTCTCATGACTCATTGATCTTGATTCACTTTAAGATTCCCTAAGCCATTGCTATGTTCCCCTACACTTTGGTTCGTTTAGTTTATTCGATTTGACTTTGATGTTCGACATGACCCTTTTTCTTTGAGCCTCTATAATGATCTATTTGATATTCGTTCGTTACCTTAGGATATTAGTATTCGAGTCACTTGATGCTTCGAAGGTTCATTTTGATTTTGGTAACTAAATGTGAAAACCTTTTTAAATTATATCATGGAAATGTTTTGAGGAATGCTTATTTTAAAATGATGGTTATGAAATATGCGATACCACTTTTATTTGGAATTTTACTAAACTTTTATGAAAACTACTTTTAAAGACTAGTTTTGTAAAAAACAGTTATTAAAGATCATTTTAATGAAAACCAGTGGATAAAGATTTCTTAAAAGAAACCAGTTGATTATGAACCTTTGATCAGTTCGTTTGGATTCATTTGACTTTGATATGGGATACGACCTTTGCCATGAACCTTTGATATTTGGACTTTGATTATGATTCGATGACTTTGGCTATTTGAACCTTTGTAATGATTTGGACCTTTAATAATGATTTGGACCTTTGACCCTTCAGTTTGATACCCGAGCCAAGTTCGTTTCCTAGCCATGAAGGTAACATGGCCGTGTCATTGATGCACCAATGGCATGACTCCAGTGTGTTCGAGTGATGTTACACACCGTCCCCATATTGTTCGTTGCATGCACATTATATTTATTATGGCCTATATTATTGTTCGGGGGGCGTATGGATGCATCCTAGGTTCGTGTCCGTGTTCGTGGACTTAACATGATTTGATATTATATATTGTTCGGTGACTGATGCTGGGTGCAATCCACGTCTTTCACAAGTTTGGGAGTTAGCAACTCCATTTGAAGAATGAGGACACCCCTCATATTATCTGATTATCTGAGAGGTCTCCCCTCTATATGATTATGAAGACATGGTTACTATATTTGCTTTGTGTTCGGGCTCGTGGTGGATTACTGACCTACCCTTTTCCCTTTCTTACTTTGTACTCTTTGATTATACCTTTGTAAACCCAATGCACTAAACTATACATGTTCGTTTTCTTTTGTTTCGTTTTCGTTTATATATATCTGTTCACTGGGCTTTTTAAGCTCAGCCGCATTTCTTTTCCTGCGACAGGTTTTTAGTTGGAAGCTGGGTTATGAGTGAAGAGAACCTCGGACTTAGAAGACTTTGATAGCTATTATGGATTAGCAATGATTAGAGGTCATCATATTTAGACTTAGTAGTCATTGAAATTTTCGATTGTAACCTTGTATATTCAGTATTTCATTTGTAACCTTTGAGATTTCTTGTATTACTGTAAATGTATGCTTTGTTTTGATCTGATATGAAACCATTGTTGTGATATCTTTACCCTTATCGGGTTGGGGTGTTACAGAGCGATACATGGCGTCAGGGTGCTATGCGAAACATTATATCAAACTAACATTGAGTGGGCTTTGGAGCCCGTTTTTTGTTTGCGACCCGATCCATCCAAGTCTAAATAATAACTCGGTGTATTTTCGTCTGACCCGCCCTATTCACTATCACTCACACTCTTCTCCTTTCTTTTGGATCCGACCGGTGCAGCTCCGACAACTCAACCCGCCGCCGATTCACCTTTGCCCGATCCGACCAAATGGGTTTTGTGGCAACTAAAGTTGTTTGAGAGGGGGACTACAGCAAAAGAAATAGTAGAATGAATTTTTTATTCCTTTTGTGGTTGTGGTTCAGCCATATGTTACAGCCACAGTTCCAGCATTATTTGCATCCACATCTTTTTTCTTGATTGCTTTATATGATCTAAAGTTAGGTGGCTTCGTTATTTTGTTATCAAAAAAGGTTGAGCAACGTTACTGTCTTTTCGTGTTTTTTGTTGCTATTATTAGGTTTCTGATGTTAGATTTAGGGTTTTATTGTTGGATCAAAAGAGCTGAATCAGCTTTGTCGTGTCAAGAAACTGCCTTTAACAATCGATCCTACGTCTGAAATGTTTATTGCTTTTTTTTTGGTTGTTTTTTAGGTCTCTGACCTTGGATTTAGGCCTTTAATTGATGCAATTTCTTTTATTACTGTCATTTTGATTGATGCAAGTATGTTTGGGTTATTGTTTTAGGGTTACAATTTTATAAGCTTTATTACACTTCTTTATGTTAGATGATATTTTCTGTTTGTATGGTGATGAAAAAATAAATAAAGAATCTGAAGAATAAAAAAAATGAATAAAAGGTTGTGAAGTAGCAGTAAACAAACAGACAACACTAATAAGCTATGATGTTGTTTTAAACTTTAAAACCTTAACATACATAATTAAGTCAACTAAATAAGCTAATAAACATGTAAACAAGCCACGAAAATAAGCCCATAAGTTTTAGGGATCGAATTTTATTTTTCTTCTTTTTCCTTCTTAACGCCAACCAGCCAAACACCCCTTTTCAATCAGATTTTTAGACCACAAGCTAAAGGTTATAAGCTGAGATATTAAGCCCTTCTAATAAGCTCCCAAGAGAATTTAAAAAGCCCCAAATACTTGGCCAAAAACTGTACATGTTTCGTTTATTTTTGTGTTTCTTTTTGATATGTCGCTACACAAGAAAACCCAAACACCCCTTTTTAGCCTCACTTTTCTACCATAAGCCAAAGCTTATAAGCCCAGCCAATAAGCCCTTTTAACAAGCTCCCAGGATACTACTTAAAGCCCCCAAAATCCTGGTCAAAACCTTATAGGCCTCGTGTAATTTTTTTTGCTCTTTTCTTGTCACGAGTACATGACCAAACACCCTGTGGAAAACTAGAAGGGGGGGTTGAATAGTTTTACGTCTTTTTAATTTTATTATGAAAACATTTGTTTATTTTTAAAACACTTAGATTCAAGTTTGTATGAAAAATAAAACTTGAACCTTATTATTAGTTATATATGTATTCTTTTAAATTGATTGTAAAAGTTTTGGTTTTTTGAATGGATTTTCAAATTGATCTTTATGTGAAGTCGACCTCTAATTAATACTAGCAATTATATAAACCTATGTGTATGAAAGTAATAACGATGCAAGTAAAGAAATAAATAAGGTATGGAAAGATCTAACCGAGACACGAGAGATTTATAGTGGTTCGGCTACAAGGACACCTTCCTTGCCCTACTCCACTCCCCGAGCACACCTTGCTCGAGAGTTTTCTTCACAACTTCAATAAGCTCCCTTATGGCGGAGAAAACCGTACACAACTTTGGCTTACACGGGTTTAACGACACAAAGCTAAATGTCGAGTTCTAATCGTAGCTAGAACCAATCTCACAACTTCACAACACAACTTCTTCACAACTTATTCACGACTACTTCACAACGGCTTCACGACTGCTTCACGACTTCTTCACGACTTTTTCACGACTTCAACACGACCGCTACACAACCTCTATGATGCGGCTTCACGACTTCAACACTATGTCTTCATGACTAAGACTTCACGACTTCAACATGTCCGCTACACAACCTCTATGCTACGGCTTCACGACTTCAACACTAGGACTTCACGACTAGGACTTCACGGCTTCAACACGACCGCTACACAACTTCTATGCTACGGCTTCACGACTTCAACACTAGGACTTCACGACTAGGACTTCACAACTTTAACACGACCGCTTCACAGCTTCTATGCTACGGCTTCATGACTTCAACACAAGGACTTCATGTCTTCTAAGCTACGGCTTCACAACTTCTACACCACGGCTTCACGAATTCTACATTTTGACCTCACAACTTCTATACCACAACTACTTATACAACATCTTCACTACTTACACACAACACTAATCTACAACACACACCTTACATACAAATGAATGAATGATTTACAAACTTTGTTAAACACACAACTTAAGTAACAAAATGATACTAAGTTATAATACTTCTAATCTTGATTGATAGAAGTATTCTTCTTTTGCACTTGGATGGTGGAAGCTTGGATCACTTGGAAATCAATGCTTAAGATTACATGATCAAAGGTTTATTTAAGATATGAAATGAGATCTACAACAGAAAGTTTTAGTGCAAAAGGGTGAGTAAAAATCCAGGGGAAGGCTGGTATTTATAGGGAAAAATCTGGACAGCTGGAGCCTACTGGAGCGTGGCCGGCCCCCTTAAATAGGGGGGCGGTCCCCTTAATTTTAAGGGGGCCGCCCCTGCTGAATGTTGGCCAGTTTTGTCCTTTTGTGGGGAAGGTTTTTCTGGAATATTTTAACTGATTTTGGTTAAAAATTTGAATTCATATTTTTATAAAAGATTAAACATTTTTATTTAATACCAAAAATGTTTTTCAAAAATATATAAAATGTTTTTGATGTTTTAAAAAAAAATCTAGTTATTAAGAAAATGTTCCTTTGATCATATAATGCATTAAGCATTAGTTCATTCATACCTTAAGTGATTTTAGTTGTAGAAGTGAATATTTACAACTAAGTACTTGTTTAATTTATAAGTTTATGTTTTAATGAGTTTACATTTTGTGATCATCAAAACATAGAGATATGAATAAATATTGATAATGTTTTTAGGCATTTATTTATGTCAACACACCCTTCAAACCATATATTTTTGCTATACTCTAAAATATAAGCCTTGAACTTCTTAATAAGACTTTTAAATAAGCTACCTAACCTGTTAATAAGCTATAGAAATAAGTCCATAAGGTTTTAAAGAATCATTTTATTTCTTTTCTTTGTTTACCGAGAACAAGCCAAACACCCTACTTTGATGAATTAATTAACCTATAAGCTACGAAATTTGGCCATTATAATAAGCTCCCAAAAAAGTTTGAGAAACCACAGAAATGTTATCAAAAGATCATAGGGCCTCGTGTATTTTCTTGGTTCTTTTTGGTGTCTCGGCCTATAAACTAACCCATTTTTTTGAATTGTTTTAAACCTATAAGCTAAGAATATAAGCTAATAAGATGTTCCTTATTTACAAACTTAACACAACTTATTTTAGCAAGCCATAATAAACCACACCCTTTTCTAAACTTAAAACGCGATTAAAATAAAATAAGGACTATGTACGTAACAACTAAAATACTTGAGGGTGAAAACTCTAACCATTTGAAATTTGGAGTTTCTTGGGCAAAAACTGTAAATTTTGATAAGCTATATACAACAAGGGCTGAAATAGTAAACAACTAATAGTTAAGGGTATAAAGTGTCATTTTTGAAACTACAGGGGTAAAAGTTGTCAATTTATAAAAGAGGAAGGATATAAGTTGTTAATTCATAAAAGATGAACAATATAAGTTGCTATTTTATAAAAGACGAAGGGTATAAGTTGTTATTTTATGAAAGTTTAGGGGTATAAACTGTCAACATTTGAAACTGTATGGGTATAAAGCGTAATATTTTATATTACTTCAGGGAATATACTTTTGGATCATTTTTGATAAAAACTAATAATCGAGATACTTCTATTGCGTTAACGATCAATCGAATACTAAAAATAAAAATATGATATATATATCACTAACTTTTGAAGAGACTTCATGTTGTCTCATTCAACACTTAACCACCAACAAAACACTTGCTATACGAATGCTAAAACTTGACATATTCACCTAGGTTGCGTGTTGGAGCAGTTTATTCACCACACTTGATTTACTTTCCAATCAGACTACTGTATCACCAAGGTGAGTTCATAGTCCCACTCTTATACGTTTTCCAAACTTGTGGGGAGATACATGCTACAAACCTGAACACAAGTATTTTTCTGTATGCAAATCCTGATTGATATTGCCTAAGATACACTGTTGCCCCTAAAAAGACCCTCATATCATGAACCATTAATCACTTGCGAGTGAACGCGAATAATCGTGAATAGATCTATTGGCAGTTGACGCCCCATTTGTACTAGCCGGATAGATAGCTATAATGCTAGCCGGATTGATAGACAAATGCACATTATTTGATAATTACTAGGAAGTTGGCAAGCTCCTACCCGGGGGCAATATGTTAACGTTTGAGTTCATGAGACTTAGAGCAATATACTGTACTGCAATATTATTGTTTTACCACTACTTAACTTGTGTTCAAATAATTATTATACAAACACTATGGATTCACTCAACATTTGTGTTGAATTTTTAGCATGTTTTATCTCAGGTCCATAATGAACGAGGATGGCATGGAAGGCACAAATACTCTTTCGAAGGCAAAAATCTAATTACCATTCGAAACTATTTAACAAACTGTAAAACTACTGGGACCTCATTTTGTAAACTCTGATATTTATAAAAAATCGAATGATAAATCTTTCAAAACGACTCAATTAGAGATCGTTTTCTATTATTATAACTGTTGTGCCATCGAGTAACACCCAGCTTAAATTCCGATGCGTATCACGAAATTGGGGGTGTTACAATTGTAGAGAGTGTACCTTGGCATTTTTATGGGTTACTGATTCATGAATTTAGGCAAGAATTGCTTCTACACTAAGACAGTCCTCCTTTATTGGCTTGTTTTCTTGATTGGCCATCGAAACAACTTGATAGGAAAAACAACCTGTATGACTTTTTTTTTTTCTTTTGATTTGCGGTAGATTTGAGAGAGAAAACAGATATGCATGTGTGTGTGTTTTGTGTGTATTGATAAAGGTTAGAGAAATGAAGAACATAGTAGAAGAATCCAGATAGAGAGGCATTTTTTTATTCAATTTACTGTACATTTCACTGTTCATCCCCTCACAGACCACTGTAGCAACCTACGTACTGTAGATAAGATCCTGGTAAATGTTATATTGTATAATGGTCATTATAATTAACACTTTCAGCTAATTGTCAGTGTGAATTTACAACTACATTTTGAACAAAATATTACTGTAGTTTCAAGCTATGCAAATTATTTGATTCCATCCAAAATATCTTTCTAAGAGCGAAGGGAACCATAACGTTGGCAAGGCGTTATGGTCTACATGGAAAGAAATCAACGCCGTTGAAATGATGTTGTCCACTCCGAGCAATTGCACGTTGGGCTGGCGTTATCTTCTACGTTGGTCTAGCAACGCACGTTGCAATGTGGGAATGTTACACCACTAGCCCTCCAACGGCTAGTTGGATTCAAATATAAAAAAAAATTACAAAAGACCCCCCCCCCCCCAACGTTTATATTTGGCAGATTTCAAAATAAAACCTAAAAAATAAATAAAAATAAAAATAAAGATACTAGCCAAACGGCTAGTTTTATTTAACAATTTTTTTCTTCAAAAAACCACCTATATAAACCCCTCTTATCTAACCATTTTTCAAACACAAAATTAAAACCATCTTTATATAAAAAAAATTTCTTTCACAATGGATCCACATCCAACTTACGCCGCACATGTGACCCTTTCCTATATCGAAGACGAAACCGGAACTTTAACAATTATGGCCACCTATGAGTACCAACGAATACAAGAAGAAGAAGCCCAATCATCTTTCCGGTTAACCCGTAACCCAATTCCCCGTGAACGTGAGCTTGCAGAGGAGCGTTTGGTGTAGCGGGTGCGAATAACGATATCAATGTTTTAGATAATTCGCTGTTATTCGACGACATTCTTGATGATGTCGCCCCTTTAGCTCTGTATGAGGTAAATGGAGTTGCGTTTGATAAGGGGTATTACTTAGCCGATGGAATTTACCCACAATTGGCTACTTTCGTCAAATCGTTCACAAATACCGTAAACGATAAACACACTTTCTTTAAAAGGCGACAAGAAAGTGCACGAAAGGATGTCGAACGTGCTTTTGGTGTTCTCCAAGGACGATGGGGAATAATACAACAACCAGCACGAACTTACCAGGTTAACAGGATACGTAGAATCATGTATTCTTGCATCATATTGCATAACATGATTTTAAAAGATCAAAAGTTTGCACTAAGTGAATACAAAGAACTGTGGATGAATCCGGCTAGACATATGCAAGACAGATGGATTGACAGATGTGATAAGCGTCGTCGAAAGGCAAAAGAAATACGTGACAAAGATGTTCATCTTAATCTCCAACACTACCTTATGGAGCATATTTGGCGTGAACGTGACGATTTTATGGAAGTAGATGACGATTAGTCATGTTTATTTAGTTTATGTATTAGTTTTTAAATTTCCTCATGTTTTTTTAAATTTAAGTATGTTTCTTTTAAGTATTTTGTAATTTGTATTAGTTTTTAATGAATAAAATATTAGTGAATGGTTTATTTAATGATTAAATTATTTAGTTAAGGGGTTAATTTGTAAATTGTATTTTTTTAAAGGGTGGGTCTCAAAAGGTGATGTTATTTGTTGTTATGATACCGGGGTGTTTTTTAGTGTTATGTTATTTGGTGTTTAAATGATGTGGTGCTGATGTGCCAGCAAAAACATGGTGTAAACATGTTATGGTACCCTTTGCTCTAAGACATACATAAACATTTAATGGAATTCATTTCTTTCTTTTTTTTCTTCAAAATTTTGTGTCATTATTTTAGTAAGCACATGTTGTGGGGGCACCGCAATTGTCGCTAAGCCAAAAAAAAACAAAAGCATGTGAACATAGTTATGTTTAAATCTCCGTGATAGCAACCCCAACTGTTCTTTCATTTACTCTTTTGGTCAATAAAGTTTTTACGTTAAAAAAAAAACCGACATTTTCTTATCTTGAGTTACTGAAAAATAAAAAATAAAAAAATGTTAATTACCACCAAAATTTTCTTGTAGTTATATTTGTTAAGTCTGATCAAGACTTTAAGAGCTAAGTGGTGCTAATCAAGATGTTAGACAAAGAAAACCTCTCTTTTCTTTTCAATAATAACTTGAAGTTGGTGGTTTAATGTCTTGCTTAAAAGTAATACTTTAGTAACTTTGTGAATGATTATAGTAACAATTCAGCTTTAATTTTAACAAGTCTTGCAAGTCTTTCCCCCACCACCTTTAGACTGTTAATTTTATGTGAATTTATATTAGTTAGATTGAAGTCAAAATAATGGTTTTTGTTTTTCAGTCTTGAACATGTGAAAACCTGTTCATCTACCTATCAACACATTACACATCTTTGATAAAGATCATTGGCAGTACGAAGAATATATGGAGCTTTAATTTAGATTTTTGTAAAACTTATAACATAATGGCGAACGGGAGACGAAAAAACTTCTCCTATCGGAGAACGCAAGACGAAGGTAACAAGGGGCCGGTAACCACACTTTTCGTATCGAATCTACCTGGAGGAGTATCAAGTACACTACTTTGGAAGGTGTTTGAGCCGTATGGGTTCATTAAGGACGCGTACGTGGCGAAGAAGAGGGATGCTAGGGGTAATTACTTTGGTTTTGTAAGGTATGAGAGGGTGAAGAACTTGGATGAGCTACTGGTTAGACTGAATATGGTGAAGATATATCAAGCAAAGCTCTCAGTTTCGGTTGCCAAATATGATCGAAACCACGAGAGATTTGATAATAACCGTGGTGCTGATTTTGGAGCTGAGAAGAAGAATGAAAATCAAGGAAGATCGACTTCTGGTAATGGTCATCATTACCAAACTAATGACACTTATGTTCCAACGACAGTGTCCAATGGGTACACATTCAGGAATGCAGTGACTGGTGATAAGTGTGATATGTCTACGTCAAGAAAGATAGTCAGATGGGATGAGAGGGCAGCATTGTATCCGAGCTATTGTATGATGCGGTCGGTAATCGGTGACTTGAAAAGGCTGTCCGATCTAAAGAAGTTGAAGGAGTTGCTGGTAAAGGAAGGTTGGGTAGAATGCCCAATAAGCTACATAGGTGGCCTGAAAGTCCTGATTGTCTTCAGAGACAAGAGGTCGGCTTTGGGTTTCATCGGGGATGACAATCCGGTATGGGCCAATGTACTAACAAAGGCAGTTTTGTGGGAGGGCCAATTCTTGGAAGGGGAAAGACTTGCAAGACTAAAGGTGGTGGGGGTTCCATTGCAGTTAAGGGACAACAGAGTGTTCGATAAAATTGGAGAGCAATTTGGGACGATTGCGCAAGGATCATCGTTCTCGTGGGAATCTTTGGAGAATGCAGTGGGTGATGTTTGTGTAGTCGTCAACGGATCGTCCAGAATCGATGAAGAGATTGAGCTACTATGGGAGGGGAACCTATTCCGGGTATGGGTGGTGGAAGATTGGTCCGACAATATTCAAGAGATTCTGGATGAAGTCAGGTCTGTAAGTGATCCGTCGGAAGCTAGCTCAGGTGACTCCGTCAATGGCGATGATGCAATGGAAGAGGGTGAATTCCGACCGTTGGATTCGCCGGAAAAGGTGCATGACTTGGAAATTGAAAAGTCTGTTGAAGAAGTTGGAGAGGCAAATGTTGGTGTTGTGCATGGGAAAATGGCATCATGCGTGCATGGAAAGGAGAGTGGCCAAGGTGTGAATGTGAGCCAAGCATTAAATATGGGGGACCCACAAAATAATAAGGCTGATAATAACTTAATTAATTCACGTGATGGGCCCGAGAGGACTTTGGACAATTCTGAAGTTGGAGGGGATAAGGAGCATGGGCCGGTCAAGACTATTAGGCCCAAAAAACGTGGTAGGGCATTGCGAAGCCCAGATGAGGAGATTAATTTGGAGAAAGCGTGTAGGGTAGCCTCCCCTGTGAGCTTCCCTGACTTGAATAGACCAGTACCTTCAAGTGAACAGATTCACTCGGAGAACCAGGAACAACAACAGGAAGAAAATATGGTGCCGAATTGTGTAGTAGAGGAGACTGACGCGACGACAAGGGTTGATGGAGATGGGGCTGATGTGCAGCCAAACGACAACACTATTGTTCAAGAAGAGGTTAGTTCCACAATTAGAGCCGGGGTAATGGTTGGTATGGAGTTAGAAGGTTTCGAACGGGATGTTGAGGAATTGGTGATTGGTGATGGAGTTGTCGATGTTCTACAATGAATATCCTATCAATCAACATACGTGGTGTGAGGAATCCAAGGAAGACTCCTTGGATTAGAGGTTTGAAAACGAGCTATGGGATCCAGATGTTGGCAATTCAGGAAACAAAATTGCAATGTAAGTCATTTTTTAATTATGGTTCGCTTTGGGGTAACTCTATCTTTCAGTCGGACCAGGTATGGTCGGATGGTAGATCGGGGGGAATCATGTGTTTGTGGAATCCAGCGGTGTTCCAGCAAACCGGGGTTGTTAAGAATCAACAATTTCTAGTGGTGTCCGGAATTCTGGTGGCAACTGGTGAGTTATTGAATGTAGTAAATGTGTATGCTTCAAACGACGCGGGGATTCGAAGACAATTATGGGTGGAACTGGAGCGGATGAAAAGGGAAATGGTTGGGTTATGGGTATTCCTCGGGGACTTTAATGAGGTACGAACAGTGGATGAAAGAAGGAATTCTGAGTTTGTAGCGATTTATGCACAGCGATTCAATGACTTTATTAACAGGGCCGATTTATATGAATACAATATGGGGGGCCATAGGTATACGTATATCTCGGATAATGGGGAGAAATTAAGTAAATTGGATAGGTTCTTGGTGTCGAGGGATTTTCGTGACAAGTGGCCGGGTGCGGTCACTACGGCATTGTCTAGATATGCGTCGGACCACTGTCCTATTGTTTTGTCGATCTCTCCGGCAGACTTTGGACATGTGCCGTTTAGATTTTTCAATTCATGGTTAGATATGCCGGGGTTTTATGACATGGTATTGTCCCAGTCTGCCTCATTTAGATTTGTGGGTCCACCTGACCTGAAATTGGCTATGAGGCTGAAGTATCTAAAGAACAAGATTAAGAGCTGGGTTGGTGAGGAGAATGCAAAAATAAGAGCCGAAGCCGAGTCCAAGAAACGGGAGATTGAAAGACTTGAGAGGGTTGCGGAGTCAAGGGATCTGGTGGCGATTGAGAAACAAGTCCGAGAGGAGTGTCAAATTTTTTTGGCAGAATTTGATCGGAAAAAGCATATGGATTTACGTCAAAAGGCGCGGATTAGATGGGCTATCGAGGGTGACGAAAATTCTAGCTATTTCCACGGGGTTATTAATTCAAATCTTTCGAATAATAGGATAAACGGAATAAAATTGGATGGGTTATGGGTGGATAACCCGATTGTTATTAAAGACATTGCCTTTAATTTTTTTGCGAACAAGTTTAAGGAACCAATGGTGTCGAGGCCAACGTTCACTTGTCCTTTTACTAGTGTGCTTTCGGGGGCTGATTCGGATACTTTGGACCGACCTTTTTCGCTAATGGAGATAAAAGAGGCGGTATGGTCGTGTGATGGGGATAGAGCACCGGGACCCGATGGGTTCAATTTTAGATTCCTGAAGCGATTTTGGGGCTGCTTTGAGTTGGACTTCATGAACCTGTTCCAAGAGTTCTATAACACAGGTGCAATGAATGCGGCTTGTACTCCATCGTTCTTGGCCTTAATACCAAAAGTTAAGGATCCAATGGGTTTCGCCGAGTACAGGCCAATAAGCTTAGTTGGTTGCATAAACAAGGTGGTCTCAAAGGTACTTGCGGAGCGGTTAAAAGGTGTCATCGGTAAACTTGTAAGTGCTGAACAATCGGCTTTCATTTCGGGTCGGAATATAATGGATGGTCCTTTGCTCTTAAACGAGTTAGTGGGATGGATGAGAAGGCAAAAAAGATCCGGTTTATTGTTTAAGGTGGACATCAACAAAGCCTATGACTCGGTGAGTTGGGTCTTCTTGGACAAGGTCTTAGAACAAATGAACTTCTCAAGTCGTTGGAGGCAATGGATAGCGGCTATAGTCACTTCGGCTAGGACATCGGTACTAGTGAATGGGTCACCGACAATGGAGTTTAAATGTTACCGAGGTCTACGTCAGGGAGATCCAATATCGCCCTTCTTGTTTGTACTTGTCATGGAGGCTCTATCCAGTTTCATAAGGAGGGCATGCGATGTCGGCTTGTTCCATGGTTTGCCTTGTGGAACGCAGGGGCTGAAGTTGTCTCACTTAATGTTCGCCGATGACGTAGTTTTTCTTGGGGAATGGTCGCTAGACAATGCAAAAAACCTGCGAAGGCTGCTTTGGGGCTTCTACCTGTTATCGGGTCTAAGGGTTAACATGGAGAAATGCCATTTGTTTGGTATTGGAGTGGAGCAGAATGAAGTAGAAACTGTGGCAGCAAGTTTGAGGTCGAAAGTTGGGAAATTCCCATTTGTATACTTGGGTCTCCAAGTGGGTGCAAATATGAACCATAGTAGGCATTGGGTACCGGTTTTAGAGATCTTTCGCAAACGGCTATCGATATGGAAGGCAAAGAACTTATCATTCGGAGGCAGGGTTACCCTTATTAAATCGGTATTAAACGCACTCCCCACGTATTACTTTTCCTTATATAGAGCGCCGGACAATGTGATTGATGCGTTAGAACGTATGAGGAGGGTTTTCTTTTGGGGTGGGTCGGAGGAAAAAGCGAAAATGAATTGGGTAGCATGGAATAATGTGATTGTAAAACCGGAATATGGGGGCTTGGGGTTGGGTTCGTTGAAGGATTCGAATCTTGCCATGTTGGCAAAGTGGTGGTGGCGGTTTAAAAATGAGAAGAATGCGTTATGGTGGAAAGCAATTTGGTCGATACATAGTAGCTCGAGAGGTTGGAGTTTTATACCGGTGAAATTGTCACAACCGGGCCCTTGGAAACAAATCGGGAAGTCCGTGGCAGAACTTCTACACTTCGGAGTCGATGTGAGCAGCCTCATTGTTGGGAAATTGGGAGGGGGGTTGGACATTGGGTTTTGGGTCGATAAATGGGTTGGGGATGCAGCTTTACACTTGGTTTTTCCTAACCTATTCCGGTTAGAAAAGAACAAGAATTGCTGTGTCGCTGAAAGGTTGGGTAGGGGGTTGGGGACCGACATTGGGAATGGAAGAGGGCTCGATTTAATGCCATTGAAGAGCTGGAATGGCAGCAACTTCAGGCGTTGATCGGGCCTGTGGGCATCAGTTCGGGCCAAGACACGTGGGTATGGGAACCGAATGGGTTGGGGCCGTTCTCGGCAAAAAGTTTGAAGCAGATTTTCAGCTTGGTACAGCCATTAGTTCCTGCGTACGTGTGCAAGACAAATTCATGGGTTCCAAAAAAGGTGGCGATTCTAGCTTGGAGAGCATACTTGAACCGTATTCCGACAAAATCAGCCTTGGCTGCTCGAAACATAAACGTTGGGGCTGTTCTTTGTCCTTTCTGTGGAGACTATGAGGAAACAGCAGAGCACGTATTAGTCGCATGTCAGGTGGCGCAGACGGTTTGGCAATTGGTAGCCCAATGGTGCAAGCTAAAGCCTTTCTTCGCATTTGGTATCAAGGATATACTCGACTTGGCAGACTATGAGGAAGGTTCAGCAAGGAGAAAGAAGGTTATTCATGCTATATGTCTCACTACTTTTATGGTGCATGTGGAGAGCAAGAAACAACATCGTTTTTAACCAAAGTCTATGCTCGATCAATCAAATTATTGGTGAGGTAAAGACATTAAGCTTCCTATGGATAAAGGCAAGATCGAAACAAGCTTCCTTGGAGTGGCCGATTTGGAGGGGCTTCCATCTTTTTAAAATTGGTTGGTAGTTTAATTTGTATTTGCAATTGATGTAAATAATTGGTGAACCTGTGTAACTTGGTGTTATGGCTAGCTTCTTGTTAGCTAGTTTGGTGTGAATAAAAGTTTTGTTGCTCGTTCAAAAAAAAAAAAAGTAACTTTGTGAATGATTATAGTAACAATTATGTGAACCTGATAACTTCAGTTGAGCATTGGGCATTGATAGATTTTTTTTTTCTTCTCCTATTAACATGAAATATCTAAGATAATTGATCAATCATTGAACAATATAATTGAACTCGCATTCTATGGACGTACAGTAAGTTACTTACGTATTTATGTCATTGAAATTTGAAAAAAAAGTGGGCGACATACTTATTAATCATGTCATTGAAATTTAAATAAAAAGTGGGCGAGATCCTTATTAATCGAACTTGGTGTTTCTTTTTTGTCTTGCATTTTTTTATTGAAACAAAGTATATGTGGCATTGGTTTTTTGCATATAAATCGTACCGTATATGTTCTTATTTAGGTGAAGTGTTGTATTTCATAATAAGACGTACTATAATGCCCGCGCACGCGCGGGGTTTTTTCTAATTATTTAAATAAATTATTATTTTTAATTTCGGGTTTTAATTATTATAATAGGACCTTCAAAACCATTGTACTTTGATTGAGGTATTGAATTATGGTTATTTACGAATGTAGTGGGTTTTAATATTAATTAGATTTGGAGGAGATGTTCTTGCGTCAATGATTGTGCGTGAATGAATGATAAGAGATCGAGTTTGATTGATGGAGGAGGAATTTGGGAATGTTGGGACTTCAAATATTTAGTGGGAATGATACTGAATTTTAAGTTTCAGCCCAAATCTTTGAAAAACTTGCTCCACCGTTTCAAGTATTAATTTTTTATATTTTGACACATATATTTTTGTAAGTTTTTATTGAATGATTACAAATCACATTCTTTTTTTGTAGAATATGGATAAATTTAGAAGTATTTAAGCTTTTCTTATTTAATATTTAAGAAAATAATAATAATAATAATTTGATTATTACTTAATAAAGTATGATTTGATTTTTTTGAAATGTAAAAGTCCCCACTAGGGTTTTGCTTTATTTAGGTGAAGTGTTGTATATAAAGTGTTGTATTTCATAATAAGACGTACAAAAATGGTGCTTAGCTAACGTTCTAATTTTACTATTAATATTATGATGATTTGGTGATGAAATTTGATATGCATTATCTTGAGTTCATACCGGTTAAATTATTACATGTAATTATGGATAGTAAATGAGTGGTTATATATGTTCAAACAAACAAGGGTAAATTACACTGCTAGTCTCTATGGTTAGAGTGGGTTGCGCATTTGGTCCTCAGATCTAGGGTTACACGCCACGAGTCCTCAACGTCACGTTTTTCATTCCCTCATGGTCCAAAACCCTAACGTTGGTTAAAAATCTCGTTAGCTGCAAGGATATTTTCATCTTTTTGTCATTTCTTGTCTAAACACATGATGCGGTGCGTGGTATTGCTCTAATTTATACCCACGATATGTCGTTGTGGTTTTAGCAGTATTCAAGTTTTAAATTTATATTTAGCCGACTTATCAATACACACACACTTTAACGAGCAGTGTACCCGGTCAGTATGAATATAATGGTAAGTAGAGTGTCGATCACTAAGAGTGGAACGTATTATCTAGTTATTCTAATCAGTATTTTAATATCTTAAGTTAGCTATACAACCTAATCTAACGCAAGGGGGTTTCAGCCTGAGAGACTGGCACGGTTTGGTTATGATTAAATATAAACTAAACTAATAAGCACGAATCAGCGAGTAGCACACACGTACACAGATAAATACTTGAGACAATAAGAAGACCTGTCCTGATAGTTAAGTAGCTTGTCACTTGTTTTATTGCTAGTTTTATATGAAGTGTATAGTTCGATGCAACGCACCGAGATTAAGTCCTTTCTCGTTGGTTCTAATCTTATCGGCGAGTAAACCCTTAATGATTACTTATGACTATCCTATTTATCTTTCTTCCTACTTTTCTACAGACGATAGAATGCATAGGCGATCTAATAAATAGGCGAGGAAGGGGCATGGCGACCCAAACAATGCTCAGCTAGACACAGAGGTTATCAATGCACTAATAAAAGTCACCAAAGACATCAACATATAAACTTTAATTAATGGGAAAGCAATTTTAAGGGGAGTTGAAGTGAATGATAACATAACACAAGCCCATCAATCCTGACCAATTAAAGTGTACTAATACAATAAAACAAAACTACTTAATGAATTGAATACATGCAGGACCTTCTTACAGCTCTTGTATCTTCGTTCAAGGTGTGTCTTGTGTTGCTACTTCGTCTGAATTCGGCTTAGGGTTTCTGTGGTCTTCGGTTTTCTAAAACTGTCCAACTCCGAATTTCGTCTGGTCTTGGGGTATTTATAGTTTCTGTCTGAGGGCTAGATGCGGCGCATAGGATAAGTAGATGCGGCGCATTGACTTAACTTCACGTGGGGTCCAAGGTTATTATATTCCAGAATATTCGTACACCGCCTTGAGATGCGGCGTATCTTCATAACTGTATGCGGCGCATGTCTTCTTGTATCTTGGATCGAAACTGGTGAAATCTTGATAGTGATGCGCCGTATGTAAGAAGTATAATGCGGCGCATCTGAAGTAGAACAAGTTGGTTCTTCTTCGTTGACCAAAGTTTCATATGCAACACATGACAGAATTGCATGCGTGCATTCTTCAAAGTCAGGAAATGGTCTTCAATCTCTTCATTTCAGCAGCCTTTTCCAATCTTGATCATTTTTCTCCATTTTTAGTCCATAATAGCTAAGTTTCACCAATTGCTTGTTTTTAACTGAGAATTACAAAAGTAAACGATTAAGTATCAATTCTCATACATAATATAATAAAACAAGTCAAATATATAGGATAAATGATGATAATAAAATGTACTTATTTGAGTTCATCAACACATCAATATTAAACACTGACCAACCTACTTTCACATATTAACCCAAACACACCTTCTTCAACCTCTTCACCACCACTGCCATCCAGGGATGGACCCAGGAATTTTAAGAGGGTGTTGTACAAAAGAAATGTTTGGCTAATTAAAGTTACACCGTAAGAAAAGAAAGTAGCAAAAAAAATAATTAAAAAAAAAATTGGGGGTTGCACTTACCACAAAAACGGCAGTTTTGAAATCTTTTTGCACTTCCTGACTTAAAATCAGGTGTAGCTCGTGCCACACCCGGAATACATGGGGGTCCGTCCATGCTGCCGTCACCACCATTCTTCTTCAACTTGTCAAGACACAAAAAGTGTAAAGCATAGTGTAGGGTCTTCTATGTAAACATTATGATAGATAGTACATGTTATGTAATTGTTATGGTTGTTGAGAGACCAAGTACCCTCACAACACTTGTATAGTTGCGAGGGGGATATAATATATTGAGAGGTGTCTCAACGTTTGGTTGTAAGAGTATAAATACCCCTACCTTATGGGTAATAAGGGGTGTGTGTGTCAATATTATGTCTTGCGAGACATTCCCTCTATTTCTCTCTCGTGTCTCTCTAGGTTAGATTTGTTCACACCCACTTTCTGTCTCTAGTTTAATGTAGACGTAGATTATGGTGACCAACAACTGATATCAAGAGCCAAATATGATATGTAGTTGCGTTTAGTTGTGTTTGTTTTAGCTTTAGATCACCACTAGTAGTAAAATCTTACGTTTTTGTAGCTTTAAAAATCATTACTCTCTCTCTAGAAATATTTTCGTGGTTTAAAATCTTTGGTTTAATCATTTTAAGTGGATAAATTGCAAAAACGTTTTTGGAAAAACATTCTAGGAGATTTGAGAAACGTTTTTGGTAGATTACTTAAACGGTTTTACGATCAAATGATGATTTTTGGTTAAGATTAGGTGTTTTGTTAAGTTTCTAAAAGTGTTTTTCAAAAGCTTCGAAAGTTTTAGTTTTTGAATCTCTCGCAAAAAGTACCTTCGGCAAGATTATGGGTTTCAAACTTAAGAGACTTATTTTCGCGAACCTTCGCAAAACTAAGTTTTCATATATTTTGAGAGACTTGTTCTGGCGAGCTCTCTCAAGGTGTATGTTATGAAATTTTGATTTTTGCTAAACTTGTTCTTTAGTGATTTTTCTAAGCCGTTATAATCTTTGTTACGATACCTTTACTATGAAACCTCTTTATGAGACTTCTTACTAGGGTTTTTGTTACGAAACTTATTGTTAGGTCACTCTAATGATATAAACACAAGTATATGAAAGAGAGAGATGAGATAGAGAGAGATATAATGGTTTAATTACTTCACATAATAAATTGACAAAGGTTTAGTATAGATATGAAATAACCAACAAGAAATAAGTGTGAGATACATAGGTATTTATAGGAGTGGAAGGCTAGGGCAACACCCCTTAGCTTCCATCCTTTTCATCAAACTTAAACATAAGGCCCATGGGCCTTCTTCATGGAACAAACATTAAGAATAAACATAAAGACCCTATTTCTAAATCAACCTATTACATATGTTTATGACCAAGACTTTTATACAAGTTACACGTATTCCCAACAATCTCCCCCTAAGGGTTGGTCATCAAAGGTTGCTTGACGTCTTCTTTGCTTCTTTGACTTTGACGTCTTTCGTATCTTTGTTCTTTGCTCTTGTTATGTGTGATATGATAATGTTGTGGTCTGCCTTTCATCAACGTCTTAGTCTCTGGTGTCTTTACGTCTTTTCCACCATGCTCATACTTCTTTTGACTTTGATCTTTATACTTCAAGTGATTCTCATTCTTTAGCTTTGATCTTTGACTTTTAAACGTTTGCTTTGATCTTTGATGAGAATTGTCTTTGAACTTTGAATGACTTTCTGATGTAGGTATGTGCAGGTGGAGATGGAATGTAGTTGATGATAATGGTGGTAGTGTTGGTCTCAGCTGGAACTTCAGTTCTCCATGTGTACCTGCATTAAAACAGTTAGCAATAAAGTTTCCAGCACTTACATGTTCGGACTTCGAGATAATTAACAACATAGTGTGAAAACTCTCGCTAATATTTACAAAGGTTGTTCCTGAACCGGATACCCCCAAGAGGGCTTACACAATTATACCGAAGTATATCAACGATTCAGGGTGAGCCACTGAAGTATACCGAAGTATCACTCCATGACTGTAGACCATTTGAAACCACCGTGAACACTAAGCGTAACCCACAAGGGATTACCGAAGTGACCTGCTGTTAGGGCTGTTTGATGTTGACCCTAACAAGAATTTTCATTCAATCACTAAGAATTACATATGTAAATCCTCTCATAAATGTTCATGGCAGATTGCTAGGATCTGCGTAGGACTCTAAAATTTACAACTTGTATTCTTAATATTGAATAGCAAGTGTAGAAATGTTTAAGTATACCTAAGAGATATTTTGATGTATCTCGCGGCTCTAGACTTGATTAAGTGATTTGATTTAAGTCGTCGGAGGCATGGAGCAGATTACCTCCTTTTCAATATCAACACATTTCGGTGTGAAAGGTCGATAGATTAAGCAGGGTTCTCCGTGAGAAATGAAACAATTATCTTTTGAGAGATACTTGAGTGGCTAGAAGGTTTAGTGCAATGCGTCACTGGGTCCATGACGGCTTGTATTCAATACCGGTGTCACCGTAGTAACATCCAGTAGCATATGAATTGAACCCGGTTTCTGCCCTAAGGTTGAACATTTGGAGGGCTATTTCTTTTCACCCTTTTTTCATAACTTTTCTTTTTAATTCTTCAACCCCTTCTTTCTCCTTTCATTTCTTTTCTCATTTTTTCAGTCATACCTAAGGACTTCTAGTACTAAACTATTGGTATTGTCCATGGGTAGATCCCTCCGGTTTTGGCGGATCATAGGACGTATTTCCTAACCTTAGTCATCTTATAACTCCATGACCATCCTATGTTGCCATAAACTATTCATTTGAAAATCTCTCAAAGTGTTTGTGATTATAAAACCTATTTTGTTAACACATTGAGATTTTTGCTTTTTTTGAAATACTCCCCCTTCACATGTGCTCATAAGAATTTTAATAAATTTGCACATGTTGGGTGGAGTTTGCACTTTTTGAATTGATCCACTTTCATTGAACAAGACCGATTCGAGACACACTTACATCACTAGTTAGACTAGCTTGAAATTATTACCCGGCCTGGTCATGTTCAAGGAAAGTTTCTCGAAACGGTACACTCTACTCAGATAAGTCCTATTCGAGACACACTTACATCACTGGATAAACTAGCTTGAAATTATTACACGTACAGGACAAGCCCTTTCGATTACTAACATTTGAGTTTCATCAATTCATGGGTTAAATCTGAGTCGAGCTCATACGAGATTCCACATGTATGTTACCATATTTTGATCACTTTTGTTTTTCTCCCCCTCAAAAATAGTATATTGATGTTGTTTTTGAAAAACTTAGATTAAAATATGCTTTTTGAGGTTTATGGGAAGAATTCAACAAGAACTTTTTGTTTTGAACAAAGATTTGTTTCAAATACTCCCCCTCAATAAGTGAAATAACTTTTTGAGGTTTTGATTATAAAAGGGAATACTTGTTCTTTTGAGCAGAATTATGAAAAACTCAAAATTTGATTAATTCTACTCAAAAGTAAGAAGCTTTCGCTCCTTATATTAGGATTGAGGCACTGAAGCGTACATCAAGGTCCTTTCTTTACAAAGAATGGGTTGTGCACAAGCCATTGTTTTAATACAAATTTTGTTTTCTTTTAATAAAATACCCCCCCCCCCTCAAATAATGAAGTTTATTCGAGAGATAGTCTTCTTGAGCAGAATTTTGAATCGTATTAAAAAAAATACTTTTGAAAATTCGTGAGATGATTCTGCTTAAGGTTTTAGAAAACACAATCAAGTATTATACAACAAAGAATGCTTGAATATAAGATTAGGCAACAACCTCGGGAACCCATTTAAGCATGGCGCCAAAGGGTTTACCAAAATTTGAAATCCATTTGTAGGTTGTGTCAATCCAATCAAAAGATGTTGAATTCCAACGAGGACTGAAAAACTTTGTTTCATTTTGAAATGACACTCGTGGAATCAATGGAAATTTAAAACTCTTTTTCTGTTGAAAGTTGTTTGAGAAACTCGATGTCTCTCTTTGAGTTTTAAAATCAGAAAAAGAAGATTTCCATCTAGAGTTGAACCTCATGGGTTCTTTTTGAAGAGTTGTTTTTGTGATAAATGGAAATCTTCCGGTATTTGGGATGTTCAAAGGAGAGTCATTCTTATATTGCAGCCAAAAGTATTCCAGATTTTGAAAATTTGAAAGGTTTTGAACGACTTTGCTTTGGTCTCCACTCTTGCTTTTCCGGTGTAAAACGAGAGTGTAGAGTTTGAAAAACACGTTTCTCATCATTTGAATCCTTTTTCAAGTTTGGCCGTCTGACACATTTAGCCCTTTGACCTTTCTCATTTGAGCCGTAAGACCTCAAACACCGCATGATAATATCTAGTTATTTTATACTTTGAAAAACACTCACGAGAGATTGGTGCAGCAGAGATCATGAGCATCACAAGTTATCAGCGATTTGAAAAATTTGCAACTACATGAATGAAATAGTTTTGTAACAGTTGACCATTTTTCTCTCCCTCAAAATATGTTCCATAAGAAACATTTTGACAATTGTTGAAATTTTAACGAAACATATTTTGACTTTAAATGGGATGAGATGTACTTGCACACAGAAAATGCATCAGACACAAACAAGCATACAGATGAATCAAAAACTCATTCTAAATCTTCCAAAGTGCTCAGAATTCTCAAATTAACACACAAGATCACATATTAATTCATTCTTTCACTCGAAATTTTCTGATTATTATCATGGTTTGGGGTTATGATTTGAGACTTTGCACGCATGTTAGCATCATAATGCCTGAATATTATACAAAAAAAACGCCCTAGTAGTAGCAGCAAAGATATCGACATCTTACACCCTAAATCACTTTATTTCAAACCTATGTTGTTTTTAATCGTGCAAACACCCAATCGAGCATTCTTTAGTGTTCTCTAAAGCTATATGAAGTGATTAATTAGACTAAAACACATAAAATGCCCCAATCGATAATTACATAAGCCCTAGTTTCTGATTATGCCTTTTTGACCATTGAAATGATTTGAAACATTTAGGGAACGATTAGACAACAACCATGAATAAATTAGAAACTCACAACCGTGAAAAAAATTAAGGATCAAAAAATTGTGAGTCTGAATCGTTGAGGTTTTCGATCATGTGTGATACTTTTGAGAACATTTGTAGAAATATATATTAGTGTCACTAAGTGTAGAGTAAAATGTGACTGTTTGACACTTGCAGTCCCTGAGTCCGTTTTATTTTCCATGCAAGGTCCTTTTACCAAAGTTGAAGACGTTTGTGTAATTTAATCATTAAAGGTTAGTTACTTTTTCATTTGAAGTCCAAACATGGTTAATTGGGATCATTGCAGAAAAATTTCTTTTCTCCCTCTCGAACTACCATTTATTTTGTGAAACTTTTTTGCACATACTAATTTGAGAGATCATAGAGCTTTTGAAAAAGAGTTTTTAATCCGAATGATGAAGAAACAATTTTTCTTGAACACTGTGCAAACTTCATGATGTTATGAAAATTTTCTCCCCCACAAAACGTGTTCCATTTTGATAATGTAAAGAAAACATTGTTTTAATGGAGGAACATAGTTTTGAAGATAAGAAGTCTGTACACGGAGACAAAAGATTATTTTTGTAGTTTTTGAAAGTTTTATATTTTTGTATTTTATTTTTGATAAAATATTTACAAAATGTTTTGGTATTTGACTTTCTCAGTTGTGTTTAAGAAAGTTTTTCAAATCATCTGGAGTCAAACACCGCATACCAATTTGGTGAAATAATTCCACAAATCTTGCAAACAAACAACGCTTTGGTGAATAAGTCCGCTAATTGGTATTCAGTACCCACAAAGTATAATTCGATTGTACCCTTTTCAACATGCTCTTTGATGAAATGATATCGAAGTGCGATATGTTTTGACTTCGAATGTTGAACCGTGTTGCATGAGATAGCAATGGAACTCTTAGAGTCGCAGTACATGAGAATCTTATTGAAAATGTAACTGTAGTCCATCAGCTGTGATCAAATCCAAATGACTTGAGCACAGCATGCTGACATGGCTACATATTTCGATTCTGTAGATGACAATGAAGTGCAAACCTGCTTACTTGACTGCCAAGATACAAGTTTGTCTCCTAGAAACTGCACTCCACCAGATGTACTTTTGCATGTGTCTAAACATCCTGCATGATCAACATCTGAAAAGGCTATTAGTTCAAAACCAGAATCCTTCAGATACCAGATCCCCACATGGATGGTTCCCTTTATGTATCGAAGGATTCTTTTAACCTCAGAGAGGTGTCTTTCAATTGGGCGAGACTGATAATGGGAGCATAGATATACAACAAATACAATATTTGGACGGCTGGCTGTTAGATACATGAGTGACCTAATCATACTTCGGTATTTTGTAGGGTCAACAGGTGTACCATGTAAATCAGCATCCAGCTTTGGGGATGATGCAGACATAGGTTTTTTATAAGTATCACAACTTGTCATGCCATGTTTCTTTAAAATCTCAAGAGCATACTTGGACTGACTTAGAAAAATTTCACGGGGTGATTGATGAACTTGGATTCCTAAGAAGAACATAAGTTCACCCATCATGGACATTTCAAAATTTTGTTTCATTAATCTTGCAAAAGCATTTGAATATTTTTTGTTTGTTGACGCAAAAATAATGTCATCAACATAGATTTAAACAATTAAAATGTTCTCCCCCTGTTTTTGAATAAACAAAGTTAGATCCACTGAACCTTTAGTAAAATGATTGGAAAGCAAGAAAGCAGTTAGTTTATCGTACCATGCCCTTGGGGCTTGTTTAAGTTCGTAAAGGGCCTTCTTGAGTCTGTACACATGATTGGGATGATCTGGATCGATGAAGCCCTCTGGTTGAGTGACATACACTTCTTCACGGAGTTGCCCATTTAGAAATGCAGTTTTCACGTCCATTTGATAAACGATGATGTTCTTGTAAGCAGCATACGCCAGAAACATTCGGTCAGCTTCAAGTCTAGCCACTGTTGCAAAGGATTCTTCAAAATCAATACCTTCTTCTAGGCTGAAGCCTTTGGCAACCAGACGCGATTTGTTATGAATTACTGTTCCATCAGCATCAAGTTTGTTTTTCCAAATCCATTTAAGTCCGACAACATAGACTCCATCTGTTCTTTCGACCAATTCCTAGACTTCAAGACGTTTGAATTGATCGAGTTCTTCTTGCATTGATTCAATCCAATTGTCATAAGTCATTGCTTATTTAATGTTCTTTGGTTCAACTTGACTGACGGTAAGAGCATAAATGCATGTTTCACCATTCGAGTGAAGTCTTTGTCGTATCATGACTGGATTATCTGGATTACCAATCACACTTACTAAGGGATGATCTCTTGTCCATTTGTGTGTTGAAGGGTAATGTTGAAAAAGAGTGGGCATATTAGACGGATCCAAGTTGTGTGTAGAGGACTCTGCAATTTTAGAAATGGTTGGAGCCGGAGCAAATGGATTGAAGAAGGCATTTCCTTCATAATCTGCAGGTGCGGGTACTTCTTATTGTTGTTGTAGATCTTCAGCTATATTTTCAGTATTGGAAGCGGTTTGTTCAGCTGTTGATGTAGATTCAATTGGAGGTGCATTTGTTACAATGGTTGTTGTTGTAGGAGCAGGTGTATCAAGTATTGGAACATTATCAGGTTATACAAATACATGTTTTGTAAAATGTCTAACAAATATATACTTTTATTTGTAAAAGTAAACTAACTATAATATTCATACAAGTACTAAAGTTTACTTACACTTGGCAAAATATATTTTATTTTGACAAGCACTCAACTAGATATTTTATTTACAAAAGGCTACTTACATTTTTTCATATACAAGTAACTTACCTTTTTAAGTAAGTATATACATTTGTTTAAATGTATTTTTCATAAAAAGGAAAACACCCTTTTATTACCTCATGCATAGTGTCATCTAAATCTCTAAAGATCACAAAAGACATTTTGTAAATATTTGATAAAGATTTTGGAAAGATTTGATAAAAGATATCTTGGAAAGATTGTGAAATATTTTGGAAAGATTTAAACAAGATTTTGTAGATATTGTGTCAGTCACCCGCGGAACCAAAAAATAACAAGGACGAAACCAATTTTTTGGTTCCGTGTGATCCGTGGGTTGCTGAGCTTGTTGGCTATAAATAGCAGCCCATTGTTCACTCATTTCTTAATCACTTGAATACATATTCTCTCTACTATATTTGCATATATTTAGCTCAGTAGTAATACTCATAAACACCCTCATAACACATGATCATAATGATTCCAACTTTCATTATGTTGTAAGCATACTCCCGAAATGATCCTGTGAAGCAAGCTCAGAGATCTTGAGTCATCATCCACCACAAGCATACATATATAAAGATATATCACAACAAGCTCAGGGAACTTGTGATCTTCATCCATTGAAGGCTTCCTATCAATGGAAGTTCATTTAGATTAGTCATTCATATCCATTAGATATTTGTGTCATGGATCATCATTGTAAACATCACTGTATCTTTAAAATATATTCACCAAACTAGATTAGATGGTTTATGTGTTTGTGCCATAAAACACAAGGTTTCTTATGTTGTGCCATAAAACATAACGGGAGTGGTTGTACCCGAGAAAGAACTCGACATCTAGCTTAGTTTCGAAAATATTGTATAGGCGACGTCAGGTTGGTTTTGCCTCGAACTAGAACCCGGTATTTAGCTTTGTACCGGAAAAAGTGTAGATGACGTTTGTAAGGTTTTCTCTGCCGGGAAGGGAGCTTGTTGATTTGGTGAAGTAACACTCGATTTGGGTACTCGGGGATTGGAGTAGGGCGGAGAGGAGCTCCGTGACCGAACCACTATAGATCATCGTGTCCGGTTTGCACTTTCTTTTATTTATTACTATACTTTTATACTTGCACTATATTATTGTTTGTGTTGTGGCTTGATGTTTATGCTTGTGTGACAACTTGTTTTACTATATGCTTCATATTAGTCATAAGACTATAATTGACATTTTTCATATTACGGCAAGTTTGATTGGATATTTGATACAAATGATTTTAAGATTTTAAATGGTAACGTATTCACCCACCCCCCTCTTCTACCGTTCCACAATTGGTATCAGAGCCTCGTGGCTCTTATTTTCAAAACAAATAGTTTTTAAAATAGAGTACGATCCATGTATCAAATTACAATTTAAGTGGAATATAATATGAAAAATGTTTCGCTAATTATACTTAGAAATTTTGTTGTTAAATGTTACCTTTTATACAAGCTTGAAGGTGTCCTTGAAAAATAAAAGAAAAGAATTTGTAAGTGTCAAATTAGGTGCTTAGAGAAAATTTACGAAAAATACAGTTTTGAAAGGAGCGTTTGGGATAACTACAAATTTAGTTGAAAAATCATCTCTGTAAATATTTAGATAAGTCACATAAGTAAAAATGATGTTAAAATATGTGTATTATATGTTCACTATCAAATCTAGTAAGCCCTACACATTTTCGCTATGTGAAAATAATTTTTTTTTCTTCATTTTGTGACATTTTGTTACAGAGGACCACGGATCGCACGGAACCCTTTGAAGGGCTCCTTGCCCTTTGGAAAAGGGTTCCTTGATCTGCACAGTCCAAAATTTTTGCAAACTTCAAAAATTCATAACTAATTAACCGTAAGTCCGTAGGAGTCGCGCCACCTATCAATTTAAAGGGAATTGAGTCTACTTTCTTTAAAAATACTCTTATGGATTGAATCTAATTTGAAGTGAGTAGAATAAACCAAACACTATAGTATGTCCAAAATATTAAGTTTCATTTTGACATAGAAACTCAAACTTTTGAGTCAAGCAATTTAAGTTAGTATCCTTTGAACATTGATATAATTTCTTTTGAAACTAAAGAATTTTGTGATATTTATATATATATAAAGGAAACTAATCAAGCTTGGTATACATTTTCATATTTAAACGCAAAGTGACGAAAAGTATCTTTCTTTTTATGCTATGCTAAATGACTACTTGTTTTAGTTTATGTTGGTTGCATATATGTTACTTACTTATTGAAAATTATTATTTATACTTGTTTGTTTGTGTAACATGAGTATCAATCTTGCCATGTTATTTATTCGCTTGTTTGATTTCTTGTTTATGCACAAGAGGACATTTGCTAGATTTTGTGCACTAAGTTGGTAAATTGTTTTTGCATTTCTTATAGACTTAGATAATTTTCTTTGCATATGTTATATTAAAATCTTGCATAATTCACTTAGAAATGAGAACTAAGTAAAACTAGTCAAGTACTTTAAAAAATGTTGTTTTGCACAAACTCCCACCTAATAGTTCAAGTGTTAAAATGTGTTACTACTTTCAATGATTGTCGAAGCATTCAGTATCTTTGAAAAAGGTGTGTGAAACAATGATGTATGAACCATTATATTTCTTGTAGGATGTTAACCTGTTATTTAACGCTTTGTGAACTAACCAAGTGCCGTGCAGGTGGATAACATCATTATGTTATCAATTTTCATTTTTCACGTTTTAGTAAAATTTCTAGCCCTCGCATGATCTATTCCCATACATGTGTTTATACCTATTTCATTGTTGTTTCCTAATCACAACTAATTAATTACACATGTTTTAGGAGAAATTACGGGATTTGAACGGGGTTCGGGGGATGAAAAATGCCCTCTGTTAATAATTTTGGCCCCACGGATAGGACGAAACCAAAAATTTGGTTCCGTCCATATAAAATTATAGTCCCGCCAAAATTTGGAGTGACGGATTAGGCGGAACCAAAAACAGGGTTCCGCCCTTTCATTCGTTTGGTTCCGCCAGTCTTGCAGAACTTTTTTTGTTTTTCGTTAAATTCTCGCACCATATATCATTCACTTATTATCATTAGATCCTTTTTACTTGTAGTTACACACATTAAGATTATTTTACTTCATTTGCACCAATAGGATAAGTTTCTGTTATTAAATTTTGAAAATTCACAAAAACCACCCAAGGTACCTTTCTCTATAAAGGAAGGAACCCTACAATTGGTTCCTTGCAATACGTGGACCACTGATCACAAATCTTTTTTTAATCATTGCACACATTAACTGCATTCTTCCATCCTTTACTCATCCTTTATCCATTAGCTTGACTTGTTTTATGAATTGACAACTTCCTAACAAATCCAGACTCATTGTTTGCAAAGATAACATACAATATCAAAATCACAAGTCCAACTTATGACTGTAGATATTATCTTGTATCCACATATGTTACCTCACTTGGTTAACATGAAAATAATGTGTCATCCTTCAAGACGATAAGGATTTACATCAATCATAACTCACGCTCAGGTTAAAGATGCATTATCATGTCTTGCTATCCTTGAGTGCGATCTAATCTCAACAAAGTAGGATTGACAACTTAAGTAATTTGTCCAAAATATTCAAGTAAAATTGACTTACGATTGTAGTCATTAAAAGTCATATCCGAAAAATCAAAGTATTTTAACAACATATGTTAAAATACTTATGCTAACACTCTCCCAATCAATAGGAATAAAACAAATGTCAATAAGTCTTCATCCTTGAACATTTACCACTTAAGTTCACTTGTTCTTTCACCATCATCTCATCACATTCACCTCTGTGATATATCTCAGCCCCTAAGGTTCACAAACATGACCAAAACTTCAAGAACCTCACCCACTAGTTGTACCAACCAATGGACCACAAGAATTAGTATCCATCCTTGTTGTTTTCAACATCTATGAACTAATAATCAACCTAGGTACTCCCAATGCACGTTGAACAAACTCAACCATACTTTCCCACCTATGAGGACTTAGATTATTCTTTATAGCTAGAACCTCCACTATCAAATGAGCAAGATGCTCCCGGTAATTTTTATCAATTTACACTAGGTATAAGTAGTACTACCTTCACAAGTTATCAAAGTATTAGTAATACTTTGTCGTTAAACTTCTGCATAAGTTTCATTAAAATCTTAAATCAACATTTTAACAACATATGTTAAAATGCAATCTCAAAGCCAACCTCATGCACCCCGAGCGACAATGACTCTTGAGGAGTATACATAAGAAACTCGAGTGAATTACTCTTGTCATCATCTAGTGAATATAATCTTGAGACCAAATATATTTAGGATAGGACTATCCGATTCAAACACTTTGGCTTCATATCTTCATTTAGGAAAACATGATGTTTTGGAAAACATTATGCCTAAGAAATCATGCGTTAAGTTTTCATCTTGTTAAATGGAAAATGTATATCCTATGCATCATTCTCTCCTTGCGACATGAACGGTTGTGTTACAAGAGATTTCATTACACCTCATTGGCTAAATGATCTTGAACAAACATCTACAAGTTCTATGAACTAGCGTATCTCCTTCATCTTATCATACATGCTTTCATATGCATGATAAATTTATCCCATGGGATAATCTTATTTGTTGAAAGATACTATTTGTATCTATTTCCTTTCAAGCGTACATCATAACCTAACCTTGCTCATAAACTAGTTTAAACCTTGTGCACATCCAAGGTTAAAACTACACATCTCTAGAGCATACACAAGATCTATTGAAGTTGGTAACCTTACTTAGATTCTTGTTGAATAAAATTCCAAAGAGCTTTCTTGAGAATGTTCTTAATTTAACATATTCCATTATCACACACAAACACATTTCTTGGTCTTATATGATCAAATCACATTTATAGTACACACTTCAACTCTACATAAAAGATGTCATCCATTAAGCTATCTAATTCGAACAACCTTAGATTCTAAATACATGATTAAAACATATTGTTTGTCGACACACCATTAAACTCTTGGGTATAACATGACATCTTCATCACCTTAGTTATAATGAATTTAGCTGAGTCTCATTAAGCCAAGTATTGGTGATCTATCATCTTTATATACTTCAATAGGCAAAAATAGGAATTCCAATCTTTTTAACATAAGAATGACTACTGGAGAACCTATTGCACAAGAAACTTAATTTAACCTAACGGTTAAATTGCTTCCAGGAGAGAAGTTGGGTATCACCCGTAAAAATGGTCGTGTTTAGCCTTAATTAAGCACCGCTGGTAATAGTCTCATATTCATACTCCAACTTGAAAAATCTTTATTCCTATACTTGCCTAAAGTAAGTGTTAAAATAAGATATTTTGCCTCGCCTTAGTAATAGATATGCATTTTCTTTCTTTAGTTTATTAAAATCACTTGCATTACACATGCATTTGTTGATTACATGTTTTTGTTTCATATGATTAAGTATCTTGACGTTATCATGATATTTTCATTCTTTCTTTATATGATGTTTCGCAAGATTAACGTGTTACTTGTTAACTCATGATATGCCATTTTGATACATGATGTTTTTATATGATGTATCTATAATTAAAAGCTCTTGTATTTTGTTGGCATTCATTAAATCTATGCTTAGGATGGTCTAAATAATACATGCTCCAAAATGTTACAATTTAAACACAGTTTGCATGAACTTTTCATTTTGCTTCTTTTGTGACTTTGTCACACTACTTGTCTGCTACTTGTGCCCTTATAATTTATCAAAATGATTTTGGTATGATAAACATTTAGAAGTAATTTTATTCTACAAATTAATCACATAGATCATTGTGTTAATTAATGGATAAGTATGCTTAAGTATCTAAGCCTAACAACAAAATAATTTCACAATGAAGTGTCTCAAACAATGTCATGCTCTCTCGTAATGTGATTGTTTGTCTTGATGCTATCTTGCTATGTGGAAACTTTATGTCTAGTAGTCAAATGTGTTTGTATAAGATATAATCTTGTGATTTCTATCTTTTTGACATCTTTAGACACTAATTCACTTGTTTTGTATGTTTTATAGACCCCTGCACTTGCGTATAATTTTGAAGCATATAGAACTAAGTTTTAGAGGCTTGGCATTACATTTGTGTATCTTTCAACCAACCTCTTTCCAAATCTCTTTATTGCTTCCGCTTTCCAAAAATCACCTCCATCACTATTTAGTTATAACAATACTTTAATCCTCTATACCTCATATGAGGAAACCACATGCCTCGTCATGTGATCATCTCGCATGGATAGAGAAGAGCTACGTGACTTCAAGGATGAAGTTCTTTGTATGCTAACAAAACATCCGCAAAAAACATTACTAATCTCATCGCTTTCATTAACCTGCAACCTCCTAAACACTTTATCATCATTCTTCATTTGATGCATTACACATCATGTTAGATGTCCATCGATTAAGGCGGAAAGAAATTCATTCACATAATTGTCTTTTATCAAAATGTATTAAAGAACACTTACTCATGTTTCTTACACCCTAAAATACCAACACATAGGTACACACCATTTAGTTAAAATCAGTTCACAAAACCACAAGTATTTCAAGCCTTTTTAACCCAACATCACAAGTTTACATCATGTGTTTGACAGATTTCTTCATCTCTACAACCAACAACTAATTTAAATAGAGTCTAGGATTTTTCTTAAACCAGGACCTCACAACTTCATTGTGTGGAACGTTTTGTTTGTTCTTGATTGAGATATTTATGTATTGAATGTGTTTAGCATGCGGAATCTACTACAACACACTTTAAAAGAACACAAGATGGTGAGTTTGAGTAAATGAGAGAATGTAATGAACAAATAATCACAACTTTGGTTAACACAAAACGATTCAATATTATTGATGAAATAATACGGATGATCTAAATATCACCGGGATTACAAAGTAATCTTGAATCAAAGATTGTAAAAGGATTTGTGATTCGAAGTAACTAAGTTACTTGAGAGATAGTTTGTTTTTGGTTATTTGGTTAATGAAGATGCATGCATGAAGAAGTGACTAAGATATCCTTTTATAAGATAAGGATATCTTATTACATGTTGTCAAGTAGATGAATATAATACTATACTTTGACTATTATGGCGCCTACAATTAAATACAACTACCCATGTACACTCTGATATATTCTTCTGTCACCACAGAAGACTATTCTACTTCTACATAACGTATAACAATGTACAAAGACTAATAATTCAACTAAATATCTATTACAAAATATCTAATCGACATGACAGAAGCTTGGCAGGCTCTTCATTAGCTAGCAGTACCTTCTACCCAGAAGGTACTGGTAGAACATCTTCGTACACTACAAAATCAACTAGCAGGCTCTTCTCATCATTGGCAGGCTCTTTGACTTTGATCATTTTATTCCCAACAATCCTCCCCTAAACTTGTTATTTCCATTTAAAATACACAAGTTTCTGATGAATAAAATACATACCTTGAGGATTTGAGAACTCTTCCAAAAACCTTACTTTCTATCCTTCCTTTTTCTTTCATATTGCTCAGATATGCTTCTTAGCAAACTCTGAACAATCTCTGAGTTTTCTTCATCCTTGTCACACCTTAATCTCTTGGAGATCATAGCTTTAAGCACTTCATAGCTAAGAGGATACTCTTTCTCAGCTAACATAAAAAGTTCTATCCCACTCTGTGTGAAAAGATGATGAGTATGACTATGGCTTAGAAACTCCCAAGTTGTTGTAGGATCATAATAGGGAAATTTCCAATGAACATCTTTGGGATCAGGATCGAACATCCTATTGAATTCCACCCAAAGCTCTTGTTCCTTAGCATCTGTACTAGAATTTGTAGCTAACCTAATCTGCACTAGATTCCACAATTCTTCCAAATCTGCTCTATCAGATGCTCTAACTAAATTTTCAAAATTCTTGAAGATAGCAGACTGTCCCCCAACCCTTAATATTTTCCATGACTTACCAAATCTATCATGGTGTATTTCCCAATCAATTATAGGGTGTCTAGACCTAATTGGATCAGCATGAATGATTGTAGGTAAAGTAATCAACATTTTACTTACTTGCCCTTGATCCAATTTTGCTACTTCTTTCTTCTGAGCATCTTCCTTCTTCTTAGATGGATGTACATCAGATGGAACATTATAGTAAAGATTCTTGTAGGCTTGAAGATATAAAAAGAAGATTTCATCAGCAGATTTCTTCTTAAGTTGATAATCAGTCCAATTTGCCTGATTCTTCAAAAATTTCTTCATAAAGATTGTTTGATCTTTGTTAGTTTTGCCCACTTTAAAACCTCTCTTCTGACTTTCCTTCATCTTCTCAAAAATGTCAGCCAAAGCTGCTTCTTTGTATTTCTTGTTGATGAAAGATTCAAGTGCTTCAGTCTTCTCATCAGAATTGAGTGTCTTGTCATTTACTATATTTGCTGCATGACCTTTCACAATTGGATCATTGTTAATAATCCATAACATCTGTGCATCAAAGGTCTCTTGAGCAATTTGAGTATCAAGAAGAGCTTGAGCAGCTTCTTCAGCATCTTTCTGCTCTTTCATTACTTCAAGCATTCTTGAAGCTTCAAGTGCTTTTAGCTCTTCTTCATGAACTCTTTTGGCCTCTTCTTCTCCTAAAGCCATCTGAATTTGCTGAGTTCTTTTCAACTTCTTGGACTTTGGCTCATCTTCAATTAGAATACCTTTGCCCTTATCCTTTGGAGGTGAATCTTGTGATGGAGCAGAGGATTGCTCATCAGCAACTGAAATCCTCTTTCTCTTGTACACTCTCTCAGCAGATCCTTTATATCCCATAGCCAATAGCCTTTCTCTCCTGGCAGACTCTTCTTCTGCCCTAGCAGGCTCTTGCCCTGCTCCAACAGGCTCTTCATCATAAACTTGAGTTCCATCATGGAATTCAAATTGAGCCTGTTCCTCCTCTTCTTCCTCATCTTCAGACATATCCTTCCTCCCCTTTTTGGAAGAGTGATCTATCCTATCAGCATCTGACTGTGAAGAACTAGATAAAACAACCTTTGCAGACTTTTTACCTTTTAACTTCTTCACTTCACCCTCCAATCTCTTAACCCTCTTAACCAATTTGATGTTGATCTTAGAAAACCTTTCATTTTGACGTTTAAGAGCTTTTTCTAAGAACTTCACCTTGTCTTTCAACTCTTGCATTGTCTGAGGTGAGTGGGTTTGTGATATATGATGTGGGGATGGTGGTGGTGTTGCTGATGGTACTGGAGATGGTGTTGGTGATTTTTGATGTGTTTGTGAAATGAAACCATGTGAAGAACTGGATGATGGTGTATCAGCAGATGGTGTTGGTTCTTCTGGATGTTGTGGTACCATTTCATCAAAAAGTGGAACTTCCTCCCCTCTAAAACCAATTCTCATATTTGAAAATACTTTTTGAGAAAGTTTTGGTGTTTCATAAACTGAGTCTGTGGGAAGCAACACATGTTATAATTTTCCAATGATGCATCCAATGAATCTTGGATACATCAAAAATTTTGTTTTACTATCCACATTGTTTATCAATCCTTCAAAAATATATTTAGAAAAATTGTATTTTCTGTTTGTAGCTAAGCAAATGAGAGCAGAAGCCATGTTGCCACTAAATTGCTCCCAAGAGGTTTTCTTCTGGCTCAAACAGTGAAGGATTGTGTGAATCAAAAATCTCCATTGTGGAGTAAGATGCTTTTTCAGAAAAGTGAGTTTGTTAAACTCAGCATGATACCCCATTCTTGTTAAATTTTCAAAAATTTCAGTATCTGGTAACTGACTAATACCATCAGAATCATCCAAATGAAGATGTCTTCTTATGGATGACTCAGTAAGAGTCAAATGTTTACCATCCACTTTGGCTTTTATTCTTTGTTCCCCATTTTCAGAAGTTTTAATTTTAGCAGATTCCCAAAATTGTAAAATTTGTTTTTCATAAATAGTGGGATTGACTAGCAAAGCAAACCTGATGTAGGAGGTGTTTAAAAAGTCCACTACTTGATGAAATGAGGCATTATCCTCTGACTTCTCCAAAAATGCTAACTGATTGTGACGTTGAACAAAGTTTAGATCAATTGTGGAAGCCATAATGAAAATTTTGAATATGATGGTGGGATTTGTTGGTAGTACTGGTAGAAGATGAAAGATGTATGTGAATTATGATAATGACTGATGAAAGAAGATATGAGAGAATTACTTTTAACCGACAATAATAAAGATTAAAATAAGTAAGTGAAAAGGCGGTTAAAAAGATCTTTTATATGTAAAATATAATATAATATATTCATCAGTGAATTACATAACTACCCCAACGGCTAATTTTAACTACCAGGCCTAAAGGCTAAAACTTTTTCTGACAGGCTCAACGGCTATCTAGCAGTACCTTTGTACTCTAGCAGTACCATTTTTGTACTAGCAGTACCTTTGAAAGTTTTTAAAAATCCCTTATAGTTTTTAGCAAACTACCAGCTATCAACGGATTTGAGTTGTCTTTACCAAAAGCCGTTTGCTTAAGGACTAGCTAACTATTTACAATTAAGTATGGTCAGTTAACAACCATATAGTTTTTGGTAAACTATCAACCATTAACGGATTTGATTTGTCTTTACCAAAAGCCGTTTGCTTAAGGACTAGTCAACTCTTAAGTTTGTGAAAACTTGGTGAGATGAATACCAAAAGCCATGATGGCCCAAAAGATGGTGCAATTTCCTTGGATGGAGGAAATTTGAATCAGGCATTGATGCTGTGTATCTTGGATGATTGGCTCAACAAGTGAAATTATCTAATAGCATGCCTTTGAGTTGAAAACATTTCTTAGTTTGATCTAGATAGAACTTTCTCCTTGAGAAATGCTTCATCCCTTCTAGATATGTGATCTAACTATCTCTTTTTCAACTCTGCATCATCTTGTATGCTCTTGTCTTTTCATAAATTGGTCTTTCTTCCATTCTGGGCTATTAATTCCTCCCCTGAGATTGTTATTTCTTCTGAAATGAATAAAACTTTTGTTGCCCCTTTTGTTTGAAAGAACTCTTGTTTTGTTATCAACCTGAAATGTGTTAGTTGCAAACCAAAAGAACAAAGTGTAGAACACTTGATCTATAACATTTTAAGTATTCAAGCTTTTAAATGAACAAAACATAGCAATTTTGTATCAGCAGGACCAATTATGAACTAACAGGACCTTTTGACTAACTAGCAGTACCATGTTTAAAATCCAATACCAGTTAATATTATGAACAAAAACATATGATTTTCAAAGATTTATCATTCCAATACCTCCTACAAGATATTTGAATCTACCTAAATCAAAAGCTTTGGTGAGAAGGTCTGCATAATTCTTTTCAGAATCAATTTTAACAACTTGAATTAACCTTTTCTCATTGCAATCCCTTATGAAATGGTGTCTGATTTCAATATGTTTTGTTTTTGAGTGTTGAACTGGGTTTTTAATGATACAAATAGTACTGCTATTGTCAATATAAATAATGGTGTTAAGAAAATTGTACCCATAGTCAAGCATTTGATTTTGGATCCAAAGAACTTGCCCACAACAACTTGCACCAGCAACATATTCTGCTTCAGTTGTAGAGTTGGCCACCATTGTTTGTTTCTTGCATTGCCAGGAGATTAGTCTGCAACCAAGAAATTGACATCCACCAGTTGTGGATTTTCTGTCTAGTGTTGCACCAGCATAGTCACTATCCGAATAAGCCACCAATTCAAAAGATGATTCCCTTGGATACCAAAGACCCAACCTAGGTTGACCCTTAAGATATCTAAAGATTCTTTTGACTGCTGTGAGATGAGAGATCTTGGGATGTATTTGAAACCTTGCACATACACATACTGAGAACATGATATCTGGTCTTGATGATGTAAGATACATCAAAGACCCAATCATTGATCTATAATTGTGCAAATCCATATCTTCTCCATCAGCATCTTTGATTAGCCCTTTGTCTGGATCCATTGGTGTACTTGCAACCTTAGAATCAGCAAAATTGAATTTTCTTAAGATCTCTGCTACATACTTATCTTGGCTGATAAATATGCCTTCTTTGGATTGTTTCACTTGGAGACCTAAAAAGAAAGTAAGTTCCCCCATGGAACTCATCTCAAACTTACTGTGCATAAGTTTTTCAAATTCTACACACAAGCCTTGGTTTGTTGATCCAAAGATTATGTCATCAACATAAATCTGCACTAACAAGATGTCTTTCTTTGTCCTTTTGATGAACAAAGTTGGATCAATCCTGCCTCTTTGGAATCCACTTTCTAGTAGAAAACAAGCCAATGTTTCATACCATGCCCTTGGAGCTTGATGTAGACCATACAAAGCCTTGGTAACTTTGTAAACTTTATCTGGATACTCAGCATCAATGAAGCCTGGAGGTTGAGATACATATACTGGTTCTTCAATTTCACCATACAAAAATGCACTCTTAACATCCATTTGATAGACAGTGAAGCCTATGAATGAAGCATAGGCTAAGAAAAGCCTAATTGCTTCAAGTCTTGCAACTGGAGCAAACACTTCTTCATAATCTACCCCTTCCTCTTGAGTATATCCTTGTGCTACCAATCTAGCCTTGTTCCTGATCACTATACCCCTTTCATCCTTCTTGTTTCTGAACACCCATTTGGTTCCAATTGCCCTATGACCTCTGGGTAAATCAACCAATATCCAAACCTTCTGAATCTTGAATTGGAGAAGCTCTTCTTGCATAGCTTCCACCCAACTTGCATCATCTAAAGCTTTGTTTATGTTTTTGGGTTCAGCCTGAGATAGAAAACATGAAAACAGGCATATATTGGAATTATCATTATTCTTTTCTTCATAAAGAGAGGAGATTAACCCTTCTTCATTTGAGGATAAGACTTGAGATAAACCAACTTGAGATCTTGTTCTAACACCAGAAGTTATGCTTCCAATCACATCATCAGTTGAGTGATCTTTGAGAATTCTAGTGTTTGGTGTTTTAGGAACTTCATATGTAGTTGGAAGATTGCTAATCCCAACTTCTTCTTGAAAAGAATCATCTATATGAACATTCAATGGCTCAGCAGTACCAATACTTGTACTAGCAGGACCATCTGAAGAACTGGCAGTACCATTGTCATTAGCACCACTCTCTTGATTCTCTTGATTCTGAGTTCCTTGATCTTCTTCATTGCCTTCTTTTGTTGTGTTTGAAGGTCCTTCTTCATTTGAAGATAGATCCATACTTTTCCAAATTGGCATCCAGATGAAATCTTGATTTTTAGGAATTTCAACATTATCTTCAGAACCTGCATTTTCATTAGCATTTGTACCTGTAACAGGCACATAATTCATAGATTCTGAAAGCCTATCAACATCAAACATCCAATCTGGTCCAACTCCTTTCACATTTGTAAGTTTCTCTTGAAACTCTATGTGAAGATTCTCTTCAACTAGCCTAGTGCATGTGTTAAACACTCTATAGGCCTTACTTTGCAAGGAATACCCTATCAAAAAGCCAACATCTGCTTTTCCATCAAATTTGCCTAAATGATCTTTGGTATTGAGAATAGTAACCTGACAACCAAAAGGTCTCATAAAACTTAAAGATGGTTTTCTACCAAAGAAAAGTTCATAAGGTGTTTTTCTATGTGGTTTTGTCACAAGAACCCTGTTTTGTACATAACAAGCAGTACCAACTGCTTCAGCCCAAAATGAAATAGGCAACTTAGATTCTACTAACATAGTTCTAGCAGCCTCTATAAGTGTTCTATTCTTTCTTTCTGCTACTCCATTTTGCTGAGGTGTTCTAGCTACACTAAACTCTCTTTTTATGCCTTTTTCCTTGCAAAAGTCATCCATAACTCTATTCTTGAACTCTGTCCCATTGTCACACCTGATGATTTTGACTTTCTTATCAGATTGGTTTTCTACCTCAGTGATATAGGTTTTAAGTATCTCACTAGTTTCATGTTTAGATCTTAAGAAGAAAACCCATGAAAATCTGCTATAGTCATCAGTAACAACCAGACAATATTTCTTTCCATTCAAGCTGCACACATTAGTAGGACCAAAGAGATCCATATGAAGCATATGTAAAGCCTGAGAAATAGAGTTTTGGGTCTTGGGCTTACAAGAAGCTCTATGTTGTTTGCCTTTTAGACAGTCAACACAAGTTTGGTCGTTTTGGAAAATCTTTTTGGGTAAACCTCTTACTAAATCATATTTTGCAATAGTGTTGATTGTTTTAAAGTTTACATGACCAAGCCTTCTATGCCAAAGCATAGATTCATCCAATGAGGCCTTTGCTATCAAACAAGTTAAACCTTCTTTGGGATCAATGTTCTTTAAATTGACACTATACATATTGTTCCTTTTTGGAATTTTAAGAAGGATCTGACTTTCATCAGGCATCTTAAAATCAGAAGAAAGAACCATACATTCATTGTCAGTAAATAGAACATTGTTCTTTTTGTCACACATTTGTGAGACACTAAGAAGATTAAACTGAAGTTCTTTCACAAAATACACATTTTCAAAATCTATTTTACTGGTTTTGATAGTACCTTTACCAGTAATCTTTCCTTTAATTCCTCCCCCAAAGGTAACATATCCTCCATCAAATGTTTTGAAATCTGAGAGGAATGACATGTTGCCTGTCATGTGCCTGGAACACCCACTATCAACATACCCTTGATCTTCACTATCAGTTGAATGTTCCTGCACATGAATAAACACATTAGTTTCCTTGGGGTACCCAAGCCATGACAGACTTGGGTTTGCCTCTTGCATCAATGAAGTCAAACCTTTTCAGGATTGTTGATGCACCTTTTGATTGGATTGGTTTCCAAATCCAACATGCTGAGGCCTTAACAGCACTTTCCCTTCTAATCCATTGTGTGGTCTTTGGTCTATCAGTACCAATTTTGGCAATACCAATTTTGGCAGTACCATGTGGTCTAGCAGGACCTTTTGGTCTAGCAGGACCTTTGGTTTTTGGACTCCAAACTTTTATTTTGACCACATTTATCTTTTGAATAGGATTCTTCTCAACTTTTGGTACACTTTTGAAAGTGTTTCTTGTACCCTTTTCAGTTGATTTTGTAATAACAGGCTTATGTTGTCTAACAGTATGATTATCTTTTGTAGTGTTAGACTTAACAAAACTTTTTCTTGGTTGAGTAACATTTGTTTTAGCTTTTGATTTACGCCCAGAAACCCATTTATTACAATAAGCATGAAGATGATTAAAGCTACCACAATAATAACAAGCTTTATTAAACATAACAAAGTCATCACCTAATTGTTGTGATTTAAGGTTGTTCCAATTTCTTTGGCTTCCCCTAGGTTTGTTATTACATTTTTTACAACTTTCAACTGTCTTCAAAACAGTTTTGGCTTTAGCTTTAACTTCTACTTTCTTAGGACTGGATGGTCCTACTTTGATTCCTTTAATAGGAATAGTCTCATCTTCATCATCATCAGATACCCAATCCTCAATAATTAGGACATCTGGTCTCTTCTCAGTGAGCACCTTGGAGAGTGAGACATTCTTAGCACTCTCAGAAGGTTCACCTATCACTACAGGTTTAGCTAATGGTTTTGCAACAAATTCATGTAAACCTGATGCAGCAAGATCACTACCTTGTGGACAAGGAATTCCTCTATAAGGTGGAGGACAATTATTATATCCTATCCCTGATTTTATTCTCTTATTCAACTGAGTCTCAACTATGCTCTTAGTACACTCAGAAGCATTTTCCAATTTAGTAACAGTCAGTTGAATATTGTCTCTAGCTAATGTCACTTTAGTGCACTCTGTCCTTACCATTTCTATTTCTATATCTTTCAAAAATATTTGTCTTTGAAGAGCATTTTTAGCATCAGTAAAGGTAAGTTCATTTTCTCTATAGTGAGTGATTTGTTTTTCTAACTTGGACATACCACACTTGTGGTCAAATAATTTTTGCTGGGTTTTTCTGTGTTCTAAGATTTCTGTATCATAAGCTTTTCTTATGGTTTCTAATTCTTTAAGAAATTCACAATCATTAGAACATTTGATAGTTTGTACCTCAGGGGTGGAGAATGCCATCAAAGCCAATTCATCAGAAGTTGACTCATCTTCACCCATGAAACTCCAGTCAAAACCCATGCCATCTATAGCAACCATTGCTTTTGGCTCAGCAACTTCAACAACCTTACTCTTGCTTTCAAAGCTTCCTTTCTTCTCAAAGCTTCCTTGGTTTCTATTGTCAAACCCTCTACCTCTATCATCCTGCCTCTTAGGTCTTCTACACTCTCTAGAGTAGTGACCTTTCATGTGGCAGTTGTAACACTCCACCTTTGACTTATCATAGCCAGCAGGCTCACTTCCATCTATCAGTATCTTCTTGCCAGTCCTCATCATCAACTGCTTAGCTCTAATGCTTAAAAGTGAAAGTTGCCACTTTAGGTCCATTACTTCAAGATCATCAGGATGAATCTCTTGAAGGTCTTCAAATGTTAATACAGACCCATTGTGTTGAGATGTAAGAAAAGCACACCCAATTGTTTCATCCAAAATGGACTTGGTGCTACTAGAAGTACTAGCAGTACCAAAGGTTGTGTTAGCAGTACCTTCTTCTCTGCCACCTTTGTCTTTATGATCAACCTTTGAGATGTTTGGGGATGAAACAAATGCCATATTTCCTGAGCTTGACCCAGTAGTCTTCTTGACTTCATGTTCTACAATCTTGAAATTGTTGTAGAGATCATTGAGACTCATCTGGTCAATATCTGACTTGTTCTTCCATACAATGACATGCATAGACCATTCTGAAGGTAAACTTCTAAGAAATTTAGAGTTTAGGTCTTCTTGAGTTATCATCACTTCATGGATGGCTAACTGACTTGCAAGCTTCTGAAGTCTATTGAACATACTGTCCAAAGACTCATTGGTTGTGGCTATGAAGTTCTCAAATTGTTGTTTGAGAAGGGTTTTCTGTGTTTTCTTGGTAGCATCATTACCACCAAACCTAGCCACAATAGCTTCAAAGAGGGTTTTGGCATCTTTGTATTTGTTAAAAATCAGAAGTTGATCATTTGGAATAGTCATCAGTAACATACTCCTTGCCTTGAGATCATTTTTCTTCTGAATTCTTTCATCTGAATTCGATGGTTGGGTTTGTATTGTTGTTACAAGAGCATCATTTACTGTTGTTGTGGTGGTTTGGGGTTTAAATGAATTGCCTTGTTCAATAATCTCCCAAAGTGCATAATCCTGCACTTGAAAGTATTGTTCAACCCTGAGACGCCACATTTCAAACTCATTTTGTTTCAGTAATGGAAGTTTAGCTGCAACATTTGTCTGAATATGTTCAACATCCATTTTTCTTTTAAATTAGTAAATATCAAGCCTAGCTTTGATACCACTTGTGGAACGTTTTGTTTGTTCTTGATTGAGATATTTATGTATTGAATGTGTTTAGCATGCGGAATCTACTACAACACACTTTAAAAGAACACAAGATGGTGAGTTTGAGTAAATGAGAGAATGTAATGAACAAATAATCACAACTTTGGTTAACACAAAACGATTCAATATTATTGATGAAATAATACGGATGATCTAAATATCACCGGGATTACAAAGTAATCTTGAATCAAAGATTGTAAAAGGATTTGTGATTCGAAGTAACTAAGTTACTTGAGAGATAGTTTGTTTTTGGTTATTTGGTTAATGAAGATGCATGCATGAAGAAGTGACTAAGATATCCTTTTATAAGATAAGGATATCTTATTACATGTTGTCAAGTAGATGAATATAATACTATACTTTGACTATTATGGCGCCTACAATTAAATACAACTACCCATGTACACTCTGATATATTCTTCTGTCACCACAGAAGACTATTCTACTTCTACATAACGTATAACAATGTACAAAGACTAATAATTCAACTAAATATCTATTACAAAATATCTAATCGACATGACAGAAGCTTGGCAGGCTCTTCATTAGCTAGCAGTACCTTCTACCCAGAAGGTACTGGTAGAACATCTTCGTACACTACAAAATCAACTAGCAGGCTCTTCTCATCATTGGCAGGCTCTTTGACTTTGATCATTTTATTCCCAACACAGGACCTCACAACTTCATTGTCTAGAACACCATCATAGGATCTTATCCTTTTCTTCCTCGACACATATCATTCACGTCATTGTCAGTGCAAACGATATATTAATCAAAACTGTCATTCCCAACACTTTTTCAACATGTTGGTCTAACCAACACTCTTCCATCATATGATGCCATTCTCATCCTCATATAGGTATTTAGTATTTTTATTTATTATTTTTATATGGAATTTCTGATCCTAGGTGCTTATTATCTTCACTTCCTTTAATACCATTTAAGCGTATATTATGGCATGATACATCATCTTTCATAGATGATAATGTCATAAAAGATCATGTCGGTCAAAACCATGTTAATACTCTCTCTCCCATTGTCTATAGGTCATTTTTATAATTTGTGTCAATCAGTGAATGAATTTCGTTCTTGTTAGAATCGTAACCCTTATGCATTACGAGAGTCACAGTCTTTGCTTATCCCTTAAGTTATGAATTTTATATAAGGATTGCATGAGTCCATATCTTCTATTTTTATAGAATTTTCTATACATACCTGTTTCTAATTCTTTAATAGTTGTCTACGTTATCACCACCACCTTCCATCACCACTTTCACTAATCATCACCACCATGATTAGCGAAAACTTACTTTTAACATCTTGAGTCATCTACCGAGTTATCACCACATGAATCCTACTGGTAAATCGACACCAACACTACCACCACTCACTTTAATATTCCATCTTCACTTCATATCTTCTTTCTAGGCATTATTTTGTAGGCTCTTATCATATTATATTCTCATTTTTCTTATGATTGTAATTATTATTAGAAGACTACACTTCATGAGATCTTTGATTTCATAATCATGGTTCTCTACTTTGAGTTGCTTGTGATTATATCATTTATATATTGCATATATACATCTTATTTTTTTCTTTGTCAAAAAGATGAAATATATTGCACTAATTCTTTCATTGTAGGTTCATCATCATATACACTCGATTATATATAACATACTCATCTAAAGATGAAGTTTGCATCAATTATTTTCCTTATTTTAGGTGCTTCTTGACACCCTCGAACAAGGAGGAATATCCATCAAGCACTCATATTGCATCGTCTATACACATGGTTGTATATGACATATTTTTCTAAAGACAAAGCTTCTATTATACTAATATTTATTTTGTAGGTTCATCTTGACGCCTTAAAGCAATGGGGAGCTTCCGTCAAGCATTTATAGAATGCATTTTATACACACTTTGTTGTATATCACATACTCGTCCAAGGACGAATATAGTTTTGCACTAATATTTTTTTTGTAGCTTTTTAATCACACCTTGACGCCTCGATCAAGGGTGAGAAACCGTCAAGGGGGAGCATGAACGCATTCGTAATCATTCTCATTATTCGACGCACCTTTGTGTTTCGACGAAAAGGAGGAGAAGATAGTCTAACATAGCTTACCCACGTGTATCATTTTCTATTTGCATTTTCTTCATCATGCATTTCTTATATATTTTTTATATGTTGCACAAAACTAACCTTGATGTAGGTTAAGAGTCTTAATTTGATTCATGGATCCGCTACCAAACAAGGGCAATAACCTAGGGGACGCAACAACCATAGGGGATTGGAGTAGACAATTTAACTTCACTAGGGATGATGCAAGCTCACCTTTTCGGGGAGAAATGAAGTTTAAAACTCCAAGGACACACTCTTTTTGTTTCGACAAAAGGGGGAGAAGAGTGTAAACAGATAAGGTAATGTAGAAGGTAATACGGACACAAGTAACTTTTTACATTTTACTATCTATCACGTTTACATATTTTTTCATCATCAAAAAGGGGGAGATTGTTAGTGAAAATATTACGATATTTAATCTATACAGTCTCGTTTGTTTTGATTGATGACCAACATATAACTTGATACATAACGTAAAATGTACAAGTTACTCGTAATCATATTTTGTCTCAACATACATTCAACACCTCTCAACGTCTCAAGTCCTCGTATGCTACAACACAGGTTCGTACATGTTTGTTATGTGGCATTATGATCAAACCCCTTAACAAATCATTTAGAATGTTTAAAATACGTTTAGAGTCACTAAGTATTTTAATAGGTTAACCATTCTATTTCGAACCTCATTTTACATTTTGCATTCACAAGTATTTTTATACAAATGCATCTTTTGTAAAATGTCTAACACATATATACTTTTATTTGTACAAGTAAACTAATTATAATATTCATACAAGTACTAAAGTTTACATACACTTGGTAAAATACATTTTATTTTGACAAGCACTCAACTAGATATTTTATTTACAAAAGGCTACTTACATTTTATCATATTCAAGTAACTTACCTTTTTAAGTAAGTATATACATTTTTTTAAATATATTTTTCATAAAAAGGAAAACACTCTTTTATTACCTCATGCATAGTATCATCTAAATCTCTAAAGATCACAAAAGATATTTTGGAAAGATTTGATAAAGATTTTGGAAAGATTTGACAAAAGATATCTTGGAAAGATTGTGAAAGATTTTGGAAAAATTTAAACATGATTTTGTAGATATTGTGTCAGTCACCCGTGGAACCAAAAAATAACAAGGACGGAACCAATTTTTTGGTTCCGTGTGATCCGTGGGTTGCTTAGCTTGTTGACTATAAATAGCAGCCCATTGTTCACTCATTTCTTAACCACTTGAATACATATTCTCTCTACCATGTTTGGATATATTTAGCTCAGTAGTAACGATCATAAACTCCCTAATAACACATGATCATAATGCTTCTAACTTTCATTATGCTCTAAGCATACTCTCGAAATGATCCTGTGAAGCAAGCACAGAGATCTTAAGTCATCATCCACCACAAGCATACATATATGAAGATCTATCAAAACAAGCTCAGGGAACTTGTGATCTTCATCCATTGAAAGCTTCCTATCAATGGAAGTTAATTTAGATTAGTCATTCATATCCATTAGACATTTATGTCATGGATCATCATTGTAAACATCACTGTATCATCACAATATATTCACCAAACTAGATTAAATGGTTTATGTGTTTGTGCCATAAAACACAAGGTTAGTTATATTGTGCCATAAAACATAATGGGAGTGGTTGTACCCGAGAAAGAACTCGACATCTAGCTTAGTGTTGGAAATATTGTATAGGCGACGTCAGGTTGGTTCTACCTCGAACTAGATCCCGATATTTATCTTTGTACCGGAAAAAGTGTAAGCGACGTTTGTAAGGTTTTCTCCGCCGAGAAGGGAGCTTGTTGATTTAGTGAAGTAACTCTCGAGTTGGGTACTTGGGGAGTGGAGTAGGGCGGAGAGGAGCTCCGTGACCGAACCACTATAAATCATCGTGTCCGGTTTGCACTTTCTTTTAATTATTTATTTACTTTTATACTTGCACTATATTATTGTTTGTGTTGTGGCTTGATGTGTATGCTTGTGTGACAACTTGTTTTACTATATGCTTCATATTAGTCATAAGACTATAATTGACATTTTTCATATTACGGCAAGCTTGATTGGATATTTGATACAAACGATTTTCAGATTTTAAACGGTAACGTATTCACCCCCTCTACATTTTCACACTACGGTTGAAAAGCTCAAAGATGTATCTAAAACACCTGAACAGTTATTTTCTGATGTGTCTAAAAGGCTTGGACTGAAGATAAGAGATGATGATCCGCTAGACGAAAGAATGGAAGTTGTCTATGATATGGTGATCTACAAGATTAACAATGAAAGAAAATTGATAGAAGGCTCACTTATTAGCAAATATCTGAAGCTTTAGTGTTCCAAACACATGGGAGAATCCTAGACCTGAAGATTATGATCCAGTCATCGCAAGAGATGTGATGAGACCTATAAGAGAAGGTCAAACTCTGTTGATCCCAAATACACGATCTTACTAAGCTTGTTAGAAGCTTTGAGAATGATAAAGAGTATGCGGAATCTACTCTTCAACACTTAGAAGAATATTAATGTAACAGTAAACTTATAGAACAGTAAACTGTATTAAGAACAATATAACCAAAACGCTTCAATATTATTAGAATAATAATACGAGTACTCTGTGTAGTACTAGGGTTTACAACCTTGAAGCTATATCAAAAACATACAACAGTCTTCAGAAATATCAAGTTAGTCTGGCAGTACTAACTTTCTTCTAGCAGTACTAACTTAGTTAGTACTGGCAGTTGTAATCTTCAGCAGTACCAACTGTTTGACTTGACAGTACTAAATATCTTGAGCAGTACAAAGTGTGTAGACTTGTAATTCCCAACAATCCTCCCCTAAACTTGTGATTTACCTCCAAATCATCAAGTTTCTTGAATTAAATCTTTGACCATGAGAGGATTCTTCCAAACACTTCATCTTCTTTCAGCCTGCGTGAAGATCTTCCTTAGCAATTCTTTTACCATCTATGTTTTCTCATCCACAGTTAGTTTTGCAGATAACATTAAAGTAAGATTACCCCTTGACAATGGGTATTCCTTCTCCACTAGCATGTATATGTCAGCTCCAGCTTTTGTAGACACATGGTGAACTCTACATGTATCATACAATTTCCATATCAAATTATGACCACCTGACTGAAATTTCTACCATCTATCATCTGCATCTGGATCAAAGATTCTCTTCAACTCTACCCATAGCATTCTTTCCTTGTCATCAGATAGTTTTGTTAAGTTGAATCTTGCTTTGACTAATTCCCATAACTTTACCAAATCATCTCTGTCAAAATATTTAAGCATATCATCAAAGTGTTGATATACTGCAGTGTGATTTCCAATCTTGATAATCTTCCAACTCTTCTTCATTCCATCATCTTGAACTTCCCAATCAATGATAGGATATTTAACTTGTAAAGTTTCTACATTTATCCCACCATCTGGAACAATGATTATCATTTGTTGTAGATGTTCGTCAGTCAAATGTTCTTCTTCTTCCTCTATTGTTATGGATAGGTTTTCACTAACCTTTTGTTTCTTTGAAAACTCTGACTCCAATAATATTCCTGCTCTTTTAGTACTTATGCTCTCTTCTTCTGTTCTCATAGGAACAAATTGTTGAACCTTCTTGTAGTCCTTGAAGTACAAACTTTCAATTTCTTCATATGGTCTGCCTTTCAGTTGACTAGCAGTCCAATGATCTTGATTCTTCAGATATTCTTGCATGTTCTTCATCATTTGTGCTTGAGTTGGAGATTTATTCTTTCTTACAGCAGCCTTCTTAGCACTCTGACTTTTCCTAATTACCTCTAATATATCTTAAAGTGCATTCTCTCTTTCTTCTTCATTGAGAATCTCCCTTTCTTGTGCATAAAGTTGTTGAGCTAAATATTCATCTGCTTGAATTTGTGCTTGTTCTTCTTCATGAAAGCTTTTAGCCGATTCTCCATCAAGGCTCATTTGAACTTACACTCTCTTCTTAACCTTTTTAGGTTGATCAGACTCTTCCATGATGCATTTTCCTTTATCTTTTGCTGCACTTCATCTAATATATACCAATGCTTCAGCAGCACTAACATCAGCAGTATTAACTGATGCACCAGTAGTACTAACTGGTTCAGCAATATCTCCTTTAGTAGCATCTTCAACACCTATATCAGCATCACTCATATCAACATCATCAAACCTCCCCTTAGTCTCTACACCCTCTTTTACCAATGAGATGTTTGGATCTTGATCATTGTCATCTATTCTCCTCCCCTATTTGGAAGGATCCTCCAAATCATCATCAGTAGACTCCACAATATTTTCCCTCCTTTTAGCTTTACTGGCCTTGAGTTTTTGTTCCAACTTCTTCACCTTTTGAATCAACTTTGTAAAAGCAGTACCATATAGCTGCTTAGTCTCCTTCAATTCTTTCTCCAAGCCAGTAACTCTGTTTGACAATTGTGTACATATAACCATCAATTCATTGTATTGCAGACAGCCCTCATCACTTCCAAGTGTGTGAACTCTTGGGAGAGGTGAATCATGGGGCATGTTAGACTCAGTCTCAACCCTAGGTTGATCATCTAAGCCTCCCATTGTATCCTGTTGGCTGGGGTTTCCATCACCTGAATCAAGTTCATGAGAACTTGACTCATTAGATGTTTCCATGGTTTGGGTCTTATTTATGGTACCACTGGCCTGCCCAGCTTCTAAGCCAGAGAGACAGTAGTGGCAACCCTCACCATTCTGTCACCCTCTACATTGACAGCCTCATCTGGTACATTGGTATGAGTAGGAGATCTGGGATGAGGAACCACAGATTCCTGTCGGATTCTCCTCCTATATGTTTGTGTAATTTGAGGTTGTGAGGAAGATGGAGCACTGATTGGTGTATGATGGGACTCAACTGGGATTGTTGATCCTTCACCCTGAATAAGCATTTGTGAAAACATTGGTACTTCTATCCCATTGTAACCCTTAGAAGCCATCCTCATATTACTAAAAAGTTTTTGAGTGAGGCTAGGAGTTGGATAAACAATTTTATAAGATAGAAGCAAATACTTGTGTTTGTTCAATAACATTTGAATAAATCTTGGATACATTAAAAATTTGTATTTGGTATCCAAGTTTTTCACCATACCATCAAAAATCAATTTTAAAAAGTTAAAAGTCCTTTTTGTGGTTAAACAAATAAGTGCAGTTGCAATATTACTACTGAATTGCTCCCAAGCAGTTTTCTTTAGACTTAAACAGTATAAAATGGTGTGTATGAGAAATCTCCATTGATGGGCAAATTGTCCTTTTTGAAAAGTTAGTTTATCAGAAGTGGACACATACCCCATCCTGAAAAGAGTTTCGAAATTTTAAGTGTTAGGCAAAGAACTAATACCACTATCATCTGCTAGTTTGAGATGTCTCCTAACAGATGATTCTATAATAGTCAAAGTTTTGCCATCAACTGTTGCAATTATTTGTTGTTCTCCATTATCAAGTGTATTAGCAGTAGCTGTAACACCCGGTAATTTTCCAAATCCTTTCTAGCCAATTATTTTAAAACTTTGCATTACCTGAGAACTTAAACTTTTCATTATACTTGTTTGGGCTTGAGAAACGAGAGATATTACGAGAAACGAGAATATTGTCCCTATTAGCGAACCAACACAACCTAGAAAGCACGAAACGTATCGTATTTGTCAAAAATATTAAGTTTTGGAAGTATTGCAAATTTATACTTATTTTTATTGGAAAAATTATTTCGTGAACAATGGCGCAAGTTTCGTTAATTTTCGAGTCCGTTTGGTACGTCAAATGGGTCCCGCGGTGTTTTCATCAAAAGATTAGCTATGTTGGCAATTTTACCCCCTCCGCCCCCTATTTTCATTACACACCCTCACTTTTTAATTTTCATTTCACCTCCCTCCCTCAAAGTATAAATACCCCCTTTTATTAATAAAAATTCATTTACTATTCACTCCTCTCTCTCTCTTCCTTCTCTCTCTAGGTCGCCGGCGATCTCAAATCCGGCCACCTTCATATTTTCGACCACCGGAATATTTTCCGGCGAACCCTTTTCTTTGCCGAATCATTAGATCGGCTTACCTACACCATTTCTGGAGATTTTGAGCCCTCGGCTCCCACCACAACGCTCTCACGCGCCACCCACCGCCGCTGTGAACACCACCGAGCCACCACCACCTTCCCCTCCATCTTTTCTCGACGGTAAAACTCACTCACGCACCGTTATTTACTATTTTTATTAAATATTTTCGAAACCCTAATTTTTACTTTTTATTAAATCCGATTAATAATATGTTTTTATTAATAAAAATGGTTTAAAACTTGCGTAAAACCCTCGTGTGGACCCTCCCCTCTCTTCTTCTCGTTCGTGACTCGGTCAACTCACCGAGCCAACTCGGTTGACTCGGTGAGGGTTTGATTATTTTGATTGTTTTATTGTTCATGTGTTACTCCTATTGATATATTATTGTTTTGTTGAGTTGATATTCATTTTGAGGTCCGTTTGAGTTGGTTACTGTTTTGGCAGCCACACGGCAAAGCCGAGCCGTGACTCACGGCGAGTCATGGCGAGTTGAGGATTAACTAGGAATAATTTAGTGTTGGCGAATGGTGATGATTGTGTTTGGTTTTGAATTTGTGTTCAGATTCATATTTGTTTTGTGTTGCGGATTGCTTGTGTCGGTTTGGATGTTTTGATATAGAGTTGGTATAAATTAGAGTAGGATTAAATAAGAAGTGAATGGTTGTGTTTGTGTTCGGATTGGTTAGCCGAGAGTCTCAACGACTCTGATTGAGTCGAGCCGTGACTCGTGGCGAGTCACGGCTAAGTTTTATAACTTGTCGAGTTGTTGTTTATTTATTTCGTATATCGAGTCGCTTATTTTATTTTGTCGTCGTTGAGTATTTATATTGTTGCGTCGTATTATATTAGTTAGTCTTTAAATATTATTGTTTGTTTGTGATCGATGGGAGTTTCGGATATTTATAAGCTTTGTGGGATAATATTGCAACACACATGGGATATATAATAATTGATTCGATTTACATATTATTTGTAATATTGTAATGTTATGGACAAGGATTGGACGTATTGGATTTACGGTATTGGTTATTTGGACATTATGGACCCTTTGGTACATGAGACGGAAGGGTACGTTAGACTCATAAGAGCTTAACCTACCTGGACCCGAACAATACAAAATGGTCGATAAAACTAAACAACTAATATTCACGCGAATGATATGTCCAATTATATATTTAAACTTGTAAAACTTGTTAACAATTGGAATATTCAAATAAGTCGTATGACTTGGAAATGTTTTATAAACGGGCAATTCATGCCGAAATTTCGTGAAATGTTTTATAAAACTTAAACTATTTATGATTTATTAAATATTCCAAAACCTTTTCAAAACTCTTATGTTTTAACGATCATAACATCTATTTTGGGAAAAACGGGGAAAAGCCGAAACTATCTATCGAGGTCGTTTGTTTGGTTATTTATTCTCTTCTGAATTAATTCTTTCTTTCGTATTCCTTCTTTTCTCTTCCCTCGTCCTTCTTGAGTGTTCGTTCGTTTTCGCCGACTTGTCATCTTTTTACCCTTTTCTAGACTTCCACACGAGACTTAAACGTATTTTCTTTCAAACGCCATTGAAACTAAAAACCTTTTATACGAGTATTATTTATTAAATCATTTTGGATATTATATCTGAGTTATGTCATTAATTGATTAGGTTGTGCTGAGGTTCATTTGCTGTGCCGTACCATCTGATTGTTTATCTCGTATTCTCTGTGACTAAGGTGTGATTCATAGCCCCACTTGTGCACTTTTAATTATTTTTAAACCCATGGGGGAGATACATGCTACTTACTATTTTTTTCTGAGCACAATGGTTTATTGTATGCTATTCCTGATTGACGCTATATATGCTAAGTACCTTCCTTGCCAAAATTAAGACCCTCGATCATGAACCATTAATCACCTGCGGGTGAGCGCGATTATAGTTTATAGGCCTATAGGATTGACCGTCCCATCCCTGTTGACCAGTTAGGCAACACGGGTGTATGTATATCGAATACCTAGGTATTTGGCAAGATACCTACTGGAGGGCAAATGTTATGATTATGAAATTCCGCGGTTATTGTCGACTTATGCCAGAGTTACTGGTACCTCGGTTAACGCATTGTGTGTCATGAGCTTAGCGAAACAAACGAAAGATATCCTGATTGAATATGTGAAGCTTCCAGATTAAAATTCTTGTGCTCAAACTATTATTTTACTAAACCTATGAATTGCACTCAACCTTTGTGTTGACTTTTTAGCATGTTATCTCAGGTAATTGATTTCTGAAGTGTGCACGAGGAAGGGCTGGAGGTTCCGGATGGCTATCTGTGGGTTGTGTTTTGTTATTTCTATCTAAATTTTTCGCTGCAAACTACTTTATTTTTCCGCTGCAAACTATTTTATTATCCGCTGCTTAATGTGTTAAGAGTCTTTTGAACTCTAATGGTTGAACTTTGTATTTGAATGTGGTATTTTATTAAAATGTCTCGTTATGAGATCGTTTATCTATGATTTTGACTCACTACCCCTCGAGTAATACCCCTAACTATGTTCCGCTGCCATATTCCGAGTTGGGGGTGTTACAGAATGGTATCAAGAGCCAAGGTTTATAGAGAACGAGGTCATACTCGACTATAAACATTTTTCGTGTGAGTCAAAACGTTTTCCGAAATCGATAGCCATCAGCCTTCCGTGCCGCTTCACTCGTAAGTACTTTATTACTGTATGTTTGGATTTCACTACTATTTCATTTTTATATGAAACTATTTTATAAACATTTGGCTAGAAATTTTTATACTTGTCCCGATGCTCCATGGAGAGTATTACGGCTACATCAGTTCCCACCGGTCAATTATCAGTTGCACCCGTCGATCACCCATTGCACCACCTAGTCCAGAAATGGACCCACACCCTATTAATGTACCTCACCCGGATGATGAGAAGATGGATGATAATGATGAGAAGATAGGAGACCGTCAGTAGGGATTAGTGATCATCTTTATTATGGTAGTTAATTATTGTAGTAGTAGTTTACCTTGTACGTACTGAACTGACTAGTTTCGGTTAGTAGATTTGATAAGAAACTTGTAGTCGTTTTGCATATCTTGCAAGACTGATGACAAGTATCGAATCTACGATGTATTTTGGTGATGTACTATTATGATGTTGAATGGACGCTATATTATGATGTATCATTGTATTGTTTACTTTTGTGTTATGATTCTGTTATGTTAATCAAATACTTATAATGTTTTACATTGTGATGATTGATAGAATCATGCCACCTAAGAAGATGACCCCGGCTGCAATCCAGAAACTAATTGAAGAAGGCATAGCTGCGGCCCTCGCCGATCAAGCAGGTGCTAATAATCAAAATGCTGGGCAAGCAGGAGTGCAGCCTGTCCCGGAGAACCGTTCCTGCACCTACAAAGAGTTCATGAGCTGCAAGCCCACTACTTTCAAAGGAACAGAAGGAGCTGTCGGCTTAACACAATGGTTTGAAAAGATGGAATCAGTGTTCCTAAGGAGTAACTGGAGAGAAGACTGCAAGGTAAAGTATGCCACGGGAACCTTGATGGAGCAGGCATTATCCTGGTGGATGGCATATGCTAAGTATGTTGGGATTGTAAATGCTTATAATATTTCATGGGAGGAACTTAAAAAGGAGATGGTACAGGAGTTTTGCTCACGTAGTGACATGAGAAAGTTGGATACTGAATTCTACTATTTGGCGGTGAAAGATGTTGATCTTGCTACCTATGTTCGCCGATTCCAAGAGTTGAAAGTTTTCTGTGCCCATGTGGTGCCGGATAATGAGAAGCTGCTTGAAAAGTTTATTGGAGGTTTACCGGCCTGTATCAAAGGTAATGTGACGTCATACAATTCTCAAACCTTGGACGATGCAATCCATATGGCTGAACGACTGATGGATCAAGCAATCAAGAATGGAACTGCTCAGAAAGGTAACAGTTTTGATCATAAGAGAAAGTGGGATGACTACAGGAGAAACAACTATAACAACAACAACCAGTACCGTGACAACAATCATCACCACCAGCAGAACCATCGACAAGAGACTGTCAGGACATACGTGGCTGCAACGACACAAGTTAGAGGATATGCTGGGAACCAACCATACTGCGCCAAGTGCAAACAACATCACTCTGGACGATGCACTGTGAGATGTAAGAAATGCAACAAAGTTGGGCATGTTGCCAAGAATTGTAAGGGAAAAGATGTGGCTACTGGGAGTAATGCACAGCCAGTTGTAACCTGTTTTGGATGTGGGGAGCGTGGACACTACAAGAATAAATGCCCAAAGAACACCGGACGAAGATCTGAAGGCGCTCGTGGCAGAGCATATGGGATGGACAATGGAGAGCAGTATCAGGACCCAAATGTCGTTACCGGTATGTTTCTACTCAACAACCTTCGTGTTAAAGTCTTATTTGATTCTGGTGCCGATATGAGCTTTATATCTTCTAAGATTTCACCGCTACTAAATCTCACCCCTACCATACTAGACACCAGTTATAGTATTGAACTAGCTAATGGAAATCTGGTTAATACTTGCACCGTAATCCGAGACTGTACCTTAAACCTTCTAGATCACCCGTTTAGCATCGACCTTATGCCCATTGAACTCGGAAGCTTTGACGTAGTTGTGGGAATGGATTGGTTGTCCAAACATCGAGCCAGCATTATTTGCGGTGAACGAGTTGTTCATATCCTTCTTGATGACGAGACTTTGGTTGTCCGCGGTGACCGTAGTGGAACCCGTCTGAACATCATTTCCTGCATTAAGACACTGAAGTATATCGAGAAAGGATGCCATGCGTTTTTAGCACAAGTATCCAAGAAAGAGTCTGGAGAAAAGTGACTCGAGGACGTCCCGATTGTGCGTGATTTCCCTGAGGTATTCCCTGAAGATCTACCTGGACTTCCACCGACTCGACAGGTAGAATTCCTGATTGACTTAGTTCCAGGAGCTGCACCCGTGACCCGTGCACCGTATCGACTTACTCCTACCAAATTACGAGAACTGTCCAAGCAGTTACAGGAGTGTTGGATAAAGGATTCATCCGACCTAGCTCATCACCGTGGGGAGCACCGGTGTTGTTCGTAAAGAAGAAAGATGGGTCGTTTAGAATGTGTATTGACTATCGCGAACTGAACAAGCTGACGGTGAAGAACCGCTACCCGTTACCGAGGATTGATGATTTGTTCCACCAGCTGCAAGGATCAGATTACTACTCGAAGATTGATCTGAACTCAGGTTACCAACAACTTAGGGTCCCGGAAGAGGATATTCCCAAGACGGCGTTCAGGACTCGCTATGGCCACTATAAATTCAAAGTAATGCCATTTAGTTTGACAACGCACCAGCAGTATTCATGGACCTCATGAACCGAGTGTGTAAAGCATTGACTGCATTGACTCAGAAGAATAAGAAGTATGAGTGGGAAAACGATGAAGAAGAAGCATTCCAAATCCTGAAGCGAAAACTGTGTAGTGCACCAATTTTGGCATTGCAAGACGGAGTAGAAGATTTTGTGGTATACTGTGATGCATCATATCATGGTTTAGGAGCAGTTTTGGTGCAGAAAGGGAAAGTAATGGCTTATGCTTCCCGACAACTGAAGACCCACGAGGAGAAGTATACTCCGCATGATTTGGAGATTGGGAGCAGTGGTTTTTGGCACTGAAGATATGGAGGCACTACCTATACGGAACGAAATGTGTCGTGTACACCGATCACAAGAGTCTTCAGCATATCTTAGATCAGAAGGAGCTGAATATGAGACGACGGAGATGGTTGGAAATCTAAGCGATTACGACTAAATCAGATGTCACCCAGGAAAGGCAAACGTTGTGGCTGATGCCTTGAGCCGAAAGGAACGGTTGAAACCTCTACGAGTTCGAGCCTTGGTTATGACCATCAATTCGAATTTTCCCGCTCAAATCCTCCGTGCTCAAGAAGAAGCAGTGAAACAAGAACATATCCAGAGTGAGAATCTTTATGGAATGATACAGACGAAGTTTGAGAAGCGTTCAGATGGAACATTATGTTTCAAAGGAAGAAGCTTCAGGATTCCTTGGCACGAACCTCGACATGAGTACTGCATATCACCCAGAGACAGATGACCAGAGTGAAAGGACGATTCAATGGAAGATATGCTCCGGGCCTGCGTGATTGATTTTGGAAATGGGTGGGATACCCATTTGCCATTGGTTGAGTTTTCATACAACAACAGCTATCACGCAAGTATTAAGGTTGCACCGTTTGAGGCATTGTATGGCCGAAAATGTTGATCACCTATTTGTTGGGCTGAAGTAGGGGAAGCTCAGCTCATTGGACCAGATCTTGTTCGTGAGACCACAGAGAAGATTGTGCAGATTAAAGACCGATTGAAGATCGCACGAGACCGACAGAAAAGTTATGCTGACGTAAGACGCAAACCGCTAGAGTTTCAGGTTGGAGACAGAGTTATGTTGAAAGTCTCACCATGGAAAGGTGTGATACGATTTGGCAAACGCGGAAAGCTGAACCCCAGATACATAGGACCGTTCAAGATTCTGAACCGAGCTGGTCCTGTAGCTTATAAGCTAGAATTACCACCAGAGCTCAGTAGGGTACATCCTGTATTCCACGTGTCTAATTTGAAGAAATGCTTGTCCGATGAGACAGCCGTGATTCCACTCGATGAGATACAAGTTGATGAGCAACTGAACTTTATTGTAGAACCTGTAGAGATTATGGAGCGTGAGGTCAAACGATTAAAGAGGAGCAAAATTTCCCTTGTAAAAGTCCGCTGGAATTCCAAGAGAGGACCCGAATTCACCTGGGAACGCGAGGACCAGTTCAAACGCAAATACCCTCACCTCTTCGAAACCGGAACCGATAAGTTAAACTGAAATCCGGGACGGATTTCCCAATATGATGTATGTGCTGTAACACCCGGTAATTTTCCAAATCCTTTCTAGCCAATTATTTTAAAACTTTGCATTACCTGAGAACTTAAACTTTTCATTATACTTGTTTGGGCTTGAGAAACGAGAGATATTACGAGAAACGAGAATATTGTCCCTATTAGCGAACCAGCACAACCTAGAAAGCACGAAACGTATCGTATTTGTCAAAAATATTAATTTTTGGAAGTATTGCAAATTTATACTTATTTTTATTGGAAAAATTATTTCGTGAACAATGGCGCAAGTTTCGTTAATTTTCGAGTCCGTTTGGTACGTCAAATGGGTCCCGCGGTGTTTTCATCAAAAGATTAGCTATGTTGGCAATTTTACCCCCTCCGCCCCCTATTTTCATTACACACCCTCACTTTTTAATTTTCATTTCACCTCCCTCCCTCAAAGTATAAATACCCCCTTTTATTAATAAAAATTCATTTACTATTCACTCCTCTCTCTCTCTTCCTTCTCTCTCTAGGTCGCCGGCGATCTCAAATCCGGCCACCTTCATATTTTCCGACCACCGGAATATTTTCCGGCGAACCCTTTTCTTTGCCGAATCATTAGATCGGCTTACCTACACCATTTCTGGAGATTTTGAGCCCTCGGCTCCCACCACAACGCTCTCACGCGCCACCCACCGCCGCTGTGAACACCACCGAGCCACCACCACCTTCCCCTCCATCTTTTCTCGACGGTAAAACTCACTCACGCACCGTTATTTACTATTTTTATTAAATATTTTCGAAACCCTAATTTTTACTTTTTATTAAATCCGATTAATAATATGTTTTTATTAATAAAAATGGTTTAAAACTTGCGTAAAACCCTCGTGTGGACCCTCCCCTCTCTTCTTCTCGTTCGTGACTCGGTCAACTCACCGAGCCAACTCGGTTGACTCGGTGAGGGTTTGATTATTTTGATTGTTTTATTGTTCATGTGTTACTCCTATTGATATATTATTGTTTTGTTGAGTTGATATTCATTTTGAGGTCCGTTTGAGTTGGTTACTGTTTTGGCAGCCACACGGCAAAGCCGAGCCGTGACTCACGGCGAGTCACGGCGAGTTGAGGATTAACTAGGAATAATTTAGTGTTGGCGAATGGTGATGATTGTGTTTGGTTTTGAATTTGTGTTCAGATTCATATTTGTTTTGTGTTGCGGATTGCTTGTGTCGGTTTGGATGTTTTGATATAGAGTTGGTATAAATTAGAGTAGGATTAAATAAGAAGTGAATGGTTGTGTTTGTGTTCGGATTGGTTAGCCGAGAGTCTCAACGACTCTGATTGAGTCGAGCCGTGACTCGTGGCGAGTCACGGCTAAGTTTTATAACTTGTCGAGTTGTTGTTTATTTATTTCGTATATCGAGTCGCTTATTTTATTTTGTCGTCGTTGAGTATTTATATTGTTGCGTCGTATTATATTAGTTAGTCGTTAGATATTATTGTTTGTTTGTAATCGATGGGAGTTTCGGATATTTATAAGCTTTGTGGGATAATATTGCAACACACATGGGATATATAATAATTGATTCGATTTACATATTATTTGTAATATTGTAATGTTATGGACAAGGATTGGACGTATTGGATTTACGGTATTGGTTATTTGGACATTATGGACCCTTTGGTACATGAGACGGAAGGGTACGTTAGACTCATAAGAGCTTAACCTACCTGGACCCGAACAATACAAAATGGTCGATAAAACTAAACAACTAATATTCACGCGAATGATATGTCCAATTATATATTTAAACTTGTAAAACTTGTTAACAATTGGAATATTCAAATAAGTCGTATGACTTGGAAATGTTTTATAAACGGGCAATTCATGCCGAAATTTCGTGAAATGTTTTATAAAACTTAAACTATTTATGATTTATTAAATATTCCAAAACCTTTTCAAAACTCTTATGTTTTAACGATCATAACATCTATTTTGGGAAAAACGGGGAAAAGCCGAAACTATCTATCGAGGTCGTTTGTTTGGTTATTTATTCTCTTCTGAATTAATTCTTTCTTTCGTATTCCTTCTTTTCTCTTCCCTCGTCCTTCTTGAGTGTTCGTTCGTTTCCGCCGACTTGTCATCTTTTTACCCTTTTCTAGACTTCCACACGAGACTTAAACGTATTTTCTTTCAAACGCCATTGAAACTAAAAACCTTTTATACGAGTATTATTTATTAAATCATTTTGGATATTATATCTGAGTTATGTCATTAATTGATTAGGTTGTGCTGAGGTTCATTTGCTGTGCCGTACCATCTGATTGTTTATCTCGTAATCTCTGTGACTAAGGTGTGATTCATAGCCCCACTTGTGCACTTTTAATTATTTTTAAACCCATGGGGGAGATACATGCTACTTACTATTTTTTTCTGAGCACAATGGTTTATTGTATGCTATTCCTGATTGACGCTATATATGCTAAGTACCTTCCTTGCCAAAAGTAAGACCCTCGATCATGAACCATTAATCACCTGCGGGTGAGCGCGATTATAGTTTATAGGCCTATAGGATTGACCGTCCCATCCCTGTTGACCAGTTAGGCAACACGGGTGTACTGTATATCGAATACCTAGGTATTTGGCAAGATACCTACTGGAGGGCAAATGTTATGATTATGAAATTCCGCGGTTATTGTCGACTTATGCCAGAGTTACTGGTACCTTGGTTAACGCATTGTGTGTCATGAGCTTAGCGAAACAAACGAAAGATATCCTGATTGAATATGTGAAGCTTCCAGATTAAAATTCTTGTGCTCAAACTATTATTTTACTAAACCTATGAATTGCACTCAACCTTTGTGTTGACTTTTTAGCATGTTATCTCAGGTAATTGATTTCTGAAGTGTGCACGAGGAAGGGCTGGAGGTTCCGGATGGCTATCTGTGGGTTGTGTTTTGTTATTTCTATCTAAATTTTTCGCTGCAAACTACTTTATTTTTCCGCTGCAAACTATTTTATTATCCGCTGCTTAATGTGTTAAGAGTCTTTTGAACTCTAATGGTTGAACTTTGTATTTGAATGTGGTATTTTATTAAAACGTCTCGTTATGAGATCGTTTATCTATGATTTTGACTCACTACCCCTCGAGTAATACCCCTAACTATGTTCCGCTGCCATATTCCGAGTTGGGGGTGTTACAGTAGCAGTCTGCCAAAACTGTTTGGTTTAAGAACTATAGATAGTTGGATTCACTGTGAGAGCATACCTGATGTGGCTAGCATTAAGAAAATCCAATATCTGATGAAACCTATGACTTCCCTCTGTTTTCTCCAAGAATGCAGCCATGTTATGTTTAACACAAAAAGCCAAATGCGCCATTGAGATTGAGAAAAGTTGGATCAGAGTGCTGGGTTATGTGTTTTGAAGAGAGAAAGTGTGTTTGGTAAAGCCAATTGAGATTATATAAAGAACACTTAGGGTTTCGATTGGACCAACTTGAATAAATCTTTTCGGTATCGAAAAAACTCTTTTAAGTTAAAGAAATTATGTGAATTATCCAATTTAGGAAACCTATAAGCAAAGTAAGTAACAAAAATCTCTCAATGGCTATATTTAAAAAAAACGGTTACTCCCAAACAGCACTAACGGTTACCCAGCAGTACTAAGTTTTAGCCTAGCAGTACAAACTTTTGACTAGCAGTACTAACTTTTTACAAAAACTTTTTCTCGGCCTTATTAACTCAATTTTCTTTCAAAACCAATACTGCACTCAAACTTTGGAAGGGATTAAGTGTAAAGGAAGACACTTAATCATTTCCGGTTACATTTAACCTCTGGTTGTGTGAGAACCAATGATTTTAATATAAATATTGTCTGTGGTCAGATAAACTCATTAAAAGAGCCTTCTTGACAGGGTTTCCAGCTCGTGTCAGATGTTACCTCTAACAAAAATGTATTAGATTCACTTTTGCTCGTTGTTCTCTAAACCAGATGTCCTTAGACTAACACACTATAAATTGATAGAATGGTAAAGAGTGAGTTAGCTCAGTTACTATCTGACTAACTAAAGACCATCAATTCATGTTCAGTATAAGTTGATTTCAAGAAAAAGATTTTAAAGAACCTCCCAACTCAGGTGTTAACCCTTGTCAAGTGATCCCCAAACCTTCTCTATCATGAATCAGTTACACCAGTATTAAGCAACAACGTAACATTCAACAAGCCACTTTTTCTTCTTACACAACTGCTTGCTTATCCTGCAAATGTTAGTCTAAAACAAAGAAAACATAAACCAGAGCATTTCCTTCATAACAGAGTTAATTTTGACTAACAGTTTGCACTTAGCAGTACTAGTTTGCACTAGCAATATTAAATCAATAGTCTAGCAGTATTAACATCTAACAGTACTAATCCTTTACGAAACTTCACAAAGACACAAAGAGATTAAAACTTTATGGATTTAGCATTCCAATACTTGCAACTAAGTACTGAAACCTTCTAACATTAAGACCTTTTGTAAGTAAATCTGCAAAATTGTTATCTGTGTGTATTTTAACAACTTGAATTAACTTTTGTCATTGCAGTCTCTTATAAAATGATGTCTAATCTCTATGTGTTTTGTTTTAGAGTGTAAAGCAGGAGTTCTAATAATACATATAGAACTGTTATTGTCAATGAAAATAATGGTGTGCATAAAATTATACCCATAGTCCAGCATTTGATTCTGAATCCAGAGTACGTGTCCATAGCAACTAGCAGCAGCCACATATTCAGCTTTAGTTGTAGAATTGGCAACCACAGTTTGCTTCTTACACTGCCATGAAATCAATCTGCATCCTAGGAACTGAGAACCACATGTTGTTGACTTCCTATCTAAACTTGCACTAGCATAGTTACTATCACTATATGCCAACAGATAAAATGGAGAATCTCCAGGATACCAAAGGCCTAATTTAGGTTGGCCTTTGAGATACCTAAAAATCCTTTTCACAGCATGTAAGTGTGAAACCTTAGGTGTGACTTGAAACCTTGCACATGCACATGCTAGGATGACTTGACACACGATTAAGGTGGTTAAACCTTCTAACTTTGTGTGTATGATATGTTGTGTTAAAATGATTAAGTGCGCGGAATTCACTCAACCAAACTTAGAAGGTTGTGTATGTTATGGAAATGGAATTGTTATGTTTGTTAGTTAGCAATGAACACATATAAAGATTATCACCAAACGATTCAATATTATTAAAGATAATAATACGAGTGACCTTGAAATATCACTAGGGTTACAACCTTGAATCCTTTTTTTTTTTATCACTTGTGATATATTTGTGTTTGTTCTAACAGTTATGCATGTTCTAACGTATGCATGGACTAACTCTTAATATTTTCTTTATTTTTCACACACACTTAATATCACTAGTCTAAGATCTCTTTTATAGTCAAAAGATCTTTACAAATTGCTTAAAGTCTTGACCGACTTACTTGGTTAACTTATCCTATTGAGTGTCAGTACATCAGATACAACATGTATCTATGTATACAACTTGTTAACTAAGCACATGGAGAAAGATATTATCTACCGTATATTGTTGACCAAAATACAATAAATATCTTTTCGATCTTATCCTTCTATCAGCAGAGTTGTTCATTATCAGCAGGAACAATCTATCGCTATCAGCAGAATCATCAGCAGAGTTGTTAAGCCTATCAGCAGAGTGAAATGCTCTATCAGCAGAATCAACATCATCAGCAGAAACCGTTTTGCACTATCAGCAGAATTATACTTAGAGTAGAATTCGATATTAAACATCTTGAATATTTAATTCCCAACAATCCTCCCCTAAACATGTGAATCCTTTCAAACATGTTTCTGAATTAAATCTTCTGAATTAAATCTTGGATTGAAGATCTTTCAAACACTTATGTTCTTCAAGATTGAATATCTTCTCAGTAATTCATCTACTTTGCTCTTCTTTGACTTTAGCAATATTAAAACATATTGAACCTATCTTGGACTAAAAGATGGTGCAATTTCCTTGGATGGAGGAATTATAAGAGGCAATGATGCTGTGTATCTTGGATGCTTGTTTCAACAAGTGAAATCATCTAACCAGCATGTCTTTGAAGTGAAATTGAAACCTTTCTTCGTTTGATCTAGATAGAACTTTCTCCTTTGGAATGTTCTTGTTATTTTCAACCTCCTCATCATCTTGTATGCTCTTGTCTTCTCCTTCCATATATTGTATCATCTTCCTTTTCTGGGCCATTATTTCCTCCCCTGAGATTGTTACCTCCCCTGAAGCAAATAACTTTTGTTTCATCCTCCCCTTGTTTGGAAGATCTCACTATGTACCTTTGACTGATCTATCAATGTGAACTTGTTGTCAGACAATATTGTACATGAAGCCATCAATTCCTTAAGAGTTTAAGTTACTGCCCTCATCACTTCTAGGTGTGTTAACTCCTATGAGAGGTGATTCATTGGACATTTGACTCTTGGTCCATCAATGGATGGTTTTTGTGAGTCCCTTTGAAAAATCCTTTTTTAAGAAACTTTTGCCTTAGCAGTATGTTCATGATTTTAGAATTGAAAAATCATACTGCTTCCAACCATTTTGAAAGGACTAAGTGTATAACAGACACTCAATCATAATTTCGGTTTAAAGCAACCTCTGGTTGTGTGAGAACCAATATTTTTTAGTTATAAATAACTGCCTGTGTAAAGATAAATCTATTCAAAAGATTTTCTTGACAGGGTTTCCAGCTCGTGGCATTTGTTACCTCTAACACAAGTGTTAGATTCACTTTTGCTCGCTGTTCTTTCTATCAGATGTCCTCAGACTTGCACATTATACTTAAAAGTATAAAATGATAGAAAGTGAGTTGTATCAGTTACTATCTGATCAACTAAGTCATCAATTCAATGTGAAATATCATAACTAGATTTCAAGAAAGAAGTTTTAAGGAGCTTTAAAGTCCCAAACTCAGTCCATCATAAACCTATTATGGTCAGCAGCTAATATCTCAATCCTGCTGTTTCCATTTCACTTGAAACATCCTTTGTGTTTATATATTCATACCTGAAATTGTTAGACTAAAACCAAAAGAACAATGTACAAAGTACTTGTCTTGCATTAGTATAATCATAAGACCAACTATATGAATAACACAATTTTAATTTTGTACTAGCAGCACCTTGTGTGCTGTAGCAGTACCTTATGATATATTAGCAGTACCGTATGAATCAGTAGCAACAACAAAAATTTATTTACATAAACACATTATTTGAAAAATTTAAAGATTAAGCATTCCAATACTTGCTACCAAGTACTGAAACCTTGAAACATCAAAAGCTTTTGTTAGCAGATCTGCAAAATTATGTTCTGAAGCAATTTTAAGAACTTGAATTAATCTTTTCTCATTGCAGTCTCTTATAAAGTGATGTCTAATTTCAATGTGTTTTGTTTTAGAATGTTGCACTGGATTTTTAATAATACAAATTGTACTACTATTATCAATATGAATAACAGTGTTTAAGAAATTGTACCCATAATCAAGGAGTTGGTTTTGAAGCCATAGAACTTGACTAGAGCAACTTGCAGTAGCTATGTATTCAGCTTCAGTTGTTGAATTTGCCACACTTGTTTGCTTTTTACACTGCCATGAGACAAGTCTACACCCAAGGAATTGACATCCTCCAGTTGTTGACTTTCTGTCCAAGCTAGCACCAGCATAATCACTATCCGAATATGCTACCAAGTCAAAAGGAGATTCCTTTGAATACCATAGACCCAACCTTGGTTGACCCTTGAGATATCTAAAAATTCTCTTGACTGCAGTTAAATGAGAAACCTTTGGAGTAACTTGAAATCTTGCACAAACACAAACAGGAAACATGATATCAGGTCTAGATGATGTAAGATACATCAAAGAGCCTATCATAGATCTGTAATTGTGTACATCTACATTCTCTCCATCTTCATCTTTCAGAAGGTGCTTCTCAGAATCCATTGGTGTGCTTGCTATTTTTGAATCAGCAAATTGAAATTTTCTAAGTATCTCTGCAACATATTTGTCTTGACTAATAAATATGCCTTCAGATGATTGCTTAACTTGCAAACCCAAAAAGAATGTAAGTTCTCCCATAGAACTCATCTGAAACTTATCTTTCATAAGCTTCTCAAACTCTAAACACATTTCTTTCCTAGTAGATCCAAAGATAATGTCATCCACATACACCTGCACTAACAGAAGATCCTTCTTGTGCTGTTTGATGAAAAGTGTCTGATCAATCTTTCCTCTTTGAAATCCATTTTCTAATAAGTAGGAAGCTAGTGTTGCATACCAAGCTCTTGGTGCCTGATGAAGGCCATAGAGAGCTTTCACTACTCTGTACACTTTGTTTGGATGTAATGGATCAATGAAGCCAGGAGGTTGTGAAACATATACCTCTTCTCCAATTTCACCATATAAAAATGCACTCTTGACATCCATTTGGTAGACTGTGAAGCCTAAAAATGAAGCATAAGCTAGAAACAGCCTAATTGCCTCAATCCTTGCTACTGGAGCATAAACTTCATCATAATCTATCCCTTCTTCTTGTGTGTACCCTTGTGCTACTAATCTAGCCTTATTCTTGATCACAATTCCTCTTTCATCCCTTTTGTTCTTAAAAACCCATCTAGTGCCAATTACCTTCACACCTGTAGGTAAATCAACTAGCACCCAAACCTTTTGAATCTTGAACTGAAGAAGCTCTTCTTGCATAGCCTCTAACCAGCTTGAATCATCTAGGGCTGTAAGAATATTCTTTGGTTCAGCTTGTGAGAGAAAACATACAAACAAACAAGAGTTTAAAAGCTCATGTTGTTTTGAAGCATAAAGGGCATCAAGAAGCCCTTGTTGGTCTGAAGACTTCAATTGTTGTCTTGTCTTCACACCTGACTGTATATCTCCAATCACATGATCCAGGGAATGAACTTTGTGAATTCTTGATTGTGGTGTAGTAGGAACTTGATAATTTGATGGAAGATTGTTGTAATCCACCTCATTATCTGAGAATTCTGCCTCTTTTGTTTCTGAAGGGCCAGCAGCAGAGTCATTTGGCCAAACAGCAGAATCAGATAGCTTATCAGCAGAGTCATCAGCAGAAACAGATACACTACCTGCAGCAACAGAAATACTACCAGCAGAAACACTTTGTTGTTCCTGAGTTCCATACTCTTTACGTTCATCTTCAACACTTTCTTTAGCTTTGCTAGAAGAAGGTTCATCAGTTGTCGAAGTTGATTCCACAATTTTACTTGACCATATTGGCATTATCACATAATCTTGATCTTTCTCTAACTCTGCCTCATTTGTTGTATTTGAACCTGCAAAATCATTAGTTTCTACAACAAAAGGCACATAATTCATTGAATTTGTTAGATATTCCAGATCAAATAGCCATTTTGGTCCTTGACCTTCTACATTGGATTTGTTTTCTAAAAACTCCACATGTAGATTTTCTTTTACTATTTCTTTTCTTGTGTTGTAAACTCTAAAAGCTTTGCTATTAAGAGAATAACCAACAAAGAAACCTTCATCTGCCTTACCATCGAATTTTCCTAAATGGTCTAAGGTATTGAGAATTGTCACATGACATCCAAAAGGTCTAAGAAATCCTATTGCAGGAGTTCTACCATTAAAAAGTTCATATGATGTCTTATTGTGAGGCTGCACAACTAAAACTCTATTTTGAACATAACAAGCAGTGTTGACTGCCTCTGCCCAAAAGTTTATTGGTAGCTTAGAATCAGCTAACATTGTTCTAGCAGCTTCAATTAGTGTTCTATTCTTTCTTTCAGCTACACCATTCTGTTGTGGTGTTCTAGCAACACTAAATTCTCTCTTAATACCTTTTTCTTTGCAGAAATCATCCATAACTCTATTCTTAAACTCTGTCCCATTATCACTTCTAATGACTTTCACTTTCTTGCTTACTTGGTTTTCTATCTGAGTAATGAAGTCCTTAAGGATGCTTGATGTTTCATCCTTAGTGGCTAAAAAGAAAACCCATGTAAATCTACTATAGTCATCAGTAATAACTAGACAATATCTCTTATGCATTATGCTCATCACTGAAACAGGTCCAAATAAGTCCATATGAAGCATAAACAAAGACTGATTGATAGAGTTAAAAATTTTGGGCTTACAAGTGGCTTTGTGTTGTTTGCCTTTTAGACAAGCAATGCATGTTTGATCATTTTCAAATCTTTTGTGAGGTAAACCTCTTACCAAACCATTCTTAACAATTTTATTTATGGTTTTGAAGTTAATATGACCAAGCCTTCTATGCCATTTCATTGATTCTTCCAATGTGGCCTTTGCAACAAGACAAGTTAAATTCTTTTTAGGAATAATATTCTTCATGTCTACACTGTACATATTGCCCTTTCTAGGAATTCTAAGAAGTACTTGACTTTCATCAGGCATCTTAAAATCAGGAGAAAGTACAAGACATTCAGTCTCATAGAAAAGAACATTATTCTTTTTGTCACACATTTGTGAAACACTAAAAAGATTATAATTTAGCTCTTTTACATAGTACACATCTTCAAAATCTAAATTTCCGGTTTTGATTGTACCTTTACCAGAAATTTTCCCACGAACACCCCCTCCAAAGGTAACATATCCTCCATTGAAAGCTTCAAAATCTGAGAGATAAGATATGTTGCCTGTCATGTGCCTAGAACATCCACTATCTGAGTATCCTTGATCCTCTTCCTGATCATATGAATGTCCCTGCACATGATTATGAATAAGAGTGTTAGTTTCTTTTGGGGATCCAAGCCATTACTGACTTGGATCTGCCTCTTGCATCAATGTAATTGAATCTTTTAAGAATAGTTGATGCAACATTGGATTTATGAATCCAACATGCTGAGGCCTTAACAGCATTTGCCCTTTTTCCCTTATCAGCAGAGTGAACCACACACTTATCAGCAGAATCTGCTAACTTTGTAGTTCTACCCTTTGGTTTCCAAATTTGTTTATGGACCACTGATTTTGATTGAATGGGACTTAGAACAGTTGTAGGTGCATGTTTGAAAAATGTTTTTGCACCCTTAGCTGTTGATTTTGGGTTAATAGTCATAAATGGTCGAGCAGCAAAATAAAATTTGCTATCAGCAGGATCATTTGGTCTATCAGCAGAATCAGATTTTGAGATAGACTTGCTTTTGACTACTCTGGGGTTTGATTTCTTAGAACTAGAGTGAAAGTGAGATTTAGTTGTCTGCCTTTTGAGATTCACTCTATGGTTTTCATACCCAGATACCCATTGGTTGCAGAAAGCTGCAAGATGGTCAAAACTACCACATGTATAACAAGCTTTATTATAAAAAGCAAAGTCATCACCTAATTGGTTAGACTTGAGGTTGTTCCAATTCCTTTGGTTACCTCTGGGCTTGTTGGTGGTTCTGTATTGTTCACAATATCTAACTGGTTGCCTAACATGCTTAATGTTTGTAGAGGCCTATCAGTATTGTGTTTGACTACCTTAGGAACACTTGTTCCTACTTTCTTAACCACTTCAGGTTTAGACATAACCTGTTGTTCTTCATCATCACTATCAGTTGTACAATTTTCAACAACTATAGCATCTCCTTTCTTAGCAAAGGACACCTTGTCCTGATAATGTAAAGTTTTATCTAAACTTTTACTTATCTTTGCTACCTTAAGACTCTTACTAGTCTTAGAACCATATTCCATGATTGGTTCTTGGAACTCAGCTAAGCCTGTATGTGCTAGGTCAACACCTGGAGGTGAAGGAACACCTCTATATGGTGGAGGAACAGTTTTGTAACCTACACCTGAATTAGCTTTATCAATTACCTGAGCTTCCCAAATCTTATTCATTCCTTCCGAGGCATGTGCTAGAGTATCTATAGTTACCTTAACATTTTCTTTTTCAGTTTTGACTTTAGATAACTGTCTACTTTGATCATTAAGTAGTTCATCTCTAAATGCTATTCCTCTTTTTAAAGCATTTAAGTCATCAGTAAACGTAGATTCATTCCTTTTATAATGAAGAATCTGTTTTTCTAGAACTCCTACACACCTCTTGTGATTAGCTAAATTATGAAGGGCATCAATTAACTCTTCTCTAAAAGCATCAAATCTTTTTTTAATGTCTTCATAATTTTTAAGATTAGGACATGAATGAGAACAAGTAGGAATAGTATCTACCTCTGAATCAGAAGAAGCCATTAGAGCAAATTCAGTGGCCATAAGAGCAGCATTTGGTGGTGCATCTTCTTCAGTAGCCATAGAGCTCCAATCATATCCAATACCATCAATAGCCAGCATAGCCTTCGGCTCTTCCACCAGTACTTCCTTATTCCTTTCTTGTTTATACCAAGTGTTCCTATTATCCTGCTTCCTTGGGCTTCTACATTCTTTAGCAAAATGTCCCAACCTATGACAGTTAAAACATTCTACTTTCTTCTTATCGAACCCAGCAGTATCATTACCATTTATGGTAATTTGCTTTCCAGTTTTCTGCCAAAACTTCTTAGCCCTCATGCTAAGTAAAGCAACTTGCCACTTAATATCCATCTCTTCCAAATCATCACCATCAACCTGCTCAAGGTCTTCATGATTTAAAGGAGAACCACTAGCTTGACTGGTTATAAAGGCATAAAATGTTGGATCACTAAGTCCAGCAATATCCTTTTGTACACTAGTAGAAGGACCACCATAAGTAACATTAGAAACACTTTCAACTTCATCTACCTCTTCTGTATGACTAACACTAGGAACTGATAGGAGTGCAACATTCCCAGAACTAGTACCATAATTTCCACCTCTCTTTAGACTTTGTTCAACAATTTTGAAGTTGTTGAACAAATCATTGAGCTTCATTGTTTCAATTTCTGGCTTGTTCATCCAGACAATAACTTGAGTATGGAATTCACTAGGTAGACTTTTCAAGAACTTCATGTTGAGATCTTCCCTCTCAGTCTCAACACCCAACACAGCTAACTGACTTACAAGCTTGTGTAGTCTTGAAAATAGTTTGTCAAGAGACTCATTACTAAAAGCAGTAAAGTTTTCAAATTGGTGCTTTAGTAAAGTCTTCTGTGTCTTTTTGGTAGTTTCATTACCACCAAACCATGCACAAATCTCTTCAAAAAGAGTTTTTGCATCAAGATATTTGTTAAAAGATAGCATTTGCTCACCAGGAATGGTCATAAGCAACAAGTTTCGTGCTTTCTGATCATTTCTCTTTTGTATCTTTTCATCATTGGAGACTGGTCCAGTATTCCTTTTTCTTACTGTCTTCCCTTCAACAAGAACATCTGAATAGCCTAAAGTGAAGGAATCACCATACTGAATTATGTCCCAAAGAGCATAATCTTGAACCATGAAATATTGCTCAACTCTTATCCTCCATAACTCAAACTCATTGGGTTTGATCATGGGCAACTTTGCAGCAACATTTGTTTGAACATCTTGTACATCCATTTCTTGTTTCTTCTAAAAACAACAATATCAACTCAAGCTCTGATACCACTTGCTAGGATGACTTGACACACGATTAAGGTGGTTAAACCTTCTAACTTTGTGTGTATGATATGTTGTGTTAAAATGATTAAGTGCGCGGAATTCACTCAACCAAACTTAGAAGGTTGTGTATGTTATGGAAATGGAATTGTTATGTTTGTTAGTTAGCAATGAACACATATAAAGATTATCACCAAACGATTCAATATTATTAAAGATAATAATACGAGTGACCTTGAAATATCACTAGGGTTACAACCTTGAATCCTTTTTTTTTTTATCACTTGTGATATATTTGTGTTTGTTCTAACAGTTATGCATGTTCTAACGTATGCATGGACTAACTCTTAATACTTCTTTATTTTTCACACACACTTAATATCACTAGTCTAAGATCTCTTTTATAGTCAAAAGATCTTTACAAATTGCTTAAAGTCTTGACCGACTTACTTGGTTAACTTATCCTATTGAGTGTCAGTACATCAGATACAACATGTATCTATGTATACAACTTGTTAACTAAGCACATGGAGAAAGATATTATCTACCGTATATTGTTGACCAAAATACAATAAATATCTTTTCGATCTTATCCTTCTATCAGCAGAGTTGTTCATTATCAGCAGGAACAATCTATCGCTATCAGCAGAATCATCAGCAGAGTTGTTAAGCCTATCAGCAGAGTGAAATGCTCTATCAGCAGAATCAACATCATCAGCAGAAACCGTTTTGCACTATCAGCAGAATTATACTTAGAGTAGAATTCGATATTAAACATCTTGAATATTTAATTCCCAACACTTGCACATGCACATACTGCAAACATAATATCTGGTCTAGATGATGTAAGATACATCAATGATCCAATCATTGACCTGTAGAGATGAACATCAACATCATCACCATCTGAGTCTTTGAGCAAAGGTTTGTCTGGATCCATTGGGGTGCTAGCTGTATTGACATCAGTATACACAAATTTCTTCAAGATATCAACTACATATTTATCCTAACTGATAAATATACCATCTTCCTTTTGCTTGACTTGCAACCCTAAGAAGAAATTTAGTTCTCCCATGGAACTCATTTGAAACTTGTCATGCATTAGTTTCTCAAACTCATTACACATCTCCTTCTTTGTAGAGCCAAAAATAATGTCATCAACATAGACCTGGACAAGCAAAATATCCCCTTTTTGCCTCTTGATAAACAATGTCTGATCTATCTTACCTCTGTGAAACCCATTGTCCAATAAATACTTGGCCTAGGTTTCATACCAGGCTCTTGGAGCTTGATGCAAACCATAAAGTGCCTTCACCACCTTGTAGACTTTGTTTGGATAGTCAGGATCTTCAAACCCAAGTGGTTGAATAACATAAACCTCTTCATCAATTGTACCATACAGGAAAGCACTCTTCACATCCATCTAATACATCATGAATCCCATAAAAGAAGCATAAGCTAAGAACAACCTTATTGCCTCAATTCTTGCTACAGGGGCAAAAACTCCATCATAGTCTATGTCTTCTTCTTGAGTATAACCCTGTGCAACCAGCCTTGCTTTATTTCTAATGACAATTCCTCTCTCATCTTTCTTGTTTCTGAACACCCATTTTGTACCAATTGCCCACTTACCCTTAGGCAAATCTACTAGAACCCAAACTTTTTGAAGCATAAACTTTAAAAGCTCTTCTTGCATTGCTTCGACCCAGGATGGGTCACTTAGAGCTTTGGCAATTTTCTTGGGTTCTTCTTGAGATAGGAAACAAGCAAATAAACAAGTATGAAGGTATTCATGAGTTTTCCCTTCATAAACAACACTTATAAAACCTTGTTCATTTGTATCCTTTGTCATTGTCATTCTTCTTGTCTTTACACCAGACTGTACATCACCAATCACAAGATCTAGTGAATGATCTTTGTGAATTATTGTATTTGGAGTTGTAGGAGCTAGATAAGTGTTAGGCATGTTGTTCAGATCCACTTCATCATCAGAATCAGCAACAGTAGTAACTGTTGGGCTAGTAGTATTATCATTTTGCCCAGCAGTACTAACATCATTAGTACTGTTTTTAGGATTCTCTTGATCATCAACTCCACTTTCTTTATATCCATCTTCAAAACCCTTCTTTTCAACATCATTAGAAGGTTGTGATTCATCATTGCCAACATCCTTTGAAGATAAATCAAACAGTGAACCATCTTTCCACAATGGCATCATAAAGTAGTCTTGGCTAGATCCTGTCTCCATGCTAGATTGACCTGCATCAAAACTATCTTTGGTACCTGCAAAATCATTAGAGTTTGTACCTGCAACAACTGGCACATAATTCATTGATTCTGTTAGCACATCAATATCAAATAGCCACTTAGGACCTTCTCCTGCAACACTTGTCTTATTCTCTAAGAATTCCACATGCAAGTTTTCTTCTACCTTCCTGGTTCTAATGTTGTATACCCTAAAAGCCTTACTATTCATAGAGTAACCAACAAAGAATCCATCATCAGACTTTCCATCAAACTTGCCCAAATGATCTAAGGTATTCAGAATTGTAACATGACATCCAAATGGTCTCATGAAGCTTAGAGCAGGTGTTCTACCTGTAAAGAGTTCATAAGATGTCTTGTTGTGAGGTTTGACTACTAATACCCTGTTCTGAACATAGCAAGCAGCATTAACTGCTTCAGCCCAAAATGTAGTAGGTAACTTATTGTCTGCTAACATTGTTCTAGCTGCCTCAATCAGTGTCCTATTTCGCCTCTTGATGAGGCGAAAAGTGTACCGCTTTTAAGGGGTCATTTAAGCCCGAAATCGTATTTATTTGATCAAATATTGCCCTAAATCGTTCCTTTTGTCATTTTAGGTACTTTTGAGGAGAAATCTGGAAAAGGAGGCATTTTGGACGTTTTTGGAGCATTAAAGTGAAGAATACGACAAAGTCTCAAAATCGGCTGAAATTTACCTTTGACGGCGTCATAATCATCTCTTGACGGCGTCATGCCTTGGCAAGAAAAGTGGGATGTGAAATTTACTCATGACGGGCCAGTGAGTTAGCATGAGAATTCTGACGGCGTCACGCTTTAACTAAATCAAGGGCGTCACGGCTTAAATCATAAGGGGACGGCGTCACGTTCATGATCCGACGGCGTCAAGCCTTGATAGGCCAGAATGGATTTTTGAAGAGCTAAAGAGGGACGGCGTCAAGAAGGTCACCCGGGAACCCTAAAAGCGGCGAGGTGACGGCGTCACACTCCATAAGGTGACGCCGTCAGATCCAAAAATCTATATATAGTTTTCTAATCTTTTGTCATAAGGGAGAGCTTAGTGTGTGGAATTTTGGGATAAAACCCTAAGACGATTTTAGCTACTTTTTCAGGGCTTTTTGCCTTGAGATCTTCCATGTTTCATTGAAAGATAAGTTATCAATTAATCATTCAATATGTCTATGTGTTGTTTGATTCTATCTTATGCTTGTCTTTTGTTTAACATGTTAGGCTAATTTTATCTTGTGTTTGCTTAGATCTAATGAAACTTAGCTATTGATTATTGGTTGTTAGTGTGTTGTTAGTTGTATTGGATGATTGTTTATCTATGTTAGGCTTAAGAAAACTGGCTAACTTCCTATTCGGTAACTTGCTTGAACGTCTTAAGAAACATGAACCAAACGCGTACTAAAGGTTTTTATGGTTGTATTTAATGCACAAGCGAATTCTAGTGATCCCATGTTAGGAGCTTCCTAGCCGGCTCGACATAGGAGTGAAGTAGGAGCTTGTAGAGTTGGGGAAGTAAGTACGCCACCCCACGAATGGTATTAAGGAATACACCCGTCATCCACGCGACTAATACACACTAATTAACCGGTAAAAGATAGTTAGGGAGTAAGGAAATCTAAGTAAACACATTTCTCTACACATAAGTTTCTCACCACATTTCATTTGTGTTATTTTATTTTATTTGCATTCGTAGTCATTTGGGTTAGTTGACTAGCAACTAATTCCGCCCACTCCTTCAAACCCGAGATTTTACTTGCTTTCATAAAATTATAAAAACATAAAAAGAATCTTCCTCAACCCTTAGACCTAATTAGAGTAGCCTTTCATACCTAACGAACACTATTCCCTGTGGAGAACGATCAATCCCCCGTACTTACCACTACACTATACTACATCGGTCAGGTACACTGCCTGGTGGGGTTGTACGCCTCTTGAGATCCCTCGAGAGGTAAAACCTGTTGTAAGGTTACAAAACCACGCAATCAAGTTTTTGGCGCCGCTGCCGGGGAATAGTTATTGTTTAGGTTGAATTTTTATTTCTATTAGGTCTACTCACTAGATTCCTTTCTAGTGAGATTTTTATTTTATTTTTCTAGGTTTTCTTTAGTCTATCTATTTTCTTCGTGTCTTTGTTCGTAACCATACCGTCCGACATCATGGAAGATGGTAATATCCTTAACCCACACAACCCACCACCACAACAACCACAACCACCTCCTAGAGCCCGTACTTTAGGAGAGTATTCCCGTCCTAGCCACCATGGCTATCGAAACACCATTGAGCTCACTCAAGGAGCCAATATCACACCCTTGCGATCCGACACCATCCGGTTGGTGCAAAGTGGATGCGCATTCCATGGACTTCGTTCTGAAGATCCTAATCAACATCTCAAGGACTTTCTTAAAATCGTTGATTCTATAGACCTTGATGTTGCCACTCGAGAGACGACCCGATTGCGTCTCTTCCAATTCTCTCTGCGGGACCAAGCTAGTCAGTGGCTAGAACGTCAACCCGCAGGATCCATCACCTCTTGGGATGATCTCACCACTCGTTTCCTTGCTCAGTTTTTCCCACCGGGAAGAACTACCAAGCTAAGGAATGATATCTTGATGTTCCAACAACGTCAAGGCGAAACTCTCTACGAGGCATGGACTCGATTCAAGGACTTACTCCAAAAAGTCCCTCACCATGGCATAGAACTTTGGCTCCAAGTCCAAATCTTCTATGACCATATCAATCTCTCCACGAGGCAAACCATTGACCAAGCGGCCGGTGGCAAGCTACGTGATCTAAGTGCGGAACAATCATGGGCTCTCCTAGAGGATCTTGCTCTTTATGACAACGAAAGTTGGAGTGATCCCCGTGATTTGAATAAAACGGTCAAGGCAATATCTTTGCCTTCTAACAATTCAAGCACTTCCGACCGTAGGATCATAGAACTTGAAGACCAAGTCAAGTTCCTCATGAAATCCTACGAGGCTCCTAAACCTTCAAGCCAAGTGAACAAAATCACTTCTTCATGTGAATTATGTAGTGGTCCCCACGACACTCGTGATTGCATGGAACTCCCCGAACAAGCTTTTGTGGACTACGCATCCTCGCGTACCGACGGAGCGGGAGACAAGTGGTACACTTTCAAACCCGAGCCAAACCCCTACGGTGATTCATACAACCCCTCATGGAAAAATCACCCGAACCTTAGGTGGAGACAAAACCAAAACTCACAACAAACCAATTCTTCCAACCCACCTAATCGTTTCCAATCAAGCGGTTCCAACTCGAACCGTACTTTCAACAACAATCCTTCCGGCAATGGTAGTACCAATAACTTTGAAGGATTGATTTCCCAATTTATGGCATCTCAAGAAGCTCGGATAGCTAGATTCGAGACCGAATTCAATCAACAACAGACGGAGATGACCAATAAAATTGACAACTTGTTGAAAGCTCTCCATAACCAAGTGTTATCACCTCCACATAAGGACGCTAGGAACACAAATAGCGGACCCCAAGTCAAAGACCCTTCTTCATCCAAACATGTCCACTTCGTCAACGTTGTCACTATTAAACCAATCGATAGGAGCATGGAAGAAAGTGACAAGAATGAGGGTAGGATAGAAAGTGAACCTAAGGATGAGGATAGGAAAGTCGAGGTTGATAAGGAAGTTAGGACAAGTGTGATTGAGGAAGTAGATAATGATGAGGACTACTTCAATAAGCTACCCACTAAGGAAGAGCGCGCATATCATACAAACTTATTCGATGACCCCGAGACACCATACTTCCTAGGTAGACCAATCATAGAAATAGGCGACCCTTCTAATCTCAACATACCATGCAACATCGGACATCTACATGTGTGGAAAGCTTACATCGACCTTAGATCACCCATAAACATCATGACTAGAGCCCACTACAACTTGATAATGAAGAATCAACTTGGGTATAGGATGTTCCCTGACAAGGGTTGGATGAGTAACTTCACGGGAAGAGTTAAGGGATTACCGGTTTATGTAGGAAACTTCACCTATGTCACCGACTTTGTAATTGTAGAAGATATCCGCCCAATAGTCGATGCATCCTTGACTCAAGTGGTTTTTGGAAAACCATTTGTTGAGGTCTCTAGAATGACTTATGAACCTTCCTTAGGGATAGTTAGATTTAAGGATGAGACCGATGAAGTAAGCTACCAAATGCCATATAAGATAGAACAATTCCAACACTTGTCAAATGTTGAGAAGGAGCTTAAGCAAGCGGTCTACTATAGGAATGATGAGGATAGAAGTAAAGGAGTAGACTATGTTATGGAAAGGATATTCGGTTTCTACAAGGATTGTTTGAAATTAGGACCGGAATATAAAACCGGGAAGGAGAATGGCCTAGGAACCGTGACCGATGATGGAGTCACGTAATGTACGTGACTTTGAGTCTAGCTACAAGACTCGTTAATAAAGAAAAGCGCTTCTTGGGAGGCAACCCAAGCTTTATTTGCTTTATTTGCTTTGTGTGTTTGTTTATTTATTTGTTTGATTTTATTTTCCGTATATGTGTTTAATTTTTATTATTATTGATTCATGTTAAAAACTAAATTGTGAAAATGCTTTATGTTGTTTTTAACTTCGTCTTAACTACATATAAAGGTATTTTGCAAAAGTTAAGTGTAAGGGAAATCTAAATCGGTTTATTAGAACACAAATGAACATGAATCATAATAATAATAAATTAACATACATATTCGTATTTGTTTGAGTCAAATGCTTGTATCGAGTCATAGTGATGTTTTGCAGGATTTCCAGGAAGTAAGGTAAAGGTTTTTCCAGAAATTTTCCGGAAACTTAAAATGAAAATTTTTGTCAGGTAATTTCTGACGGCGTCAGGGGTTATAACCTGACGGCGTCAGATTTAATTTCCAGAAATTTTTGAAAGTTTTGTTTTCATAAAAAGTTTTTATTTAAAATCTCCAACTTATAATCTCCAGGAATCTGCAAAATTATCATTCCACAAGCATTATATCCTTATATATAGATTTTATCCCGCCGATGTTATGCAGGTTTTCGTGTTTGTTTTCTCAGGTTAACAGGTTATTTTGGACAAGGAAATGTTTATGGAACCAAGCTTATGGCGATGCATTAGTCATGGAGCTTCAACATTCTCTTTGGAGGAAGATTTAACCGTGTGATTTCACTATCCAACGAGCGAATCAGGGGAGTATTTGATTTCATTCTTTTACTTTTTGCTTTTACATCTTGTTATTTGAACATTGGGGACAATGTTCATCTTAAGTGTAAGGGGAGGGTAAAAGTACGATTTTAGAATACAATTGCGCTTGATTTTTGTTTGTTTAATAATAGATGTGTAATAAAACTGAGAGAAATACTTGATCAGGGTAATTTTAGTGCCAAATTTAAAATTTTTTACAACATATAGGAGTGAAACTTTGATCTTAATGAGCGTCTCATGGATAGGAGTTATATGACTAGCACAAAAACCGTACCACTAAAAAATTTTTCCACCCCAAATATGTGAGGTTCGCCCCTAGAATTGGTAGGAAAAGCATTTATGCTATGATGTGTGTACCGGTTGCACTTAGATTCTAGAACTTGCGTTAGGACCATTCCAAGGCCACAAGTGAGACTACATTCGTGTAGTTAGATTTACTACATGATAAGAGGCATTAGGATTAACCCATTGTTTTACACCTGTGTTTTTGTTATAATTACTTTGGCTACATTGGTCAAGTAATTCTCCCACACCCTTTGCGTTGTACCCATTTTTGGTACACGATACCCCTAGTACACCCCTCAAAGCCTATCTTTTCGTTTCGACCTTTAAGCATTTTACTTAAAGGAAGAATTTGTTTACACCCCACTTAAATGTACACCCAAATCGCCTTAGCCTACCTTGTGTGCACTCATCTTTAGTGCATTATTGTTACAACATTTGTTTAAACCCAAGTTAATTATCTAATTGATTACATGGTTGCTAAGTCGAGTCATATCCTTGTACATATTGTTTTGGGACGATTGGGACTCATGGGTAAAGTACTAGTATAATGGAGTAATGGGGAAGAACATCATTTATTACCCCCATATGTGCTAAATGTTTTAAAAGTACTCCAAGTGTTTCAATTATCTTAATTCGAGTCATTAGATTAGTATTTGTAAAGTTATGTAAAAATTCAAGTGTAAGGGGAATGCAACGCCCCTATGATGTATTATTTTGGATGGTAGGGTAAAAGTGTATGCAAAAAAAAAAAAAAAAAAAAAAAAAAAATCAAGAAAAACACAAAAAAAATGAGAAAAAATAGAAAAAATAGAAAAAACATACGGACTACCATCCCGTTTCATTTTATGTTTATCTTTATGTTTTTGTTATTTTGTTATTTTGTTTCTAGCTTAAAATTGAGTCTAGTCTTGGCTTAGCAACATTGTATAGTACATGTAATTGATCAAGATCTTTAACTAGCCACCAGTAAAATATCCTTTATCCAACAAAACCGTGTTTTCCTTTTCCCTACACCTAACGTTATAACCCATTTAAAAGCCCTCTTTGATAGTTTATCTTAGGTGCTTACGCCTAGTGGAGGAGGTTTTCGATCCTTTCCCAAGCCTATGGTAATCTATTTGCTATGACAGGTAGTGAGAGATATTTTCCGTTTTCATTTATGAGATTTATTTTGATGACACTTGAGAGATGTGAGTATCTAAACACTACTTGTGAGGTGCTAGTTTGTAATCTCCGTGCTTATTATGATTGAAGTGGAACGATTATTTGTTGTAATTACTTTTATGTTTGCATTAAATGACCCCTAACTTGTATTTTGATTAGAATAAAAGCGCATTTGCTTGAGGACAAGCAAATCTCAAGTGTAAGGGTATTTGATGAGGCGAAAAGTGTACCGCTTTTAAGGGGTCATTTAAGCCCGAAATCGTATTTATTTGATCAAATATTGCCCTAAATCGTTCCTTTTGTCATTTTAGGTACTTTTGAGGAGAAATCTGGAAAAGGAGGCATTTTGGACGTTTTTGGAGCATTAAAGTGAAGAATACGACAAAGTCTCAAAATCGGCTGAAATTTACCTTTGACGGCGTCATAATCATCTCTTGACGGCGTCATGCCTTGGCAAGAAAAGTGGGATGTGAAATTTACTCATGACGGGCCAGTGAGTTAGCATGAGAATTCTGACGGCGTCACGCTTTAACTAAATCAAGGGCGTCACGGCTTAAATCATAAGGGGACGGCGTCACGTTCATGATCCGACGGCGTCAAGCCTTGATAGGCCAGAATGGATTTTTGAAGAGCTAAAGAGGGACGGCGTCAAGAAGGTCACCCGGGAACCCTAAAAGCGGCGAGGTGACGGCGTCACACTCCATAAGGTGACGCCGTCAGATCCAAAAATCTATATATAGTTTTCTAATCTTTTGTCATAAGGGAGAGCTTAGTGTGTGGAATTTTGGGATAAAACCCTAAGACGATTTTAGCTACTTTTTCAGGGCTTTTTGCCTTGAGATCTTCCATGTTTCATTGAAAGATAAGTTATCAATTAATCATTCAATATGTCTATGTGTTGTTTGATTCTATCTTATGCTTGTCTTTTGTTTAACATGTTAGGCTAATTTTATCTTGTGTTTGCTTAGATCTAATGAAACTTAGCTATTGATTATTGGTTGTTAGTGTGTTGTTAGTTGTATTGGATGATTGTTTATCTATGTTAGGCTTAAGAAAACTGGCTAACTTCCTATTCGGTAACTTGCTTGAACGTCTTAAGAAACATGAACCAAACGCGTACTAAAGGTTTTTATGGTTGTATTTAATGCACAAGCGAATTCTAGTGATCCCATGTTAGGAGCTTCCTAGCCGGCTCGACATAGGAGTGAAGTAGGAGCTTGTAGAGTTGGGGAAGTAAGTACGCCACCCCACGAATGGTATTAAGGAATACACCCGTCATCCACGCGACTAATACACACTAATTAACCGGTAAAAGATAGTTAGGGAGTAAGGAAATCTAAGTAAACACATTTCTCTACACATAAGTTTCTCACCACATTTCATTTGTGTTATTTTATTTTATTGCATTTGTAGTAATTTTGGGTTAGTTGACTAGCAACTAATTCCGCCCACTCCTTCAAACCCGAGATTTTACTTGCTTTCATAAAATTATAAAAACATAAAAAGAATCTTCCTCAACCCTTAGACCTAATTAGAGTAGCCTTTCATACCTAACGAACACTATTCCCTGTGGAGAACGATCAATCCCCCGTACTTACCACTACACTATACTACATCGGTCAGGTACACTGCCTGGTGGGGTTGTACGCCTCTTGAGATCCCTCGAGAGGTAAAACCTGTTGTAAGGTTACAAAACCACGCAATCTGTGTCCTATTTCTCCTCTCAGTAACACCATTCTGCTGAGGAGTTCTGTTGATCCCAGTTGAGCAATTTATCTTATTAGTTATCTTAGATGTGAATCTAAAACAACAAGTATAGAAACTGTCTTGACTTGAAGCAATATTAAACACTATGTAGAATCTAATGTTTAATATTAAGAAGAAAAATGAATAAAACAGTAGAATTCTCAACAAACACTTCAATATATTAATATACGAATACTCAAAAGTATTAGGGTTTACAACCTTGAAGTGAATCGACTCTAACAATGATACGTACTAAACTCTAACCCTAGATCCTTTTATAGACTAAGGAGTCCTAGTCGGTTTACAATATCTTTCTATACAAGATAAATCTATTAGAATCTTTTCTAAACTTATCTAACCGACTATACAAAGTTATCACATAAACAGTAGAAACTATCTCTAGTAGTAGTATCTTCTATGTCTAGCAGTAGTATCCACTTAGTGTATTCTCTTGATCTTTATCAGCAACTCCAGCAGTAGTATGAATACACTAATAGTCGTATCATTCTCACTAGCAGTAGTATTATACTTGGACAATTTTCCATTTAGCACCATAAGCAGTTGTATTTATTCTGAGCAACAACATCTCTAAACCCAACAATCCTCCCCTAAACTTGATATTTTCTCCAAAATCATCAAGTTTCTTTTAAGCTTTAACCTTCACCAGGAGGATGCTTCCAAACACATTCAGTTCTGTTTTGAAGACTTAGGTTTGAGCACACTTTCATACTTCTTTAAAAGTTGATAAGCTTGATCTTGAAACCAGAAGTCTTTTTGCATCTGCAACATTCCAGGCTTCAACATCTGATTCACAATCTCTTTGTTGAAATTCAGTGCAGGATAATCTTTTTCCACCAACATGTAGATAATCACTCCATGAGCATTTAATTCATGAACACCACAAGACTGATATAAATACCATTTTTGAACTGTGTTGTGTTTTAACTTCATCCACTCAATATCTCCATCATGTGTTTCAAACATTATCTTTAAATAGTAGTAGATTACCCTTTCATACACCTCCTCTGGTCTTATATCACCATATTTTTCTTTGTATAACCTCTAGAGGGTAACCACATCATCTCTATCTATCCAATACAGCATTTGTGAAAACCTGATAAACCTATAACACAAATCATTAGTTCTTTTAAACTCCCAATAGGCTTCACTCCCATCATGGATTCCAGAAGTATATGAGATGATTGGATGTTTGGCTGCTAGAGGAATTGCATTGATGACCTCTGGTTCTTTACGCTTGGAAAGAACTGTAAGAGCCGTCATCTTTTCTCTATCATCTTCAGATTCCTCCTCATCATCAACTTTTTCCTCATTCTCATGCTCTGACATAGAACTCTGCTCCACTGCTTTAGGCTTATCAGCCTTCCTCTTCTTCCTTCCAACAGATTTCAAAACTTTTCCAGCTCTCTTTACACCAATACTAGAGCTCTCTTTCTTTTCCTCCTTCACTTTTTCTTCAACCTTCTCTTTCACATTTTCTTGTGAAATAGCCTTCTTTTTGGGAGAAGAGGGTTCTCTGATTGTTACTCATTTGACAGGTGGTTTTGATGCTTTTGGTGGTTGTGGTTGTGGTTGTGGTGCTTGTTTTGGTGTTGATGATTTTGTAGACTTCAGTTGTAGTATTGCATGAGCCAGACTAACATCATCATCCAAAATCCTAGCAGTAGAATCACTCTGAAGCTCAACGGTAGGAATATTTGCACTAGCAGTAGAATCTTTTACCTCAGCAATAGATTGTTTTGCACCAGTAGCTGAATCATCCTTAGCTACTTTTGCACCACTTTCAACAGCAGAACCATCTTGAACTTGAGTAGCAGCATCACCCAAGCTTTTAATGGACTCCACCATCACTTCAGAAGCTTTCACAAGTTGCTCAGCATCCAAAGTTTTTAATTTATCCACTAGCTTCTCCTTTTCCCCTTTCTCCAAAACCACTTCATTACCATCTTTGTCTTTAACCACAAACTCACCAGAATTTTCACCACTATCCATCTCCATATCCATTCCATCACCAACAATCTCTGCAGCAGCACTTTCAACATGAGTAGCCTCAGCCTCCCCTGAATCCTTGGTCCCATTCCTCCCCTGTTTGGGAGCATCCTCCAAACTTGGTTCAGAAGATTCCACCCTAGCAGTAGATCCAGGCTTGTACAACCTCTCTGCTTTATTGTGTTCTTGATCTCTGTAAACCTTCAAGATACCTCACTCTTTGCTTCAACTTTTTGATTTCAATACCTTGAGAAGTTTTAACCCCTTTAAGCTCCTACTTGAGACCAAGAACAACTTTTGACAATTTTGTACATTTTACCATCAATTCATTAATAATTCCATACTATCCTCACCACTTCGGCCTGTGTTACCTTACATTTTGGTCCATCAATTCCTCAGTTTCATGTCTATCCTCATCACTTCGGGATGTGTTACCTTCCCTGAGAGGTGAATCATAGGATGTAAACTCAGTATCAAACCTAGTTTGATCAGCTGAGCCCCCATATTAGCCATTTGGCTGGGGTTTCCATCACCTGCTTCTGGTTTAAGTGAACCTTCAGTATTAGATGTTGCCTTGGTTGGGGTCTTATTTATGTTACCACTGACCTGCTTTGCTTCTAAGCTAGCAGCAGTAGTGGTAGCCCCTTCCAACATGTCACTCCCCACACCTGTGATAGCCTCATCTGGTACACCCATCTTAACACTAGCCTGAGGTAGCTCAATGTTCTCATTTTGTGAATCCCTGGGGGTTTGGGTCTTTTCTGGTTGTGAAGAGGATGTATCAAAAGTGGGTGTGTGTTGGGTAGCAGTTGTGTTGTCTGCACCTTTACCCTGATTTTGAGCCAATGACAACATATATGGAAATAAGGGTGTCACTGTCCCAGAAAAATCTTTGCCATTCTTTTTCAAGTATGAAAATAATTTCTTTTGAAGTTCAGGGCAAACAAATTCTCTTTTATGAACCCTTGGATTTGAAAGTTGTTGGTTTAAAATAAGTTGCAAAAATCTTGGATAAATGTAATAATTTCCTTTTACATTCCTTTTCAAACCATCCATTATCATATTTGAAAAATTAAAAGGTCGTCCTTTAGCCAGACAAATCATAGCAGATGCTTGAGTTGTACTGAATTCATTCCAACCTGAAGTTTTAGGACTTAAGCAATGTAGGATGGTATGAATTAAAAACTTCTATTGAGGACAGAGAAGACCTTTATAAAATTTTAAACTTTCAACTTTCTTCTCATACCCCATGTTTTCAAGTTCTTCAAAAATGATAGAATTTTCAAGACATGTTATGTCCTCATCATCTGCAAAGTGAAGAGCTTCTCTCACAGATGATTCAGAAACAACTATCTTGTGGCCATCTACCTCAGCCTTTAACTGTTCTTCCCTATTTGTAGTTATGGTCTTAACAGTAGACCAAAACTGATCAATGTGGGAAACAAATATAGTAGGATTTGCTGTTAATGCATACCTAATGTGAGTAGCATTAAGAAAATCAATTACCTCAGCAAATCCATCAGCTTCTTTAGGCTTTTGAAGAAAAGCGACTTGATTGTGACTGTCTGAAAAGATTCTTGTCGACATTGTTAATTAGGGTTTTAATTTTGGGGGTTTTTTTAAATCAAATGTTAAAGAGCGTGTTAGGGTTTGAATTAGAATGATTTTTGGGCTCACAAAGCCAATTTTGAGATCGAATTAGGTTTTTAAGCCATTCCGATTGAATTAGGTTTTAATTGGCGCCAAATTTACAAAACCGACCCTACACTTTCAAAACGAGCAGTAGAATCCCAGTACTTGCAAAGCGAGCAGTAGTATCCTAGCAGTAGAAAATTTTGCCTAGCAGTAGAATGTCTGCTGAACTTTCCAAACATCTTTTTCTTATCAGACAAGCATTCCCCTTTGACTTTTTCTGCAAAAGATTAGTCCAAAACCACAAAAACACAAGAAAGAATATACCACAATAATCACAATCCATAGTTATACTTAGCAGTTGTATAAGCAACAAGCAGCAGAACTAAATATAACTTAGCAACACATATCATAGCAAACAATAGAACTAGCAACAGCAGAAACAACTTATTGACCAATAACAGTACAAATCCTTACAAATCATTACAAAAACACAAAGAGATAAGAATTTTCAAAGGTTTATCATTCCAATACTAGCAATTAAAAATTGAAATCTACCCACATCAAAACCTTTTGTGAGCAAATCTACAACATTATTGTCAGTATGAATTTTAACAATTTGAATTAACTTCTTCTCAAAACAATCTCTTATAAAATGATGTCTTATCTCAATATGTTTTGTTTTAGAATGAAAAACAGGATTTTTAATAATGCACATTGTGCTGTTATTATCAATATAAATTTTGGTGTGCATAAAATTATACCCATAGTCCAGTAATTGATTCTGAATCTAAAGCACTTGACCACAGAAACTTGAAGCAGCTACATACTCAGCTTCAGTTGTAGAATTTGCCACCACAGTCTGTTTCTTGCATTGCCATGAAATCAACCTATGTCCAAGAAATTGACATCCTCCAGTTGTTGATTTCCTATCTAAACTTGCTCCAACATAGTCACTATCTGAGTATGCCACCAGATCAAAAGGTGAATCTATTGGATACCAAATGCCCAACCTATGTTGACTCCTTAAGTACCTAAAAAATCTCTTTATAGCATTCAAGTGAGACACTTTAGGGGAAACTTGAAATCTGGCACAGGCACACACAGCAAACATAATATCTGGCCTGGAAGCTGTAAGATACATCAATGAACCAATCATTGATCTGTATAAATGCACATCAACTTCTTCTCCATCTTCATCCTTGACCAGAGGCTTGTTGGACTCCATGGTTGTCTTTGCAGGCTTCACATCAGAAAATCCAAACTTCTTCAAGATATCAATCACATACTTATCTTGACTGATAAATATGCCATCATCCTTTTGTTTGACTTTAGGCCCTAAAAAGAATGTGAGTTCACCTGTAGAACTCATTTGAAACCTGTTATGCATTAGCTTCTCAAAATCATCACATAACACCTTGTTGGTTGATCCAAAAATGATATCATCAACATACACTTGAACCAATAAGATATCCTTTTTGTCTTTTTTGATAAACAAAGTCTTGTCAATTCTTCCTCTACTGAAGCCATTGTTCAACAAGTACTTTGATAAGGTGTCATACCAAGCTCTAGGAGCTTGATGCAAACCATACAATGCTTTCTCCACCTTGTAAACTCTATTAGGATAATCAGGTTCTTCAAAATCAGGTGGTTGGGAGATATAAACTTCTTCATCAATTTTCCCATATAAGAAAGCACTCTTTACATCCATTTGATACACTATGAAGTTCTTATATGAAGCATAAGCCAAGAACAATCTGATAGCTTCTATCCTTGCAACAGGTGCAAACACTTCATCATAATCAATACCTTCTTCTTGAGTGTATCCTTGAGCCACTAATCTTGCTTTGTTCCTGATCACAATGCCTCTTTCATCCCTTTTGCATCTAAAACCCCACTTTGTACCAATTGCCTTTTTCCCATTAGGCAAATCAACCAAGGTCCAAACTTCTTGAAGCTTAAAATGCAACAACTCTTCTTGCATAGCTTCCACCCAGCTTTCATCTTGTAATGCTTTATAAGCATTCTTGGGTTCCACTTGTGACAGAAAACAAGCAAACATGCAATTCTAAAGATCTTTGTGGCTATTTATTTGATGAAGAGATTGAGCAAATAAACCTTGATTAAACAAGTCTCTCAATCCTTTTGTTTTACTTCTTGTTTGAATAGAAGATTCACCATCTCCTATGATCTGCTCTTTTGGATGATTTTTGTGAACTCTGGTGGTTGGAATAGGATTGACAGGACTTGCATTCTCCATGTTGGTTAAGTCAGCCTCTGCACCAAACCCATCCAAAGCTTCATTATCAGTATCTTCATAGATATTAATCAAACCAGGCATATCATCAGGATAGTCATCATCAGCAAAAGATCTTCCATCTTTGTCTGCAGTAGGAACTTTTGGTGCAGCAGTAGAAACACCAGGCTGAGCAGTAGAAATTTTTGTCTTAGCAGTAGAATCATAGATACTACTGCTTGTGTTATTTCCTCTGTTTTCACCATTTGCTGATTCATTATTCTGCACTTCATCAACAATTTGTGGTCCTTCATTAACCACTTTTCCAGCATCAGAAAGTTTATCCTCACCTTCTGTATCTCCTTTTTGTACTTCATGAACAGCATCATCTTGTGAACTTTTTCTCTCTTTCTCTTTGGCTATAAAAATTGGATCAAGCTTCCATTTTTCAATCAAAATAAACTCCTTTGCAGATTCATTCACCTTAGCCTGTGTACCTGCATTAGAATCATCTTTTGTACCTGCAGACTTGTTAGTTGTACCTGCAACCACTGGCTCATAATTCATGCTTTTGGTTAGTAAATCAATATCAAACAGCCAGTCAGGTCCACTTCCTGCAACATTAGTTGTGGTTTCACTAAACCTAACATGCAGGTTTTCTTCCACATGCCTAGTTCTTTTATCGAATACCCTAAAAGCTTTACTATTGGTAGAGTATCCAACAAAGAATCCTTCATCAGCCTTCTCATCAAACTTGCCTAGGTTATTAATGGTATTCAACATAGTAACAGGACACCCAAATGGTTTTAAGAAATCTATCATAGGTTTCCTACCATGTAATAGTTCATAAGGGGTCTTGTTATGAGGCTTAACTACTTTACTCCTATTTTGCACAAAACAAGCAGTGTTGACTACTTCAGCCCAAAAAGTAGTAGGTAATTTTGATTCAGACAACATAGTCCTTGTAGCCTCAATAAGTGTCCTATTCCTCCTCTCAGCAACACCATTTTGTTGAGGAGTTCTAGATACACTAAACTGTCTTAAAATACCTTTTTCCACACAAAACTAGTTTATAACACTATTTTTAAACTCAGTTCCATTGTCACATCTTATCACCTTAACTTTGTGATTAACTAGGTTTTCTATTCTTGTTATAAAAGCCTTAGGAATGCTAGAAGTCTCATCCTTAGTTGCTAAAAAGAAAACCCAATTGAATCTACTAAAGTCATCTGTGACAACTAGGCAGTACATCTTCTTGTTCAAACTTTTCACATATGTTGGCCCAAACAAATCCATATGCAACATATATAAAGGCTCAGAAATAGACTTCACAGCTTTGGACTTACATGAAGCTCTGTGTTGTTTTCCCATTTGACAAGCAACACAGGTTTAAGAATTTTCAAAAACTTTTGAAGGTAAACCTCTTACAAGGTTTCCCTTAACCAATTTATTAATAGTTTTGAAATTTAAATGGCCAAGTCTTCTATGCCAAAGTTTGGATTCATCATTTGTGGCCTTTGCAAATAGGCAAGTTAAAGCTCTTTTGGGAACTATGTTCTTTATGTCAACATTGTACATGTTGTCTGTTCTACGGACTTTAAGTAGCACAAATTTATCATCAGGCAACTTAAAATCAGGAGATAAGACAAGACATTCAGTATCTGTAAAAAGAACAAAGTTCTTTTTGTCACACATTTGTGAGACACTAAAGAGGTTGAACTTTAGCCCTTTTACAAAGTACACTTTTTCAAAATCCAGGTTTCCTGTTCTTATTGTACCTTTACCAATGATTTTACCTCCTTTAGGATCATTCCCAAAGGCAACATATCCACCATCCATAGCTTCAAAATCTTCAAGGTTGGACATGTCTCCTGTAATGTGTCCAGAGCATCCACTGTCAAATATGCACTTGTCCTTTAACTCCTCTTGTAGATTGCCCAACACACAAAGTAAGAGAATCAGTTTCTCTTGGGGACCCAAGCCATTACTGACTTGGATCTGCCTTGTGCATCAACATAGTCAAATCTCTTTAAATCCATTGATGCACTGCTGTGTCTGAGAACATGATCTAAAACCTTTATTTTTGGTTTCCAGACCCAGCAAGCTGAGGCCTTTACAGCATAAAAATGGTTGCCCAAAACAGTGTCAGTGATCACTTTTGGCTCAGCAGTAGAAACTGCTTTTGCCTTAGCAGCAGAAACAACTGTATTATTTTGAAAAGGCCTTTGTGGTGAAGCAGTAGTAATTAACCTAGTTGTACCAGATCTCATCAATACTGCCCTTGGAACCATGTTTTTATTAGCATGAGGGTGAGTCTTTTTAGAAAAGTTTTTGTGGTTTACCCTTCTGTTTTGGTTGCAAATAGGTTTTTGGTAGTAATAACAATCTTCCTGTAAATGCTCAAAACTACCACATTGATAACAAGCCTTTTTAAGTTACTGAAAATCACTACCTAACTTATGAGAAATTAGGTTGTTCCAGTTTCTTTGATTTCCTCTATGCCTGTTATTAAATTTTCTAGGTTGTTCTCTAGGTTCCTCATTATATTCAACTATCTTCCTAGAAATCTTATCACCAAACACAGGTTTCACAAACCTAACCTGTTTGTCTTTAGATTCAACTGTTTTAGGAATATCTTCCTTTTTAACTTTTGGTGTTGACTTAACCTGTTCCTCATCACTATCTGACATCCAATCTTCAATAATTGGAGCATCAGAAAATATCTTTTCTACCTTAGGTGTTTCTTTATTAGCCTTACTAGATTCACCTACAGGTTTGCTATCAAGTTCACTTATAAAAGACAATTCTTTCTTAGGGGTGCAAAGGCACTCTTAACTGGAGGAGCTACATCATTATATCCTATGCCACTCCCTTTCCTCATTAACTGACTCTTAATAGACTTATGCACAAGATCAGATGCAAATTGTTGTTTCTCAACTCTAACTATATGTTTTTCTTTGTCAGTTAAAGCAGCATCCTTTTCTTGTTCAGCCTCTTCTAGCCTTTTATTAAGTACATTTATCCCACTATTTTTCTTAAAGAGCTCAACTTCTAGTATATGAATCCTATCAACATACTCAATCTCATTTTGTATAAGAAATTTAAGCCTTTCTTCTATAGATTTTAAACCACCTTTATAACCTAAGTTATCTAGTTTAAGTATCTCAATCTCAACTCTAAGACTTTCATTCCTAGACTTAAGCTCTTCAACAGTATCTAAATAAATTTAAATGAACAGCTAGAATCATTAGATATCTCTGAATCAGAACCAGATGATGAATAAGCCATAAGAGCAAAGTTGTGTCCTTTGGGTCCTTCTTCTGCCATAAAAGCAAAGTTGGGTCCTTCCTCAGCTTGATCACTCCACTCATAATCTCCTAGACCATCACAAGACACCAAAGCTGTAGTAGGCTTGGTATCTTCGGTAGCAGCCTTCCTTGAACTTTCTCCATTCTTCTTGGGTGCCCTACATTCTCTAGCAAAGTGACTTTTTCTTTGACAGTTGTAGCACTCAATCTTGGACTTATCAAATCCTACGGTGCTTTGTCCCCTAAATTTGAGTTCCCTTCATGTCTTCTTTAAAAACCTTCTTGCCCTCATTGTCAGCATAGCCATTTACCACTTCAAATCAATTTCTTCAAGATCATCAGGATCAATTTGTTCCAAATCCTGATGCATAACTGGAGTACTGGTAGTAAGATCAGCCAAGTAAGCACAAATAGCAGCATCACTAATGTTATCGCTATTTGTTGATCCAGCAGTAGAAACATTAGTGCTAGCAGTAGAAACTCCATAAGCACCAGTAGAATGAGTTTCTTGAGTGTTGCCAGAACTTATGTTGTTAGAGGACATAAAAGCTAGGTTTTGTCCACCAGAGGATGAACTAGATGACTCTTTCACTTCAGATTCATAAACTTTCAAGTTGTTGTATAAATCATCTAAACTCATCTTTTCAAAGTCATCTTTGTTTCTCCAAACCACAGTGTGCATACTCCATTCAGATGACAAGCTTCTCAGAAACTTAAGATTGATATCTTCTTGAGAAACTGTAACCTTCATAAGTGCTAATTGACTTACAAGCTTCTGAATTCTGTCATATGTAGCATCAATATTTTCAGAACTTGAGGCAACAAAGGTCTCAAATTGATGCTTCAGAAGATTTTTTCTTGACTTCTTGGTAGCCTCATTCCCACCAAATCTTAGCTCAATTGCTTCCATTAAAGACTTAGCATCCTGAATATGACTAAAGCTCAACTGATACTCATTAGGTATTCCCATCATGAGAATACTAAGAGTCTTGATCTCCAACCTTCTTTGAGCCTTGTCATCAGCAGATTTAATGGATAAAAGTGTCCCTTCAGCAGCTTTTGCTGGTAAAGTATCACCATTCAGAATGACTTCCCACATTGAGTAGTCAAGCATCTTGATGTATTGTTGTATTCTCATCTTCCAAAGCTCATACTCTCCAGGCTTGAGCATGGGCACTTTTGATGCAGTCACCATGTGTGTTGATTCGGATTCCATGTCTTCAATAGATGTTAAACAGAACAGATCAAAGTTAACACAGATTCTTCTTGATATCAGTTTCTAGATCACAAGCTCTGATACCACTTGTTGATCCCAGTTGAGCAATTTATCTTATTAGTTATCTTAGATGTGAATCTAAAACAACAAGTATAGAAACTGTCTTGACTTGAAACAATATTAAACACTAGGTAGAATCTAATGTTTAATCTTAAGAAGAAAAATGAATAAAACAGTAGAATTCTCAACAAACACTTCAATATATTAATATACGAATACTCAAAAGTATTAGGGTTTACAACCTTGAAGTGAATCGACTCTAACAATGATACGTACTAAACTCTAACCCTAGAACCTCCTTTTATAGACTAAGGAGTCCTAGTCGGTTTACAATATCTTTCTATACAAGATAAATCTATTAGAATCTTTTCTAAACTTATCTAACCGACTATACAAAGTTATCACATAAACAGTAAAAACTATCTCTAGCAGTAGTATCTTCTATGTCTAGCAGTAGTATCCACTTAGTGTATTCTCTTGATCTTTATCAGCAACTCCAGTAGTAGTATGAATACACTAACAGTAGTATCATTCTCACTAGCAGTAGTATTATACTTAGACAATTTTCCATTTAGCACCATAAGCAGTTGTATCTATTCTGAGCAGCAGCATCTCTAAACCCAACAAGTTCTAGCTACACTAAATTCCCTCTTAATACCTTTTAGATTACAAAACTCATTCATAATTCTATTCTTGAATTCTGTTCCATTATCACATCTGACTACCTTTACTTTCTTATCAACTAGGTTTTCTATCTTAGTAATAAAACTCTTAAGAATGCCAGTTGTCTCATCCTTAGTTGCTAAAAAGAAAACCCAAGTGAACCTGCTATAATCATCAGTGACAACAAGACAATATATCTTATTCATTAAGCTACTCACAGAAGTAGGACTAAACAAGTCCATATGCAACAAGAATAATGGCTGAGTAATAGAGTTTTGAATCTTGGACTTACAAGTGGCTTTGTGTTGCTTACCCTTTAAACAGGCAACACAAGTTTGGTCATTTTCAAAGCGTTTTTGAGCTAAACCTCTTAAAAGGTTATTCTTAACAATTTTATTAATGGTTTTAAAATTTACATGACCTAGCCTCCTATGCCATAGCGTTGATTTATCCAATGTGGCCTTTGCAACAAGACAAGTTAAACTCTCTTTAGGAACAATGTTCTTCATATCAACACTGTACATGTTATTCTTTCTAGGAACTTTAAGTAAGACATGACTCTCATCAGTCAACTTAAAGTCAGGAGACAGAACAAAACATTCAGTTTTAGTAAAAAGTACACTGTTCTTTTTGTCACACATCTATGAGACACTAAACAGATTAAACTTTAACTCTTAAACAAAGTAAACATCTTCAAAATCAAGCTTACCAGTCTTGATTGTACCTTTACCAGTAATTCTTCCTCCTCTGGCTCCTCCCCCAAAAGAAACATATCCTCCATCAAATGCAATGAAATCAGTGAGATAGGACATGTTTCCTACCATGTGCTTGGAGCATCCACTGTCAAAATATCCCGAATCTTCTTCTTCCTTTTGTGGATGTTCCTACATATAAAATAAAGTAAATTAGTTTCCTTTGGGGAACCAAGCCATTACTGACATGGATTTGCCTTGTGCATCTGTATAATTATGTTTCTTCAATACAATTGATGCACTATCAAGTTTGGTAGGTGTAACACCCCCAAATCAGATTGCAGCGGAAATAATATCTAGAGTGCTACTTATTTGGATCACAACATAAGTAATAGAGAACGGATTATCTAATCCATTTTAAAAGCTTCATTAATTAAAACATAAGTTTTACATAATTATGAAATGCGGAAAACAAGGCCCATAATAGTTATTAGTTGTCCCATAGTATAAAAACTCTGGTCATGAGTGTTATGTGTACACTCCAAAAGTGTGCCTATGCCCCTGCCAAGCACTGCCTTGTATCATCATATATCAATCAACTAAACACCTGAGAAAAACATGCTAAAAGTTAACTAAAAGCTGGTGAGTTCATAGGTTTACGTAGAACAGTAAATTTGGACCAGTAAGTTTCATGCTACCGAAGCTATGACAGTGTGCATGCGATGAGTGCATGTAATTACATGGGATGTGTCCATGTAATAAGGCCCGACAAGTGTTCTATCTCTAGTCACTTGTAATTCGACATGGTATACATCCGCTTGTCCAATCGGGACTGTTGATTCTCCAACACGGATGCAGGTGTCACCCTCAATAGATCTATTTATATCACTCGTGCTTCCCAGCAGGAATTAACGGTACATGAGCATGGGCATAATTTGGGATACAGTACTTAGGCCAGCAGGTAATAGTTTTGTTAAACAAAAACATTGTTTAAGTAGTCCAGAAAAGTAAGCATGTTTCTCACCCCAAGTAGTTTAAAATGAATATTAAAGTAATAGTGGGGCTATGACTCACCTTGAGTGTAACTGGCAAGGTGAAATGTGAAATCAAGTAAGTTATGGGAACGGCTCCAACACACGACCTGAATAATAGTGAAGTATGAGATTTTGACAGTTTTGGCTCAACACGAATAATGAGTGTGAAAATGAGCAACGGATAACGATTTGGTTAGTGAGGTGTGTGTTTGATATGCTTAAAATGCTTAAGGTTCAAGAATAATATTACACATAATATTATCTTCTTTTTGTGTTAATGAATCCATGAATTATCGTTTCCTCGAATGTCGTGGAATAATACGTTAAGTTTATTCGTTAAGAGTTCGTTATAATTATATAAACGTTACGAAAGTAAATATATTGAAACGAATGATGAAAATGCACATGATTGAATGAGAAAGGGTAAAATAAGAAATAAAAATGAATATGGAATAAAGTTACTGTTCAGTCCTTGATTTTATACCGATTTTACATTTTCTCCCCTAACGGAGTTAGTTTTGCACCGTTAGTCCTCAGTTAGTTATGTATTGCATTTTAGTCCAAAAAGGTCAAATGTTACAATTTAAGCCTTATGTTTACTGTTTTAATAATTTCCACCCTCAAGTTAATAAATTAACAGTTTGCAACATAATTTAATAAAGTTGGCAGTTTTAACCCGAATTGAAATATTCTTTGCAAAACAAGTCCAAAATCTACAAAAAAAATAGGAAAAGTTTTCTGAAAGTTTTAATAACTTTATAAAGCTTATTTGAGTCAATATAAGCTGCTTATTAGCCAAAGTGCTTATTTTTAAGCTTAATGGGCTTTAACGATTTAAAACCAAAGCCCATTAACAAATTTCGATTCAGTGGGTTTTAGAACAAAGTGGGCCTGAGTTTGGGCTTATTTTAGGGTCTCAATAATAGTACAAAAGAGCTTATATGATCAGCTTATCGCTATAGCTTATAAACTGCTTATAGGGCTTTTAAGCCCAATCGATAAAATAAAAAGGTTTTCGACTGTTTCTTGTTTGCGATAGCTTTAAGGCTTTTAAGGGACTTATATGAGCTTATTAATGGAAGTTTATAATAACAACTTATTCAGTGAGCTTATGAAGAATCGGTTCGAACAATAAACACAATATGGTGTGTACATGAATCCGATTTTTATATGGCCTTTTCTTATCGTTATTACATGGTTCAGAAATAATAGAAATGACATATACATATATGAGATATGAATATGCGATTTGATACAAGATTAAAATGAGGCTCGATATGTAATGAAATGAATATGTAAGTGTCGAGTAAATGTAAAACACGATTTTCTAGCCATCCATGAAGGAGGTCAAATATATGTTAGCAAAGATAAATACAAGAACTCGAAATAATACGAAGAAAGTAAATACGAACGAGTAAAATATATGTACTATGCATGATGTATGTAAAACGATATAATAAGTAGGAAAAGAGTTCGAATGGACTTACAACACCCTTAAGGTGGTGTGGGATTCGTTATAATGGACTGGAACTCGGATAGGTTGTATGTTACTCGTAAAAATGATCACCAAGTGATCGAATGGAGCTTTTTCGACTTGTATGAGAGCTCGAATGGTGATAGAAGTTCCTTTTGATTTTGTGAGGTCTCGGTAAGAAGTGTAGGAGCCTTAGAGAGAGTATATGAGTGAGTTTTCAAGTGTGTATGCAAGTGTGTGTGTGTGGGTCGATATATATGCATGTATACGTGAGGTGTATATAGTTTAATATTGCAAGTTGTGAGATTATATTCAATAAGCAGATACGTGAGGTGTATATAGGTGTCAAAATTTACTCGAAACTCAAGAAATTCACGTAAAATATCATCGAATGAGCGATCGGTCAACATTAATCATTCAATCAAGCAGATCGGCAACGCAAATCTTATTATTCGGAAATGAGATGAGAATATCCTTATACTCGTAGTTATGAACTACAAGACTTCTCGCAAGGACATGGATGGGTGAAACAAAATCAAATAGTGTCGGAAGATTCATAGATACTTATCAAAAGCAAAATACAATTAAGAGGATACATCAAGTACGCCATTGCCATGGGGATTCTCAGAATGATCGAAGTGGCATCAACATGATTAACGAAAGGATCAGAGGTCAGAGTCAAAATCTGAAGATAAGGATCAATTAGTGTCAGGCAATTACTATGCAATTTTCAAAGCTTTCCAGAATTAATCAGGTTCAAATTTTCAGGTGGTGCAAGGTGTGAGCTTTCAATTTCCGAAAGTGATATCAACAGGATCTAACCAAAAGCAAGGCACGAATCAGAGTGATGCGGAAGCAATGATACTTAAAAAAATGCCTTATAGTCTACCCATTCCTCACTGGTCAAAACTTAGGTTCCTATGGGAAATCCCAAAGCAATTTTCAAAGGTTGACTTACGAGCGCCTACAGGGAAAGCTTAGTGGTCCTAACTTACACAGGTCAAGGGTAAATGTATTACGAAATCGCAACCTGGCTCTGATACCATAATTGTAACACCCCAACCCGACAAGGGTAAAGATGTCACACTAATGGTTTCACATCAGATCAAAACGAAGCATACATTACGGTAATACAAAATTTCTCAAAGGTTACAAATGAAGTACTGAGTTTACAAGGTTACAAATGCGAATACCAATTCTAAAATTTAATGACTTCTAATCCAGAATAACTAATCAAGTCTTCTAAGTCCATGGTGCTCTCCACTCATTCCATCTTCCTACTAAAACCTGCCGCACACGAAAAGAAAACGTGCGGCTGAGCTTAAAAAGCTCAGTGAACAGATACATATACAAAGCAAAGAATAACGAAACAGAAATATAATATGGCAATGGGAATGTCATAAGGTATAAAAGAAATAAATGGATAATAAGAGAAGAGTAGGATAGTCATCTACCACGAGCCCAGAAACTCAAAGTCATAATCTCCACATCATAATTTCAAAGTCATAATCTCACAATCAGAGGGGATACCTCTCAGGCAACCAGATAATATGAGGGGTGTCCTCATGTATCATAATAGTGGAGTGATCAGCTCCCAGGGGTGTGAAAGGTGTGTATTGCACACAGCACCAGTCACCTCAAAGTCATACTCAAAGTCATAGTTAAATCCACTAAACAAAACATGCCTAGGATTGCAACCCATACGCCCCCAAACTCAAAGTCATCTCAAAATAATAGTAGCCATGGCAGATAATCATAAAAGGGACGGTGTGAGAAATCACTCCCCCACACAGGAGTCATGCCAGCGGTGCATCACAGACATGGCCAGGTTACCTTCCTGGCTAGGAAAGTACAAGAATGGCTCGGGTATCAAACTAAGAGTCAAGTCTCAAGGTCATCACAAAAGATCATATATCAAAAGGTGCATCTCAAAATCATATTACAAGGTCCATAGAAAAGGGTTCATATCAACTAGTTCATAATAGAGTGGTTCACCAAGGTCTTCCAAAGTTCATATCATAGTTTTAAAAACAAGGGGATCTTAATTAAAGTTCAAAGTCTTTATCAAAGGTCCATCTTCAAAGTCTTTATTCAAAAGATTCATTTTAGAAAGCTTAATCAAGGTATTTAATTAAAATGGTCTTTAAATTGGTTTCATAAAGATAGTCATTAAAATAGTCTTCGTAAAAGATAGTTCAAAACAGGTAGTTCAAAACCTTAGTTTAGTAAACCATTTCAAAATCCTTAGTTTAACAAATCATTCCAAAGTCTTAGTTTCTCACAAATATAGTTCAGAACTTTAGAGCAACTTGGCAAGGCATCGGTCAGATAAACGAAGCTCAGATCATAATCAAGAGAAATATCAAAGGTTCACTCAAAGGGAACATAGCAATGGCTTGGGAAATCTTAACTGAATCATAACTCAAAATCAATGTATAGAATATAAGAACCCTTACTGAAACAAGGGCAGAGTATCTGTACCTTATGACGAAAGTACAAACAGAACAAAGCACAGAAATAGGGAATAGCTCAAAGTCTCTCCTTCTTCACACCTAAAGGAGTAGAAGGTAATTACAATTCCTTCTTAATTAACTGCCTTTCCATTTTAAGTAACATTCCATTTTTGGTCGGTTTCCATATTTAGTAAGTTTCCATTTTTAGAAAGTTGGTGTAACATACTTAGTTAAATCATTATTTCTGGAATTAGGGTATCTTTTATCATATTTTCATAATTGGTCCTTAAGAATTCACAATTTGCACTTTATACCCCTTTATTACACGAATTACACTTTTAACCTTCAAATATTCATAGTTACACATTAAACCCTTAACTTATCAATTTTTGCACAATGGTCACTTATTTTATCATGTTATAGAATGTATCCACAAGTATTCAGAATTTACACATTAGATCCCTCTAGTTTTCAAAGTTACATATTTAGTCCCTAAACTTACAATTTCAATCTTTAATTATAAATAATTACATATTAAGTCATTAAATTATCAAAATGACACATAACCCCCTGAATATATTTAATTACTCAAAGCAGTACCAAGTTTCCAGAAATTACATGTTTAGTCCCTCCAATTAATTTAATTACAAATCAAATCATAAATAAGACATAAATACATTTTAGCCCTTCCAAATACAAAAATGACACTAGACCCCCTCAACTTATATTTTATACAGAAAGTACACATTCCAAAATAAGTTTTAAAAATAACCCAAGAGTTTTAAAAGTTACAAAACTCACCCAAAACAATTTAAACAAATCGTATAACACTTTAATTAGCCAAACCCCTAACCCTAAAAATACAAATCATTACCCCATCATTATACCATCATTTAATACTCATTAGATAGCCAAGAACAAGCCCTAATCCTCAAACCCTAATCGAATTACATTTTTATTTCTTTTTCTTCTTAATTTCTTTAAATCGGTAAAAACCAAATAAATCAAAATGATTATGTATGGCCTTAACAATTCAAAATAAATTTTTACTAGGTTAACATGATCATATAGAGTCCAAATAAAATAAATATGAAGCCTCAAAAATTCGGATTGAATCATTTAGGGTTTATACACGTTTTTAAGATTTAATTCACAAATAAATTGGTAGATCATGCATGGATCGATTTTAACATTTTCTTTGATGTTCTTAACATATATAGGGTCTGAGAAAAAAAATACCAAATCAAGATTTGAACGTGTGGAATGAGGTGTACGAATTCTTTTGTACGCGATTAGCCAAAACGGGTCAAAAATCACCACGACTTCAAAAACGATCTAAAAATCATGAAACCAATTTTCACATGTCACATATGATGTGAGGAACACAAGAAAAATAAGAGACGAATTTTAAAAAGGTCGAGTGAATCAAAACGAATTATACCTCTTTTGTATGTCGCGACTTACAAAAATTCACCACGATCGATTCGAACGATGAACACCTTCACAATGATTTTTCTAGTACTCCTTGGATGATGCTTGAACTCAGAAAAATGGTCTAGGGATTTTAGAATGTCGAATGGAGGTTGTGGGAATTCTTTTGTGTGTTCTTATCTAATCGGTATTAGGGTTTTGCAAGAAAAGGATGTGATTTGATTTTAAAAATGGAATGCCGTGTGATTAGGGGGAGGGTTAGACCAGAATTTCGGCCAAAATGGTTGGAAATAAGTTGTGATTTATTTACTTCCTATTTTCCATACTTTCCTTAATTACAAAAATCATTTAAATCCATATATATCCATACGGTTCACATAGGGGTATTTTGGTAATTTTGCCACTTGTATAAATGTTAAATGAAGTTCTTAAAATTATTTGGGATCATAACTTGTGCATTGTTAGAAGTTTGGAATTTATTTGATACTTTACAAGCTTTTAATTTAGTTTTCAATTTGTAGGGGCAATTTGGTCTTTTTGCACATTTTAGATTTTTTAGGGTTTTACAACTCTTCCCCTCTAAAAAAAATTTTCGTCCTCGAAAATTGAAGTCGCAAGGTTAAACGAAGTCGTAGCAAGTCGCAAAGGATCATCACAAACCTTCTCACACCCGATGAGGTTCTTCCAAAAAGATATTCAGACCAAATAGTTTCTCATGACCCGAATCAAAATGAGGTAGGTTCAAAATTTCTCAGAAGGAAACCGAATAAGTTGATTTCTGATCGAAAGGTCCATGCAACATAAAATGGAGGATAGGTGAATCTTCAGGAGGCTCATAAGGAATACGAACAAGATTTTAAATCAAATTTACTGTTTCAACAGTAGAGGGCTCTACGAAGAGTTTAAGATTTATAACTGAGGTCAACAGAATGCAAAACGAGAGTTCAACTCAATCAGATATCTAATGAATGAAAGCAAAGTATACGCATAGATAGAATGAACCTAAAGTCTCACTAATCATGGATAATCCAACGAAATCAAATTCTAAACTTCTTAGGTACTCCCCAAGATATCCTATGCCCACAACAAGTGCACGTTATATGATGTAAGTATTATCACGTTGGCCAGACGTCTTAATACTGGCATCATATAATTATGCCCTCATGATGGTCATACTTTATCTCAAGTCGCAATTACAACCACCTATCTTAATCCACCTAGTACTTCTACAGTCTCAGAGGTCAACCACATCAAGAGCCATAGTCCAGAGGAAAAACAAAACTATTCGAAAGAGTATCAAAATCCCAGATTGCCTAGCAGAATTGAGGTACGCCGTCGCAAGCACCATATCTTCCACAAGTTACCCAAAATCTCTCAAACGAAGCCATAGCCGAACATACGAAAATGAACACAAACCGAATTGCTCCTAGGAACTTAAATTATCAGAGGGTCCTATTACTATATAACGAAACTTAAGAGAGTCAACGGAATGCAAATTAGTCGCCAAGAACTTTGGTCTTCATAGAATCAATTCTTCCAAACATAGAGGGTCTGTTTCAAAATCCGCTCATTCAACACCTCCAATCTTTCAAGTCCTGTTAATCTGTCTTCGTCTGTCCATCAATCGGGAAGTGAAACCAAAATCAGGAACTTGTGTCTGGTTCGCCGAGCCTTCTGCAGTTCTTCTTGGAATGTGATAGAGTGTTGTGAATTTCTGGCATGATTTCATAAATTTCTTCATCATCCAGTCCGCTTCCACTCTCAATTCATCTTAGTACAACCAAGATGAATAGGGAAGTGAGACTGTACGCCTTCCTCAGCTCCAGATTCGCCATCTTGACTAGATCTTCTGCACCGCCCACCACTCTGCATCGAAGGGATGTCTTCACTTTTAAGGGTAGCCTCCGTTGTTGTTAACCCCAGATCAGGCAAGGAACACCGTTGTCTCAACAATCTCCAACTCCCAAATTGCACAAATGATCATCAGATTTCTAACAAGGTGCAAAATAACCTCCATGCTCTTCCCTTTTTGTTTCAAATCAATAGGTATGATCCGACAGACGTCTTTGTTAGATGCCCAGACAATCATGTCAAATCTTACTTCCTACTCCGGTGCAAAACTTGGTGGTCCATCAGGAATCAAATTCAAAAAGTCCAGGATGCTAAACAATGTTCAATACAATGCTCATGTTCAGAGAGTTCAAGCGCCAAAAGCTTCTAAGATAATGTTTAGTCGTTGAAATACGAAATGGTTTCTAGGAAAACTTCAGTACTCGAAACAACATATCTTTAAGGGATGCCAAAACAAATGTGGAAAGTTAAAGTTCTGGCTTATATAGCCGAGATGAGTCCTAACATAGTTACAAAGGTGAAGCACACATCGCACAAAATTTATTTCAAACATTTCTCAAATCTTATTCGGGAAAGTTCTCATAATTCAACGGAGGTACGCGAAACGTTAATGCCAAGGAAATTCGAGATAAAATTCTAAACAATACAACTACCAGACTCCTAACTCCATGCTTAGATTGGTTTACTTGCAGTAGATTCCAAGTCTGAATCCTCCTCCTCTTCCTCGCTGATCCATCCGTTCGGATTCCCTTCTGGCTGGGGAAGTGGTTGGCTTGCAAAACCCTCAAAAGTGTCTCTTCTTTCATCTTCTATGCGGTCCAAAAATCCGTACAAATTGCGAGGTTCAACTCGCACCACTTCTCCTTCTTCTGAAAACCTGGGCATCCTCCCTGGTATCTAGTTACAATGCCCCCTCCATCTGTTATTTCCGTCACGTGCAGCTGTTCTTCCGTCCCACTTATATTCATGACGGTCCTCCTTTCTTCGATCCGGCCCGGCCACATCCTAGTGGGGATCAATATCCTCTTGGCAATCCTCCTTAATTTTCCGATCCTCTTTCGGCCGATGGCGAACCTAGTTGTCCAACGATATCTGCGGCGTGCTGGAGGTGCCATGCTGAAAATGACATAAACGATACTAGGTATTAAAATTCGGTAGGTGTCAAAATTTACTCGAAACTCAAGAAATTCACGTAAAATATCATCGAATGAGCGATCGGTCAACATTAATCATTCAATCAAGCAGATCGGCAACGCAAATCTTATTATTCGGAAATGAGATGAGAATATCCTTATACTCGTAGTTATGAACTACAAGACTTCTCGCAAGGACATGGATGGGTGAAACAAAATCAAATAGTGTCGGAAGATTCATAGATACTTATCAAAAGCAAAATACAATTAAGAGGATACATCAAGTACGCCATTGCCATGGGGATTCTCAGAATGATCGAAGTGGCATCAACATGATTAACGAAAGGATCAGAGGTCAGAGTCAAAATCTGAAGATAAGGATCAATTAGTGTCAGGCAATTACTATGCAATTTTCAAAGCTTTCCAGAATTAATCCGGTTCAAATTTTCAGGTGGTGCAAGGTGTGAGCTTTCAATTTCCGAAAGTGATATCAACAGGATCTAACCAAAAGCAAGGCACGAATCAGAGTGATGCGGAAGCAATGATACTTAAACAAATGCCTTATAGTCTACCCATTCCTCACTGGTCAAAACTTAGGTTCCTATGGGAAATCCCAAAGCAATTTTCAAAGGTTGACTTACGAGCGCCTACAGGGAAAGCTTAGTGGTCCTAACTTACACAGGTCAAGGGTAAATGTATTACGAAATCGCAACCTCGCTCTGATACCATAATTGTAACACCCCAACCCGACAAGGGTAAAGATGTCACACTAATGGTTTCACATCAGATCAAAACGAAGCATACATTACGGTAATACAAAATTTCTCAAAGGTTACAAATGAAGTACTGAGTTTACAAGGTTACAAATGCGAATACCAATTCTAAAATTTAATAACTTCTAATCCAGAATAACTAATCAAGTCTTCTAAGTCCATGGTGCTCTCCACTCATTCCATCTTCCTACTAAAACCTGCCACACACGAAAAGAAAACGTGCGGCTGAGCTTAAAAAGCCCAGTGAACAGATACATATACAAAGCAAAGAATAACGAAACAGAAATTATAATATGGCAATGGGAATGTCATAAGGTATAAAAGAAATAAATGGATAATAAGAGAAGAGTAGGATAGTCATCTACCACGAGCCCAGAAACTCAAAGTCATAATCTCAACATCATAATCTCAAAGTCATAATCTCACAATCAGAGGGGATACCTCTCAGGCAACCAGATAATATGAGGGGTGTCCTCATGTATCATAATAGTGGAGTGATCAGCTCCCAGGGGTGTGAAAGGTGTGTATTGCACACAGCACCAGTCACCTCAAAGTCATACTCAAAGTCATAGTTAAATCCACTAAACAAAACATGCCTAGGATTGCAACCCATACGCCCCCAAACTCAAAGTCATCTCAAAATCATAGTAGCCATGGCAGATAATCATAAAAGGGACGGTGTGAGAAATCACTCCCCCACACAGGAGTCATGCCAGCGGTGCATCACAGACATGGCCAGGTTACCTTCCTGGCTAGGAAAGTACAAGAATGGCTCGGGTATCAAACTAAGAGTCAAGTCTCAAGGTCATCACAAAAGATCATATATCAAAAGGTGCATCTCAAAATCATATTACAAGGTCCATAGAAAAGGGTTCATATCAACTAGTTCATAATAGAGTGGTTCACCAAGGTCTTCCAAAGTTCATATCATAGTTTTAAAAACAAAGGGGATCTTAATTAAAGTTCAAAGTCTTTATCAAAGGTCCATCTTCAAAGTCTTTATTCAAAAGATTCATTTTAGAAAGCTTAATCAAGGTATTTAATTAAAATGGTCTTTAAATTGGTTTCATAAAGATAGTCATTAAAATAGTCTTCGTAAAAGATAGTTCAAAACAGGTAGTTCAAAACCTTAGTTTAGTAAACCATTTCAAAATCCTTAGTTTAACAAATCATTCCAAAGTCTTAGTTTCTCACAAATATAGTTCAGAACTTTAGAGCAACTTGGCAAGGCATCGGTCAGATAAACGAAGCTCAGATCATAATCAAGAGAAATATCAAAGGTTCACTCAAAGGGAACATAGCAATGGCTTGGGAAATCTTAACTGAATCATAACTCAAAATCAATGTATAGAATATAAGAACCCTTACTGAAACAAGGGCAGAGTATCTGTACCTTATGACGAAAGCACAAACAGAACAAAGCACAGAAATAGGGAATAGCTCAAAGTCTCTCCTTCTTCACACCTAAAGGAGTAGAAGGGAATTACAATTCCTTCTTAATTAACTGCCTTTCCATTTTAAGTAACTTTCCATTTTTGGCAGGTTTCCATATTTAGTAAGTTTCCATTTTTAGAAAGTTGGTGTAACATACTTAGTTAAATCATTATTTCTGGAATTAGGGTATCTTTTATCATATTTTCATAATTGGTCCTTAAGAATTCACAATTTGCACATTTATACCCCTTTATTACACGAATTACACTTTTAACCTTCAAATATTCATAGTTACACATTAAACCCTTAACTTATCAATTTTTGCACAATGGTCACTTATTTTATCATGTTATATGAATGTATCCACAAGTATTCAGAATTTACACATTAGATCCCTCTAGTTTTCAAAGTTACATATTTAGTCCCTAAACTTACAATTTCAATCTTTAATTATAAATAATTACATATTAAGTCATTAAATTATCAAAATGACACATAACCCCCTGAATATATTTAATTACTCAAAGCAGTACCAAGTTTCCAGAAATTACATGTTTAGTCCCTCCAATTAATTTAATTACAAATCGAATCATAAATAAGACATAAATACATTTTAGCCCTTCCAAATACAAAAATGACACTAGACCCCCTCAACTTATATTTTATACAGAAAGTACACATTCCAAAATAAGTTTTAAAAATAACCCAAGAGTTTTAAAAGTTACAAAACTCACCCAAAACAATTTAAACAAATCGTATAACACTTTAATTAGCCAAAACCCTAACCCTAAAAATACAAATCATTACCCCATCATTATACCATCATTTAATACTCATTAGATAGCCAAGAACAAGCCCTAATCCTCAAACCCTAATCGAATTACATTTTTATTTCTTTTTCTTCTTAATTTCTTTAAATCGGTAAAAACCAAATAAATCAAAATGATTATTATGGCCTTAACAATTCAAAATAAATTTTTACTAGGTTAACATGATCATATAGAGTCCAAATAAAATAAATATGAAGCCTCAAAAATTCGGATTGAATCATTTAGGGTTTATACACATTTTTAAGATTTAATTCACAAATAAATTGGTAGATCATGCATGGATCGATTTTAACATTTTCTTTGATGTTCTTAACATATATAGGGTCTGAGAAAAAAATACCAAATCAAGATTTGAACGTGTGGAATGAGGTGTACGAATTCTTTTGTACGCGATTAGCCAAAACGGGTCAAAAATCACCACGACTTCAAAAATGATCTAAAAATCATGAAACCAATTTTAACAGGTCATATATGATGTGAGGAACACAAGAAAAATAAGAGACGAATTTTACAAAGGTCGAGTGAATCAAAATGAATTATACGTCTTTTGTATGTCGCGACTTACAAAAATTCACCACGATCGATTCGAACGATGAACACCTTCACAATGATTTTTCTAGTACTCCTTGGATGATGCTTGAACTCAGAAAAATGGTCTAGGGATTTTAGAATGTCGAATGGAGGTTGTGGGAATTCTTTTGTGTGTTCTTATCTAATCGGTATTAGGGTTTTGCAAGGAAAGGGTGTGATTTGATTTTAAAAATGGAATGCCGTGTGATTAGGGGGAGGGTTAGACCAGAATTTCGGCCAAAATGGCTGGAAATAAGTTGGGATTTATTTACTTCCTATTTTCCATACTTTCCTTAATTACAAAAATCATTTAAATCCATATATATCCATACGGTTCACATAGGGGTATTTTGGTAATTTTGCCACTTGTATAAATGTTAAATGAAGTTCTTAAAATTATTTGGGATCATAACTTGTGCATTGTTAGAAGTTTGGAATTTATTTGATACTTTACAAGCTTTTAATTTAGTTTTCAATTTGTAGGGGCAATTTGGTCTTTTTGCACATTTTAGATTTTTTAGGGTTTTACAATCGTAGTGTGATAACGTAATTAAATGAGATAACCTCTCATTAACTGGTTTCAGAAAATAAATAATGCGCATTTTCTGATAAAGTAATAATTTTTATTAAATGGGACAATTCCCATTTGTTACAGTCTCCCAACCTTATTTGAATGTCGTCCCGACATTCAATTCGTGTTATCAGGTGAAGATACAAAAAGATGGGGATATTTGGTCTTGAATTCATCTTCGCATTCCCACGTGAATTGAGGGCCTCTTCGGGAATTCCAACAAACCTTGACAATTGGTATTCGACCATGTTTCAATCTCTTTGACCTCTCGGTCCATGATTTCAATAGGTTCTTCGATAAAGTGTAGTCGATTGTCAATTTCGATTTCTTCCAGAGGAATAGTAAGAGTTTCCTCGGACAAGCATTTCTTTAGATTGCATACATGAAAGACATCATGTACATTGTTTAGTTCTTGCGGTAGCTGGAGTCGGTATGCTACCGGTCCGATTCTTTCTAGAATTTTGAAAGGTCCAATGTAACAAGGATTTAGTTTTCTACGTTTGCCAAAACGTATCATGCCTTTCCATGGCGAAACCTTTAACACGACTCTGTCCCCTACTTGGAACTCAAGAGGTTTACGTCTCTTGTCAGCATAGCTCTTTTATTTGTCTTGTGCAGCTTGCATCTGGTTACGAATCTGCACAATCTTTTCGGTTGTCTCATGAATGAGTTCGGGACCTGTGAGTTGACTGTCTCCTACTTCAGTCCAACAAATGGGTGATCAGAACTTTCGTCCATAGAGTGCCTCGAATTGTGCAGCTTTTATACTTGTGTGATAGCTGTTGTTGTACGAGAATTCAACTAGGGGCAAGTGTCCATCCCATTTCTTGCCGAATTCTATAACACAAGCTTGGAGCATATCCTTCAGAGTTTGAAGGGTTCTTTCGCTTTGGCTGTCTGTTTGGGGACGGTAAGTTGTACTCATGTCTAGTTTTGTCCCCAAAGCTTTCTGGAGTAACTTCCAAAAGTTTGAAGTGAAACGACTGTCGCGATCAGAGATGATCAAAATTGGCACTCCATGTCTGGAGAATACTTCTTTTAGATATAAACGAGCGTGTTGATCCATGTTGTCAGTTTCTTTGATGGGAAGAAAATGTGCAGATTTGGTGAGTCTGTCAACAATCACCCAAATCGTGTCATATCCACTGGATTTTCTTGGTAGTTTGGTTATGAATTCTATAGTGATTCGTTCCCATTTCCATACAAGGAGTTTAGGTTGCACTAGTAATCCGGATGGTCTCTGATGTTCTGCCTTAACTTTAGAACAAGTTAAGCATTTACTGACATATAGTGCATTATCCGCCTTCTTGTTAGGCCACCAATATAGTTTCTTAAGATCAAGGTACATCTTATCATCTTCGGGATGAATAGAGTACTTGGACTTATGCGACTCATGCATAATTAACTCTCGTATCCCACCATAGAGTGGTACCCAGCTTCTATCGTTGAAGCAAAATACTCCGTCTGATCTCTTTACAAAGCCATTTACATTCTCTAGCATACCATAGAGTTTCTCATTTGGTCTATTTTCTTCCTTGAGTGCCTCAATCTGAGCATCGAGGATTTTTGTTGGTAGTGGTGAACTGATCGTCATTCCTAGCGATCTGACTCTCAAGGGTTTGAGTCGTTCTTTCCGGCTAAGAGCATCTGCCACAACGTTGGCTTTTTTCGGGTGATAACGAATTCCACAGTCGTAATCACTGAGTAATTCTAGCCACCTACGTTGTCTCATGTTCAACTTTTTTTGGTCTAGGATATGTTACAGGCTTTTGTGGTCCGTAAACACTGTACACTTAGTGCCGTACAGGTAATGTCGCCATATCCTAAGAGCGAATACAACTGCTCCCAGTTCTAGATCATGGGTTGTGTAATTCTTTTCATGTGTCTTGAGTTCTCGTGATGCATAAGCGATCACTTTCTGTCTCTGCATCAAGTCAGCACCTAAACCTTTGTGCGAAGCGTCGCAGTATATGACAAAGTCGTCGCCTCCTTCAGGTAAGGCCAATATGGGTGCACTACACAACTTTTATTTGAGTGTCTGGAATGCCTCTTCATCGTCTTTACTCTAGATGTATTTTACGTTTTTCTGAGTTAGGGTGGTTAATGGTTTGGCTATTTTGGAGAATCCCTCGATGAATCTCCTGTAATAATCGGTAAGTCCTAAGAATTGGCGTATTTCAGTTGGCGTTCTTGGTGTTGCCCAACCCTTAATTGACTCAATCTTTGCAGGGTCCACGTGAATACCCTGGCTGTTAATAACGTGACCGAGAAATTGTACAGTGGAAATCCAGAAGTCACATTTTGAGAATTTTGCATACAATTCCTCCTTCTTGAGTAATTCCATAATCATCTTGAGATTTTTTCATGTTCTTCATTGTTCTTGGAATAGATCAGGATATCGTCTATGAACACAATCACAAACTTATCTAAATATGGTTTGCACACCCTGTTCATAAGGTCCTAAATACTGCTGGTGCATTTGTCAAACCAAATGGCATAACCTGGAATTCGTAGTGTTCGTAACGAATTCTAAATGCTATTTTTGGGATGTCTTCTTATCGAACTCGAAGTTGATGGTATCCAGATCGTAGGTCGATCTTTGAATATACGCTGGAATCTTGTAGTTGATTGAATAGGTCGTCGATTCTAGGAAGTGGGTATCGGTTCTTTACTGTTAGCTTGTTCAGCTCTCTATAGTCGATGCACATCCGAAATGTTTCGTCTTTCTTCTTTACGAATAGAACAGGGGCTCCCCAAGGTGAGGAACTAGGTCTGATGAAACCTTTCTCTAAGAGTTCTTGTAGTTGTTCTGACAATTCTTGCATCTCTGAAGGAGCTAATCGGTACGATGCTCGCGCTACGGGTGCAGCACCTGGTACTAAGTCAATTTGAAACTCTAGTTGCCTGACTGGTGGAAGTCCAGGCAAGTCCTCGGGAAAGACTTCAGGAAAGTCACGCACGATCGGCACGCCTTCTTGGCGTTTTTCTTTAGGTTCCTTCTTTATCTTCTCTACTTGTGCTACAAAGAGGAGACATCCATCCTCAATGTACTTCTGAGCTTTTGTGCATGATATGATGTTCAATCGAGATGTATTTGTACGGTCGCTGCTATCTCCTAGTACTTCCAATACTTCGTTACCGTATGGTACACAAACAATCTTCTCGTCGCAGATGATCACCGCATGGTGTTTAGATAACCAATCCATTCCAAAAATAACGTCGAAACTGCCAAGTCCTACTTGCATAAGGTCTATGTTGAACGGGTGGTTTAACAGGTTTAGCGTACAACCTCGGATTATAGTGTCTACTCTTTCCACGTTACCGTTAGCTAGTTCTACGTCATAAACAATGCCTAAAGCTGTAGGGATGCTGTCTAGTAACCGACTAAATGTGTTTGATATGAAACTCTTATCTGCCCCAGTATCAAATAAAATAGATGCATGGCGGTTATTTAGAAGAAACGTACCCGTAACAACGTTCGGGTCCTCTGGTGCTTCTCTTCCTCCAACCACATACACTCTTCCTCGGGCATTTCCTACATTGACCTGGTTTCCTCCGGCAGCTTGATTCCCATTGTTACCCTGGTTTCTCTGTTTCTTGCACTCATGCCTGAAGTGCCCCTTTTCCCCACATCTAAAGCAGGTAAGGGAAGATTTGTCCTTGATGTTAGGAGCTCTTTGATTAGTCACTGGTGCTCTTTGAGCAGTAGCAAGAACTGGCGCTCTGCAATTCCTGGTCATACGACTGATTCTTTGACAATTTCCGCATCTTACGGAGCATGGCCCGTTGTGATGGAGTTTACAACGGTTACACAGAGGAGCTTTTCCAGCATAGACCCTCTGGTCATTGGGTCCAGCAGAATAAACCTTAGTGACTTCCTGTCGTTACTTCCTGTCATTTGTTTGGCTGATGGTTGGCTCTTGAGTTGTCCTCCCATTTTCTTTTGTTATCTCATCCTTTTTCTGTCATATCTTGGATCACCTGATCCATTAAGTTGTGAGAGATGGAGATTGTGTTATGCAAGTCGCTAGGATTAGTAGCCAATATATTCCCTCTGATGTTCAAGGGTAATCCTCTGATGTAATGCTCTATCATACGTGATTCAGTAGCAACCAATTCGGGACATAGTAATGCTAACTCTTGGAAACGTTGTGTGTACACCACAATGTTGGTGCCTTGAACCTTCAAGTTCCAAAATTCTGCTTCCATCTTTTTGACCTCAGTGCGATGACAATACTTCTGGAGCATTAAAGTTTTGAATTGTTCCCACGCCATAGCGTAAGCAATATCCATTCCTGATGACTTCATGTAAGAGTTCCACCAATTAAAGCACTGCCTATCAAAGTATACGAGGCATACTTAACTTTGGATTCTTCTTCGTAATTGCAGATGTGAAACACAGTTTCCAACTTTTCTAGCCAATTTTCCAAGCTGACAGCTCCCTCAGTACCTCCAAAACTTCCTAGATCACAAGCACAAAATTCTTTGTATGTGCAGCCTCGATTGACATTAGTGGGTCTCGCGGCTCTGTCACCGGTGTTAGTACTTGATCCCACATTGGCAGCAGCGGCCATGGCTTCTGCCACATGCTGTGCCACAAGTTGTGCCAAAGTTGGCTGGTTGACTACGTTTGGAGGAGGAGTGGCATTAGTTGCGTTTTGAGTATGGTTTGATTTACGTGGAGCCATTTGTCTACAAAAGAAAGTAACAAATGATGAGATTTTGCATGAGAGTATGAGAAGTCATCACATGAATGAGTAGCATTACAGTAGAGCATGAGGGAAAGAATTAAATCACAACAGAGAAACATAACAAAATGAGCTTGTTATAGATTTAAAAGTCGGTTACAAGGTTCTGAAAATTACAACTTTATTGGAAAATACATCAGACACTAACCGAAGACTACTCGGTCTAGTGGGTACAATAACGATACATATGAATCTAAGATTAGTTACGTCCTTGACGTAAACGCTTAACTTCTGCCTCAAGCTCCAGTTGTGCAGCTTCTATGTCTGCGAAGCGTCTTTGGAACTCCTGGCACATCCTCATCTGTGTAGCCAACATGGTTTCTAAGATGGTAATCTTCTGATCTTGGTTCCTCGCCGTGTCTCTGGCTAACCATAGGGTCCTTTCAATGCCTTCTACTCTACCATGTGTCTGAGCATGGTCTCTACCCAAACAGCGAATTCTGGAATCCAAGTATTTAAGCTCATAGTTGTAAGTATCGTGCATCTCATCAACCTTCATCCCTAAGTCAAACTCGGCATCAGCTCTCCTAAACAAAGTGTCAATGTTTCGATCATACCATTCGAAACGTGTTGGTTGTAACCTTTCCAGCTGATCAGTGTGGACGTCTTGTGTACTGGCTTGCTGATGAAGAAGGGTCCATATCGAATCACGAGTACTTACATTATATTTAGGGGGATTAAGTGAGGATACGTCATCTGGGATGTCTGGCATTGGGGAGTCTGGAACGTCAGACAGTGGAGAGTTTGGCTCAACATCCTTCCAAATTGTCTCTTGATGCGTTCCCCTCGAACTCTGCCCAATCTCGAATGTAGCCGGATAACCAATCAACTCTTCATCTGAATAAGACTCAGTAGCTCTCCTAAGTCTCTGATGTGGAGGTGAATGAGTAGGTGATGATGGTGACGGTATTCGGGTGTTTAGAGTAAGTTCCGTATTAAGCTGTAGTTGTGACACTTGTACATAGGGATCTTCAGCATCTGGAGTGATCGGAAGGGTAGGTGATGTGCGAGTAGTACGGAGAATAGTTTCAGTGGTATCGAATGACTTGGAAGACATGGTATGTGACAGAGATGGTATACATGTATAAGTATATAAAAGATACTTATAATCTTTAGTGTAAGGCTAGAAAGTATTAGCCATAATATAAGTACATATGTATATGTATACAATTAACACGAAAGTATGTGTCATCTAAGTAGCACGTAAGTATATGCTAGGCATTAACACGAAGTATGTACCATCAAAGTAGCACGTAGTATATGCTAGGCATTAACATGAAGTATGTGTTATCAAAGTAGCATGTAGTATATGCTAAGCTTGCTGAAACAATAAGTAGAGTAGCAAGTAAATTGACAAGTAAGGCAGGCTGGCACATGGCGGTCATAGGTTGAGTGTATGTAAAAAGCGGTTATAGTCTAGGTTTTATGTGTACCAAGTTCTCTATCACCTTAGCTCTGATGCCAATCTGTAACACCCCTAAATCAGATTGCGGTAGAAATAATATCTGGGGTGCTACTTATTTGGATCACAACATAAGTAATAGAGAACGGATTATCTAATCCGTTTTAAAAGCTTCATTTATTAAAACATAAGTTTTACATAATTATGAAATGCGAAAAACAAGGCCCATAATAGTTATTAGTTGTCCCATAGTACAAAAACTCTGGTCATGAGTGTTGTGTGTACACTCCAAAAGTGTGCCTATGCCCCTGCCAAGCACTGCCTTGCATCATCATATATCAATCAACTAAACACCTGAGAAAAACATGCTAAAAGTCAGCTAAAAGCAGGTGAATTCATAGGTTTACGTAAAGCAGTAAAGTTGGACCAGTAAGTTCATGAGTTAACACTTCAAAGTGCGAAATGTTATACGAAAGGCTATTACGCTGCGCTAAGTTTCATGCTACCGAAGCTATGACAGTGTGCATGCGATAAGTGCATGTAATTACATGGGATGTGTCCATGTAATACGGCCCGACAAGTGTTCTATCTCTAGTCACTTGTAATTCGACATGGTATACATCCGCTTGTCCAATCGGGACTGTTGATTCTCCAACACGGATGGAGGTGTCACCCTCAATAGATCTATTTATATCACTCGTGCTTCCCAGCAGGAATTAACGGTACATGAGCATGGGCATAATTTGGGATACAGTACTTAGGCCAGCAGGTAATAGTTTTGTCAAACAAAAGAATTATTTAAGTAGTCCAGAAAAGTAAGCATGTTTCTCACCCCAAGTAGTTTAAAATGAATATTAAAGTAATAGTGGGGCTATGACTCACCTTGAGTGTAACTGGCAAGGTGAAATTTGAAATCAAGTAAATTATGGGAACGGCTCTAACACACGACCTGAATAATAGTGAAGTCTGAGATTTTGACAGTTTTGGCTCAACACGAATAATGAGTGTGAAAATGAGCAACGGATAACGATTTGGTTAGTGATGTGTGTGTTTGATATGCTTAAAATGCTTAAGGTTCAAAAATAATATTATACATAATATTATCTTCTTTTTGTGTTATTGAATCCATGAATTATCGTTTCCTTGAATGTCGTCGAATAATACGTTAAGTTTATTCGTTAAGAGTTCGTTATAATTATATAAACGTTACGAAAGTAAATATATTGAAACGAATGATAAAAATGCACATGCTTGAATGAGAAAGGGTAAAATATGAAATAAAAATGAATATGGAATAAAGTTACTGTTCAGTCATTGATTTTATACCGATTTTACATTTTCTACCCTAACGGAGTTAGTTTTGCACCGTTAGTCCTCAGTTAGTTATGTATTGCATTTTAGTCCAAAAGGGTCAAATGTTACAATTTAAGCCTTATGTTTACTGTTTTAACAATTTCCACCCTCAAGTTAATAAATTAACAGTTTGCAACATAATTTTATAAAGTTGGCAGTTTTAACCCGAATTGAAATATTCTTTGTAAAACAAGTCCAAAATCTACAAAAAAATAAAATAGGAAAAGTTTTCCAAAAGTTTTAATAACTTTATAAAGCTTATTTGAGTCAATATAAGCTGCTTATTAGCTAAAGTGCTTATTTTTAAGCTTAATGGGCTTTAACGATTTAAAACCGAAGCCCATTAACAAATTTCGATTCGGTGGGTTTTAGAACAAAGTGGGCCTGAGTTTGGGCTTATTTTAGGGTCTCAATAATAGTACAAAAGAGCTTATATGATCAGCTTATCGCTATAGCTTATAAACTGCTTATTGGGCTTTTAAGCCCAATCGATAAAATAAAAAGGTTTTCGACTGTTTCTTGTTTGCGATAGCTTTAAGGCTTTTAAGGGACTTATATGAGCTTATTAATGGAAGTTTATAATAACAACTTATTCAGTGAGCTTATGAAGAATCGGTTCGAACAATAAAAACAATATGGTGTGTACATGAATCCGATTTTTATATGGCCTTTTCTTATCGATATTACGTGGTTCAAAAATAATAGAAATGACATATATATATGAGATATGAATATGCGATTTGATACAAGATTAAAATGAGGCTCAATATGTAATGAAATGAATATGTAAGTGTCAAGTAAATGTAAAACACGATTTTCTAGCCATCCATGAAGGAGGTCAAATATATGTTACACAAAGATAAATACAAGAACTCGAAATAATGCATAGAAAGTAAATACGAACGAGTAAAATATATGTACTATGCATGATGTATGTAAAATGATATAATAAGTAGGAAAAGAGTTCGAATGGACTTACAACACCCTTAAGGTGGTGTGGGATTCGTTATAATGGACTGGAACTCGGATAGGTTGTATGTTACTCGTAAAAATGATCACCAAGTGATCGAATGGAGCTTTTTCGACTTGTATGAGAGCTCGAATGGTGATAGAAGTTCCTTTTGATTTTGTGAGGTCTCGGTAAGAAGTGTAGGAGCCTTAGAGAGAGTATATGAGTGAGTTTTCAAGTGTGTATGCAAGTGTGTGTGTGGGGGTCGATATATATGCATGTATACGTGAGGTGTATATAGTTTAATATTGCAAGTTGTGAGATTATATTCCCTTAGCAAAGATTTGTGAGATTCATAGAGGATAAGATGGACTAGTACTCAAGTATTTGGGAGTTTAGGGGAGGGTTTGCTAGTTTGGTTCTGTTACACACAAGTTGTACATATATATACATGTCGCGTTAGACATGTAGGGGTCCAAAACAAATATTAAACGTGACTAAATGTTTGAAATGATGAGAAACAAAATTGTGAGTTCATATTCGACTAGAAACAAGGCATTGTACTAGGAAAAAATTAGTTTAGTCGCGTTTGGTTAAATATTCGAATGACTTGAACTTATGTCGAATGTGATTTACTTTGTGTCTCGTTTAGTAGTCAAACCTTCGTATTAGGAAGTGAAACTTGACATCCTGATTATTTGTAGTATGGAGATTCAAGATGTGTAAAAACTTGTATATGTTATGTGTCAAATTTAAAAGAAATCGAGGTAAAGCTTAGTATGTTCAGTCGAGTGAGAATAAAAGAAAAAGAAAAATGGGTCGGGCTTTTGAATAGTACCGGGCCAAAAGTTCAGCCAGGAATAGTAATAAGGGTCCGTTTGGTTTATTATTTGTATAAGGGATTTTCGTGGTCCGTGTGTGAGCTCGTTCCAATGCATTGTAATCACGTATCAATGTGTTTGAGTTATCGTAGTGTGATAACGTAATTAAATGAGATAACCTCTCATTAACTGGTTTCAAAAAATAAATAATGCGCATTTTCTGATAAATTAATAAATTTTATTAAATGGGAATATTACCATTTGTTACAGTAGGTCTCCAAACCCAACATGCTGTGGCCTTAACAGCATTGTGCCCATTTGGCCTAACAGCATTTACGACTGCTGAATTTGGCCTAGCAGTATTAGCTACGGGCCTAGTAGTATTAACTCTTTTATTAACAGTATTAACCTTTTTCTCAAAACTCTTGTTGGTAAATGTTGTTTTCTTATAAAAGGGCCTTTTAACAGTTTGTTGTGCTGACTTAGAAAAACATGATGTTGGTTTAGCACTAAAAACTGTTGATTTGGGGTAAACAATATTAACAGGCCTAGCAGTATTAGGTGGTTTAAGGCCAGACTTCATTAAGACAGCTCTTGGAGCCATGTTTCTGTGAACACTAGGGTGATTCTATTTTGGAAAATAATTGTGATTCACCTTTTTGTAAGTATTTCCAGATACCCTTATATTTCCAGATACCATCCTTTCCCCTTGATGGTAATTGCAATAAGCTTGCAAATGATCAAAACTACCACATACAAAACAGGCTTTATTGTAAATTACAAATTCACTTCCTAGCTGTTGGGATTTTTTATTATTCCAATTTCTCTGATTTCCCCTTGGACTATGTGACCTGTACATCTCTGCATACTTAACTGTTTTCCTAGCTAGTTTCTCTTGTTGTTTAGGTTTAACAGATTCTACCTTAGTAACAGCAGGAAAGACAGTTTTCTTCTCTACCTCATCATCTGACACTAATTTCTCAACTAATGGGGTATCAAATGATTCAGTAACTTCCTTAAAACTCTCTTCACTATCACTTTTACATTCAGTCTCAGGCTTTTTGAGCTCATCTATACTAGTATTTGACAAATCAAGTTTTGGGGTTGGAAATAACCCAGTATGAGGAGGTGTAACAGCCTTATATCCTATACCAGTCTTGAATTTATCAATAAGCTGATACTGAACAATCTTATCTATACTTTTAGATGACCCTGCATATCTCTCTATATTTACTTCAAAGTTGTCTTTTTTCCTTTTTAAGCTTTTCTAACTCATTTTTAAGCTCACCTATTTCTAATTCTTTAAAAGAAATATCTCTTTCAAAATAGCAATATCCTCAGTGAAGATAGTTTCATTCTTTTTTATAAAAAACTAGTTGCTCTTCTACAACAGCCAACCCTCTTTTATAATTAGCTAGATTAAAGTCAGATTGATTAAAATCTACTCTTAACTCGTCATAATGTTTTTTAAGAGTTTCATAGCTTTTAAGACAGGTTTTTGACCAAGTATTATTTTTGTATACCTCAGAGTTAGAAAAAGCCATCAGTACCATGTTGTTAGGAGCTTCCTCTTCAGCCATATAGCTCCAGTCAAAACCTAACCCATCAATGGCCACCATAGCTTTGGAAGAAGTTTCTTCCAAGTTCACAGTCTTCCTGGTGCTCTATTGATTCCTGGATCCTCTGCCTTCTTAACCTCTGTTCCTACTATCTTGGTTTCTTGGCCCTCTGTATTCCCTAGCAAAGTGTCCCAACTTATGACAGTTGTAACACTCTACCTTTGACTTATCATATCCAGCTGTATCACCTCCATTGATGGTAATCTTCTTACCAGTCTTCTGGAAAAACCTCTTGGCTCTCATGCTCAACAAATCTAACTGCTACTTCAAATCCATCTCTTCTAAATCATCTTCATGGATTTGCTATAGGTCTTCATGTACAAGTTGAGACACATTTGCTTGACTGGACAAAAATGCATAAACAATATCATCACTTAAGCTAGCAGTACTAGTTTGTGAACTAGCAATACTAACTTTAGGGTTAGCAGTACTAACTCCATAAGCTGTATTAACCTCCTCAGTACTGCTAGTGCTAGGAGATGACACAAATGCCATGTTTTGAGCACTTGAGCTTGAGCTTGCAGGCCTTTTCAACTCTTGTTCAACCGTCTTTAAATTGTTGTAGAGATCATCAAAACTCATTGTGTCTAGATCAGGCTTATTTCTCTAGACCACAACATGAGTATTCCACTCAGCAGGCAGACTTCTAAAGAATTTTAAATTGAGATCCTCTTGTGAAATCTCTACACCCAAGACAGCCAGTTGGCTCACAATCTTCTGAAGCCTGTTGAAAATAGAATCAAGAGACTTAGTGCTTGGAGCACTAAAGTTCTCATACATCTATTTTAGAAGAGTCTTCTGAGTCTTCTTAGTTGCTTCATTACCACCAAACCTTGTTGTTATAGCGTCAAACAAGGTCTTAGCATCCTTGTACTTAGTAAAAGTCGACAGTTGTTCATTGAGGAGAGCCATCAGCAACATACTTTTAGCCTTTACATCATTCTTCTTTTGTGCATTCTCTTCAGCAGTTATAGGACCTGATACTATCTGAATTTTGACACCTTCACTTGTTGATGCTTTGGTTCTAGGTTTGAATGAGTTGCCATTTCTCTATGATATCTCATAGAGCATAGTCTTGCACTTGAAAGTATTGCTCAATTCTGAGCCTCCACATCTCATAATCACCCTACTTGAGAATGGGTATTTAGCAGTGGTAGTGGTTTGAGTTGTTTCAAGATCCATCTCTTCCTTTAAGTAAAGAGTTCTTCTTGTTTCTTCTAGATCAAAGTTTCAAAACCTATGCTCTGATACCACTTGTTGATCCTAAATACACGATCTTACTGAGCTTGTTAGAAACTTTGAGAATGCTAAAGAGTATACGGAATCTACTCTTCAACACTTAGAAGAATATTAATGTAAAAGTAAACTTATAGAACGGGGATAAAGATCAAATAAAAAGACAAATATCCGTACATTACGTAAAAAGATTTTTTTTTTCAAAAATTTTCTCAAAAAATTCCAAAAAAATTTCACAAGATCAGGTATGTTGGTGCATGAAAAAGTTGTGAAGGAAATTTTTCTAAAAGTTGATATTTTTTCCGAAAAAAATTTATGAAAAAATATGTTTATGCATTAAATCGCGTTTTTGTGCATCAAAAATTCATTTTTGCACCCAAGTTCTTTTGACTTTTTTAATCAAAATAACATTGCGCATCTAACTAAAACAAGTTGAAATTTTTGTGCATCAAAAATTTTTTGCGCATCAAAATTCGTTTTTTGTGCATTAAAAAAAATGTATAAAAACTCAAAATTAGAAAAACTTCTTTCACAAAAGTTTCATGCACCAACATTCCCGATCTTGTGAAATTTTTATGGATTTTTTCGCGAACTTTTTTGAAAAAAATAATCTTTTTACGTAGTGTACGGATATTTGTCTTTTTATTTTAACTTTACCCTATAGAACGGTAAACTGTATTAAGAACAATATAACCAAAACGCTTCAATATTATTAGAATAATAATACGAGTACTCTGTGTAGTACTATGGTTTACAACCTTGAAGCTATATTAAAAGCATACATTTTTCATCATAACCTAAGACCTCCTTTTATGGGCTAAGGAGTCCGTTACAAGATAACTACAAATCTTCTAAACGTATAGAATATACATATCTTTCTAACTATATAAGATTACACTGAATATCTTCTATACATATCACTTCACTCGTCTTTATTTCTTTGGCAATACCAATCTTCATCAACAGTCTTCAGTAGTATCAAGTTAGTCTGGCAGTACTAACTTTCTTCGGGCAGTACTAACTTGGTTAGTACTGGCAGTTGTAATCTTCAGCAATACCAACTGTTTGACTTGACAGTACTAAATATCTTGAGCAGTACAAAGTGTGTAGACTTGTAATTCCCCACAAACTCCCATGTGGAAGAAAATCCCTAAAGTCTTGAGATCTAACTCTAGCACCACAATTCCATTCTTCAACGATGATCTATTATATATGTTGCTTGCTCCAACCAAATAGCTACCATCCACCAAGAAAGCTGCAATGTTTGAGAATATCAATATAAGATTTCTTGAACAAGATTTATTTGATAACAAGTACGTGAAGAGGCATATTGATCCAAAAAGGTATAACAATGACACATATACGGGTATCATTAATATTAAAGAAAGATTTAGAGGTTTCGTCAAATTAAGGCAGCTCATACCCAAATCTCGTGAAGAAGTCTACTTTAAATTCAGGATACAAAGATATGTTGATGTTAACACATATTATCACTTCTCCCATGGATCGGTTGATTATCATGTCATCAGAAAAGATATTCAGCACTACCACTTCACTTAAGCAGACTATGTCAACCTTCATCCTCACGACATTGAAGACATGCTCAAAAGAAGAAAAATCTGCTACACAAGAAAGGTGTTGACTAAGACATCATCGAATCTATTATGATTTTCATGAGGTCATATGTAGTAGTAGCTCATATTGAATACTTTCGTATGGGGATTGAAAGCTATCAAAGGAAGATCAACTTGACTCCTTCATTGTTAGCCTGTCTAGGTATACACAAAGCCGAGAAATGGAGATGCTTTGAGAAGCCCAACCTTGGACTTTGTTTGGTGTATGTGACCGATCCAAAGCAAAAAAGATTATTCAAAACAGTTGAGGTTGCCAAGTTCTGTATTGGAACTTTGTTATGAATTATGGAAAAGCTTGAAAGAATATTAAATAAGGTAAAGAACAGACAACTGGAAATGACTGCCAAGAACCACACCAAGATGAGCAGATTTGTGAAAGTGATAAGAGAGAGGTGACGAACTCAAATAAGTACATTTTATTATCATCATTTATCCTATTTATTTGACTTGTTTTATTATATTATACATGAGAATCAATACATTAATGTTTACTTTAGTAATTCTCAGGTAGAAACAAGCATTATGTGAAACTTGGCGATTTTGGACTAATTATGGAGCAAAACAAGCGAGATGTTAAAAGTCTACTGAAATCCAGAAGATGCGCCGTATCCCACTCAACAGATACGACGCAATATCATACATAGATGAATTCGAAGACCATTGCCTGACTTTGAAGAATGCACCACATGCAATTCTGTCATGCGCCGCATATGAAACTTTGGTCAAAGAAGAAGATCAAGCTCGTTCTACTCCAGATACGCCGCAATATACTTCTAACATACGGCGTATCACTATCAAGATTTCACAAGTTATAATCCAAGTACATGCACCGCATACAAAGATCAAGATACGCCGCATCTGAAGACGGTATACGAATATTCCAGAATATATTAATCTTGGACCCCACGCGAAGTTAAGTCAATGCGCCGCATCTATCATCTCTATGCGCCGCATCGATCCCTCAGACAGAAACTATAAATACCCCAAGGCCAGACGAATTTTAGAGACACTTAGCTCTCTCTCAGACTTTAGACCTAGACATAACCCTAGAGCCGAATTCAGACGACCAAGCAGCACAAGACACACCTCAAACAAAGATACAAGAGCTGTAAGAAGGTCCTGCATGTATTCAATTCATTAAGTAGTTTTGTTTTATTGTTTTAGTACACTTTAATTCATCAGGATTGATGGGCTTGTGTCATGTGACTACGGAAGATCATGCACTCCCCTTAATATTGCTTTCCCATTAATTAAAGTTTATATGTTGATGTCTTTGGTGACTTTTATTAGTGCATTGATAACCTCTGTGTCTTGCTTGGGTCGCCATGCCCCTTCCTCGCCTATTTATTAGAGACGCTTAAATAAATAGGATAGACATAAGTAATCATTAAGGGTTTACTCGCCGATAAGATTAGAGCCAACGAGAAAGGTTTAATTATATACACTTCATATAAAACTAGCAATAAAACAAGTGACAAGCTATTTAATTATCAGGACAGGTCTTCTTATTGTCTCGAGTATCTATCTGTGTACGTGTGTGCTAATCGCTGATTCGTGCTCATTAGTTTAGTTTTCTATTTAATCATAACCAAACCGTGCCAGTCTCTCAGGCTGAACCCCCTTGCGTTAGATTAGGTTGTATAGCTAACTTAGGATATTAAAATACTGATTAGAATAACTAGATAGTACGTTCCACTCTTAGTGATCGACACTCTACTTACCATTATATTCATACTGACCGGGTACACTGCTCGTTAAGTGTGTGTGTTATTGATAAGTCGGCTAAATATAAATTTAAAACTTGAGTAGGCATTAATACTGCTAAACCGCAACGACACATCACGCATCCATCAAGTTTTTGGCGCCGCTGCCGGGGAGTGAATTGTTATTATCTGTTAATTTAATTTAGTATTTTAATTAGGTTTTTCTTTTTAGTTTTTTTTTAGATTCTAACCACTAACCCTGTTATATATTAGATAGATTGCATTCATTGTATAATTTGCATATTTTCTATTTTTGTTTGTTTTCTGTAATTTTTGTTTCTTTTTGTTTGATTTTATTTTTGTTTTTCTTTTCTGTATTTTTCTGAATTCTGCTATCGTTGTATTGTGCTGATACAAACGATACGACGCATCTGTTTTCACAGATACGGCGTATTGCGTTTAATTTTTATAAAATACAACGCGTTTAATAAATTCGAGTACGACGCATCTTTCCCCAAGATACGGCGTATTCTGTTTTTAATAAGAAATTTTTCTAAACCCTAACGCCATACGACGCATCTGTTTTAACAGATACGGCGTATTTTCTATTTAAATTAAAAATAGTTTTTCGAATTATTAAACAGAAGCGACGCATCGATCTTTATCGATACGGCGCATCTACTAAATCAAAAATCTTGTATTTTGAAACGTAACGAAAATACGGCGCATTAGCTTTTGTTAATACGACGCATTTAATTTAATAAATATAATTGATTTTTGATATTCACTTTGATCATTTCACTACTCTCGTGCACAAGTTAGTTTACTTTCAGAATAAATGATGGCTTAAGCATCACTATGGAAGATTACATTCTGAACCTAACCAAGAGATGCTAGCTGGAATGATCAAACCTTCAATGACTGGAAGATTGTAATAAGACGACAAGAGTAGAGGAAAACTCAATACTGGTAACATTGAGTATCTTAAATTCTTGAAATAGAATTCCAGGTATCCTTTGCAATAATTCACCTAGCCTTAAGGAGAGTTCTCTACGAAATCTCTCCCCAATATTTGACGATAAAAGTAAATTTCCTTTACTTTAATCTAACTATTACATGTTCATGTCTGAAAAGAAAATTTTTAAGAAACAGGTTTCTAAAAAGTGAAAATTGCATGCTAAACACTGATATAAACCTCTCTTCTTATAAATTACCTAAATGCAAAAACACCGAATTCCACAACGAAAGTTGTGATTTCCGTAAGAGTTCTTCAGAAATTGATCTATGTAATACATCAGGTTCAAATTATAATCTCAATTTTGTAAGCTTAAAACGATATTTGCTCCTAACCTTGGAATAAATCATTATCCACTAAACAATAAGATTATAATCATTAATAAAACGGATATGCCTATTGCTCTTATCTTGAATTTGTATATATCATATGGTATACCGTTTTACCCCAATTTGATGTATAAGGAAATGTGTTGCGGAGGCAAAGGTACGTTCCCTATTTAAATTTTGTTCACAGGTACAAAAATACGGCGGATCTTAGTATTCTAAGCGCCGTATCTCTGACTAATTAACAGTTATTGACCAGTCAACGAATTTAGATAAATACGGCGCATCATAATTATGCGATACAGCGCATCGTATTTGCCCTATAAATATGAAAGAGATGCGCTGTATTTTTACCTTTTACCCAAAATTTACACACAGTTAAAATACCACCCCACCTTGCATATTTATGCCTATATAATAATAAGAATTTTTCGTCTATCATTTTGTCATCTCTGCCCGAAAGGGACAAAACTTTGTTTATACAGATGTTAAAGAAGAATGGCGTGGATATTAGGAACGAGCAAGGAGTGTTCAATATTACTTGACTGGCGATAAGGAGCTGAACGTGAGTCTAACTTGAAGACTCTGAAATAAAGACAAGTGCTGACCGGGAGACAACCCGGAAGAAAAATTTTTACTTTTCTGTTCTGTGTCGAGTCTGTCAGACCTGCAGAAGATGCGGCGCATCTCCATCATAAGATGCGACGCATCACCTGCATTGGTCATATCTTATTTCATTTTATGCATTTTTATTTTTGACCTTAAAACTTTCTGTTAGTTTATTTAATGCGGCGCATCCCTGGTTAAGGATGCGACGCATCTTTTATTCTGATTCGTATTTATTCCAGGCTCGATACGGCGTATCTTCTTCCATAAGATACGGCGTATCGACTGACCTGATGATTTACAGTTTAATTTTTTAGGTTTTATTTTTACTAACTACTAATGTATTATGCAAGTTTGAACCTTCTTAACTCAGGTGTGTTAAAGTCTAAATGGTATTATAGATTCTTGCATTTTTTGTGGATACATCATTTATGAAGCTTAAATGTTCTCATCCACAAGAAAGTTGATTTTTGCTCTTATACGAATAATGGAGGATCATACCGAGCAAATCTCAAGGGAGTTTTTCTGTTCTAATTCTTTTATTTTCCAGTTTTTAACCTTTGACACAAACAACGAGGACGTTGTTTAACTTAAGTGGGGGGGATGGAGAATTAGAACACTTACTTGTCCTAAACTTTTTCAAAATATGCTTAAAATGCGCTTAATATATCAAAATTTAAAAAAAAATTTAGCATGTTTTTGTTTAAAGTCTAAATTACATAACCGCACACATAACTCTATTCTTTCAAAAATATTAAAACTTTAGTGTGCCGGTGACTTGTAAACTTTAGAACTTGGCTTGTATACTATTCGAGACCACCATAATGAGTATTATCTATATAATTGGAGTGACTTGTCTAAATTGGTAAATTTCTAGGATTACACCCAAATAGCCTTTATATGTTATGTGATATTAACTAACTACACTGGTTAGTTAAACCCCGTATAAACCCTTTGTTTACTCTCACTTTTAGAGTAAGATACCCCTAGAAAAACCCTCAGAGCCATTCCTTTCTTTTCTTACACCATTGTTATAATGTTTCGATACACCCTTACACCTTAGCTTACCCTGTAGATTAAAATCCGTGGTTAATTGCTTTAGGCAAAGTGTGTTTCCTTACATTACCTGTGTTCGCGTGCGTAATTCATTATCATTGGTTAGGTCGGGAAATTGCACAATACAATTGGTATGAAAGTAAATATTGTATAACTTTTAGTTTATTTTTCGTGTGTTTGCTACTTTCACTATTACAGTTATTTCTGAAAGTATGAAGAGTATGGAAAAATTATCCGGAAAAATAGTGATAGAAAAGTTGTGAAATTTTACACATATAAAGTTTCAAAAAAAAAAAAAAAAAAAAAAAAAATCGAAAAAAAATAGAAAAGAAAAAGAAAAAGGAAAAGTTGGAAGTTTGTTTTAACCAACTTATATAAAGTTTTATATTAAGTGGGAGATATCACCACTATTTGTTGTTGTATATTATATTTATGGATTTAATGGGAGTTGACCGTTATGGGAACGCCAACTAAGATTATTCTTTGATTGAGATTTTGTTGAGTATAATTCGTGTCTACCTAAAGCGTGTGTTTCAAGTGTTAAAGCGTGAGTTATTCAATGATATGAGTCTTATTCATGGGATGGTTGGGAAAGTGATTAACCACACTTAGGATTTAAATTTATTTGTTTTGTTTATTTTTCATTTTACACCAATTTTTTATCCCAAATATTATCCATACCCTATATCATTCTTCATCCAAACCTTTGATTTATTGAGATTAGGGATTTGAGCAATCTTAAGTATCGTAGTCGTGGATTCGGCTATTTATTTATGATTTTGTCGCCCTTTTTGATATAATATTATAGGTGAAGATTACTTGGTCCTATCTTTAGCCTATTCGAGTTAAGGATTTGAGCAATTGCAAGTATCGTGGTCGTGGATTCGATCATGTATTTGTAGTTTTGTCGCCTTTTCTGGAATATGAGATCGATAGAGATTAAAAAGGATGATCAACCCTTAACCAACAAACCCTTTTTACTGCTTTAGACTTGTTACTCCTTGGCTTTAGTGGGGGAGATACGTATACTTGCCAAGCCTATGATAGAATATTCGTCACGACTAAGCAACTAAACGATTTAGAATTGTTTTACATTAAAAATTATTTTGGTTTCTACTTCGTTAAGTGTTTGGTTGTGTGATTATGACAAAACGAAAACGTGCTTAAATATAAAAATAAATCCTAATATCTTTTAGGATACATTTTCATATGATTAATTCTAACGTTTACTTGGGGACAAGTAAAGTTCAAGTGGGGGGATATTTGATGAACTCAAATAAGTACATTTTATTATCATCATTTATCCTATTTATTTGACTTTTTTTATTATATTATACATGAGAATCGATACATTAATGTTTACTTTAGTAATTCTCAGGTAAAAACAAGCATTATGTGAAACTTGGCGATTTTGGACTAATTATGGAGCAAAACAAGCGAGATGTTAAAAGTCTACTGAAATCCAGAAGATGCGCCGTATCTCACTCAACAGATACGACGCAATATCATACTTAGATGAATTCGAAGACCATTGCCTGACTTTGAAGAATGCGCCACATGCAATTCTGTCATGCGCCGCATATGAAACTTTGGTCAAAGAAGAAGATCAAGCTCGTTCTACTCCAGATACGCCGCAATATACTTCTAACATACGGAGTATCACTATCAAGATTTCACAAGTTATAATCCAAGTACATGCGCCGCATACAAAGATCAAGATACGCCGCATCTGAAGACGGTGTACGAATATTCCATAATATATTAATCTTGGACCCCACGCGAAGTTAATTCAATGCGCCGCATCTATCAACTCTATGCGCCGCATCGATCCCTCAGACAGAAACTATAAATACCCCAAGGCCAGACGAATTTTAGAGACACTTAGCTCTCTCTCAGACTTTAGACCTAGACATAACCCTAGAGCCGAATTCAGACGACCAAGCAGCACAAGACACACCTCAAACAAAGATACAAGAGCTGTAAGAAGGTCCTGCATGTATTCAATTCATTAAGTAGTTTTGTTTTATTGTTTTAGTACACTTTAATTCATCAGGATTGATGGGCTTGTGTCATGTGACTACGGAAGATCATGCACTCCCCTTAATATTGCTTTCCCATTAATTAAAGTTTATATGTTGATGTCTTTGGTGACTTTTATTAGTGCATTGATAACCTCTGTGTCTTGCTTGGGTCGCCATGCCCCTTCCTCGCCTATTTATTAGAGACGCTTAAATAAATAGGATAGACATAAGTAATCATTAAGGGTTTACTCGCCGATAAGATTAGAGCCAACGAGAAAGGTTTAATTATATACACTTCATATAAAACTAGCAATAAAACAAGTGACAAGCTATTTAATTATCAGGACAGGTCTTCTTATTGTCTCGAGTATCTATCTGTGTACGTGTGTGCTAATCGCTGATTCGTGCTCATTAGTTTAGTTTTCTATTTAATCATAACCAAACCGTGCCAGTCTCTCAGGCTGAACCCCCTTGCGTTAGATTAGGTTGTATAGCTAACTTAGGATATTAAAATACTGATTAGAATAACTAGATAATACGTTCCACTCTTAGTGATCGACACTCTACTTACCATTATATTCATACTGACCGGGTACACTGCTCGTTAAGTGTGTGTGTTATTGATAAGTCGGCTAAATATAAATTTAAAACTTGAGTAGGAATTAATACTGCTAAACCGCAACGACACATCACGCATCCATTAAGAGGTTAGCTCTTCGAGAATCATGGAAACGCATGGAACAAAGAATAGGATCTCGAAGTTAGCCCAATAACATGCCTATCAATAGAAGACCTAAATGATCTGCCCTTAGAGGAGATTGTTAGGACACAAAAAGTGTAAATTATAGTGTAGGGTCTTTTATGCAAAAATTATGATAGATAGGGCACGTTATGTAATTGTTATGGTTGTTGAGAGACCAAGTACCCTTACAACACTTGTATAGTTGCGAGGGGAATCTAATATGTTGAGAGTTCTCACAACGTTTGCTTGTAATGGTATAAATACCCCTTACCTTATGGGTAATAAAGTGTGTATCAATATTATGTCTTGCGAGACTTTCCCTCTATTTCTCTCTCGTTTCTCTCTCTAGGTTAGAAGTGTTCACACCCACTTTCTCTATCTAGTTTAGTGTAGACGTAGATTATGGTGACCAACATAACCTTTCCACCAGAAATCACATATATTGTTTAAACACAGAAATCTTTCAATGAGAACATAGATCCCAATAAATTACTCAAAAACGATATCTCTACAGCGTAAGGACATCAGATATTGGCCATTGTTGGTACAAGTACGCCAATAAATCAGTACCACCGGAAAAATAGCACCACCACATTTCCACCGCTATCAACAAGATTAACATCAGGTATGACGTCATCACCTCCCTCTTTCCCCAAATCTGTTGGATTAACCCTATCCCCAAAATCCCCAAACTAAAATTCTAGTTAACCTACACCAATCTTCAATTCAATTCAATTCAACTCACCATTGTTCTAAATTGGAAGTATTTATGCTCAATTCATCTTCACATTATACTTATAATATACATACCTGACGAACCTCAAGTCATCCATAAGTCTTAGAATAAGCAGAGAAAAGAATGAGTATGGGAGGATACGAAAAGTCCATAGGAGATGATGGCTGGGTGAAGGTCAACAGAAGACAACGTAGAGGAAACAAGGAGCAACATGTCCATAGGCAAAAAGATACAAGGTTCACTCGCTTTAACTGGAACCAGCTGAGCGATTTTGATAAGGTAATGAAGAATAAAGCAACATCTTTCTTCTTCACTAACTTCCCAGAATCTTGGGATGTTAGTGCTCTTTGGAAGATGTTATGCACATACGGGAAAGTGATGGATGTGTATGTAGCTTATAAGAGAACAAAGTGTGGAAAACTAGAAGGGGGGGTTGAATAGTTATACCGGTTTTTAAGCTCTTTTGAAAACTTCTTAAAAGTCTACTTATTGAAAACCTTGATTTGAATCTTATGTGTAATCAATCAACACCAATATGAACTGAACACTAAACTAACTAATAATAAGTAAAGTAAGTAAATAGAAAAGTTGGAAAGATCAAACCGGGACAAAGGATTTATAGTGGTTCGGCTATGAAGCACCTCTTCGCCCTACTCTACTCCCCGAGTACCACACTCGAAAGTTTCAAGCACTATGTCAACAACCTCCCTTAAGGTGGAGAAAACCGTACACGTCGCTTATCCTATTTCCGACACTAAGCTAGATGTCGAGTGCTAATCTTAGCTAGCACTAATCTACCACAATCCACTTGATCAAACACACGAGCCTAATGGCTTCAAGAGATCACCAAGATCTCGACACGATCACAATGATCAACACTCACTCAACTAACTCTATCCTATCGACCCTTGATCTTCTTGATCAATCACACAAGCCCAATGGCTTCACGAGATATTCACTATCTCTCTAAGATCACAATGATCTTCACTCTCACTCTCACAAAGAAAAATAAACTTGATGTATGCTATGATACAACAAGGATGTAACAAATGTTACAAATAACCTAACAACTATAACTCTTGTATCTTCTTGGATACCTTGAGTTCTTCTCTTGCACTTGAAGAGGAATGACAACACCTTGTATCAAATGGGATACTTTGTGTTCTTCTCTTGCTATTGAAGAGGATCACTAGGTTGGATGATTGGATCACTCTTGAACAAAAGAAAAACTAAACTAAATGATCAAGAAAAGAAAATGATGTAAGGGATTTAAACTCAGAAGTTTCTGTGTGTGAAAGGGTGTCTAAAATCTGTGAAGTAGGTTGGTATTTATAGGCAAAGAAAATCTGAACATTATAGGTGGACGGCTTCACTAAATCACCCACGGCTCCAATAAATTTAGTGGAACTGTGGAGCCGTCCCAGACAAAGACGCTCCAATTTTTGTCTTTTCTGGTGAAAACTTATTTGGGGAAGTTTGGAGCTGATTTTGGGGGGGAAAATAGCTGTTATGTAATTTAAACTTATTTTTCCATTAAAACATTTCTTAAATATTCAAAAATAATTTGTAAGGTTTATTTTTGAAAAAATGTTTTGTCACATTAAAATGTAAAGTCTCAAAACCAAAATTTACTTCTTTGATCATTTGTCAAGTTTGTAAATTTGTTCTAGAGTGGTTTACGTAGAAACGGGATCTTCCGATTAAAAACTTGTTTACGTTAATTTCAACGTAACTTGATTTCACATTTTGTCATCCTCAAAACGTGAAGTAATCGAAAGATATAAATAACGTTTTTAGAACATTATTTGCATCAACAATCTCCCCCTTTTTAATGATGACAAAACATAAACTCATTTTAAGTTAAAATTAGTTTTAACAAGTTTTTAATGAGTTTACTCCCATTTCTCCCTCTTTTTTTTCGAAGCAAAAAGGTTGCAAGGCTCCCCCTTGATGTATACTCCCCCTCATTTGGAGAACACCAAGGAATCGAGCAATGGTGCGTGCTACAAAACAAGGTTAGATAACATATATACAAAATCTAACATGTAGCACTTAAGACAAATATCTAATCATTAAAGAAAATAAACAAGTAGCCAAGCCCCACAAAATACTAAAATAACCATAGAAAGGAGAACATTCATTCATAAAACAAGTGTCATACATAGGTATGACTACATGATGAAGATAACAAGAGACAATTAGAAGCATAAATCCCTAATGACTAGAGGCAAGCTTCATTTCCAAGAGGGGTCCTAATGATTTATTAGTGAAAAACTAAAAATGAACATGTCTAGTTTTGTTGGCTAGGAGGTGGTGGAGATGTTGTCATCATTTGGGGTAGTGGTGGTGTTAAGAGGTGCTCCACAAAGGAGAACATGAAGTGGATTTCATCTCTTAAAGAGAAGATGAGATTACGGTCGTGGAGGCAACATATGCAATTAGCACTATGTAAATTAAAGGGATGGGGTTGGATGGGTTGTGCCATGATAGGGGAAGGAGGTGGTGGTGAGTTTGTTTGTGATGGAGTTGGCATGTTATAGTCCAATGGAGTTATGGGGGATAGTGTGTACTCCATTGATGATGTGGTGTTGAAGGATAATGAAGATGTTGTGTAGGAAGATGATCTTTTGGAGGGTGCATTAGGTGGTGATGGTGATTTGGGAGTGGCTTGGGAAGGTGGTTTCATTGCTTCATCATCTTGTGTAAGATCCAAAAAGAGTGGTCTTGTTGGTGGTTTTACGGTTATTCTAGGTTTCTTTGAGATGTGAGTGGTGGATCCTTGTGTGGAGGACATGGTGTATGTGTGATGAGAGGTTGAAGATGAAGTGCAAGATAAACTTGCAAAGGTGAAGCCTTATATAGGCAAGATGGATGAAATTTGAATTAAAGTTGATGGGAGTGTCCTATGGTGTAGCAAGGGAATCTTAGGGTGTGTGTGATGTTGTAAGATTTGCAGGTTTGAGGTTAGGGTTGCAGGGATTTTAGGAGGAACAGTGAAAATTCGTGAAATAGGTGCACGGTACCACTAAATACCACACGGTACCGTGGCCTATTAACGGTACCGTGACACTGTAGTCACGAATTTTCCAGTTCAGGCTAGTTCTGGGCAGCTAGTGGAATGTTTTCTAGGGGAACTAGTTCCTGGAAATGATAGTGCCTAAAGTCACTAAAGACTTATTTGCCTAATATGCCAAGATAAGCATAAGCATGCAAGCATAAAGGACAAGATAAACTATCATCCAAATATCACATAGAATATTCATGCAAGGTGAAAGATTTAATGTTAAGCATGCAAGATAATTAAGAGTATTAATCCCTAATATAATCTATTAAGAATAAACCCTAATAAGAGATATAAATCCTTTCATAACTACTTATGGCTTGAGCATTCTCCCGTTCTTGTCACATTCTCGTCTTGAACATGCATCTCATTCTCATGATTAGGATCATCAAAGGGTGCATAGTGGGTGGAGGATTCGGAAATGAGAATGGATGAGACATATGACTCGGTTATGGGTTTCATGACAGGTGTGAAAAGTAAGTATTGAGGACCATGAAGGTAAGGGTGAAAGGTAAAGTGGTGATAGAGACGGGTTAGGAACATCCCATAGGGTATCAATTTATTTTTGTTTCCCTTGAGATGTACAATTCCCTTAGCGAAAAAGTAGGCGACATTGTATGGTTGTTGGGTTAGGAGACAGTAAATCATATGAGCACAACATGCTGGAAGTTGCTCACGATTTTCTGTTAAACTTAGAACATTTTCTCGCAGGATGACTGCCCAAGAAAGTAGTTCATGACGAACCTCATCCAAACGAATTTTTGTTAGATTTGGGTAAGAGGAGTTCTTATAAGTACGGATAAGTTTGGTTAGTTCGGTGGGAGAGGGTATGTAGGAACAATATGGACTATCCTCTTCACGATAGTTGAAGAGGGACTCGAGACACCAATCTTCAGTATAGGCACATTGCCCACGATTGGGGATTTGAAGGATTTGAGCAAATTGCTCAAGGGTTAGGACGAATTTGGAATTTCGGACCCAAAACCAAAGGGACAAAGATTGATCCTCGTTACGTACGAGTTCAACTTGTCGAAAGAATTCCAACACAAAACGAGGAAAAATGTGCTCGTTGATGTGGAGTAAACAGTCGAATCCTATAGCTCTAAAGAAAGTGTTGATGTCCCGATGGTAAATAAGGGACGGATCAACGACACGGCCTTCATGAAACCGACGGGTTTCAAGATTGACATAGGCACGAATGTGGTTACCGAGTGTTGTGGGTTCACGAGAAATTTAGGGTGTATAGGTATCGGTTAGAAGATGATCAAAATCATATTCATGAGACATTTTTGTTTCATATAAGAAAATTTTTAGGAAAAATTAGAACTAAAAACAGTTGCATTACATACACATGTCTAATGTGTGCCTATATGCAAACTATGTGGAGGTGCGGTAATCTCGACTCAAAAGAAAATAATGAGATTACCCAAACACTCCTAATTTTACTTTTGCTCAAACAAATATATTGAAAATTACATATTGATTATGTAATTCGATCAATATTCTTGAGATCATGTATGCATGAGAAAACATTTTTAGTTTGCATCAACAATGCACGAAAAATGTTTCACGATCCTAGTTTCGTGAGATTTTTGAAAACTATGGAATTGGGGTGTTTGGTGACTTCAATGTTTTAGCACCAAAGATTTTGAAATATTTTAGTGTTGATGACTTCTAATTGAAAGTTTCCTAGTAAAAATTGAAAAAACCCAATTCAATTTTCATTAATGAATAAACCCTAGACTTAAAATTAGAGAAAATTAGAGTAAGAAAACTTACAATTAGTGTTGAAAAAGTAGAAATGATTGAGAATCTTGAAAATTAAAGTCTTGAATATGATCTTGAAGGGGTGTGATTGAGTTTTGGGTTGTGAAGTAAGGTTATGACAGCAGTTACAGAAGTAGATAGGTTTTGAAATGAGTAGTGTGGGAAAAAGGGGACTGAAATACGGAATGTGCCAGATACACGATTCCATGGTACCGTTAAATTTAACGGTGTCGTGCCACATTTAGTGGAGCCGTGATCTGCTGGGATGGTTTTCTGTCCCATTTTGATTTTTGATGAATAAGTCTCGCTGTTTTAGTGAGACTTTTTGACGCGAGGAAAGAATTTATACATAATAAATTCTTTTGAGGACGGAAACCTAAACTAGACGAAACGAGACACACGAGATGACTTCAAGAGTCATGAGATTTATGGAATATGTTTCATCATGCCTAGACCTAGACGAAGGTAGTTGAAGGATTCTCGTTTGAGAGGTTTGGTTAGGATGTCAGCGATATTGTCTTGAGAAGGAACTTTCTGAATAGAAATGTTTCCTTTCTGAACATTATCGCGAAGGAAGTGGTGGCGAATTTCGATGTGTTTAGTATGGGAGTGTTGAACGGGGTTTTTGCTCAAGTCAATAGCACCTTTATTATCACACATAATGGAGACGTCATCAAGATGGATGTCATAGTCATTAAGGGCTTGTTTCATCCATAGTGCTTGTTGACATACCTTTCCGGCGCTTACGTACTCGGCTTCGGTCGTGGAGAAGTCATTTTGTGTGTCAGTCAACGAACGAATCTCGTTTTTGTTAGTGTGATTGATTGAGCAATTACACCTTAGGTTGTCGGTCGGGTTGTGACACTCAAGTGTCTTTGAATTTCAATATGCATTCATCTTTTTGTGTCGCTCAACTTTCTTGGGCTTTCTTTTTGGTTTTTATCCTTTTGGCACACTTTCATCACGTGTCTAACTTCTTTCATACTTTGATATGCTCATCAAATTTTTTTTTAGTAGCTACGTTTTAACATAGTTTAACCCGTGCATGTCTTGCTATGTGTATTCGATCCCTATAATGTTGCTCCTATTCTTTTATATATTATGTTGTACGAAGCTAACCCTTGATGTAGGAAAAGCCTTTGCAAGAATTTGATCCATGGATTCGCTAGAAACAAAGGTAAAAATAGAAAGGGATTCAATCACCATAGGGAAGCATTGAGCTAGGGGGAGCTCAGAAGTATTTGAATACATAGCATGGAGTCTTTCTAATAGTGGTGATAGAAGACTTCATAGGGATGATGCAAGCTCGCCTTTTTGGGAAGAAATGATAGTAGTGTAATAAGGGGGAGCAGGGAGTGAATTCAAGGGAGAGCCTGAGGCAACTACCTTTTTCCTTCGACAAAAGGGGGAGAAGGGAGTGTAAACAGGTAACTTTTATATTTTACTGTGTGGTAAGGGAGTGTAAACAGGTACCTTTTACATTTTACTGTGTGTTACGGTTTACATATTTGTCATCATAAAAAATGGGGAGATTATTAGTGCAAATATTACGATATTTAAACTAAACGGTTTCTTCGGTTTTAATAATGACAAACATGTAACTTGTAATTCATAACGTAAAATGCGCAAGTTACTTGTAAACATAAATCATCAATGCATACTTACATCAACACCTCTCGACGTCTCAAGTATGCGTCAACAAAGTCGTAGATTTTCATCCCGACGTAAATCAATCAAGGTATGAACAAACAAATCCACAACTTGACTAATGATCAAAGGATTATATTTTTCTCTAAACTTCACATTTTTAATGTGACAAAACATTTTTTCAAAAATACATTTTACAAATTATTTTTGAATTAAAAAGAAATGTTTTAATTAGAAAAATAAGTTTAAAATCACCAACAGCTATTTCCCCCCCCCCCCAAATCAGCTCCAAACTTTCCCAAATAAACTTTCACCACTAAAAACAAAATTTGGAGCGTCCCTGTCTGGGACGGTACCACGGTACCACTAAATTTAGTGGTACCGTCGGGTATTTAGTAGCACCGTCCCACTGTAACGGCTAGATTTTTCTTGCCTATAAATACCAGCCCACTTTACAGTTTTTGGGCATCCTTTTTCACACACAATTTTCTGAGTTCAAATCTCCTATCACATATACTCTCCTTTGATCATGTAGTTAGTTTATCTTTGTTTAAGAGTGATCCAATCATCCATTCAAGTGATCACCTTCATTCCTCTATTAGTGCAAGAGAAGAACACATCGTATCACAAAGATACAAAGTGTTATAGTGTTAGTGTAGTGCACTCGTAACATTCCTTACGTACTTGTTGTATCTTGATATACATCAAGGTGTCTATCATCTTGTTTAGTTAATTCGTGTGTATCATTGTGATCATGTAGAGATAGGAGAGATCTTGTGTAGCTAGTGTTGATAGTGAGTAGATCGGGTAGATCATGTGAAGATAAGGTAGATCGGGTAGATCGTGACTAGATCGGGTAGATCATGAGTAGATCAGGTAGATCGAGTGTAGATCATGTGGATCTTGTAGCTTGTGTGATTTGTAAAGAGAGGGTAGATCGTGAGTGAGATTGGTACTAGCTAGATTAGTACTCGACATCTAGCTTAGTGCCAGAAAATAATGTAAGCGACGCGGTTTATGTGTTTAGGCCTTACAACGCAAGGTTTGTTATGTTGGGCCATAAAACATAACGGGTTTGGTTGTACCCGAAGAAGAACTCGACATCTAGCTTAGTGTCAGAAAATATTGTAAGCGATGTTGTATGGTTTTCTCCGCCAAGAAGGGAGCTTGTTGATTAGTGAAGTAACTCTCGAGTTGGGTACTCAGGGAGTGGAGTAGGGCGAAGAGGAGCTTCGTGACTGAACCACTATAAATCATCGTGTCTGGTTTGCGCTTTCTTTACTCATCTCTTTACTTTTATTTTTGCATTTACCGCTTTACATTTATGTTTTGCATGGCGTTTATGTTTGTGTGGTTTGTTGCTTATGTTGTGTTAGTTGTGTTTATGTCATGGGTTGCTAGTTATTACTCCCTCCGTCTCAATTTATTTGTCCATATTTCCTTTTATGGATGTCTCAATTTATTTGTCCACTTTCCTTATTTAGTAAAAACTAGAGAATCTAGTGGAGGAATATTCCATTTTAGTGGTTGAAAATTAAAGTGGCCCCACTTTTATTAAACTTTGTGTTTTCTCTCTCCTGACAAATAAATTGAGACGGAGGGAGTATATGTCTAATTTTGTGTCATTGTGACATGCCTTACATGTTGCTTTATATTATCTCTAATTCATGTAAGACTAGTGTTGACACTTTTCATATTATGTCACACTTAATCGGGTGTTTGATACAAAAGTTTTTAAGTTTTTAAACGGAAACGTATTCACCCCCCCCCCCTTACTGTTTCTACGGTATTTTATCTATGTTGGACTCTCGTGTTTTTGCTAAAGAGCAAAAAGTTGCGGATCCTAATTATCTAGGTATTTTAGGATCCTAGATGGGAATGTCTGGCAAAGTAGGTCTCATTGACGTATACGGTCCCCAATCCACTTTGCATAAAGAGGTGCTTTGGACATCCATTGAGCAGCTTATTAATTCAACAAATGCTAATTGGATCATCTTTGGAGACTTTAATGTTATTAGAAGCAGGGAGGAGAGAGCAAGTTCTATTTTCAATCATAGGGACGCAAGTGCTTTTAACGATTTTATTGCGATGGCTGGCCTTTTTGATTTCCCTCTAGGAGGTCGCAAGTTTACTAGATTTGATAAAAGGCGGGACTAAACTTTGTAAGCTTGATCAATTCTTGGTCACCCATAACTTCTTCAATGCTTGGGAAGATGCCTCTTTGACTGTCTTATGCCGCACTTTTTGGGATCATTGCCCTATTCTCCTTAGAGTCGGGCTCCCTAACTTCAGCCCCAATCCTTTCAAAGTATTTGATAAATGGATTGGTAACAAAGATATTCTTGAGGCTATCTCCATTTCATGGTCTTCTCCTCATGGGGGGCCTCCTTTCTTAACCCCTGACATGATCCTTAAAAACAAAATGAAGAAATTAAGGCTCGATATCAAGTCGTGGACTTCTAATCGACTGGCTATACAAAATCAATATAAATCTGATTTGTTGAATTCCCTAGAGGAGTGGGACCGTAAAGCTGAGTGTGGTGCCATTATCGGGTCAGATATTGAAGAAAGAGACGAATGGCTTATGGACCTAAGTGCGTTGGAGCAGTTGGATAGAGAGGATCTCAAACAAAAAAGTCGTGTTAAGAGGGCGGTTGAAGGGGATGAGAACTCTCAATTCTTCCATACGATTGTGAAATATAATTATGCGGCCTTTAATATTAAAGGAATTCAGCTAAATGGAGCATGGTGTGAGGCTCCTGATCATATTAAGGATGCGGCTGCTGATCACTTCACCTCAATATTTAAGGAACGGGAGCAGGTCAGAGCTAAGTTCTCCTCTAGTCTTTTTTGAAAGTTATCTGATATGGATGCAAACTTCCTGGAATCTAGTATTTCTATGGAAGAAGTGAAGAAAGCAGTATGGGATTGTGCGGGCTCTAAGGCCTCTGGTCCAGATGGTCTAAACTTCAGTTTCATCGAAGCCTATTGGGACATAATTAAAGACGAGATCTATGATTGCATCAAATATTTTGAGACGTCTGGTCGTATTTCCAATGGATGCAACCCTTCTTTTATTGTGTTGATTCCTAAAAAGCGTGATCTTGTTGTATTCTCGAATTACAGGCCTGTAATCTTTATTGGATGCGTATACAAAATCATCTCAAAAATCCTTGCTAATAGGCTTGCTAGTGTTATTTCCTCCATCATTTGTCCGAACCAAACCACTTTCTTAGCTGGGAGACAAATATTAGACGGATGCCTTATTACTAACGAATTAATCCGTATGGCGCATATGGAAAATCTTAAGTTGCTCCTTTCTAAGGTTGATTTTGAGAAGGCCTTTGATAGTGTGTTTTGGGGTTTTCTTATTAACATTGTGTCTCAAATGGGATTTGGAGTTAAATGGAGGATGTGGATCGGAGCCTGTCTCTCCTCGGCCTCTATCTTTGTCCTTATCAATGGAGCGCCATCTAAAGAATTCAAGATGGAACGGGGTCTTTGCCAAGGAGACCCGTTGTCACCATTTCTCTTTTTACTAGTTGCGGAGGCTCTTCAAGTAACAATTTTAGATGCTTGTAACGAAGGCATTTTTAAAGGTGTCTATATATCAGAGGGGGGGAGATAACCTCTCTCTATTGCAATATGCTGATGACGCGCTATTTTTTGGCAAATGGTCGCGTTCTAATGCCAAGAACCTAATTCTTATTCTTAAATGCTTCGAGGATGCGTTTGGGCTTAAAGTGAACCTATCCAAAAGTAGAATTTTTGGAGTTGGGGTTGATATTGAGGAAGTCAAATCGGTTGCTACTTCCCTTGGTTGTGTCCATAATTCTATCCCTTTCGCGTATCTAGGCCTCCCGGTGGGTAAAAAAATGCATTTCTGTGAAGGGTGGGTTAATATTGTTAATCGGCTTCGGGATAAGCTTTCCGCTTGGAAAGCCAAGTCCCTCTCTGTCATGGGAACGCTTACTCTTATCAATTCCGTTCTTGGTAGCATGCCCATTTATTTCTTATCTCTTTTTAAATCTCCTTTAAAAATCGTTAGACTTCTTGAGTCTATTCGAGCGTCGTTCTTTTGGGGTTTCAAGGAGGGTAGTTGTGGAATTAGTTGAGTAAAATGGAATAGCATTCTTTTTTATCGTGACATGGGAGGTCTTGACGTGGGTAGTGTACGGACCAAAAACCTCGGTTTACTTGGTAAATGGAAATGGAGATATTTTGTGGAAAAAGATGCTTTGTGGAGGAGAGTTATTAAAGAGTTCTATGGTGTCGATGGTGGTTTTGGGCCTTCGCATAATATTAATGGTCCACATGGCATTTGGTGTGATATTGTTAAAGATGTGAACAACATCAATGATATCGATCCATCATTCAACTCTTCTTTCTGCTTGAAGGTATCTTATGGTTCTAACATTCGTTTCTGGAAAGACCCCTGGTGTCGAAATGCGTCATGTCTTATGGATCTTTTCCCGCGTTTGTTCGCCCTGGACTCGGATGATGAGGCGAAAAGTGTACCGCTTTTCGGGGGTCATTTAAGCCCTAAATCGTATTTATTTGATCAAATATTGCCCTAAATCGTTCCTTTTGTCATTTTAGGTACTTTGGAGATGAAATTTGGAAAAGGAAGCATTTTGGACCTTTTTGGAGAATAAAAGTGAAGAAAACGACAAAGTCTCTAAATCTGCTGGAATAGTACCTGTGACGGCGTCAAGCCCCAGTGTGACGCCGTCAATCCTTGATAAGCCAGAGAGGATTTTGGAAGATTAAAGGGGGACGGCGTCAAGAAGGCCATCAAGAAACCCTAACCGCGACGAAGTGACGGCGTCAGGACTCAACCTGACGACGTCAGAAGCCATTGAGTGACGACGTCAGAATGAAAACTTGCACAAGAAGAAACCCTAGTAAAACCGTCACATGCTGATCAAGACAATCACAACTTACGCGCGGAGTAGCTGTCACTATTTTGGCCATAAAATCTTCATACGAACTCGGATTTGGGTGATTCAAAAGGCCACGCGAAGAGGACGAAAAGATCTACAATTTGGTGAAAATGGGAAGTTGACACCGTCACTTGTACGAGCTGACGCCGTCAAGCCTTGCCGACAGAAATATTGCCTATAAATACAACATCATAACTTCACTTTTTGTAAGCCCTAAACCCTAAGTCCGATTCTAGGGTTTAGGTAGGTGTTTTTCCAGCAACTTAGAAGGTCTTAATCACTCTATAAACATCTTGTAATGGTGTGTTGATTCTATCTTAATTATGTCTTCTATTATTATTGTTGCTTGTTCTTCATTGATAATGTTTTACTAAATCACCTAGTGTTTACCTATGATTGTGTGAAACTTGTGTATAACTAATTAGATCTTATTGATTTCTTGTTGATGTGTGTGTCCATCTCCATCAATTAGGGCATGACAACTTCAATAGATCTAATTGGTTTAGCTTATAATTCTTGTTTCCTATTGTCTCTTGTATGATTGGATGATATCGATGTTAGGCTTAAGAAAACTGGCTAACCTCCTATACAGGTAACTTGCTTGAACGTCTTAAGAAACATGAACCAAGGTGTACTAAGGTTAATTGGTTGTATTTAATGCATAAGCGAATTCTAGTGATCCCATGTTAGGAGCTTCTTAGCCGGCTCGACATAGGAGTGAAGTAGGAGCTTATAGAGTTGGGGAAGATCGTACACACCCCCACGATTGGTATTAAGGAATACAACCCGTCAATTAAAACAAGGTGTGACAATTCAATAGGTAGAATTGGATAGCTAGCAAGGAGTAACATATCATAGGTAGACATGCTTCACTTCCCTTGTAGAACCCTAGTTTACTTTCCTGCACATTAGTTTAATTAGTAGCTTTTGGGTTAGTTGATTAGCAACTAATTCCGCCCACTCCTTCAAACCAGAGATTTTACTTGCTTTTCATAAAATATAAAAATACAAAAAGAATCATCCCTCACCTCTAGACCTAGTAGATAAATTTCAATCCTAACGAACACTATTCTTTGAGTTGAACGATCAATCCCCCGGTACTTGCCACTTCACTATACTACATCGGTCAGGTACACTGCCTGGTGGGGATTGCAAACTTCTCAAGATCCCTTGAGAGGTAAAACCTGTTGTAAGGTCGCAAAACCACGCATCATCGGATCAAGATTATTTTGTTAGGGATCGTTAGAAGTTTGTTAATGGCTCTTGGGGTGGATCTTGGGCATGGCGTATTCCCCCTCGGGGTCGTGCTATTGACGAACTTTCTTCCCTTATCTCCCATATTGGAAATTTGCCTTTATCGGTTGACTGTGAGGACAAGTGGGCGTGGTCTGGTGATGCCTCTGGTATTTTCAAAGTGTTGTTGTTATGTGAAGATGGTCTAGGCATCCATCATCGTTGGAATTCGTGGATTCCGAGGAGAGTCAACATTTGCGTGTGGCGTGCCTCTATCGATAGATAAGCTACTCGTTCCAACTTAAGTGTTACAGGTATTAATATGGATTATGTCTTATGCCCCTTTTGTGAGGCTACCATCGAATCTATTTCCCATTGTCTTCTTTTATGCCCTCGGGTGAAGCCAATTTAGAGGAAAATTTGGGGTTGGTGGGATCTCGACTTACCCATATATTTTCCTGCTTTTGGAATTGAGAATGTAAGTCTCTGTAATGTGGTGGATCTTAGATGTTTTAAGCTAAACAAAATCATTCATGGAGTTTTTCAATGTTGTCTTTGGGCGGTTTGGAAATGGAGAAATCGTGTGGTTTTTGCTTCGCCGGAGTCCCGTAAGAAAGTGCTTGATGAAGACCTTTTTCCAACCATTCAACGGTTGGCAAAATCTTGGATTTCCGCTCGTTGCAAGCTTCCAGCCAGGATTTGGAGTCGTTGGATTTCATGTCCTAGATTAATGTTCTCGTTGTCTCAATGTTTGGTTGTTTTTTCTTTGTATATCTTGGTTTGCCTGTTTGTGGTTGCCTTTTCTTTGTTCTCGTCTTTCTTGTTTCTATTTTGTTGTCTTCTCAACAGCTCTTTTTATAAAATTCTAGCCTTTAAAAAAAAAAAAAAAAAAAAAAAAACGATGAGCCCAAGTAAACCTATAAATACAAATACAAAAACGTGTTTTAGGTTACCACTTTTTCTACCAACTAATTTTAAGGTTTTCCAAGCTCTATTCCACCAGAATTCAAGCTGCATTCAAGGGAAGAACAAGACATCATTCATCACTAACATTAGTTCTACCTTATTTGATTATCAAATCATTATGACTTTGTTTATTTATCAAAGTCAATTTACATTTGCTTGTCAATTAAGATTGTTGGCTAAACACTTATGTGTTAGCCTTATTATACTATATACTAATAGCCAAAAAATAACGGGGTCATTAGTGAAATATTAAGGAGCCCATTATGCATTAATAAGGCTTCTTATTGGTCATCAGTTAAACGGGTTATAAGTTGGCCAAATTTGATTAGTATATGTGTGGTGGGGGATCGATTGTTCACGGTCATTATCCCATAATACATCTTAACCTCTGTACGATACCAAATCAACATTTTCTTTGTGGTTGGGATTTTTTCCAGTTGTACTATGCTACTGTAACTCTGTATAAGAAGCTTCTTGATTATTCTTTCTTCTTCATAAAATAATAAATCACCAGAAGGTCATATGTAAGTTTTATATATATATATATATATATATATATATATATATATATATATATATACTCTTTATGCTTCACTATGATTTATTATTGGTTAATTCATGATTTAATTTAGATATTTTTTTTTATTTTACTCTTTATTTCAAATTATGGTTTCTTAATTTGGGGTTTTATAAGACAGAAATGAAGCAAAAATAGAAATGAAGCAAAAATCCAAACAAATTTTGTACTCAAGAAAACAAATAATTTGGGGTTTTCTTTATTTTTGGTAAACAAGGATATCCGATATTTGGCTTTTTGCTTCATTTTTGTATTATAAATCGGATTCTTTGTTTACGTACCAAAAAGATTGTTTGCTACAGAACTTCTGATCATATGTAACTTTTTTGGCCTCTTTATGCTTGATTATGATTTAGTTTTTGTTAATTCATGATTTAATTTAGATGTTTTTTTTATTTTAATCTTTATTTGAAATTAGGGTTTTCTTAATTTGGGGATTTTCTTCATTTGTTTTGCAGCTAAGCCTATTGAGGTGTTTATTTCCAACTTTGTTCTTGCTGAAATAACTGAATTGCGTATTTATGGTGTGGGATTACTTATATGTTTTGCATATGCATTCTTTACCACAACCCGTATCTTGGCTGGGTAGGCATACCATGATTGTGGTTGCAGCAATGGCAAGTGTTAGCTAACGGGAAGTTATTTTATATGCTGTTATAAATCGTGTTCACAAATATATAGGACGCGGTCGAAGTTACCATCGGCTATAATAAATATAGATCCTTTGGTTGTAAGTTGCGCGTTTCACTAGGGTCTGATGATCCTATAAATCTGTTGACTTGCTGCGGCAAGTGGAAGGATGGTAGAGTGCGACAAATAGTTGCCTCAACAACCTCTACGTGTGCAACCAGGACATACTATCAACTCTATTACACCAACTAATCCGATGTCTTTTTTGATATTGGGTTGCGGGTGTTTTATGTGTGTGAGGTTTAGGCGTGCTTTTATCCACTATGTTTTAGCCTACTATTCTTTTGACCCTGATAAGTATACCGTGCTGAGATGCACTGTTGTCATTCATGTGTGTTTGTTGTGTTGATTCATTAGCATTGATTGTAATTAGTCAATATCCCTCGCCCTTTTCCCGTGGTTTTTTGTTGGGCTGTTTCGTTCCAGGATAGTAATGGGCTATGATGATCAGCTGTTCTCTGAATCAAATGATATCGGTCATAGGAAGTCTGAACCCGTAACTTGGCAGGGCAATTACCGGATGGCATGATAGCATACTTGCTATTGTGCAACCGCATTTATTTGCATCCATGGCGGAATTCAGAGCTTTTTAACCGTTTTCCAGTTATAAATCTGAGCCTAATGATCTATTGTATCAGTTTTGTGGTTTCTAATTTTTTAACGGACTCTATATATATATCGTTGGATCAGAAGGGCGGTGCTGTGGTTTGCTATTATTTTTGTAATTCAAGTAAGTTAACTGATATATGGTTTTGGATTCCATATTAGTACTTCCTTTTTTCAAATGCCCTGTGATGAAAGCATATAAGCACCAGGGGAACTGTGAAGCGGCAACAATAAGTAAGAGTATCTTTCAGTTTTCTTAATTTTTACTATATCTTGAAAATCTCTTATAGACACTTTTTTTTGTTATGATTTTTGTTGTTTTCTTAGGGGCTGATTGGAATGGCTTATTATCAGGCTAATGAGGTTTATTTGTTGAACTTATCCCTGCTTATGGGCTTGGTAATCACAGATAAGCCTTTTTATTATATTTCCTTTTTACATATTTGTGATTGATTAAAATTTACTTTGCTTCACAAAGAAAATGTTGATTTGGTATGTTTAATTTGGTATCATACAGAGGTTAAGATGTATTACGGGATAATTATGGTAAACGGACCGTGAGCAGTCGATACCCTACCACACATACACCAATCAAATTTAGCCAACATATAACCTGTTTAACTGTTGGGCCTTCTAACTCGCAACTCACTAAAAATGGACCAATAAGAAGCCTTATTAATGCATAACGGCCTCTGTAATATTTCACTGTTGACCCCATTATTACACCAACTAATCCGATGTATTTTTTGATATTGGGTTGCAGGTGTTTTATGTGTGTGAGGTTTAGGCGTGCTTTTATCCACTATGTTTTAGCCTACTATTCTTTTGACCCTGATAAGTATACCGTGCTAAGATTCACTGTTTTCATTCATGTGTGTTTGTTGTGTTGATTCATTAGCATTGATTGTAATTAGTCAATATCCCTCGCCCTTTTCCCGTGGTTTTTTGTTGGGCTGTTTCGTTCCAGTATAGTAATGGGCTATAATGATCAACTGTTGTTCTCTGAATCAAATGATATCGATCATAGGAAGTCTGAACCGTAACTTGGCAGGGCAATTACCGGATGGTGTGATAGCATACTTGCTATTGTGTAACCGCGTTTATTTGCAGCCATGGCGGAATTCAGAGCTTTTTGACCATTTTCCAGTTACAAATCTGAGCCTAACGATCTATTGTATCAGTTTTGTGGTTTCTAATTTTTTAACAGACTCTATATATATATATATCGTTGGATCAAAAGGGCGGCGTTGTGGATTGCTATTATTTTTTTAATTCAAGTAGGTTAACTGATATATGGTTTTGGATTCCGTATTAGTACTACCTTTTTTTTCAAATGCCCTGTGATGAAAGCATATAAGCACCAGGGGAACTGTGAAGCGGCAACAATAAGTAAGAGTATCTTTCAGTTTTCTTAATTATAATATATACTAATAGCCAAAATGTAACGGGCTCAATAGTAAATTGTTAAGGGACCCGTTATCTCCTAATTAAGCCTCTTATTGGTGGATAATTACCGAGATACGCACCTTAAAGCCCAAACAGTTAAGTGGCAAATTGTTAGTGGTCGGTTTGTGGTTTGGGAGAAATTGTTCATCATCCGTTTTCCTTAATCATTATGTAATACACACTTAATCTATGTATGATACCATGAAGTGGTAACAAGTGTACACCAACACATAGTACACTAATCTTAGAAAGTCTGCATAAGAACCTTCTTGAGTGTCCTTTCCCCCTTAAATTAACCTGAGCCAAGAAGATCAAACCCAAAGAAAAAAATCAATTGACATCCAAGGGCAGATTACCATCAGAGACAAAGTTGGTTTTTCAAAGATCTGTACTCTTAAGAGAAGTAGGCACACATACAGTGGTGCAGCTTTGTCATACAGGTATGTTTGTGCACCACTTCTTGCTTTTACATTTTCCCCATGCATGATGGACTTATTCCATTCATTTCTTTGTATGGTTATTGTCTTTAAACGTGTTTCACTTATCATATATTTACTCTAATTTTGTGTATTTTGATTGTTATACTTGTTACTTATTCATGGACTTCCAAAAAATAGATGCTTCTTATGTGATTTTGCACAAATTATGTATATACACTGTTGTTATACTACTTTTGGTGCTTATACATGTTAGTAAACCATGGATGAAAATCCAGATAAAAAAAATATTAGTTGATAGTAGCAATAAAGTATTCACAACCCCTAAAATTAGTTATTGTCAGTTACGTGAAGGTTTCTTATGAGAAAATCAATCACAAAAACTGTTGAATGATAATAGTAGACAAGTATCGGTGTATGCTAAAAAGAGTTATTGTCAAATGTGTGATGGTTTCTTAAGAAAAAATGAACCCCAGCTTTGTATAGATGCCTATTCAGAACAAACACCTTATACAAACGATGATCGATTTGAATGTATGGTTGATTTTAGCTTAAATGACACCAGAAGTAGCTTTTTTGTGCTGGTAGAGTTGCGGTATTTGTGAAATGCTGTAGTTTAGTTATGTCAATAAGGTTTTCTGATTGTAAACTGAAGATCGATTTGACTGAGTAGATATAACCTTTCACTTTACTCTTATTGTATAAAAGATTTATCAGTTTAGTGCTGATTTTTCTGTGCATTCATTCTTATGAGATTAAAAAGGTTACTGGATAACGGGTGAAACTGGACCTGTATCTTGGCGGGGCAGGCCTTCCTGATTTGGTGAGTTTGCAGCCATAGCAGGTTTAGATCCCTTTTTACTGTATGGTGGGCCAGAACTTCCAGATTTGGTGAGTTTGCTGCCATGGCAGGTTCGGATCCCTTATTATCGAACACATGCAATTAGTGTCCGTCTTTTGATAGTGGAATGGAATTAGTGTGTGTGTTTTGGAGTTTGAAAAGTGCGTTAGAAATAGAAATGGGTACGCCTTATTTTTTTCCGTTTGGCTTATGAACAATGCCAACTCCACTCAAAACCCAAAAACGAATGAGGGTCCAACAAAATGTATTACGGAATGATTATCAACTAATTTGGCCTGTCATTGGTGGATCGCTGTACTTATGGGAGATAGTAGGCCAAAAGGCAAAGCCTTATTGGTGTTTAATCTAAATTAGTGTGTGTCTTTTGATAGTGGAATCAAGTTAGTGTGTGCTTTTGGAGTTTAAAAAGTGGGTTGTCGAAGAAAGTGAAAATAGAAATAGGTACGACTTATTTTTTCAGATTGGCTTATGAACAATGCCAAGTCCACTAACACTGCTCAGCTTATGAATAGTAAAGCAGCACCGGTTCCTCTTTTATTGTATAAAAAATTCATCAGTTTGCTGATGGAAAATGTAATTGAAAGTTTAAAGGGACACTGGAAATGATGATCTTTTTGTGCATTCATTTTTACGAAATTAAAAAGGTTACTGGAAAACGGGGGAAACTGGACCTTTATCTTGGCAAGGCAGGCCTTCCCGATTTGGTGAGTTTGCAGCTATGGCAGGTTTGGATCCCTTTGAGCCGGGTGTTAGACACTCTTCATAAGGCGGAGGTCGTTAGTATAGTCGGCACTGTTCATAACCTTTCTGCTTAAAATTAAGTACTTACGGATTTATTAAAAGTGAACGGAGGAAAGAGTTTTTAAGGGGTCCGTTCTTTGCTAATTGGGCGAATTAAATCTGCTCTTGGACCCGTTACTTGGCGTTCCTCTGAGGTAATCGGCTTGATTCTAAAAACCCAAAAAGTTAAGATTTCTCTTTACGACTTCCAAGCATTTTAAAGCTAATTTTAAGCAGATAACTACTCTTAATAAGCAGTCCCAAATGCTCCCTTAGTTGCGACAATGTAACAGTAACTACCTGATAAAGATGTTTTAGGTCTTTGGATTAGCTTTCTTATGAAGTTATTGCCTTGCTTCTGAAAACTAAAAAAGTTCAGATTTCTTTAGTTTAAGACTTGCAAGCAATTAGAACCTGATTTTAAGTCAATAGCCACTCTTAATAAGCATTCACAAACGCCCCCTTAAGTGGTTTTTCTTTTCTGATTTTGTATTATTATTATTTATTTTTTCTTTAGTGCAGATGTGAATTGTATGTTTCTACTAATGGGAACACTGAGAAGCTTGCATCCGGCTTAATGAAACCTCATTGCAGACAATGCCATTTTTTACAAAACCAGTTATACGTGTGAAAGTTGATATTTGGGTATGTAGACTGTATGATTGATTGACCAGGTTAGTATAGCTTTTACTTATAGAATGATGTGGGTCCTGTCATGTGAAAATACTGATCCTGAACTTCTATCTTATGCAGGCCCTCTTTCGCCTCTGTAATTTCACGTCTACATTTGATGGTGACTCACAGTTACAAGTTCTGGAAATTATCTCATTCCAAAAACGCCAAAGTACGACCGACTGGAACACACACCACGCAGACAAGAGATTTGCTTGATTGGATAGGTTAGTTATAGAATATATGTGTGTGCATTCAAGGCAATATTTATCCTTTTTTATTTTTTATTTTTTTTTATTTTTATTTATTATTATTTTTTTTTTTTGGTAAAGGGTTTTACCCCGGTAAATATATTCACACCAAAAAAATCGTTAAGTACAGAGGAATATGGCTGAGTGCCATATTAACCTAACGCACTACACTTGCGTAATCTACTACATGGATTGCCAAGCCATAACCCGTAGTGATTTCTGAATTCTTAACACTTAAAACGTAGTATAATTTTTATAATCTGCAGGGGTATAAATTATCTTCATCACCATAAGTGTACTTTCCTGTTCAAGAAAAAAGTTACACGTGGCGCTTAAGAGAAGTCAATCATAAAGCATTATGTTAACTATCTTCAGCACAGGTGAGTTACAATCAAATATGTGAATGAACTTGCAATGTAAAGAAATCTATATTCTGTTCCAAATGGCAAGATGTTAGAAAATTTAGTAACCCATTGTATTGTATCTACATTCTGTAAGTTTATATATATGAGTACATATTGTGTATGTCGTGTTGTTGTCATATTACATTGGGTTGTTTCTATTTATTTAGTATTCAATTAATTAAGCTAAATAAACATTAACCAAATACTTCTAAGCATCAACCCAATGCTCCCGCGGCAACGCGCGGGCTAAAGAGCTCGTTATGAACCTATTAATCTTATGAAATGATTTAAACATTTAATTATGATTTTATTGGATAGATTATATGCTTGCTTTCCGATCCTTTTGTCTTTGTGCTAATTAGTTTTACTAAGTTGACAGTAATTGATTATTAGGTCAAAAATCTAAAACTTAATTACTTGATTCATAAATGTAAGATCAAGACCTCATTGTGACTAGAGTTATTAAAGTTAACCTACCATAAGTAAAACTAGTAGGCTAATAAGGTATAAGTTAACGAATATGAATGATAGTTCATTAGGAGCCAAGTGTTGATTATTCATCACTAGTAAGTCATATAGATTAGTAGGCGGATTAGATGACTGAAATCTAACTAGATAATATCTAAGATTGTAGTTTTAGATAGGTATATATCATAAGAATAAGTAAGCAACAAACAATATTGAACAACCACTAATAAGAGAAATGGGTGTCATGACCTTGAGTTAAACCTTAACTCAGTGCCACGTCAGCGCCACATCAGCTTTAACATTTCAACCAGAACTCACCAATTTACACTCCTTATCATAACTCAACCATAACTCAACTATGTACAAATTCAATCCCTAAACTAAAACTAATACTTAATTTAATAAATAACATAACATTAAAATTTAAACATTTTACAATACGAATTCATTGAAATACAGAAATAAACGTTACATAAAATACACTACGAAATACGATACGCTACGAACTACGATACGGAAATAAAAACATACGAACTAAAATACACTACGATACGAAATACATAAACCTATCTTAATCTGAGTACTCCTTGCATGTAGAATCATACGAAGGAGACGTATACCCAGGAAATTCCTCATTGAACGCCGCCCGTTCTGCTTCGTCCTTCTTGAGTTTCTCATCCCACTCTTGTTGAAGCCTTGCTTGCTCGACTTCAAATTCTCTGAATACCTGTTCGTCACACATCATTTGATAATGTTGGCTCGCAGTTAAGCCATGCTCATCAACTGCCTCGCCTTCACAACCCGTAAATGAGGGAGACTGTTATTGCTCAATAAATGTAGGTGCATCAGATGAAGTTGATGCACCTAGCCCAAGTTGAGTCAATTGTTGTGATACAGAACCAACAACTTTGTTTTCCTTATAGCTACACTGGACTTTGTTGCTGATGTTGGTTTGTACCTATGAAACACACCCCAACAATGTGTCACTAATGGCCTCGTCTTTCTTGGCTTCATCGTTCAAAAATTGGTCAATTACAGCTTTTCTTTCCGCAGAAATGTCTTTACATTTCGCGTATCGTTGTCTCATTCGTTCTTTCTTTGCTTTTGCAAGCTGAAACTGATTGATAACGTCGATAGTAGCCTTTTACCGTTCTGCATCTACTTTATCGCATTGTTTTTGAATAAACACTTGCATTTCTTCGACGGAATGGGGGAGACGACAAGCCATAAAGGGCGTTTGTGTAATTTTTTTGATTAATAGTGTATGGAAAGTGTGTAAAACTAACATGTAAATGTTGGTATTTATAAAAGCTTTTGAATTCAAATTGAAACTAGCCGTTAAGGGGCGATTGTGTAAATTTTTTATTTTTCTAATTCAAATATATCTATAGACGTTAAGGGGGCAAAGGTGTTTTTTTTTTTTTTTCTTTTTTTTTTAATCAATAAGGCTTAACGCTGCGTTGCCATGGCAACGCAGCCCTTAACGCAACACCATAACTCAAGACCACGGTATCATAACATGGCCCTTAACGCTTTTAAGTTAAGGTATAACTCACCTTGTGAATTATGATACCGTTTGCTCTAAGAGTATGTGTAATGGGCGTGGTTGCACCCTCTTTTCCCTTTAACAGCGCCCCTAGGTGCAAAACGCCGGGGCGCTGTTGCTCTAAATTTGCTCTACCTGGTTGTCGTGACAACACCCCTGCCCTTCCCTTTTCTTTGTGTTTTTGCTGTAAATTGCACCAACAACCCCCCACTCTCCACTACACCACTTTTTCAATAGCGCCCCATAATACCCCACATGCCACGTGACAAACAATCCCTCACTCTCCACTTCTTACCACTACACATAGTCTAAGAGTATAATTAGACATTGCCTAATAAATCATGTCACTAGAAATAGGGGATTGATAGAGATAACACTGCTTGTCCTTATCTGAGTTCATTTCCTTTTTATTTCGCGTTATTTATTTACTGTTATTTAATTACTCTTTAAATATCAATCGTTTGGATCTAAAACAAATATAATCCTTTAATTGCTTTATTAGCTAGTTATTTTTTATTTCTTATTTTCAACCAAAATCATCCGCTCCCTGTGTTTGACTCAGACTTACTAAAAATAGTCTACACGCGATCGGGTACACTGTTTGTTAGTGTTAGTCAATCTAAAGTATTTCCTTTTATAAAATTGAAACTAGATTTTCACACGTCACTCTATGCCCGTATATAAAAAAATTGCACCCGCAAATTAGTGATACTATACGCTATCTCCGTTATGTGCAGGTAATTGTACTATATGTGTGATCAATTACATCTGGTCAAACAAACTAAGGCTGTTGCTGCTAAACTTAGGCATTTGCTTTTTGTGTTATGTTGTCAAACATAGTTTTTTTGAAAAAGACCAAGAAATTATAAATACTGAAATTCTTAGCAAAAAGAATTTAAAAGACTTTGGGAGCACACCTTTTTTGACATATTTTCCCTTTATTGCATTGCAATCTTATATACTGGATCTTCATCATTATCAAATCAAACATATTTATTTTCTAAATTAGTTGCCATCTTTATACAGTAAGTTTTATGATTTCCTTTTCAGAAAAATATATTTACTTTGTCTTTGTCATGGTTGCAACATAGTAATGTGATTTGATGCCGACTTTAATTGATTTGTAGATTATAAATCTGTAACCATGAACCCAAACATGCTTTTAAGTTTTTCATGGTCTATAAAAACATAACATGTGCATTTTGAATAACTAAAATCGTACTTCAGGATTTTACAACATTATATTATACTATATACCAATTGACAAAATTTGAGGGGGCAATTAAGGTACAATTAAGATTTTTAATCTCTAACTCTATTGGCCCATATTAGACTTTGCCAAAATAATTAAGCACAAACAGTATCCACTTGAATACGTGGCCAAGTTGTGTTGGCCCAATTGTGTTACCAAAATAACTGTTCACCATCATTTATCATCTAATCCTCACCTCATAAAAAATCCACCCTTTCATTTATCTTCTCTATCTCAGACTATCATCATCCATAGTCCATTTATTTATATCACCAAATTCGGTGACCCAAATATTCAACACTGGCCGGAGGGTGATACAAATCCTTTGCGGGTATGTGGTTTTGTAAGATTCATGTTTTCTTTACAGAGATTATAATTGGTCAAACTTCTGGGTTTGGTTTATTATTTGTGGCTATGAATTACAGATGCATTTATGTTATTAGATCAGATAAAACACAAGCAGAAGAAGAAGGAACATACTCAGAGCCAACAGAAGATGAGGAAGTACGAGAAATTTTTTTATAAATATATATTCCGTATTTAATTTTATATAAAAAAAATTAGGGATACTGAATAAAGTAGAGGGTTTGGTATGTAAAGTTCTTATTTTTTTATGATTTCTATACCTGTAGGTTGATTTTTTATTTGTGTTGAAAAAGTCTTTATTTGATGTGTGGAATACCTGGGATTAGATAACTAGCTATCAGAAAACCCGGATACATAGTTTTTGGTAGAGTGTTTGGGACAACCTACTTGCTTTAAAGCTGCAAAGAAGCAGTTTTTGATGTGGTGTTCGGCATTTGCTCTAAGAGTATGCCATACATAGATAAGCAATTTTTATGTTTATTTGCTGTTAGATCTATAAAAATATAGGGGGTGTTTGGATCAGCTTATTATTTGTGCTTATTTGAAGATTTGAAAAGTTGTGGCTTATTTAAATTCACATGCTCAACTTTAATTGTTGTTAGAACTATAAAAATGTAGGCGATGTTTGGATTAGCTTATTATTCAGACTTATGAGCTTATATGAAAATTGGAAAAAGCTTATGGCTTATTTAGATCCATTATCTCAAGTTGATACGCTCATAAGACAAAAAAAAAAAATAGGTTTACGATTTTCCCAATTGAAATAAGGCAATAAGTCTGGAAAAATAAGTTAATCCAAACACCCCCGTAGTCTTTTCCATAAGTGAATATAGGTGGAGAAATTCGTGAATAGGCAGAAAAAATTCCAAATTGAATTAGATTGCTTATCTTGCTGTGCAGGTGGAAGCTCCCACGAAGATGGTCAAGAAATCAAACATACATGTGTTAGAGGTGGTTTATGGGGCAATGCTACCTGCAAATGTGCAGCAACTAGTGGAAAGGAGTTTCACATGGTGCTGGAGAATCATGTTATGGAGAAACCAAGGACGAAAAGAATGCGTTGGAAGCCTATGTCTATGACATGAGAAATAAGGTATAATTCTAATTTACTTGCTTTATTACATGAGACATAGGCATCAGTTGTCGCAATGTCACAATGCATCCTGCAGTTTGTCGACGTACTCACTCTTCCATTTTATGCATCACTGGATTTCCTTCATTTATAATTGTTATTTTACTTGGTTCTTAATATTATATGAAACTACAGATTAATGCAACAGTGGTTGACATACGCAACACAGATGGCTTACGCTGCCCACCTCTGTTAATCCACAATGGCGGAGACCAAGAGAACTGGAACCTCTTCATTGGCAAAAGTATAAGGTATTTTATAAACCCTTATTTGTCAGCATTTAACTTATTTTTAGTCTGGGCCATAAAGTATGGCATTTGTAGGTCTAATGCAACAATCATAGTAATTCAGCATATATAGTTTCGAATCGTTAACACAAAGTTATATTAAAAAGTGTCTTAGGCAGTGCCTGTTAGATCTTATGTTTAGGTTTATCAGCTAATTTCATTTAGCTTATATAGCATAATCCCATAATTTCCAAGTTACATGATGCAAGAGTTGGCCGGTTACACTGCCCGGGTGGTTGTAATCAGAACCATCCATCGTCTTTTAAACTTAAGGTGAAAAAGTGGTGAATTTTCATGGTATTGCTTTCTCTTTAGTAATATTTCGATGCTACTGAAGTTAGGCAATGTTGTTTTATCCTTTACGTGGTTGTATGGTTACAGGTTGGAGGCTGAATTCTTGCGTTGTTTAACAAAGTATTGTCCATTCGTGCCTTCTCGGAGGTCAAGATTTCAATTTACTTTTTTCATATTGGTAAGTTGCCAATGTATATCAAGTTGCTCAAGAATAGAGACACGTTAGGATCAAGGTGTGCTTGAATAATACTCATAAAAATGATTATCCTGGTTTAAAAGTAAGTAGATACTCATAAAGAGTTTGTTTTAGCCAAACACTCAAAACCACTTATAAATAAGCAGATAGTTTGAAAAAATATGCAATCTCAATTTACTTCAGTGAGTGGGTTCAGTGAACGTCTCCATCTTCATTGACGGCGCCGTCTATGTTAAAATATATTCCACTTTTCATTCTTTATTATTCCATCTTTCATTATAAACTACTTTTATTATTGATAACTATGATGTATAATTTAACTCCAAATTTTTAAATCCACAGATTTAAACCCATAACTAAACAAACCATTTCTAATTATCAGTGTATATGCATTGTTAAAGCTGTTTACTTTGATGTAGCTTAATCTACTGTTTAACATAATACTCTTAAATAACTTGAATAAAATTTGGTGATTAATATAAGCTTTTTGTGTTGTTTGGGATTAGTATAAGGATTTGGATGAGAAGTTTGTGGGACGCGTTACATGGAATACGCGAAGATATGTTGGGATATTTGCTGATGCGGGTTTGGAGACTGAAATGGATGCGTTTGGGGGATGAAATCGGGGGGTTTAGTTGCTGAAACGCGGGCTTGAAAGGGTGGATTTGGGTGCTGAAAAGGGTTCGTTTGGGGGCTGAAATGGGTGGGTTTTGTGTGCTGAAACGGGGGATTAAATCGGTTCATTTGGGTGCATGGGGGCCAAAACGCTTGGGTTTTGGGCCTGAAATGGGTGGGTTTGGAGGCTGAAATGGGTGAGTTTGGGGGCTCAAATGGGTGTAGGCTTAGAGGTTGAAATGGGTAGGTTTGGGGGCTGAAATTGGGGTGTTTAGGTGCTAAAATGAGGGTTGATACAAAATTGTTGGGATGAAGTCGGGGTGTTCAAGTGCTACTCATGGCAAGTGTCCATAGCTGGAGTTGTAGCTGCTGATGGGCCTTTTACAATTTCTAGAATCAACAAATTGAATGATGATGTGGCTCCTGACGGGAATCCCATTTGGGTTAGATAATCAAGGTACCAGAAAGAAACATTATATTGTTTTTGTATTCAATCAGTGAGTAGTATTTCTTAGATCTGTTCTATCTATTTTCTTTTACTTTAGAAAGTGCAGTGCCACGAAGAAGGACAAGGACATCGGGTTTGCCTTAGAGTTCTCAAGGGATACCGTGAAAGGTAAAGTTGCCGATTCCGTAATCGCGATTGAAAATGGCACCAAATTGAAAATAAAGTTGCCATTCCACAGGGTCTTAAGTTTCGGTTGATACAGGCTTCCTTTCATTGGCTTAAAAATGAGGTTAGGACTCTTTATTGGTTCGGTTTTTGTTTTTTTTCACTTGAGTTTGGAAAATTTAATGGATGGGTTGATATTTTCTATAACGGGTCAAATGAGAAAAGTCAACTATAATTAACTTAAAAGGAAATGGGTGAAACGGGTCGTAAGCCACCCAACATGTATTTTTTATGCATAGAATTTCCAGAGAAATATCATATTCAGTAATCAATCTATTACTGTAATAACGTATAGTACAACATGTGTATGCACATTGCAAAAATCACTAAGTCGTGTTTCACTAAAAGGACTTTGAGAGTGTTTGGGATTGATTATTAAAACTGTTTATTGGCCTGTTGCTTTTTGAAATGCAACTTTAAACGCCTTATGTAAAACACCTATTTCGCTTACAGATAATCACATAAGTAGTCTGAATAAGATATCCCCAAACATCCCTTTAGTAAGTGTAGTGCAACATTTTAACACATGTAACTGAGATGAGAAGCCCACATAAACCCTTCGAATGCACTGTAATTACGTGAAATATTATGACACGTGATTTTTTTATCGTTGTTTTTCGTTTACATTATTGTTTGACCATCCGTTATGTGATCATTTGTTCTAAGGTGAAATGGTATATTCATATTTTTGCATTGGTTGGTATCTTATAAAATGGTAAAAAGAACTAGGGGATACATGTAGCTCATTATGTTATGATAATGTATAATTCTTTTTCTTGAAACTATGTTATAAGTAGTTATTACTTAACTTTTAATTACGCAGTGATGACTAATGAGATCTTTAGCACATCCCCTGCAAAGTTGCTGCTACTTAGAAATCGCAATGAATAGTGCAAAACATAAACATGTAACAGCCAATTTCAAGGCTACATTATTTCCCTATTCACAAACCATTGTGTTATCCCTTAGATTGCATGATTAATTGATTATCGAGTATACAGCCCCATGCCTGTATTGTTTTCAGTTATTGTTCAATGTTCATTTTTTTGAATTACTGCAATCCAAAGCAAGAGAAAGTGCACTCTGTAGTCTGAAATGTCAGTTTAATGACGAAAGCTGTGAGTGTAACCATTTGTTATTTGTCTATTGGCAAGAGCTGTAGTTCGTAGATGAAAAAGAAATGAAGTTGTTTTGTTCGGACTCTATGCATGCAACCCAAGATTGTTCATTCACCTTTAGGACCAGGTCATAAGGGTCATATTTAAAGTTGTACTTAAGCAGTGTAATCCTTGCAAAAGTAATATTTGGCTATTACATGTTTATGTTTTGTAGTATTTTGGGTACGATTGTATGGCATGGAAAATTATAAAGGATAAGCAACTTATACATTTTGTTGGCTCATTCTTATGACTTATGTTTAATTTCTCCCTCGGTAACGCGCAAATACCTAGAAACTTCAAAAAAAATACTTGCACAAAAACAATAGAAATCAAAATCATGACACCAATATTGCTAAGGCAAATTTTTCTTTAAACATAAACACAAAAAATATATTTTTTATAAACAATCTGGAATAAAAAATACCCAAAAAACCCGCACCAATGCGCGGGCTTTCCTGCTCGTTCAAATCCAAAAGGCAAAAAGTTGTTCAGCATTAACATTTATAGCATATCATGGGATTAAATAAAGACATTCTTAAAATATTGAGTTTTGTTCTTTAAGAATGATCATGACAACTTTATTATGTGTCGCACAATAGCATTGACGCTTTGTAAAAGAGAAAAATGTACCAATATTAAAACATACGTGTGGAACAGAGATTATGCATCGACTATTTCAGTTATATAAAGTTGAGGAATCAAACACAATATAACTAAAACATTATAGGAGTATTATATTTTTTATTAATTTTTTTAACGGCAGAATTTTATTTGAAGACTAGCTAGAAGCTAGAAACTTTACATAGAGTTTAAAGGGCTTTGTAACCACATGTTTCGGTCTATACTAGATTTTTTATATCTACTAGACAACCAATCAAGAGTTAACAACGATACTACAAAAGATGTTAGTTCTTTGAAACTTCGAGTTGTTGAAGATCACGTTATTCCTATAGCTCTAAATGACCCAAAGAAGATTATCATGATTATTGTCTGAAGTATCGGTGTTCTTTATGTTGAAACACAAATTATTACTATTATTATTGTAAAACCCTAAAATCTGGTTTCCTAATTTTCTATATAATTTGAATTTTTATCCTAAGTATTTTGGATATTAATAAGAATTAGAACCTTGTATTATGTAATGACAAATTAAAATGTAATATAACCTAAGAAATTAACTAACTAATAATTGTAACTTGCCTAATCTTGTTCTAATCCTATAGATGATTCATTCTTTGTGTCTTAAAGCTTTCACACGTTTTCCTTCTAAGTATTGGAACCAAAATTCCTTTTTATCCCATCCTTTCACATGTTTAAGCTTAGGCAAGATAAGAACAAATCAAACACAAGTATCCTACCAAAATAAGAAGATATGTGTTCTCCCTCCTAGCCTAAAATAGCACATGCATTACCTAAACATAAAACACGTTTTCATTTTCTCTCATTATCAAAAACATGTTCGGTTCTCCTCTCCCTCACAATATCGAACCTTAAATAAACCCTAAAACCATTTTCGCTCCTCTCCAAGATCAAGGAAGAAGAAAGGTTTGAAGTTGCTTTGATCGTGTAGTTCTTGGTGTGTTTGTGTCTTTGATTCGTGGGTCTTGTTTTGTTCCTTTGCCTCGTTAAAAACTGCCACAAGGTAACTCCTGATCCCTTTTGTTCTCAATCCATTCGACACCTTTAATTGATGGGTAATCAGAAGTAAACGTGTTATACTAAACAACGAATCATGTGACCATGCTAATCTTGTGCCTCGTTAAATTGGTAATACGAATAACACATATAAACGCCTCATAAAATCATAGAATTGTGTGACATGTGTATGTCGACTTTCATTCTGTTTTGGCCATTCGAATCAGCGTGGAATACGAGCCCTAGTATAATCATTTAATGCTCATTAAGATGTGACCTAAAACCTGTAAAACCCTAAAGTAATTAAAGATGAGGTGTACATAATTAATACGTTGGTTTAGGGCTTGTTTTGTGTGAATAATCTGTGCAGAATTTGGGTTGGATTGATGAATGTCCAAACTGAAGATGCCAACGTGTGTTTGAGTGATTTTTGAGACTGAACATAAGTACTACTAGTCTACTTTCTGGGAATGCAAGATTCATAGCAAATAGGTAAGTAAGCTTTTTTATTTTTGAAACATAAGTTGTCAAACCTAAGAATCTGAGTCAGAAAATCAGTCGATGTTTTTTATTTTTAGTTTTCAAACCATAATGGGTTGAGAGCTCTCCTTTTACAGAGGTGATATTTGAGATATGTGTGACTTCCTGGAATTGTTTTAGATTTTTCTGAAGTGTCGAACTGGGTTAATTAATTACAAACTTTCTGGGTGTTTCAGCAGTTTATTTTTCTGGACAGTCGTGTAAAGAGTGATTTTTATTGTGTGTTTGTACTAATGAATAAAATCTCAAAAATTTTTGGAAAATACTTAAGATATATATGTATCACTGAGTAAAATTATAAAATTAAATGAGCTTATTTGAGGTGTTTTAAAAATCATAAGAATGACCTTGCTAAACTTGTGTACATCGACCCATGTTGTTTCTGTGATTCGACCCCATGTTTTCTGTCACATATTAGAACCAGGTCTGCTGTCCTTATCGACCCTTGTTTTTGCTGTTCTGATTTGACCCAACCAATACAGAACCCTAATTTGACTTACGAAGCCTAATGCAACCTTTAATGATCATTTAATGAGGCGTAAAATGGAAACCCTAGAAAGACTTATAACGAGGGTTGTTTGGAGTGTGAGTCTATGAATCATGTGTGTGTCGTATACATGGCCTGGTGGAGTTTTGGTCATGCCTCGCTATGGTGGGTGGTGTGTGTACCTTGGTGTCAAATGGTGGTTAAAACACATCTATAAACATGTTTACAAATAGTAACTAAAGGGATTAGGTTGTGGTTCATAATCTGTCTCACTAAGATGCTGTCCAGAAATTGGGTCGGGTTCAAGGGAGTCTAATGTGATGATAACAATGAGTTTTAACCTGATTTTTAAGTCTAAAACTTAGTTTAGGGTGTGTACTCTCTGGATATCAAGTTTTATAGCCATTGGAGGTCGAGAAGATGGTCTTTTGATTTTTTACAAGGTTAAGTGTCAAAACTGTATTTTGGATGTCTGAAAATCAGTTGGTGTTTTTTATTTTTAGATTCAAAACCACAAGGAATTAAGAGGTCTCATTTGACAGGGAGAATTTCAAAGATGTATATGACTTAGTGGAATTTTAATGGATTTTTCAGAAAGGTTCAAATGGTTAATTAAATACAAACTTTCGGGGTATACCTGCAGTGCACTTTCTGGACAGGTTTGGGAAAATGATTTTTGAAAGGGTACTTGAACTTAGTAATAAAATCTATTAAAATTAAGGTAGGTTCTTAACTCAGATGGGAATCACAGATAAAATTGGTGGAACCTCAGGAGACCGTTTGATGTATCATAAAATTCATAAATCAAGGGACCAGAACATGTTAAAACCTGAAATGTAACATAAGTTAGGGTTTTGGTTAATGCTAACACCATTAAATATGCTTTGACCCTAATTACTTTGGAACATTAAAATGGATACTTTTAAGTGTGTGTTAACCTAATTTCATTATCGAAACCCTAATCACATTAATGAATTGTAATAAGTAATTAAGAATCCGTTATGACATTAAATGAGCTAATAAGTATATTATGAACCCTAATCTGTGTAGATTCGTTGAAGAAGGCGTGACGTTGTTTCCTTGTGTTCACTTTCCCGTTTGCTTCCATTTCATTTGCTAAGGTACAGATATTCCGTCCTTTTTCAGTTAGGGCATCCATTGGTATGGTTATCCGTTATTGCTATTCGTTCTGTTATCTGATTGATATCTGTTTTCATATATGATTTGCTATCTCATTCTGATGTTCATTGGTTATCCGTTTGATATGATTCAGTTCAGTATTTGATATGATATGTTTCAGTTCAGTATTTGATATAATTGATTTGATATGATTATGATTATGATTATGATTATGATTGCTCTTGTATTGCTCAACTTCTGTATCTGTATCTGTATCCCTAGCCATGGAGCTACCATGGCCATGTCATTGAGGCACCGGTGGCATGACACTATCTGGGACGGTGTGATTAGTCCCCGGCATTCCCATTTCTGTATATTCTATATAGTACTTTGGCCATTATGATTATCTGAGTATGTATGCTAGCCTTGAGCTAGTGTATGTACTACATTGTTTTGCAGGGAGCCTATAGATGCATTCTAGGGAATCTGTATCTGTATCTGGTGATTGGTAGGTGTGTGTTCCTACACCCCATCACAATCTGGTACATTGTGAGCTAGCTACTCCATGTACAACTTTGGAATTGACGGTATATGATTTGTGATATGATTGTGATATGATTATTTGGCCTATTCATGTATCATGCTTAGCCAGTTGGGCAATGCAATCCGATCCTATATTGATTGATATCTGTCATGCACTTTGATTCAGTATCTGATTCATATTCGTTTCGTATTCTGTTTCATCTGACATTTTTCTCAGCAGGCTTTTTTGGCATCATTTGATTCGTTATTCGCTTGATTATCGTATTTTCAATTATTTGTTTAGTTATATCTGTTCACTGGGCTTTTTAAACTCAGCCGCATTTCTTTTCCTGCGGCAGGTTTTAGGTTGGAAGCTGGGAATTGAGTGAAGTGTGCATAGGAGCTCTTAGTGGACCACCCTGACGATAGATCCCATTTGCATTTGGATTAGACTTTGGAGTCATCTACCATTTAGATTGATTCAGATTTGTATTCTAGTTTGATAGTCAGTATGATTTAGACTTATTATGTCCTTAGTTTTATTTTGAACTTTTGTAACCCTAGTATTTATAAAAGTCTTCCGCTTGCGTTTTTGTTCTGATTTGTCACCATAATGTAGCATTTTAGCCCTTGTCGGGTTGGGGTGTTACAATTATTATTATTATTATCGGGTTGGGGTATTATTATTATTATTATTATTATTATTATTATTATTATTATTATTATTATTATTATTATTATTTTGCACATCTCTTGCTTTGATGTTTCATGCCAGCCCATTGGCAGTCTTACCTTAATGTCATGACCACTAATTTATATCGGTTAGTGTTGCTTTAGGCCAACGTGATTTTACATATGTGTTGTGCGTTGTTTTCGTATGTGTAATTCATAAGATAGATGCTTGGATATGATGGTTTCGTTGGGCATGCTGTCCGTAGTTTTTCCGTGACAACAACTGGTATGGCATACCCTGTATCTGTGTTTTGTAGGCAAAATGATGTGTAAGTCGAATTATAGTTATTTTGTCTCCTGTTACTGAGCCACTGTTCAATTTTCTATTTAGACTATCCGTGATACATAAAATATTCTTGCTGATGTTGAAGTGAGTAGAGGGGAGTCAGTGATGCTTTAGATGGGATGTTATGCGATGAGGAAATCGTTATCTGATCTTTTTGTGTCGGGAAAACCCCTTGCACGCTTTTTTTAAGAATTTCTATTCCAATTTCTCCTAGTTTCCTTATCTGAGTGTTTGTGTGTCCATCTTACATAGTGTGCATATTCTAATTAGCAACTGTTCAGTATCTCATGTGACATGTTTGTTGGAATTCCCTACCCTTTTATGCTAGATTCGCATTCAGAGTGCCAAAAGGGGAGTGGGGAATCAGTATCAACTTTGGGAGGGGATGGTTACTTTCGGAAAGGACAAGGTATGCATTAGTATATTTCTATCTTCTATGTGCCACATTTTATTTGTGACAGTTTGCACGATTTTTTTTATGTTTCTACATTAAGTTTTCGGTCCAGCATTTTAGGATCCCAGGTGGAGTAATATTTGGTCCTCTGTCGGGAGTTGGAGCTTTTAACAGCCAACGGTTCAAGCCTAGGAATGTGAAGTCCTGAAGATCTTCCTGGTCAGCCTACTAGTTTAAATTATTATTATTATTTTTCGGAACATGTTTCCATAATTTCATTTTACAGTTTATGGTGAAACAATTGTGATTTTTTAGGTGCTAGAAAGGATGGAAACATTTACATATTCCGGGTATACAAAATAAAGAAGAACTATGGTTTCTTGCACCAGTTGGTTATACTCTGGAGTTCTAAGTGTTTGGCATTATGATTAAGACAACATTCATGCCCTGGACAACAATCATGGTAGTTATGCGGTAAAACAACAGGTTGTTGCAAACAAAATTAAAGATGAGTACACCTAAGCATATGACTAGAGATTGTTTACATTTGTTATACTTCCTACAAACAAGCTACATGTCATTAACTTGAAGAGGAAGATGAGGTCCGTATTAATGTTTGTTGAAGAGAAGACAGAAACTGATATATCTCAGGTTTGGATATCCAGATAGAAGAAGCATTATGTAAATTTAAGATGGACATGAGTTGTTTGGAACAATTTCAAAATACAATAATTCGAGTTGTGATGTTGTGCGCTTTAGAACGATATGTTAAATATAAAATGGGTACTGATGATTCGGCAGCTGAAAAAAAATTAGGTATCGATGTTGTTGTGTTTGTGGGTCGTTGGATCTGTTATTTCTACGCGATGCATATAGAAGGATATGTTGTGATATGTGACATTTTGATATTCATTTGTGTGTGATGAATGTAATATGATTTGTTGTGACGTCGTTCGTTTTAAAATGATATGTTAAATGTAATGTGGATAGTTCTCTTCTAGCACTGTATGTGGCACTTTGATAATCATTGTGCACGATAAATGTAATAGGATTTGTTGTTACGTCGTACATTTTAAAATGGTATGTTAAATATAAAGTGATTATTCATAATTCGGCTGCTTTAGAGGTTTCTACTTATACAATACGATTGTATGCAAACACCTCGAAGCAACGCGCGGGTTAAAATACTTGTTATAAACATATATTGTCAATCATCGAATGGTTCATATTATTAAGATATGAAGTTGAATATATTAATTATTTCATTTGAATTTATTTTTAAATGGATTGGCGGATTAAAATACGTGAACTCACCGTTAATTCATTGATTAAGTGGGGTAATCTTTTCGGCCCATCCATGACCATTTCCCGTTTGCCCCGATCATTGATTAGGCTATGTTTGGCGCGGAGCTTTTTGGAGCTTTTTGGGGCAATGAGCTTTTTGATTTTTATTGTTCGTTTGGTAAAGGAGCGGTGAGCTTTGCGATTTTTTAGGAATGCTCATTTTTCCAATGCTTCTTTAAGAAGCTGTGAGCGGTGGGCTGTGAGCTGTGGGATAATCTTTTCGCTAACTAGGAGTTGATAGTTTTTCAGTAACTCACAATTAAAAATACGTGAACTCACAGTTAATTCATTGATTAAATTGTGAGTTAGTATAAGACACAACATCAAAATATTTCTTTCACATTACTAACTCACAATTTACTCTTATTTTTAGATAATGTAGCAGCTTCTTTTTAGTATTCATGTGCCAATTTGCTCCAAAGTAATGTTAAAGTGTGTTTATAACTGATCTTAATATTAAAATGTGTATATATTTTATAAAAGGTACATAACTTAAATATTTGATTGATGTTAAAATCTCGTGTGTGCACGGGCTTTAAAACTAGTCTCTTATATAATAAGACAAAAAGTGTAAAAATAATGTTAAAAAAACTCAATTGGACTAATGAGAGTGCACAATTCTGCCTACGTGGCAAAATTGAGCATTTCAATTAGCTAATAAAAGTCAAAATTATTTGGTCATACTCATCTAAGTTTCATTCAGTAAAATAAATATGTATAAAAGCACCTATGTCAGTTTTGTGAAAAGAAACTTAAAAAAAGAATAAGGTATTAATAAAACTTTAGTTATTAAATTTTGAATAAAACATATGGACTTAAGTATACTTATTAATTTTTATGTTTTTAATAACTTTATAAATTTAATAAATACCCCTAGACTTTATACCTTATATACTTTATATTTTATAAAAAAAAAATACAATGTATATGTTGTTATTATAAATATTATTATCAGTATATATTAAATAATATATTTACATGGAATTATAAATATAAAAAAGAAAGCATGAACAATTGTAACATGTAAATGAATATGGGAGATTATACATATTATTCTTCTTTATACGTTTAACCCATACACGAGTTTAAAAATTAAATACGGCTTCAATTATTATATTATATAATATTCATTGAAGTGGTTTGGGGAGCCGGCACTGTTCCGAAGCCGCTGGATTGGAGGTCGGTTTGAGAGAGTGGGACGGCTTGGGTGCACTATGGAGTTGCGGCTTGAGCCGACACTGTTCACATGCCGAGCTGAACCAAGTCGTCGGCTTAGAGGGATTATAATATTATGGTTAGTGGGTTTCTTAGTGGGTTCTCCGTTTTCCACTTAATCTCGGGGTTAGCTACATGTTGTGTACCTATTTTTCATTATCGGTTGTTGATTTTTTTATACGAAAACTAGATTTGAATTTTTATTTGTTTGGTTTGGTTTTTTATTCAAAAATCACGCACACACAAGTGGTGCATGTAAGAAAATTAGACTAGGAATTTAATTTTTACTAGAAATGTTATTATTAGGGTTTGTTGATTTAGTAGGTAAAAGTTTAAATTGTTTCAGAGGTTTTGGTCGGAATGATGAGTACAACGCTTGATTATGTTTGATATGTCATTACAGTTAGTTATTAGACTTAATCGAGGTGTCAGGGATTTCGTTTTCTGTTTGTGCATGTTATTTTCTAAAATTTGACTTGCATGTTGTTATTTTGTAGGATTTATAGCTTCAAACACATACAATAATACCGTATACGAACACTCCGCAGCAACGCGCAGGTTGAAATCCTTGTTATTAACAAGAATAGAAATATGGAAATGAAGACACTACCTCACGGGTTACTGTGAGATGAAAATAAATAGACGAGATTGTACATATAACAACGACATATTTTTTTCTTTCAAATGCCATTATGTGCTACTAAACACACATAATGTCTAGAACATGATATCAATTGTTAAATTTAAATAAAATCAATCTAAGCACCATGCCAGTTTAAAAAAATCTTCGTGCAACAAAAATCTATATAAAATATTAATCGATATTAACACATGATGAAAAATTATGTAAAAATTCGTGCATACACGGATATTATAACTATATAAGTATTAAAGTTTAATATAATTTTATTAAAAAATCTTAAACATTACAAAACCATTGATTTTGTATTATTACAATATTTAACTTCAAAACAAAGTTATTGAAATAAATATTACTCAACTATAACATCTGCCCAAACTCGTACAATACAATATATATGTGCTAATTCTTTTCGCTAAATCATCTAAATTCGCCGTATTCATCTTCTTGTTAGATCCGTTATGAGGTCGATGCACTATAATAGATTTAGGATGTTACATTGCCCTGAGCACTATAGAAGATAGTACGATGATTTTGAATTTTTGATAATGAAATTCATACATCTAGCTGTATCATAAAATTACTTTAAGCTATCCGGGTCCATGGACTGAACCAACTAGTCATTACTAAAATTGTGGGCTAATTATCAAAATGGTATGTTAATTTCAACTTTTTCAAAAAAAGGTACAAAAATAAGTGACTTTCCCAAAAGAGTCATGTGCGAACGTGCGATCGTGCGAACCCACAAAAAACATGACACGTGTCCATTATTTTATTATTAAAGTACATTTGGTAGGTAAGGTTGATAGGAGTTTGACTTTGAATTTTTAATTAAATGACTAATATACCCTCACTTTTATCACCACACAAATTCATCAACATCACAAACTCTATCCACAGATCTATACCCATCACTTTCATATATCTTAATTCGCTTACCTACCAAATGTAACTCATATATATTAATTCGCTTACCTACCAAAAGTTATGTAACTCATATATATTAATTCGCTTACCTACCAAATGTAACTTTGCTTCAGATGGGGATTTATATTAATTCCCTTCATTCTTGTCTATTAACTTTGCTTCATTCTTGAAAATGACAGATCTATACCCATCACTTTATTCGTTTTTGTGTGTTTGTCAACAAGATTGGATCTTTGTGTTTGACTTTGCTTCATTCTTGAAAATGACAGATCTATACCCATCACTTCATTCGTTTTTGTGTAATTGACGAATGTGAAATTGTTTTTTTTTTATATGAAAATCTGGGTTTTTTTATGAAGATCTGGGTTTTTGATGATGAATTGGATGAAGATCTGAGTTTGTTTGCACATTCGCACATTCGTTGTGCACATTCGCACATCCATTGTTCAAATGTGCGAATGTGAATGTGATTTTTTTTTTTTTTTTTTTTTTTTTATTTATGAAGATCTGGGTTTTTTGGATGATGAATTGGATGAAGATCTGGATTTTTTTATATGAAGATCTGAGTTTGTTTGCACATTCGCACATTCGTTGTGCACATTCGCACATCCATTGTGCAAATGTGCGAATGTGAAATTGTTTTTTTTTATATGAAAATCTGGGTTTTTTTATGAAGATCTGGGTTTTTGATGATGAATTGGATGAAGATCTGAGTTTGTTTGCACATTCGCACATTCGTTGTGCACATTCGCACATCCATTGTTCAAATGTGCGAATGTGCGAATGTGATTTTTTTTTTTTTTTTTTTTTTTTTTTTTTTTTTTTTTTTATTTATGAAGATCTGGGTTTTTTATGAAGATCTGGGTTTTTTTATATGAAGATCTGAGTTTGTTTGCACATTCGCACATTCGTTGTGCACATTCGCACATCCATTGTGCAAATGTGCGAATGTGAAATTGTTTTTTTTTATATGAAAATCTGGGTTTTTTTATGAAGATCTGGGTTTTTGATGATGAATTGGATGAAGATCTGAGTTTGTTTGCACATTCGCACATTCGTTGTGCACATTCGCACATCCATTGTTCAAATGTGCGAATGTGCGAATGTGATTTTTTTTCTTTTTTTTTATTTATGAAGATCTGGGTTTTTTACGAAGATCTGGGTTTTTGATGATGAATTGGATGAAGATCTGAGTTTGTTTGCACATTCGCACATTCGTTGTGCACATTCGCACATCCATTGTGCAAATGTGCGAATGTGAAATTGGTATTTATTTATATTTAATAGAAGGGTATATTAGTCATTTAATCAAAAATTCAAAGTCAAACTCCTACCAACCTTACCTACCAAATGTACTTTAATAATAAAATAATGGACACGTGTCACGTTTTTTGTGGGTTCGCACGATCGCACGATCGCACATGACTCTTTTGGGAAAGTCACTTATTTTTGTACCTTTTTTTAAAAAGTTGAAATTAACATACCATTTTGAACTAATTAGTCATTACTAAAATTGTAGGAAAAGTCCATCATGCAGAACGCATTTTCTTTATTCATAATGACACTTTTAATCAGAAAAGACAAAAGAGCAAAAGTCATTTATTATAAACATCAATTAATATGGTAGATGAACAATTGCAAAGATAGGCACAAACATCAGGCATCCTTTCATAAAATTTTCAGTTATGCACCATGCAAAAAAATCATATGTTATACCAGTACATTTTATTACAAGTAAACAAAAAAGAATCATGTTTAGGTTACTTGAGGAAGTGAAGCCATTTTGGCTCTATTGTAAAGAAACTAATTGCAAATCCTTTTATAACACGGATTCTTATTTTATAACACGGATTCTTATTTTATAACACGGATTTTTATTTATCAATAATATTCCACGATCAATACATTTAATCAAACTTTTCAACAGAATATATTGACCTTTTACAAATATACCTTTTGCTTCAGATTCATGTGAACACTTCACTTTCACCTGTGTATTTATTATGTGGGTTGTACTATGGTAACACCTCATAGTGGGTGGGCCCCCCTGCTTTTGAAAAATGTACAATCCAACAAAGCAAACAGTACAAGCGGCGGCAGCAGCAAAAAGTCAACACACCCCCTAGTGGGGGTGTCAGCGTATAACGTCCCTTATTATGTGCATGGAAGCTGGCCACCATTCAGATTTTATTTTACTTTTCGGTAGGACATAATAAACCCAAAGAGAATAAAATTGCGTCCAAAATATTTGTTCTTTTTCGTTTTTATTTTGCAGAAACACGATATAACCCAGAGAATTGATTGGCATGCCTAATATTATGCCTAATCTATGTGACATCATCCGGTTGGTGACAACAAGAGACCCGCATTTCACAAACCAATAAATCACTAACACTTCAATTTACGCACAAAAGTAGTCACATTTTTAGGTCTCTAAATCATTTCTCCAACTTGTACCAGTTGTGCCTCAAGCCATACCCATGCCCTCGGGAGAAACTGCTGAAGATTGCAATGAATGCAGCCCTCGAGTCATGACACATTCTAATTATTTGAAAGATTAGCATATAAGCGATAAACAAAGCTTGCAGCATATCAAAGGGTTTTACAAAAATACAATACAAGTTATTAAACAGATACATCAGTAAATGTATGTTCTTGCTTCCTCCATGCTAATATAAACTAGGAAAGTCGACATGAACCTACCTATGAATATCCAACTGTACAAACAAGTTCGCTTCACTTTCCTCAACCCCCACCTTCTAACCTCTAAATATATGTACAGTAGCAAGCATTCTGCATATTCCAGCAATACCTCAAAACGTGACCAATAACAACAATGCAATCAGATGTTATAAAGTAAAAGGAGTGGTTCACTTACTCGGAGCTTGTGGTAGCATTAAGTTCATCCTTCCTTTTCCTCAGGCTGAGACATGTTGTCATCATTCTCATCAACATTCACCTCCACAGGACGCATAGGGGAAGTGCCTGCATGTTGTGTGTTTCGTGTGAAAATTCTAAGAGATGCAATCAAAACATTGAACCATGAAACTTCGTATGCATCAACTATAGTGGCATTTAGCAGAAAATCTAAAGTATCATTGTACGAGATTCCTAAGAAATATTTCGAATTATTTGTATAGGGATGCACATAAACTTTTCTTGAGTATTAGTAATACAAATGCATCTAGTTAACCACTCGGTAAACACAAATAGAGCAAAGGCCGCTGGTAACTGATGTGCTGACTGTCTTAGAATGAACAAAAGAATTAGTATGAATGTCACTAGGCTATCGTGGCCAGATGATAACACAAAAGCAGATGAATATAATAGAAATCTGAAAAGTATGTATTCTTAATAGAAAATAGAACCAGCCAAGCTTATAAACATGGGAATATCATTTTTGCCACTAACCCTATAAGATAACAAGATCAATTTAGCCTAACAGTACCAGAGGTGTCAGGAGAACTAAATAATTACTCCAAGGCCTCAATAAAATAGGGAAAGTTAAGATTTCTGATTAAACATTCCTTTTAAATATGAAACCAGCTTCAATCTGATCATACATCTCTTTTTAGCACATAAACGAAAACTACTTTAAATATATATCACCTTTATTTTACAGCCAGAAAGATACCATAGAAGAAATTTATACTTTCTAGCCAAACAGGGTAAAAAGAGAACACTTCCTACCAGATTAGAGTTCATAACAAAGCATATGGCACAACGAAACAAACCTACCTTGAGTAAACCTAAGGTTGTGAACTCAAGCCTCATGTCCGACTATAGATACATGAATGTTTGAAAATGGAAGAAGAAACGGCAAGTCATCTAAACAGTGATGCAAGTATTTGTATTAGAATATAGCAACTAATGAAATAGTTTTGTGTGGTCTTATCAACATGGACACAGAGCAGCTGAATAGCAAATGCTTTCCCTGTTCATTTTTACATTTATTATAATTCCAATCAACCAGAAAAATGTTTTGAACTTATGGTCTACCTTTGCCTTCTTGCCATATACCTTATGATTTCATCCTTGATCCTACATTGGCATTCTAGCTTTTGTAGCTTTGTACAACTAATGGCTGTCTGTGAGAAAACATTAAGTATGTTTGGTTATAAAACAAGGAACATCTTGAAGGCAACAATAACAATCTAACAGCTCGATTATTAATAGCAAAAAATGGCCTATGACTTGACTAGCTACTACGCCAGCATAGCTATAACATCTGTAGAAAGAAGTCCCTACGCATGCATGAGACTATGGGAGCATAATACCAAATCAAATTGATTCTAAGAAGACGTTTATCCTTATTTTAAAATGAGCTGACAGTCACATGATTATCCCAATCCAGAATTAGCGTAACACACCAACTTAACATTCCCACATTGAATCTTGAATTACCAACAACCTAAATTCATTCCTAAATCCTAACCATCAACTTTGCTACCTATAATTTATATTAGCATCAAATCTCAAACTAGAATTCCTTCTAATCACCAATAAGTATTCCTCATCGCTTTCTTAACTCTGACCAAAATCTATACTACTTGAATTGCATCACCATCTACGTTTGGATAAAATCAGCCCAAAAATTCGCAGTCTGATAGGATAGGATTGTGAACAAGCAATGAAAACAAACAAAATTACAGGACATAACGACACAAGTAGGATATTTGCAGTCATTGGTCCATCTAGATTCAATATACAATTCAACTAAAAAAATGTTTTTTTAACCTCAACAGTAGTTACATTAAGTTGTGGAGACTGATTGTAGCCTAATCATCTAGTTGCCACTGTCTAAAAGCCTTTATGGAGGTCGCTAAAATTGTATCTCCTATGTAACTGTAAACCCCTATATTTCAATATAGAGTTGCTAGTTGGGCAATAGAAGTAGGTCAGTCAGCATAAATAACAAGGGTTTTTTGTTTTTGCAATTATAATTTATCCATACATGGTCCTGGTTTGACTCCAAATACTGACTCAAAATCGTGACTGAATTAAAAGACTTTATACAGTAAGCGTTACTCTTAACTAAATCATTAAGTATTTCGAACCACTTCCCAATCACTACTTTATCACAAAAACCTTTCCTTTCTAATAATCCCACCACGTATTTTCTTAACCAACGAATCTACAGAATCCTAAATCCTAATAGTCAATTGCACCAAAATGTAACATAAGTAACGATATTACCTGCATTTGCATCAAAACTAACTCGTTAAGTAAAGTCATAAATTTCAATTATTTGTTTTGTGTTTAATTATTAAGACAACCATCGGGTTGTGGAGACTAATAGTTCCAGGATTGACCTTGTTACGCCAAGAAGGTAGTAGTCCAAGACATAAATCAGAATTACGGGCTGGGCTGCTTTTTATTCCAGAAATTATAATCTTCGTGATTAAGTCAGGGTTTTAGCCACGGTGTATGTAAAACATCGCGTCCGCCCCTATATATGCATCTCATAACACGTACCTCATATTTTTAAAATACAGTATAGCATCTAGTTTCTAATAATGTGTTCAAATCATTACAATTTCCAAACTTTATTCACATTTTGTTGCAAATCTTGATGCCTATATTCATGTTTTTAAACCAAACTTGAAAAGAAAAAAAAAAAAAAAAAAAAAAAAAAAAAAAAAAACTAAATTACTAAAGTCTACTCCTATCAAACCAAATAACCAAAATCGACACTATTTTTTCATATTACAAAAATAGACATGGCGAGCAATACATTTGCTCTCCAATCTAGTTTGCTCGCCACTTGTGTTTACCAAATATCAGTTTTGCATTTTTAAACCCAGACAATTCAAACGCCTTATCTTAGGCAGCAAAATGGAAATGAAATGGAGAACAAAAGGGATGGCGAGCAAAGTAATTTGCTAACTTCTAGAGTCTCAATTGGTAAAAAGGTTTTTTAAAGCGTCCATTCTAGAAATTTTCACCGACAAACAACCAATGCCTAAGAATCTAAGATAAACAAGTAAATGCATAACAACGAAATAAAACCCAAATAACGAATAAACCAAATTCTCAATACCTTGAATAAAATAGTCACTAGAAGGCCAATCACGAGCCGTAACAACAGCCATAGCCTCATCCAAACAACCACCAACGGTCAACGGATTAGTCAAAGTCTTAAAAACATCAAAAACCTCCTTAGTAACATCCCTACGAGGTGGGACCCAATACGACATCCCAGGAACAAAAGGCAACCAAGCAGGCTCACATTGTTTGACAATCACGTTGTGAACAAAATCATCAAGTTTTTTCAAAGCTAAAACATCGACATCAATTTCTGATTTTGATTCATCGGTTGATTTTGGTTTTTTTATTGATGATGATGAACGGGTTGAAAAATGGTTTGATGAGAATTGGTTTGACGAAAATAGTTTTAATAATTGGAAGGGGTTTGAAAAATATGTTGTTTTGGTTAGGGTTTGTGAGAGGAGGCGAGCCATGGTTTTGGTTTTGATTATTTTGAGTTTGATGGATTTTGGGTTATTGTTGTTGAGGTGTGTAATTTATAGCATCAAATCATCAATTTCCAACCGCCTCCACTTTTTATAAACTTTTAGGTGTTTGCAGAAGTCTTAATTTTTTTTTTTTGCTTCTATCTTGTTATTTCTATTTATTATAACACTTAGTATTACTATTACTAAAGCAGGATACTGCGTGTTGCAGCAACGGATACCGTGTGATTAAATTTCAGGCGCCAACAAAATAACAATGACTAACTGATTAACTGGAGAAAAAAAATGATCCCAGTCCGAACCAGTTCACCCGTTTTTACCAGTTTCGATTGTTCCTCTCCGTTTCATTTTGAACGGCTTTTATTGGCTAGCCGAACCGATGGTGTATCCGGATTCCGGTTGAACTCGTTGGTCCGGTTCGATTTTCAAAATCATATGTACCATCAACTTGTTAGCATGTTGTTAGGTCACCTTAATGATATAAACACAAGTATACGAGTAATAGAGATGAGAGAAAGAGAAAAAGATATGGTTCGTTATATCACACAAGAGAATGACAAAGTGTTGCTTGCATTAGTGAAATAACCAACAAGAATAAATGTGACATTACAATGGTATTTATAGGCACAAGGGATTAAGGCAACGCCCTTGTGCATGTTTCTAGAAGAAATAAAACATAAACCAAGGCCCATGGGCTTACTTCATAAGCCTTGGACTAATTCTAACATATAAGCCTAGCAACCTATTACAAATAAGTGACCGACACTTGATAATCATTAAACGTATTCCCAACAATATCCCCCAAGGGTTGGTCATCAAGGTTGTTTGACGTCTTCTTTGCTTCTTTGGCTTTGACGTCTTTCGTATCTTTGTTCTTGTTATGTGTGATATGATAATGTTGTGATCTGCCTTTCATCAACGTCTTTAATTCCGGTGTCTTTACGTCTTTTCCATCATGCTCATACTTCTTTAGACTTTGATCTTTATACTTCAAGTTATTCTCATTCTTTAGCTTTGATCTTTGACTTTTGAACGTTTGCTTCGATCTTTGATGAGAATTGTCTTTGAACTTTGAATGACTTTCTGATGTAGGTATGAGCATGTGGAGATGGAATGTAGTTGATGATAATGGTGGTAGTGGAACTCCCGGTCTCCTTAAGTACCTGCATGAAAACAGTTAGCAATAAAGCATCCGGCACTTACAGGTTCGGAATTCGAGATCGTCAACAGCATAGTGTGAAAACTTTCTCTAATCCTTGCCAAGGCCGTTCCTGAATCGGATGCCCCCAAGAGGGCTTACACAGATACACCGAAGTGTATCAACGATTCAGGTGAGCCGCTGAAGTATACCGAAGTATCACTCCACGACTGTAGACCGTTTGAAACCACCGCGAACACTAAGCGTAACCCACAAGGGATTACCGAAGTGACCTGCTGTCAGGGCTGTTAGATGTTGACCCTGGCAGGAATTTTCATTCAATCACTGAGAATCACAATTGTGAATTCCCTCATGAATGTTCTTGGCAGATTACCAAGATCTGCGTAGGACTCTTGTTATTTACAACTGGTGTCCTTAATGTTGAACAACCAGTGTAGAAATATTAAGTGTTCCTAAGAGATCTTTTTATGTATCTCGCGGCTCTAGACTCGATTTAGTGCATTTTGGTTTTAGTAGACGGAGGCATGGAGCAGAATGCCTCCTTTTCAATATCAACACATCTCGGAGTGAGAGGTCGATAGATTATGCGAGGTTCTCCATGAGAAATGAAACAAATATATTTTGAGAGATACTTGAGTGGCTAGAAGGTTTAGTGCAATGCGTCACTGGGTCCATGACGTCTTTGTCTTCAATACCGGTGTCACCTTAGTAACTACCAGTAGCATATGAATTGAACCCGGTTTTTGCCCTAAGGTTGAACATTTGGAGGGTTATTTCTCTTCACTCTTTTTCATAACTTTTCTTTTTAATTATTCAACCCCTTCTTTCTCCTTTCATTTATTTTCTCGTTTTTTCGATCATACCTAAGGACTTCTAGTACTAACTATTGGTATTGTCCATGGGTAGATCCCTCCGGTTCTGGCGGATCATAGGACGTATTTCCTAACCTTAGTCACCTTATAACTCCATGACTATCCTATGTTGCCATAAACCAATCATTTGAAAAATCTCTCAAAGTGTTTATGATTACAAAACATATTTTGTTAACACCTTGAGAGTTTTTCTTTTTCAGAAATACTCCCCCTTCACATGTGCTCATAAGTTTTTAAGATAAATTTGTACATGTCAGGTGGAGTTTTCACTTTTGAATTGATTGATTTTCAGTGAACATGACCGATTCGAGACACACTTACATCACTAGTTAGACTAGCTTGAAATTATTACCCGTCCTGGTCATATTCAAAGAAAATCTCTCGAAACGGTACACTCTACACAGACAAGTCCTATTCGAGACATGCTTACATCACTGGATAAACCAGCTTGAAATTATTACCCGTCCAGGACAAGTCCTTTCGATTAATGACAGTTAAGTTTCATCAATTCATTGGGTAAAATCTGAGTCGAGCTCATGCGAGATTCCATACTTCACACACATATTTTAATCACATTTTTCTTTCTCCCCCTCAAAAATAGCATATTGATGTTGTTTTTGGAAAACGTTAGATTAAAATATGCTTTTTGAGGTTTATGGGAAGAATTCAACAAGAACTTTTTGTTTTGAACAAAGATTTGTTTCAAGTACTCCCCCTCAACAAGTGAAATCACTTTTTGAGGTTTTAAACACGAGAGGGAATACTTGTTCTTTTGAGCAGAATTTTTGAAAAACTTATCAAAATTTTGATTAATTCTACTTAAAAGTAAGAAGCTTTCGCTTCTTATATTAGGATTGAGGCACTGAAGCGTACCTCAGGGTCCTTTCTTTACAGAGAACGGGTTGTCCACTATTATATGTACACAAACCATTATGTTTCACAAGCAAATATTATCATAAGAAAACCTAAATCTTACATCAATCAGTGTTTCTGAAAACAGTGAATACTGGATCAGGTCGTTGAAAATTCCTGATTGGAAATGATGGTCTACCTCCAGCGTAGCTTTCAAGTCTCCTCATCTGATCTCTAAGAACAAGCCTTTTTTCAATCTTCAGTATAAATTGACGAACTTCTCGTAGTTGAGGAGTTGTCCACCTGCTAGTCTTGTACAACTCCCGATCTCTCACCCGAATCACTAACCCATCTAGAACTTTCTTGAGCGTGTGGTCGAAGAACTTATGAACCTCCTTGTATCCCATGAAGCAGTTGATGGAGAGATCACTTTTGTAGACAAACCCAAAGGTTGGGTCTTTCTTCATGGTGTACTGGGGTTCTTGGTTGATCTCAGGAAGGTGTAGAAGTGGTGTGGTTAAGTTAAGCTTCCTTTGATAGCTCTCGACCCCAAGTTGCAAGTCTTCAACGCGTTCTTGAATGATCTTTCTTTTGATGTAGTATAGCAATGAAGTGCTGAACGCGTATGTAAGATCAGTTGAGAAATGATGCATCTTCCCTTGAACTTTGATGAGATACATATCTTCAAGATTGTTTAGGTTCAAATCCGGGAAGTCTGCTTATGAGAATGAGTAAATCTTCTGATCTTGTCTTCTAACCCTGATTTTATGTAGAAAGGTATAATCATATCTCTTTTCTGCTTCAATGCTAACCACACCAATTATTCTGAGATCGCTCATAACCGAAGTTGGAGACTTCTTCGTAAGTTTGCTTTTGTATCAGGTTCTCCTTTTCTCATTCCAGTGGTATATTCCCAGTTATGCATCCTGATCGTATAGCACTTTGTTTGTAACGAAGAGTCTTGTTGCTGTTTCTTCGATGGCAGGTTATGGATAACTTGCAGCAGGAATCAAGGTTATTGATGTTGCATACTTAGGTTGACACTTGTTGCCGTGTACAAGAAGTTCCAGATCGTTGTTGAAGAAGAAGCTGTATGGAATAGCAGGTTGATCAGAAGTTCTAATTACTGACAGAGACTTTGTTTAATCCGTAACGTATGGTTGTTTGTGTTGAGAAGTATTATCAATCACATACGTGTCCGGATTTGTCCAGCTGATATCATTTGACATTGCACGTGCAATGTTTTCTAAGTGATATTCGAGCTCAGCTGCACTAGAGGACCGATCTTTCAGCAGGTTGAACGCATCATTCTTTATGCGATGAAGTTCTCCTTTTGTAAGCTTCTTGATTCGTTGATCACGTTTGAGTTTTTGTGTGAACTCAAGTGTGCGTCCTTTGATCATGGAGTCATCGTCAACATATGGTTGAGCACTAACAAGTTTATCAAACCACTCGTTCCCTTTAGTCGTATCTTCGTCAAGCCATAAGACAACGGTTGTCTTTTTGCTTGTTGACTTCTTTCCTTGTTTAGACATTTTTGCTTTCGACTTTGGTGGAGAGTCTGGTTGATCTTGCTGTTGTTGAAACTCATCGTCTTCAGTTAACTCAAAATGATGTTCCATTGCTGTTGGTCCGGAGCCAGAAGCCTTTGGTGGTTTGTTGGTTGTTGTTGTGGTTGCTGACGGTTTGACAGGTTCTTGAAGTTGAGAAGAAGAGCCGCCGACATTCTTTGGTTTCTTGGCTTGTGAGTTCGGGTCAGGGTCTTCATCTTCTCTTGGTCGTTTTCCTTTGTCAGCATCAGCTTTGCATGACTCCTTCAAGATATTAGCCTTAATAGCCTCAGAAATGGCAATTTGTTCAGGAGTCGGTGATGTAAGACTTGTCAAACTTTCAAACAGTTGAAGCTGAAGCTCTTCAAGTGTTGGTTCCTTTGGCTTCATTGGTTGGGTTTGTAGGACAAGTGGAACTGTAGCAACAATGTTCTTGAGAAGACCTTCGATATTTGGTTCAAGATATTCTTTTACTTTCTTTGAAGTGATTATGGGCAAATACTTTTTCAAGTATTCTTCAGTGTTGCCCTTGATAGCAGTGAACATCTTGTCCTGGATGTCATCAGAAAGGAATTCATCAACTCGAGCTTTGGTGTTTTGGAGCTCGTTCACTTGTCTAGCAAGACCGGTGACCGTATTTGTTAATGTTTCGATCTGGTCAAGAAGCTTGTCATTTTTCTTTACTCTTGCAAGTTTCACGGCCTGTTTCACCCTTTTTGATGCTTGGGAGACCAACGGATTGATGGGTTTCTTGATTGACTTGCTTGTTGATGTTGTTTATGTTGGTGGTGGTGAAGAATGTGTTGATGATTCAGGATGTTGTTTGTATTTTGGAGGAGATGTTTGCTGAGAGACTGGAGGTGTATCGCGGTTAATTGGAGGAGTAGTTGGAGGTGTTTGAATATAGTCGTCAGCTTCCTTCTCCTCATCAGTTTTCCTGGCCAACCTTTCTTCCTCCTCCTTTGCCTTCTTTTCCAATTCCAATTCTTCAGCAGCTTTTCTAATAACTTCACCATCAATAAACACATTCTCCGTGTTATCATAATCATTCATGTCAAAATCTTTAACTTGTTCTTCTTCATCCTGTTCCTCGTCATTACCAGGTTGATTAACCGGATCTGAGCGAGGTTGAATGACTCCTCCTGCACCTCCAGACCCACCGGGTTGATTAACCGGATTGATGAGGGTCTGATCTTCACCAAAATCTTTTTCAGTTTCTTCATCTATTATCATTTGTTCCTCAAGTATCTTCTTCTTTCTCCTCTCTTTATCAGCTTTAAGTGATTCACGACTTTCGTCCAGAGCAATCTTGGTAGCTATTTCTTCTTTGTAGATTGTTGGTTCTTCATCGGTTTCTGTTTCAGAACCAGATTCATCTTCTTCTACAATTTGTTCATCTTCAGGCTCAGGCTTAGCAATCTTGACAGGTACTCTCCTCTTGGTGCATTTAGGAGGACCTGGTTTAATTTTCTTTGAGGTGCTAGATGTGTTGCCTGTCTTGCTACCTCCTTTTGCTCGAGTCTTAGCTGGAGTAGGTTCATCATCATACTTGCTGAATCCGACATATCCCTCATTGAAAGCTTTATCATACTTAATGTATGCTTGTGTTTTCTTGATCTTTTCCGTCAGAAGAGATTCATGAAGTCTCATTCCTTGTTTGTGAGTGCTTCCTTTCGGGATGTAGACTTGACTGACTGTTTTGTCCATTGCATACAAATGCTTTTCTTGATCTTCTTGACGTCGAGGAATGTCTTCACTGCCATCAAGGAGATGGTAGATGAGTAACTTGATGTATCTTACAAAAGGGATTTTGGTGAATGGTTTTAGGTAGTGACTATGAATCTGAAAGACTATGTCATCCCAGATGAGTTGAGCGTAGTCGATTTGTTTCTGATTCACTATTCCCCAGAAGATTTGCAAGTGAGAAAGACTAGGATTTTCATGACCACTGTCTCTTCCGGAGACTGATCTAGCCAATATATAGTAAATGGTTCTCCATGGTTGGGGAATGAGCTTGGCTTCGACCTTGGAAAATGATTTCAGTGGCTTGTTCGGTTGTACATCATAACCAATCTCTAAGAGGAAGTTGAGAACGTCTTCTTCTGATGGAGTAGGATGAAACTTCTTGGTTGGTGCAGGAGCTTCTGGCAGAAGTAAGGTTTTACGAAGATAGTTAACATCAAAATTGACTTCTTTTCTGTCCAGTGTGCAGGTGAATGAGTCTTCTCCCATATCTAGATTGTATGCCACATCTGGTGAATGTAGAACTCGGGAATGGATGCAGACTTATCCAGCATGCTCCTACACTTGTGTAGTTTGAGAATTTCAATAGATATTTGACATGATGGTTCTGCACACTTGATCTTGTGAAATTCAACACGTGCGTTGTTCTTGCCAATTTCCATGTTATAGTCTTGTGGAAATGTGTTTTCTTCTGTGAGCATGGGAAGTGGTTGTTGAGCAGCCATTTGAGATATCTGAAACATCAATCAAAGACACAAATATGCAGGATACTGTTAAAGTTAAGATCATTCATGTGTCCACATTCTTACATCATTGATTTAGCATGTTTAATGGTTATTAACTTTGCAAAATGACATGCATTATGTGATAGATTCAATTTGTGATGACACTTGTGCGATTTCGATAACATTAGACTTTATTCAAATTTCGACAACATGTGACTTTATTTGAATTTCGATAAAATTAGACCCAATTGCGACAATGTTAATGAATTGCGACGGATATATATAGTTGTGACAATTTTGGCCAATTCCGATGAGTATTGAATTCCGACAGGTTTTATCCAATTCCGATGGATTTTGAATTTCAATGAAATTTGTGCAATTTCGATGAAAAATCTTAATTGCAATAAACCATGTCCAATTGCGATGAAAAAATTGAATTGCGATAAACCATGTCCAATTGCGATGAAAATTTTGAATTTCGATAAGTTTTTTGCAATTGCGACAAAGTTATCCAATTCCGATGGATTTTGCAATTTCGACAATTTCACAATTCCGACAAGGTTTGTCCAATTCCGATGGATTTTGCAATTTCGACAATTTCTTATACAAGAAATTCCGATAACACTGTAGACGTACATATTCTTATGAATCTTTATCGAAATTCTTTTCCTGTCCAATTTAAATAAAATCTCGAGTTACAACATGATTGAAAATCAATTCTAGAAAAGTCTAAGAACAGTTTATCTAAATTGAATGCGAATTGTTGCAATTCCGATAGACCCTAAACTCAGAATTATCGAAATTCATTTTAGCATGTTAGATGTTTGATAGTTTGATTCCAATAGATTCTTATGATGTTTCTAAGTTCATTGGTCTGTATTTTAACACCTTTTAGTCATGAATCAATACGATTGAACCTGGTCAAGTTCTTCATAAACCCTGTACATCGAAATTGATTCAAACATGTTTCTGGGTATCATTCGATGATCAAATCATGTTATACAACACATTAGAACACTATCACATCCAATTAATTAGGCCAAAACATAATCATTTGAATTCCCCCAATTCAAACGCATGAACCCTAAATTGAAATCATCAATTCGTGTTTCTGGGTACGATTGGGTTATAAAATCATGTTAAAAACTTGTTTAGGAACATATCCCACCACATAAATCAACCTCAAACTCTCAATATCAGTTCTACCCAAATCGACTTAAACCCTAAACCTATTTCATTCGATTTAGAAAAATTTAGCTGATGGATCTTTGTGAAATCAAAAACCATTTCTTATATTTGTATAATAAACATGATTACACTTACAGATTATTGAAAACACGAACGGATTTGAAGATTTGATGTGGGTCGTTGATCTTGTTTGGTGAGGATTTAATGTGAAAGTAAATGCAATTCAGATGCAGTTAATGTATTGTAATTTTGTTTTTGTTTAAAAAAATTTAGTTTCCAACTTGTCACATTAAGTCCCTTAACGACATAACTTTGCAATCTAAGTCCCTTACTCACAAAAATTTAACAAGACATGACATTATTTTGACAAGAACAATTTTAATACACCTCCTTGACTTATGAGTATTAGAAAACGTTTTAAGATCAAGGAGGGTATCACGAGAATAATATTACCAACACAGATATAAAACAACATCTTTTAGGAAATATGCAAGTACAAATTTTAAGGAAAATTTTAAAATTTGAATTTCATACTCCCCCTCAACACTTGTTCGGAAAGAATTGGTAATTTGTTTAAATGAACAAAGTGTTTGACGGAAATTTTGTACTTGCATTTTTTTTTAATAAAGAAAGAAAAGAAAATGAAAATCTTTTTGTGTTTTTGAATAAGATATTTACAAAAGAGGTTTTGGTGTTTGACTTTCTTAGTTGGGTTTAAGAAAGTTTTGCAAATCATCTGGAGTCAAACACCACATACCAATTTGGTGAACTATTTCTACAAATCTTGCATGGGGCAAGGCTTTGGTGAATAAGTCCGCTAATTGGTATTCAGTACCCACAAAGTATAATTCAATTGTACCCTTTTCAACATGCTCTTTGATGAAATGATATCGAAGTGCAATATGTTTTTACTTCGAATGTTGAACTGTGTTGCTTGAGATAGCAATGGCACTCTTGGAGTCACAGTACATGGGAATCTTATTGAACATGTAACAGTAGTCGATCAGCTGTGATCGCATCTAAATGACTTGAGCACAGCATGCTGACATGGCTACATATTCCGATTCTGTAGATGACAATGAAGTGCAATCCTGCTTCTTTGACTGCCAAGATACAAGTTTGTCTCCTAGAAACTGCACTCCCCCAGATGTACTTTTGCGTGTGTCTAAACATCTTGCATGATCAACATCTAAAAAGGCTATTAGTTCAAAACCAGAATCCTTCGGATACCAGATCCCCGAATGGATGGTTCCCTTTTATGTATCGAAGGATTCTTTTAACCTCAGAGAGGTTTCTTTCAGTTGGTCGTGACTGATAACGATATCATAGGTATATAGCAAAAACTATATCTGGTCTGCTGGCTGTTAGATACATGCGGGACCCAATCATACTGCGGTATTTGGTAGGGTCAACTGGTGTACCATGTAAATCAACATCCAGCTTTGGGGATGATGCAGACATAGGTGTGTTATAAGTATCACAACTTGTCATGCCATGTTTCTTCAAAATCTCAAGAACATACTTTGACTGACTTAGAAAAATTCCACGGGGTGATTGATGAACTTGAAGTCCTAAGAAGAACGTAAGTTCACCCATCATGGACATTTCAAAATTTTGTTTCATTAATCTTGCAAAAGCATTTGAGTACTTTTTATGTGTTGAACCAAAAATGATGTCATCAACATAAATTTGAACAATTAAGATGTCCTCCCCGTGTCTTTGAATAAATAGTGTGGGATCAACTGATCCTTTGGTAAAGTGATTAGCAAGTAAGAATGCGGACAATTTGTCGTACCATGCCCTCGGGGCTTGTTTAAGGCCGTAAAGGGCTTTCTTGAGTCTGTACACATGATAAGGATTATCTGGATCGATGAAGCCCTCTAGTTGAGTGACATACACTTCTTAACGAAGTTGTCCATTCAGAAATGCAGTTTTCACGTCCATTTGATAAACGATGATGTTCTTGTGGGCAGCATACGCCAGAAACATTGGGACAACTTCAAGTCTAGCCACTGGTGCAAAGGATTCTTCAAAATCAATGCCTTCTTCTTGGCTGAAGCCTTTGGCAACCAGACGCGATTTGTTACGAATTACTGTTCCATCAGCATCAAGTTTGTTTTTCCAAATCCATTTAAGTCCGACAACATAGACTCCATCTGGTCTTTCTACCAATTCCCAGACTTCAAGACGTTTGAATTGATCGAGTTCTTCTTGCATTGATTCAATCCAATTTTCATAAGGCATTGCTTCTTTAATGTTCTTTGGTTCAGCTTGACTGACCGTAAGAGCATAAATGCATGTTTCACCATCTGTGTGAAGTCTTTGTCATGTCATGGCTGGATTATCTGGATTACCAATCACATTCACTAAGGGATGATCTCTTGTCCATTTGTGTGTTGAAGGGTAATGTTGAAAAAGAGTGTGCATATTAGACGGATCCAAGTTGCGTGTAGACGACTCTGCAATATCGAGAATGGTTGGACCCGGAGCAAATGGATTAAAGAAGGCATTTCCATCATAATCTGCAGGTGCGGGTACTTCTTGTTGTTGTAGATCTTCAACTGCATTTTCAGTGTTGGAAGCGGTTTGTTTTGTTGTTGATGGAGATTCAATTGGATGTGCGTTTGTAGCAACTGTTGTTGTTGTAGTAGTAGGTATATCAGGTATTGGATTATTATCAGGTTGTGCAGCGGAAATCGGTGATATATCTGGTGCACGGCATGCAAAAGAATCATCAAATAGTGGAGCAAACAAGGTTTCCAATTCTTTACTGTTAAGGGAAAGTGGTGTAGCTGATTGATCTGGAAAATTTAGACGGTTGGTTGCGGGTCCTAAGCTGTTTTGCTCAGAAGCCATTTCTGTAAGCTTATCGAAATTAGCATGAATAGTCTCCTGAATTTCTCTAGTGCGGTGATTGCAGATTCGAAAACCTTTGGAGTTCTCACAATATCCAATGAAGATACCAATGTCAGCCTTTGGTTTGATTTTTCCAAAATCATCACGATCATTATTTGGATAGCAAAGAGCACCAAATACATGAAAGTATTGAATATTTGGTTTGCGGTTGTGAATAATCTCATAAGGAGTTTTGTGATGCCGTTTGGTGATCATACAACGGTTTTGGGTATAACATGTTGTTGATACAGCTTCTGCCCATAAGTTATCTGGTAATTGAGCATTGATTAACATCGTTCTTGCAACTTCCACTAATGTCCTGTTGCGTCTTTCGACAACCCCATTCTGTTCTGGACTTCTTGCAATAGATGTTTGATGTTCAATTCCTACTTTCTCAAAATAAGATTGAAGAGTTTGATTTTTGAATTCAGTTCCATTGTATGTTCTAATTTTTCTGACCGTATTACGAAGCTGAACTTGAATTTTTGTGAGAAAGGTGATGATCATTGAAGGAGCTTGATCTTTGCTTCGTAGAAAATAGACCCAAGTCCATCTGGAGTAGTCATCGACAATTGCTAGAATGTAGCGTTTACCGTTTATTGTTTGCTTGACATTTGGATGCTTGACATTTAATCTATCACCTTGCATGAATATTTTATGTGATATTTGGATGATAGCTTATCTTGTCCCTTGTGTTTGCATGCTTATGGATTATCTAAGCAAATTGCATGATAATCTTTATGTGCTAGAAGTAGCTTAATATGGGACACATTAGGCAAATAAATCTTTAGTGATTTGAGGCAACAACATTTCCTGCAAATAGTTCCCCTAGAAAACTCACCTTAGCCGCCCAGAACTAGGATGCACAAGAAAATTCGTGACTCCAATGTCACGGTACCGTTAAATAGGCCACGGTACCATTAAATTTAACGGTACCGTGTGGTATTTAGTGGTACCGTGCCCTTGTTTGACGAATTTTCACTGTTTCCTCTAGATCCCTGAACCTCAAACCTCAAACCTGCAAATTTTGCAAACTCACATACACCCCAAGATTCCCTTACTACACCATAGAACACTACCATCACCTTTAATTCAAATTTCCCAACTCTTGCCTATATAAGGCCTCACCATAGCAAGCTTATCTTGCATTTCATCTTCAACCTCACACAACTCAATCACCATGTCTTCCACACAAGGATCAACAAACCACATTTCCAAGAAACCTATGATAACCGTAAGACCACCATGTAACGCCCCGTGCCCGCTTTTACCAAAAACTTTGACTTTTGACTCGGAAACGTTTGACTTTACCGGACTTACACAATTCTTCATTTAAATAACCACAACTTATAACATTTAAACCTTTTAAAATACTTTACAAGGACCTATACTCGAACACTTTTCAAAACATTTTACATAGAACTTTATAACACAACCTGACAATCCTTCTGACTGACGATACGCCGCATCCCTTTGAGGGATATGCCGTATCAGCCCATGCGCCGTATCCACCTAAAATGATACGCCGCATTTCCAAGAACTTATGATACGCTGCAACTGATGTAGTAGATACGCCGTATCTACCTTAAACTTCTGATGCGCCGCATCTATATATTAGATACGCCGCATCTACCAAATTACACAGAACATCAGCAGGAAAACCTGCAGAAGCTTAACACACCCATTTACGCCACAAACCACTTTCGTTTAACACCAAACTTCCCATAAATCATTTATTTAACATATCAAACTAGAATACACGACAATTAACCCGTTTGACTCCAAAATGGTACGAATAGACCCTAATCCAAACACTCCTTTAACTTTACTTGTTTACACATAAAACATACTTAGACCCATCAAATGACTTCCAAATCGTTGCACAATACTTGACATACACTTTGACACTTAAATACACATTACAAATCATTAAAAGACCAACGGGGGTACAAACTCGACATTGAGCTCGGTATTCTACCTAGCTCTATTTTCTTACCAATTCTTCTACCAATCGCATATCCATCACTAATCCTTATCCAAGCCTTCGCCTTAATACTTCCGCCTACAAAACATTAAACACTTAAACCGTAAGCACGAATGCTTAGTAAGTAAAGCGGGTATAACATAACATTACAATTCATTCTTACATTACACATCATAACCCTAAATCCTTCGATACATCAAGCATAAACACATACCTTAATCCACCTTGCCTAATCCTTCACTATCCTATACTTACTAGCACATAACAACATCACACAACATTCATTAATCTTAGCATATATGATCATCTAAACACATAATGCATAGAAGTCATCATAACATCATTTTATAGCCGGTTTACTTACCTTGAGTCCAAGCCAAGACTATCACTAACATCATCTTCAACATCTTCATCTTTATCATCATCATCATTACATCCTAAACCATTATCATCATATCATATAATACATAGTCATTAGTTATACTCATGGTTAATACCACCATAACTAACCTCTAAACACTTCTAATCATCATATAATCATACATTGATTATATGATAGCTAATCCCATCATTTACCCACTTAAACCCATTAAAAACTCATCACATAATCATCATTAATTCTTAATTATCTTAAAACATCATTTACCCTTTAATCCCAAGCTAGGGTTTACAAAACCCTAGATTCTTAATCATCAAATAAACACTAATTAAACATCAATACTTACTTGATAACTATGCTAGGACAAGCTATAGACTTCATTCTTGAATTATCATCATTAAACCATCATCATCTCATCATCTTCTCCATTCTTTCTCCTTTGGTTCGACACCCACAGAAACACACTCTCTTTTACAGGAGAGTGTGGTATCTTATAGAATAATAGGGAAGTTTCTAGCTACAAGGGCAATTTTGTCCATTCTGCTTATTTAAGGTCGATGCGCCGCATCTATCTTCATAGATGCGCCGCATCCTTGATACGCCGTGTCTCTTTCCCCTAATACGGCGCATGGACAATAATAGGTCGGTTCTACTTTCCCTTCTTACCATACGCCGCATGTCACTTCCTAGATGCGCCGCATCTAGGCCTCATCAGAAAACCATATATCCTTAGTCAAACATACTTAGGTTCGGGTCAACTTTCATCTAGGGTGGGGTCCCACTACCCGGGGAACGGGTCTAACAGTAAGACCACCATCCAAACCTCTCTTTGTTGATCTAACAAAAGATGATGAAGTCACAACACCACCTTCCCAAGCCACTCCTCACTCATCATCTCCACCTAATGCTCCTTCCAAAACATCTTCCACTAGAACCACATCTTCATCATCTCCCTCTCTCAACACCATGCCATCATCCATGGACTACACACTCTCACCCATCATTCCATTGGATTATGCCATGCCAACCCCATCACCAACTAACTCACCACCACCTCCTTCCCCAATCATAGGACAACCAATCCAACCTCATCCCTTTGATCTACATAGTGCTAATTGCCTATGTTGCCTCCACAACCGTAACCTCATCTTCTCCTTGAGGGATGAGATACATTTCATGTTCTCCTATGTGGAGCATCTCTTGACACCACCACCACCCCCAATCATGTCACCATCTCCACCTCCTTCTAGCCCACATAACTAAACATGTTCATGTTTAGTTTTCAACAATAAACCTTTAGGACCCCTTTTGGAAATGAAGCTTGCCTCTAGTTATTAAGGATTTATGCTTCTTGTCGTTTGTTAGTGTGTTTGTCATGTAGTCATACCTATGAATGACATTTCTTTTAAGTAATGGTTTGGCATGTTATGTGGTTGTTTATTTTTTTATGTTTGGCTACTTAGCCATTTTCTTGTTTGTGGTTGGATATTTGTCGTGCTTGCTACATGTTAGATATTGTATACTTGTCATCTAACTTTGTTTTGTAGCAAGAATCATTGCTCGATTCCTTGGTGTCCTCTAAACGAGGGGGAGTATACATCAAGGGGGAGCTTTAGCAACCTTTTTGCTTCGACAAAAAGGGGGAGAAATGGGATGTAAACTCATTAAAAACTTGCTAAAACTAATTTTAACTTAAAATGAGTTTATGTTTTGTCATCATCAAAAAGGGGGAGATTGTTGATGCAAATAATGTTCTAAAAATGTTATTTATATCTTTTGATAACTTCACGTTTTGAGGATGACAAAATGTGAAAACACGTTACGTTAAAATTAACGTAAACAAGTTTTTAGTCGAAAGATCCTATTTCTATGCAAATCACTCTAGGTATGCACAAGCAAATTTACAACTTGACAAATGATCAAAGAAGTGAATTTGTGTTTAAACTTCACATTTTTAATGTGACAAAACATTTTTTTTCAAAAATATACTTTACAAGTTATTTTTGAATAATTAATAAATGTTTTATTGGAAAAATATGTTCAAATAACATAACAACTATTTTTCCCCCCAAAATCTGCTCCAAACTTCCCCAAATAAGTTTTCACCACTAAAGACAAAAAGAGGAGCATTTTTGTATGGCACGGTACCACTAAATTTAGTGGTACCGTGGGTGATTTAGTGGTACCGTGTACCTGTAACGGCTAAAAATTTTCTGCCTATAAATACCAGCCCTCTTCACTGTTTTTGGGCATCCTTTTTCACACAGAACTTTCTGAGTTCATTACCCTTATCACATTTTCTCTTCTTGATCATTTAGTTTAGTTTTCTTTTGTTTAAAGAGTGATCAAATCACCCAACCAAGTGATCACCTTCATTCCTCTTCTAGTGCAAGAGAAGAACACAAGGTATCCAAGAAGATACAAAGTGTTGTAGTTGTAGTTAGAGCACTTGTAACACTTGTTACACAGTTGATTGTATCTTTGTATACATCAAGATCATTTTTCTTTTGAGAGTTTGTGAGAGAAGATCATTGTGATCTTATAGAGATATTGAATATCTCTTGTAGCTTGTGAGCTAGTGTGTTGATCAAGTTGATCAAGGTAGATAGGATAGATTGAGTCAAGTGAGGGTTGATCATTATGATCTTGTCGAGATCTTGGAGATCTCTTGAAGCTTGTGAGATTGAGTGATGGATTAAGTGGATCAAGAGTAGATCTGGTAGATCGAGTCTAGTGTGTTGATTGTGTGAAGTAGAAAGGATCGGGTAGATCGTGGTAGATTGGTGCTAGCTAAGATTAGCAATCGACATTTAGCTTAGTGTAGGAAAATAGGATAAGCGACGTTGTACGGTTTTCTCCGCCTGAAGGGAGGTTTGTTGACATAGTGCTTGAAACTCTCGAGTGTGGTACTCAGGGAGTGGAGTAGGGCGAAGAAGAGCTTCGTGACCGAACCACTATAAATCTCTTTGTCCCGGTTTGATCTTTCCATCTCTTTTCTTTACTTTTATTATTTACATTAGATAGTTTAGTTTAGTGTTCATATTGGTGTTGATTGATTACGCATAAGATTCGAATCAAAGTTTTTCAATAGTAAAGTTTTTAAGAAGATTTAAAAACCGAGAAAACTATTCAACCCCCCTTCTAGTTTTCCACAGACACGACTAATTTCGATGTTGCCATTGACGTAATCTCCATAGCCCATGATAGCAGCAAAATGATCATTCCCAAATCTGACAGTGTTCATGAACTTTGCAACAAAGTTTACTAACAGTTTGAGATTGCCTGTCATATGTCGGTTACAGCCGCTATCAACAATCCATATAACAATTTGTACCACATGCATCACACGAAGACGACGAAGATGGAGTGATGGTAACGGTAGAACCCAGAGAATTTGTGGGTTTCGTTGGGTTAGTAACACAGTTATAAATAACTTTAGGTAGCCATGTAAAACTAGGTTTCCTTTGTAACCAACGTTGCCATGTCCAACTAGTTTTAGCTTTCTTCTTAGTGAATTCGCTAGGTGATGGGATTGTCTTAGGAGTTGTATTCGCAACTATGGGTGTGTCTAAGGCATTTTTAGAAACTACACTTGGTCGTTTTCCTAGCACAGACTTAGAAGCAATAGTGGGCCTATAGGGAATGCCAGATGTATGTTTCTTGTTACAAGATAAAAGAGATTTTGCAACACATTTCTTTTGATCACCAGATAACATGCTTTTACGACAGAACACACAAGATGCATTAACATTTAAAACATTTAAAGTCTGAGCATTCGTTACATCGATATTAGAATTACAAGTTTTTAAGTTCGAATCTAAATCAGACGCAACATGCGTTTTATTCTAATTCCTATGTTGATCTTCTACTTCTTGGGCTTCTAGTTTTCCGCTTCTACGTTGCCAGATCCTATTCTTCTGTTTGTTGCTCTTACACTTTGATCTGCTAACGCTAGTAGTGGGGACTATTCCTGTAGAAGTGGAAGGATTCAAATTAGTAGTCTGAGGGGATGTTTGCCTAGGTGTTGTGTCCATTTTGTACATTCCTGGTGCAATCACATTTGTGTTAACAAACTTTCCTTTTTCAAGTAACTGAATTTTCTCTTTAAGTTCAATGATGATGTGATTCTTTTGTTGAATTTTTGAATCAAGTTCTCTATTTAAACGAATGGTGTCATTACGATTTTGACAAACTTCATCGATTTCCTCTTTATATTTGAAAATTTGACTTTTTAAAACAGCATTTTCATCTTCAAGATTCTCAACATTGGATGTTTGACTGTTAGGAAAGGACATCGTTTCATTTTGACTTTGCAATTTTAATTCAAAATCAAGACTCTGAGTTTGACACCATTGTAGCTTCTGATTAAGTTGAAAATTTTCTGTTGAAAATTTACTTTGCACATCATTATTGTGTTTAATGATTCTCCCATTTTGTCTTTTTAAACTTTCAATTTAGTGTCTCAACGTTTCAGTGTCAGCAGTGTGATCATCAACAAGCATAGCATTGCAAGACTCATAAATCGAATTCATAACCACAGAGATAATATCAGAACTTAGAACATCTTCCAAGAGTCGATCAGCTTCTTTTTGTAAAACTTTGTTTCGACGTTTTTGTTTTGAGATCGAATTTTCTGTTGCATTGAAAGTGTTCATCATGGATGTTACTTTTGTTTGGAGTTCTTGTTCCCAGTGTGTAGCACAAAGACGCAAATGTTTAACATATGGTAAAATTTGTTTTTGAAAAATTTATCTTTTTTCTTTTTCGTAAGGAGATAGAAAAGTGGAAACTGTTATCTCAGAGTTACGTTCAATTGCTTGTTCTAAAAGGTTGATGTCTTCCAAAAACGTATCAAAGTATCTAAGTACAAGACATCGTTTAGGTAATGGTGCAATTACTCCAGAAGTTGGTAAAGGACCATTTATTTGTGCCACTAGTTTAACAGGACCAACCTTAGGAGAAGATTCATGAATTTGCATTACAAACCATGGTTGTTCTGTTTTATCTTTTTGAGGAACGAAGGTGTCAGAAATATGAGGTACTTTTGAATAATCAAATGGTTTATTAAACTTAAAACTGCTCATTTTTTATCGACTCTCTTCGTCCTGTTCCTGTTCTTCCTCACAGTTATATACAACAATACGCATAATTGAATCATCAAAGAGGTGATCTGCACTATACAACTTTGGATTTTCCTTGAGTGCTTTGTGTACAAAACGTGGTTTGTCATCACCAATAGCAAAACTATAACCTTGGGGATTTTGCTTTAAAGTAAACTTTTGAATTGTTGTTACAGACTCACCAGTTTTATAAACAACTTTTTGAAACTCTTTTAGTTTACTTTTCAAATCTACAATTTCATCAAGATAAGAGTCAATCCGTTTCCTAGACACTTGTTTATGTTCAGAAAAACTAGCATGACAAGTTGACAACTCTGTTTTTGTTTTTGAAAGTTCATAATTGAGGTGTTGAACCTGTTGTTTGAATTCTAATTTTTCTTGTTCCATTTGAGAAATCAAGTTATTTTTGGAAGCAGTTAATTCTCGTATTTGATGTTGTAAATCTTGTTCTTTGACATAAGCTTTTTGAAATGCAACTTCAAAACCTTGTTCTCGTTTTTCTTTTGTTTCAAAATTTGTGAGTTGTATTTTATAGCACTCAAGGTCCGCAGATAATGATGCAACTTTGACTTTTATGTTTTTGTTGATCTCATTGCATTTTTCAATCTAAGATTTTTGTGAGTCCAACTAGGATTGGGTGGTCAAATGTAAGGTCATGAGTTCTGGATCTGGACCGAGCGAAGGTTCATTTTGTTCAATTTGATCATTGTTATCGTCATCAATTGGATCATCAAATGTAACAACTGGGTTAATTTGATCTTCATCCAATGTAACAACTGTTTTCATTTGTTCATCTTCTTGAGGAGATAATAATGAATCATTTTGAACAACTTGCTCCTCGTCTGATGCAGATGCAGATGGTGATACAATTTCATGTATTAGACATGTTGTTGGATCAGGTACCTAAGACAGACCGTCAGTATCATATACTGGGCCTGTGTCACTCATGTGAAGTTCCTGCATGGTTGCCATTAACATTACAGCTGCATTTGCTTTCAAATCCTCCATGTCATCATCTGAATATGCATTTGCCATGAAGCTGTTTTCTTTGTTAGTGAGTGTGCCTCCTGATTCATCCTTTAGAGCTAGAAGTAATGCCTGCTTATGAAACTCACTGCCTCTGACTCTAGATTTGGGACATGCATTAGCCAGATGACCTTTCCCATTGCAGTTATAGCACTTGACCATAGTATTCCCAGTCCCTGTATTCCCAGTTTCAACAATTTCAACCCTTTTCTGAGGAGCACCAGCATTGTTCCTACTTCCACTAGTTGCATTAAATCGTTGTCCATTTCCTGAATTTCCCATATAACCTCCTGATCCAGTTCTTCCATAAGTACGATTCTGTATTTCAACCCGTCCATCTTGTACAACAGATTGATTCCTTGTGTTGGATGAAGTGCGGAGACGATTGTTGGATTTGTTAGAGAATTTGCTAAAAGCACGAGCAATGAGTGCAAATCCTTCATTCAAAGAGTTGAATGCATCATCTTCGTCATTGTTTGTATTTGTGTAGAACATGGTGTCAGTATTGTCGTAGGGGACTAGTTGATTTTCAGTTGATTGCTGTGTTGAATCATATGGAATGAGTTGGGTGGAAGAGGTTTGTTGAGGATAGTTAAAGTGATGTTGCTGTTGGACATAAGCATGGTTTGACTGTGGAGGTGGAGCAAAGTGAGATTGAGCTATCAGTGTCAATGAGTTTAGAGCTGTAGAAGGTGAATAAGTACCACGAAGAGCTTGATCTTTATCAAATTTTGACTGATGGTGCTTCAGATAATTATACAACAACCCATAAGATGCATTGTGTAGATTTTTGGCTTAACAAACAAACGTGACATATTTTTGCCAATCTGGACCAAGACAGCTGAGAAACTTAGTGTTGATTGCAATCCTTGATAAAACAATGTTGTGTCTGTCCAAGTCATTGATGATGTTTGTGAACCGATGGTAATAAGACTCAAGTGATTTCCCTGATTCAATCATGAACATTGTATATTCGAGGTAGAGTTTGGATTCCATGTCTTCTTGGTTCAGTTCAGTGCCTTCCATTAAGAGATGAACGTGTTCCCACATGTTCTTAGCAGTTTTCTGAGCATCAATGCTTCAGAAAATCGGATTAGGTATTCCCTGAAGAATGTATGACATTGCAAGTTCATTTGCTTCACGATGAAGTATTTGCTCTGCAGTAAGTTGAGTTTCAGGAACAGGGAGCACATTTTCAGGTCTTGGAGGAGTAGTAGTTGTATCTCCTAGAACCATTGTAGTTGGCATTTGTAACCACTGGTAAATTTCCACATGTATTAATATTCTAACGAAATAATAACTTCATGGTTTAAAATGATGTTTTTGAGAACCTACAGTCTAAATATATATTTTAAGGACTAATGGTGCAATTATCACACCGTTAGGGCCAAAAGTGTAAATTTGATAAAACTACAATGACTAATAGAAAACTTTACTCTATTTTATTTTTATTTCATATTTTACACTTTTCATTCATTTTACGTGCATTTCATTCCATTTCGTTCAATAAATTATCTTATAACGTTTATAATTATATATAACGATTTTTAACGTTTTACTTGACGTTTTATTTAAACCGTTTTCGAGAAAACGATATTTATGATTTAAATAACATAAAAATAAGATAATATTATATATAATATTATTTTTGAACTTTAATCATTTTAAAGCATATCAAACTCATTCATCATCGAATCATTATCCGATTCACATTCATTACTCGTGTTAAACCGAATTTGTCGAATCTCAAACTTTACCATTAACCCAGGTCACGTGCCGGAGACATTTATCAACTATATTTAATTTGTTTTCCATCCAGACTGCTAAGGTGAGTTCATGGCCCCTATTTTCTATTATTTCGTACTATCTTTGGGGGAAATACATGCTCGTTTTACTTAAACTCATTTCTCGCTTTACATGGTTGATTACTCAAATTGCTTCTTGTCTATCTAAATACTTGCTTGATTATTCGAGTGCAATGCTATTCACTTGTTATCTACACATTAGGGTACATAATTACCTACACTACTTGGGTACGTAACTACGTACACTACTTGGGTACGTAACTACCTACATATCAGGGTGCGTAACCACCTACACTACTTGGGTACGTAACCACCTACATATCAGGGTGCGTAACCACCTACACTACTTGGGTACGTAACCACCTACATATCAGGGTGCGTAACTACCTACACTACTTGGGTACGTAACTACCTGCACATCAGGGTGCGTAACCACCTACACTGCTTGAGTACTTTAATATTTACAGGGAGCATAACCTCTTACACATAGCTAGAAAACCTTTTTGGTGTCTTGAACTTAGCGAAATCAAAATATTCTTTTCTAACTGATGATACGAAATTGTGATCTAGAAACTATTCATGGGTATTACTTATTGTCCAAATCAACTATTTTACTTATAAACTCTATGAACTCACCAACCTTTGTGTTGACACTTTTAGCATGTTTATCTCAGGTCAATAATGAGAGAGGATGGTACGGAAAGGCACGGATACCGATAGAAGGCTAATTATCATTCGAAACTTATTTAATAAACTGTAAACCTACTGGGACCTCATTTTGTAAACTCTGATATTTATGAAATTCGAATGATAAATCTTTTAAAACGATTAAATTAGAGATCGTTTTCTATTACTATAACTGTTGTACTGTCGAGTAACACCCAGCTTGAATTCCGCTGCGTATCCCGAAATTGGGGGTGTTACAGCATTTGGAATGGACCTTCAATTATAGCCTTTTTCATATATTTGCCATGTGATTTCTTGAGTTCTATGAACCTTAAGAATCGACTTGCCCATTGAACATAATTACCAGGAGTGAGCATTGGAGGTGTGTCAAGTGATCCAGCTTCATGTCTAGATTGTTGGCTACTGATGGCCTCACACATTTGATCAAACCAATGTGGTTGTTTTTTAGGGAGTGGGAAGGATTGCATTGGTTGTTGTTGTTATGGTTGTTGTTGAGGGGATTGTTGATGTGGAAAGATTTGATGTTGTTGCATGAATAGTTGTTGTTGAGGATACTACGGTTGCTGAGGATACTGCTGTTGAAAGTAGTTGAAATAAGGTGGTTGAGACATGATTGTGATTAGTTAACTTGTGTTGTTATGGATCTTGTAGACAATTGAGAAGTGTGTTGTGAGTTATGAAGTTTGGTTTTGGTTAAGTATGAATTAAGATTATTACTGTTCACATCCAATTTTGACAAACACTGTTCACATCCAATTTCGACAAACTGTTCACAGTTTACCAATTGCGACGAGTTAACTGAATTGCGACAAGGTTACAATTGCGATGGATATATCTAATTCCGACAGAACTTGGTCAATTCCGATATGTTAGCTGAATTGCGATAGACTTTGCAATTGCAACAGAACTTTGCAATTTCGATAAATTATCTGAATTGCGATGGAACTTGGCAATTCCGATGATATCTCACTAACTTATACAAGATAGGAGATTTACACCCGTACCCCGATAAGGTACCATTTATGTAAATATATTGCTAGGTAAATATAGATTTTGTATTGTAAGTTAAGTAATAACTAATGGGTGGCCAAAATAAGAAGAATAGAACTAGAAGGACCATAAATGCCAAAAGACCAAAGTTGCAACTAACTCCCAATAAATATCTACTCTTTAGAAAAGTCTGGAAAGTTAGAGTGTGTTCATCATATGTGTCGACCTTTAGAGGGGAAATAGGAGGGAAGATCAAAATTGGCAATTAAGCTTGAATCCATCATCAAGAAGTGATCAAGAAGCCTTAGAGAAGCTTTAATTTTAATCTCTTCATCTTGTAAGTATCTTTCCCCAAATTATAGAAATTAGGGTTCATGAGTGGATTTGAGTATTGTGGAAAATGATTGTGAAGTTATGATTTTCCTAGTTTATTAGTCACTAATTGTAGTTAACCTTGTGATAGGAAGCATTTGTAGAGCCTCATCAAGTCCAAGTAGTGAGCTATTAGGAAATCAAGGTAAGTATATAGGATTAACTTGTTTAATGTTATTATGCTAATGTAATGTTGTGTAATGTGTTCTTGTTATGGAGCTTGTGAATGAATGTAGCTTGGATCCAATGCTAGTAATGATAATGTTATGTATTTACTTGCTTGATCAAGGTGAGTAAAATATTATGTTATGCTCCATGGTAATGTAATGATAGTTATATCTTATATCCTTACTAAGCGTTTCGCTTACGTTTGAAGTTAATGACATTTTTGTAGGTTCTAGCGGTGGAAGTAAAGGTAAGGAATTAGCCTAGTCGTAGCCTTGGAAGGAAGTATTAGCGTAGTTGTAGAAGGTAACTAGAAGACCGTAATCTTTTGGACTAAGCGTGTTGAAGTTGGAAGCCCCCGACGTGTCTTTTCGTGTTTTGGGTATATTTCATTTCATATGGTCATTTTGTTATTTAACGGTCTTGTCGTCGTTTATGATCATTGTTAAAGTTGGGTCGTAGGTCAAGATCATGTAAATGTCAAGAAGTCTTTATGTCATGTGGTTATGGGTGTAATTTGGAGGGTGTTTGGCATTTAGCCAATTTCACCCATTTTGGGAAGTTACGGGTCAAGACTTTGTACTAACAACTTTGCAATATATTAGAAATGTCAAGTCATGAATGAGTCTAAAGGGTTATGTAGTGAATAAGGGTTATGGGTAAAAAGTGTGTAGTTGAAATGGTATTTAAGGGGGTGTTTGGTATAAACGGGTTCTCACCCATTTTGGAAGGCTACGGGTCAAAATCTTGTAGTAACAACTTTGTAAGATATTAGGAATGTCAAGTTATGTATGTGTTTAAATGGTCATGTAGTGGTTAAGTGTTATGGGTGAATGGGTGTCAAAATATTGGGTGTTTTGCTGTCAAAAACTGCAGTTTTGTTCTTGATGACCACCTTGACGCCGTCACCCTTTAAACACCAAAAATTCTCTGGCCTATCAAGGCTTAACAGTTTTGTTCATGATGGCCTTCTTGACGGCGTCCCCTTTTAATTGTCCAAAAACTTTCTGGCCCGTCAAGGTCTGACGGCGTCACCATTTTTCTGACGGCGTCACGTTTATCAGGGCAGTTTTTGAAAAATCATATCTTTTAATCCGTAAGTCGAAATGGGTCGTATGACCTATCGTTTTGAAGCTATTTGAGTCTACTTCCATCTAAAAATAGCCTCAATGGCTGAATGTGTACTGATTTTTGTCAGCTCATAAAAGAGTAACCGGATGTTGGTTTCTGGGTGTGTTTTTGCGAGAAATTCTCACGTTTTTGGTCGTTTTTGGTCACGGGGCGTTACAACTTGGTATCAGAGCTTCGGTCTAAGAGATTTAGGATTTCACCTTAGGATTTCCTAGACTTAGACCTTGTGTAGATGCGTTTAGAGCTAGTGTTTGTTATTTGTGTATCGTTTGGGTGATTTTAAGGACCCATATGTTGGATATTTTTATGACTACGCCTGGCCACCGTAGTGATAAAAATATGGAACATATGTGAAGTTGAAATCATTTAGATCATACATGGGTGACAAGCTTAAGGTTGACAAGTTCCAAAGAATGCTTAAGGATGATATTCGTGATGTGATCTCTCCATTCAAATGTACTACTTTGGAGGACCTTTTGAGTAGAGCACGTGTGAGGGAAGCGGACTTATTGAGGAGGAAGGAGAAGGAAGCTAAGGAAATAAAAAGGAAGCAAGAGTTTGGGGATCGTGATGGAAAGAAAGCCAAGTTTGATCATGGCAAGGAAGATGTGGAAACCAAGAATAAGGTGGCTTGTCCGGAATGTAATAAGTTTCATGTTGGAGAGTGTAGGCGTAATACGCCGGGTTGCTACAGGTGTGGAGCTCTTGACCATAAAAGTAAAGATTGTACCAAGCCGATGATAGTATGCTATGGGTGTAACGAGATAGGGCATAGGTTGAGGGATTGCCCGAAATCGAAGGCGATTGAAGCAAAGCCTTTGAGAACTGTCAAGAATGAGAAAATGGAAGTTCCGAAACCAATGGCTCGAGTTTATCAAATGAGTGTTGAAGAAGCTAGGTTGGAGTCCGATATTACTTCAGGTATTCATCTTGTAAATTCCGTACCCGCTCAGGTTTTGTATGATTCGGGTGCTAGTCTTTCCTTCGTATCTTATGATTATAGCAGCAACTAACCTCCCCACTAGCTAAACTTCCGATACCTCTAGAAGTCGAAATAGCCGATAGTAAAATCGTTATTGTATCCAATGTATATCGAAGCGTAGGGATAGATATTGATGATAGTGCCTTTAGGGTTGACTTATTCCTATAATATTAGGATAGTTGATAATATCATTGAAATGTATTGGTTTGACAAATATAATGTGGCCATCCTTGTAGCCATAAGATCATTCGGGTTGTAAATCTTAGCAGTAGTGGGATGATTTGTTATTGTGATAAAAGGAAGGGTGAATTGGGGTTATGTTTCACGATAGAGGCTAGGAGATATTATCACACGGTTGTTATACCTTGTGGCTCACGTAATAGATATGAGACTTGAAAAGAAAAACATTGACGATGTCCGGTTGTAAGTGAATTTTGGGACGATCATTGCCTCTAGTTAAATAGCTATCACGCGAGTATAAATATGCCACTCTAGGAAATGCTTATGGTAGGAGGTGTAGAACACCCGTGTTTGGGAAGAAGTCGGAAGAAGGGAACTGGCAAGCACAGACGTAGTATTAGCGACCACGGAAAAACATTGAGAGGATTCTAGTAAAACTTAGGCGGCACAAGATAGACGGAAAAGTTAAGCCGATAGCCGAAGAAGACCAATCGAAATTGAGGTAGGTGATTTAGTTATGTTAAAAGTTTCCCTGTAGAAAGGCGTTTCAGGTGCAAAAATAAAGAGAAATTAAGTTCACGGTTTATAGGACCATTCCAAAATCTTGGGGCGAGTAGGTGAAGTAGCATAAGTGTTGGAAATTCTCGGAGAAATGAAAGGTATTCGCAATACCTTTCACGTGTCATACTTAAGAAAGTAATTGGCAGGCGAAACAAGTGTGGTTACCTTAAGCAATATTAGGAAAGAAGCAAGACAACTTAGAAACAAAGAAATTCTGCTAGTGGAAGTGTATTGGAGACATTATGGGAGCCGGAAGTAAAGATGAGGACGAAGTATCCCCATTTATTCCACGAGCAGAGTTCGAGGACGAACTCTCATTTTAAGGAGGGGAGAATTGTTACACCCGTACCCCGATAAGGTACCATTTATGTAAATATATTGCTAGGTAAATATAGATTTTGTATTGTAAGTTAAGTAATAACTAATGGGTGGCCAAAATAAGAAGAATAGAACTAGAAGGACCATAAATGCCAAAAGACCAAAGTTGCAACTAACTCCCAATAAATATCTACTCTTTAGAAAAGTCTGGAAAGTTAGAGTGTGTTCATCATATGTGTCGACCTTTAGAGGGGAAATAGGAGGGAAGATCAAAATTGGCAATTAAGCTTGAATCCATCATCAAGAAGTGATCAAGAAGCCTTAGAGAAGCTTTAATTTTAATCTCTTCATCTTGTAAGTATCTTTCCCCAAATTATAGAAATTAGGGTTCATGAGTGGATTTGAGTATTGTGGAAAATGATTGTGAAGTTATGATTTTCCTAGTTTATTAGTCACTAATTGTAGTTAACCTTGTGATAGGAAGCATTTGTAGAGCCTCATCAAGTCCAAGTAGTGAGCTATTAGGAAATCAAGGTAAGTATATAGGATTAACTTGTTTAATGTTATTATGCTAATGTAATGTTGTGTAATGTGTTCTTGTTATGGAGCTTGTGAATGAATGTAGCTTGGATCCAATGCTAGTAATGATAATGTTATGTATTTACTTGCTTGATCAAGGTGAGTAAAATATTATGTTATGCTCCATGGTAATGTAATGATAGTTATATCTTATATCCTTACTAAGCGTTTCGCTTACGTTTGAAGTTAATGACATTTTTGTAGGTTCTAGCGGTGGAAGTAAAGGTAAGGAATTAGCCTAGTCGTAGCCTTGGAAGGAAGTATTAGCGTAGTTGTAGAAGGTAACTAGAAGACCGTAATCTTTTGGACTAAGCGTGTTGAAGTTGGAAGCCCCCGACGTGTCTTTTCGTGTTTTGGGTATATTTCATTTCATATGGTCATTTTGTTATTTAACGGTCTTGTCGTCGTTTATGATCATTGTTAAAGTTGGGTCGTAGGTCAAGATCATGTAAATGTCAAGAAGTCTTTATGTCATGTGGTTATGGGTGTAATTTGGAGGGTGTTTGGCATTTAGCCAATTTCACCCATTTTGGGAAGTTACGGGTCAAGACTTTGTACTAACAACTTTGCAATATATTAGAAATGTCAAGTCATGAATGAGTCTAAAGGGTTATGTAGTGAATAAGGGTTATGGGTAAAAAGTGTGTAGTTGAAATGGTATTTAAGGGGGTGTTTGGTATAAACGGGTTCTCACCCATTTTGGAAGGCTACGGGTCAAAATCTTGTAGTAACAACTTTGTAAGATATTAGGAATGTCAAGTTATGTATGTGTTTAAATGGTCATGTAGTGGTTAAGTGTTATGGGTGAATGGGTGTCAAAATATTGGGTGTTTTGCTGTCAAAAACTGCAGTTTTGTTCTTGATGACCACCTTGACGCCGTCACCCTTTAAACACCAAAAATTCTCTGGCCTATCAAGGCTTAACAGTTTTGTTCATGATGGCCTTCTTGACGGCGTCCCCTTTTAATTGTCCAAAAACTTTCTGGCCCGTCAAGTTCTGACGGCGTCACCATTTTTCTGACGGCGTCACGTTTATTAGGGCAGTTTTCGAAAAATCATATCTTTTAATCCGTAAGTCGAAATGGGTCGTATGACCTATCGTTTTGAAGCTATTTGAGTCTACTTTCATCTAAAAATAGCCTCAATGGCTGAATGTGTACTGATTTTTGTCAGCTCGTAAAAGAGTAACCGGATGTCAGTTTCTGGGCGTGTTTTTGCGCGAAATTTTCACGTTTTTGGTCGTTTTTTGTAACGGGGCGTTACAAGGAGATTTCCACAAGGTCGAAGTATTTTCACAAGCTTGTACAAGCAGGGAATCTACTGAGTATCAATTCTGATGAATCCAGAAGTTCAATTCCGATAGAACCTTGTGTGGCAATTCTAATAAACCCTTAAATCCAATTGCGATAAACCCTTAAATCCAATTCCGATAATCCCAAGTTGTCAATTCCGATAAACCCTTTTTCCAATTTCGATAAGAGAAAAGTTTCTAAAAGGCTCATTTTTTAAATGAAAAACAACTTTTAATACTGTTTAGTATGATAAAAAAATCCTTTAAAAACTCCTAAATAATAATAAAGTTCAAAGCTTTAATGTTGTAAATGAAATTTGAGCAATTTCGATGAAATGGAAATAAGTAAAACGAAAATAAAAACTAGTGTCAATCGAAAAAGATGCAAACTTTCGAATATTAATCAAACTTCTAAACGCTATAGATTTCTTAACACTTTACAAGCGTGAATAATGAGTGCTAGAAATGAGATTTTGTCACAAAATAACCACAAAACCAACTCGTATAAACTAGTAAACGGTACGAATCTACACTAAAACACTACTCAATGATCTTTAGGCGATTGATACCACTTGTTAGGTCACCTTAATGATATAAACACAAGTATACGAGTAATAGATATGAGAGAAAAAGAGAAAGATATGGTTCGTTATATCACACAAGAGAATGACAAAGTGTTGCTTGTATTAGTGAAATAAATGGTATTTATAGGCACAAGGGATTAGAGCAACGCCCTTGTGCATGTTTCTAGAAGAAATAAAACATAAACCAAGGCCCATGGGCTTACTTCATAAGCCTTGGACTAATTCTAACATATAAGCCTAGCAACCTATTACAAATAAGTGATCGACACTTGATAATCATTAAACGTATTCCCATCATATGTAATTGTATAAAGTTTTGCGTGTTTTATTTGTTTGTACAATGTGTATAATAATATGTATTTTTCATTATACGAGTGTTTTAAAAATAACATTAATTAGTGTGTTTAATGTTGTATTCTTAATTTTAAGATTTTCAGATGTGTGTTTAATTGATTTGTATTAAGAGCTTTATATGTTGTATGTCTTAATTTTAAGACTTTTGATTCTATTTAATGGAGAGATGGTGCTCTCTCCATTATATATAGTATATAGATTACTATTACTATTACTGTTACTATATATAACAATTACGGATCAAAACGACGCAGTTTGGATATGGCCTAATACGACACCGTTTGACTTTTTTTCCCTTCTACTTTGAATTGCTTAAAACGGTGCCATTTAACATTTCCATTTAGTTTTGCAATAGAACGTTGTCGTTTGGTGTAGAAAAATAAGTAATTTACAAACCAGCCCCCAAACTATGCAATGAGTTATGAAAACTACCCTGAACTTTTGCTATTTATGACTTTTTTATATAACAAAATTTATCGATCAAATATGTAAAAAATATCTAGCGATTTCTTTAATAAAAAATATACCGCTGAAAAGGCCTATGGATTACGAACAAAACGAGCCAAATATTGATATGCTTTTGACATACGTACGATTTTATAAAAAATGTTAAAGTTTAATATATATTTATGAAGAAAAAAAAAGGAACTTTCAAAACAAATCCTTAACGTACCTAATAACTTTAAAAATCACCCTAAAGTTTGTTTAAAAATAGATTTAAAAAAAAAAAAAAAAAAAAAAAGGTTATGATAACTACATGTACTTTTAGCTATTTAAGGTTTTTTTAGGGTAAATTGCAAAAATGGTCATAAAGTAGCCCAAATGCGAAAGGATGACACCGAGACGATTTTTGTTGCAAATACGACATTAAAGTTTCAATTTTTTGTAAAACAGCCACTGAGAGCTAATTTTCGTTAGTTTTCTTGTTAAGTGCCCACTGAGGGTATTATCGCTATTTCACTCGTTTCAATGGCTAAATTTGCAAATGAAGACTTAACTTCCGAAACACTATTCATCATCTTCCCCATTTAATTTTCTATTGAATTTATATTTAATTTTAAACAATTATCAAGAACATCACCACCCTCTACCACCACACAACCAACACCACCACCCTCTACAACCACACAACCACCACCATCAAATCCTCTATCTTTTTTTTCAAAGCAGGCGAGTACTACATCAAATCAATGAAATTAATCGTTTTTAATTTAATGCATATACTCGGTTTGTTTAAGACTTAATTAGTAGTTAAGGAAATTAACCGTTTTTATTTTAATGTGTGAATAAAACCAAAAATATCTGGAAATCTAGAATAATAAGGTTGCGTTTAGTTGGAAAACATTTTCCTTCATTTCCTTTTTCTTGTTTTGTAAAAAAAGGGAGGGGAGTTTTATCTCCACAAAACAAGTAAAATTTTAGAAAACGCGTTTAGTTAGAGAAACATGTGTTTGTGTTTTCCATTTTGCAAAACTAGAAAATATGTTCAAGTAGTGTTGTTTTCTATTTCCATTCTCTATTCACCTTTATAATATTATAAAAATATTTTCAAAACACAAAAACAAATATTATAAACTAACAAACTAAATTATAAAATAACTAAAAAAATTTAATACGAGAAAATAAAGAATTAAAAAAGTAAAATATAAAATCAAATAACATGAAAACATCTTCAATCGACAATAATACGTTTTCGTCCGTTTTATTAAGTTTTCGTCTGTTTTTTTACGTTTTCGTCCGATTCTTAACGTTTTCGTCTGTTTTTTTACGTTTTTGTCCGATTTATTATGTTTTCGTCTGTTTTTTTACGTTTTCGTCCGTTTTATTACGTTTTCGACTGTTTTTTTACGTTTTCGTCTGATTTTTTACATTTTCGTCCGATTTTTTACGTTTTCGTCCGATTCTTTACGTTTTCGTTCGATTCTTTACGTTTTTGTCCAAATTTTTACGTTTTCGTCCGATTCTTTACCTTTTCGTCCGATTCTTTATGTTTTCGTCCGATTCTTTACGTTTTCGTATGATTCTTTATGTTTTCGTCCGATACTTTACGTTTTCGTCTATTTTTTTACGTTTTGGTCTGAATTTTTACGTTTTCGTATGTCTTTTTACGATTTCGTCCTTTTTTTACGTTTTCGCCAGGTTTTTAACGTTTTCATCAATATTTTTACGTTTTCGTCTGTTTTTTGCATTTTCATTAGTTTTTTTACGTTTTCGTCCATTTTTTACATTTTCACCCGTTTTATTATGTTTTCATCCTCTCTTTTATGTTTTTTTAAGTTTTCGAACATTTTTTTTACGATTTCTAAATTATAGTGTTTTCATCCATTTTTTACATTTTCGTCCATTTTTTACGTTTTCGTCTGTTTTTTTACGTTTTCGTTCATTTTTTTACGTTTTCTTTTGTTTTTTACGTTTTCGTTCATTTTTTTACGTTTTCTTTTGTTTTTTACGTTTTCGTCAGTTTTTTACGTTTTCGTCAGACGAAACCTAAAAAAATGTAAAAAAAAGGCAGAAAACGGAAGACAACGTAAGGAAATAGACTAAAACGTAAAAAAATGAACGAAAACATAAAGAAAATACGAAAACGCAAAAATTCGGACGAAAACGTAAGAATCGGACAAAAACGTAAAGAATCGGACGAAAACGTAAAGAATCGGACGAAAATGTAAAGAATCGGACGAAAACGTAAAAATTTAGACGAAAACGTAAAAAAATAGACGAAAATGTAAAGAATCGGACGAAAACGTAAAGAATCGGACGAAAACGTAAAGAATCGGACGAAAACGTAAAAAATTGGACGAAAACATAAAGAATCGGACGAAAACGTAAAAAATTGAACGAAAACGTAAAGAATCGGACGAAAACGTACAGAATCGGACGAAAACGTAAAGAATCGGACGAAAACGTACAAATTCAGAAGAAAACGTAAAAAAACAGACGAAAACGTAAAGAATCGGACGAAAACGTAAAGAATCAGACGAAAACGTAAAAATTCAGAAGAAAACGTAAAAAAACAGACGAAAACTTAAAGAATCGGACGAAAACGTACAGAATTGGACAAAAACGTAAAGAATCGGACGAAAACGTATAGAATCGGACGAAAACGTAAAGAATCGAACGAAAACGTAAAAATTCAGAAGAAAACGTAAAAAAACAGACGAAAACGTAAAGAATCGGACGAAAACGTAAAAATTCAGACAAAAACGTAAAGAATCGGACGAAAACGTAAAAAATCAGACGAAAACGTAAAGAATCGGACAAAAACGTAAAGAATAGGAAGAAAACGTAAAAATTCAGCCAAAAACGTAAAAATACAGACGAAAACGTAAAGAATCGGACGAAAACGTAAAAATTCAGACGAAAACGTAAAGAATCGGACGAAAACGTAAAAAATCATATGAAAACGTAAAGAATCGGACGAAAACGTAAAGAATAGGACGAAAACGTAAAAATTCAGCCGAAAACGTAAAAATACAGACGAAAACGTAAAGAATCGGACGAAAACGTAAAAAATCAGACGAAATCGTAAAGAATCGGACTAAAACGTAAAAAATCGGACGAAAACGTAAAGAATCGGACGAAAACGTAATGAATCGGACGAAAACGTAAAAAATCGGACGAAAACGTAAAGAATCAGACGAAAACGTAAAGAATCGGACGAAAACGTAAAAAATCTGACTAAAACGTAAAGAATCGGAAGAAAACGTAAAAAACGACTGGAGCGACGCCGGCGAGGGTGGTGATGGCTGATGTGGGCTGTGGGAGGGTGGTGTTTGGGGTTAGGATATGGCTGGAGTGTGTGAGTATGTGGTTTTAAGAGAAATAGAAATAGGAAATAAGGAAAACAAAAAAAAATTGTTTTCTTGTTTTCTTTGTTAGGGATGGAAATAGAAATTTTGTGTTTTGGAAAACATTTTGTTGGAAAACGCTAATTTGAACGTGATCTCTGTTTTCCTTATTTTCTACAAAACATTTTGTGAAAAACAAGGGTGTTTTCCTCCAACTAAACGCACCCTAAATATTTCTTGGAATTCACATCATAGATTTTGGGCCTAAAGCCCTAAAAGATGGTTGATCTCGATGAATCAGAAAAATTGTGTCTCAATGTTGTGATACTACCAAATTGATTATATGGTGATATCGAAATAGTGTTTGTTTTGACTATAAAATGCCACGTCGTGGAGAAAAAGTTAAACATAAATCTCACCCATGGATACTCCATAGGAAGAAGAAAATCTCTTATTTGGCTAGCTTGGATTACCGACCCAATTGCGGCTTGTAGTAATCTGCTGTAACTCCTGTGTTTCATCTTGTTTTGCCTGCTAGTACTTCTTGGTTGGTGGAAATAATATTGCCGTTCACAAAAAAGACGGGACCAAACTACATCAAAAAATATTGAAATGTAATTGAACGAAGTAAAGATATTCGAATTTTCGAGCATATCTCTAGACCAAACCACATGATTGAAGGTGCTTTTCATACAACTTAACATTCACAAAATGTGTGTATAAGCATATATTGGTGTGGTTTTCGTGTGAGAATCATGCCCAGTTAGAGGTGGCCATCCAAACCGGTTCCGGAACCGAAACCCAAAAAAAACGAAACTGAAACCGGTCAAACCCGGTTTTTACAAAAACCGGCTGTTCCTACCCGGTTCTCGATTTTTACCGTTGGAACCGGTTCGAAATATGGTTTGGAAGAACCGGTTCCAACGGTTAGTAGCCATTACCGAGACAGTAGAAGATTTTTGCCCGTTTGGGCTGTTTTCTAGCCGTTTACAAACGGTAACAAGCCCCAAAAATCACCATTTTGACCTCCTAAACATCCCTATAAATACCAAGGTTGATTTTGGTTGAATCACAACAATCAAACACTTAAAAATCGCTCACAAACTTGATAAAAAACGCTCACGATGTCTAGAAACCGAGCTTCTCAAAACGCATCATCAAATACCGCCGCTCAAGGTTCTATAAATGAAACGTATGAAGTTGGGATTGAACCAACAACCCAAAACCAAGAAATTTGGTGTCATTTCGACTTGGTTAAGTTCTCGGATGGATAAAAAAAGGCTAGATGTAAAGCTTGTAACAATTTTATCAAATCCGATGGGAACTCTACGTTGTAGAAGCACACGACTCAACATTGTAAAGTAACAAAATGCGTTTCGGGATTGGAACAAAGTACTATGGGACGAGATGGGAGTATTTTTGTATATGACGAGAGGGCGCTTCGTCAAGATTTAGCACACTTTGTGATTCAAGAGGGTTTGTCGTTCAACCACTTTGACAACCCTCGGTTAACGAGGTTGATTCAACAAAGGCTTCAACCACGATACACTCATGTAATTCGTCAAACACTTAAACGTGATTGTATTAAATCTTGGGTAAAAGTTAAAAAGGAATTAATACTTGGTTTTGATGCTTTAAAAACTAGTGTAAACTTAACAACCGATGTTTGGTCGACGGGTCATGGTTTGCCCGGTTCATACATTTGTGTTACCGCACATTGGATTGATCCCTTTACTTGGCAAATGATGAAACGTACTATTGCTTTTGAAAACTTTGAATATCCGCACACGGGTGAAAATTTAAGTTTTATGTTGAGATATGTTATAAAAACGTTTAAAATAGGAAAAAAAAAAGTTTTTTCAATATCATTTGATAACACTTCTAATAATACAAATGTGGCGGGAAGGCTAATACTAAAATACCGACCACCTCTTGATGACATTTTTTTATCATAGTCGATGTGTTGCACACATCATTAACTTGGTTGTGCAAAGCGGACTAGCGACCGAGCAAATGTATAATTTAAGATAAGCTTTTAGAAAAATGTTACAAGATATTTTTCAATGTGAAAGCACAAGATATGTGGATTATATAAAATTGTGTCATGAATCGAAATCCATTTTTTTTATCTCCAAATTGGGACGTCCCTACAAGATGGAATTCGACTTATAACATGTTTGTTAGTGGTTTACGCCAAATATTAACGTTACAACATTTTCATGATAATATTTGCTCTAGATCTAGGCATGGGGATATGGTACCATTTTCGGTTGAAAATTGGGGTCTTATTAAAAAAATAACCAATTTACTCAAAGTTTTTAAAACCGCAACAACTTTGTTATCAGATGTTTATTATCCACGAGTCATCGGGTCCTCAACCAACTTTTTATGATGTGTAGAAAATTAGGAGCATACGAATATGATGGTCCACTTTTTTCGAATATGGTTTTACCGATGAAAGAAAAACTTAGAAAATATTTTGAAGAAATTCCACCAGTAATTACTTGTGCCGCCGCAATAAACCCATGTTTGACCATTAGCAGGGTGGAATATTTTATCGATAAGATTGCTAACGACTTGGATTTGAACCAAATAGACCCTTTTTATGTAACAAAAGCACAATGCACGTTTAAATATAATTTCAAACGTTTATTTGATGTTTATTTTGAGAAATATGGTGTAACAAATGTGGGAACGAGTTCGGTTCCAAACATGTGGGCTTTGGCTTCAACCGTGGATCCGGATTTGGACTTATTTTCAAATTTAAGACAAGAAAGCAGTAAACGGGCTAGGAGTGACAAGTTATCAAGCAACGAATATGGGAGATATACGGGAACCGAATGGTTAAACACTATCACACCCGAAGAGTTCAAGGATTTTGATGTTTTGAATTGGTGGAAACAAAGGGAACCTCAATTTCCCATTCTAGCCTCAATGGCCCGGGATTTACTAAGCGTACAAGCTTCTACCGTTGCTTCGGAATCCGCTTTTTCTACTGGTGGAAGGGTATTGTCGGTAAGAAGAACAAGACTCACACCTTTATCTTTGGGGATGTATATTTGCTTGAAGGATTATTTAGATGAGAATGAACGTATACAACACGTTTCAATACTTAAAGAACCGATGGAATACGAAAAACAATTACAAGAGGTCAAGGTGGAAGAGGGTTATGTAATCAATCTTTTCGAAGAAGATGTCGCTTACGATGAAGCTACAAGCACCGCAAGGTCCGCCGTTGAAGTTGAAGATGAAGATGAAGATGAAACCGATTAAGAATAAATAGTCAAAATGTATTAAATTTGTGATTCAAGTACTTTATGTGTGACGTTTATGAGTTTATTTAATAAAAGCCGAAGTTTATTAAGTTTATTGTGTAGAAAACGCGAACGAAAAAAAAAAAAAAACCCGGAGTCGACCCATTTTACAAGCCCACTGTTAAGGTTTTTTGCGACCGGTTCTTGGGAACCGGTTTGACCGGATTTAATTTGGAACCGGATAAGGAACCGAACCAGAACCGGGTATACCGGTCCAGGATTTTTCGACCCCGGATCTGAAAAAATCTAATCCGGTTTGAAACCGGAATCGGATCTTTGACTTTGACCATGAACCGGAACCGGATTTTATCCAAACCAGGAAATGGCCACCTCAGTGCCCAATTGAGGAGGAATCCTACACAAATTTTCTAGTTAAATCACTGATGACCATCAATACGTTAATGTAGTTCTTACACATCTGCTGTGTTGATAGTTTAATATGCCACTTACAAAAAGCATGTATTTGTTATAACAAGTTTGTTAGAACTCAAAGAAAACAAAGGAATGAAAGATAATTAGGTAGTATATTTCACATGAAGATTCAGTTAAATAATGGAGAAGGAATCTTAGAAACATCGTAACATCTGGTAATGCAAATTAAAGAAGTAGCATTATATGTAAATGAAGTTTTATCTTCATATAAATATAGTCGTTAATATAATCTGGGTTATTTGTGATTAGATTGTTAACGTAGATTTATTAGATTATGCATTTCTTGTGATTATAATTTGATGTTCATTCCAATTGTAAAGGATCTGGGTTTTCTTTTATGTTATGGGTTTTGTTCTTCATGTTCTTGATTTAGGAATAAAATTAATTGGAAATTCAAAAGAAATTCAAATGGGGAAGAAGACGAGGGTATATTAGTCATTTCACTGCACCTAACGAGAAAACTAAAGAAAGTTAGCTCTTAACGGCTGTTTTGCAAAAAAAGAAAACTTTAATGTTGTTTTTGCAACAAAAATCGTCTCTGTGTAATCCTTGCGCATTTGGGCTACTTTAAGGACCATTTTTTTTAATAACAAACTTTATTTATTACATATCTGACGAGTATTTACCGATTTCCTTATAAAAAAATATACCGTTGAAAAGGCATTCACATTGCGAATAAAATGAGCCAAATATTGCAATACTTTTGACTTATGTATTTATATAAAATGTTGAACCTTGATATATGTTTTCTAAAAAAAACACTTAACCTATTTAATAACTTTAAAAATTATCCTAAAGTTTGTTCAAAAATAAATTTAACAATAAAAATTCAAAACACACGCATAAATTATGTAACATGTCACAAAAACCATCTTAAACTTTTATCTTTTACAAACTTTTATATAATAAACTTTATTAATCAATTATCTAATAAATATTCGTCATATTCATTATACCAATAAAAAAGTCAAATTCCGAATAAAACGAGCCCAATACTGCAGTGCTTTAGAATTATGTATGATTAAAATTCCGTCACTCAAAACACACATATATCAAATCCAAATAGCTCCGCCGCAACGCACGAGGGCATATTCTCTCGTTTATCATATGGATTGTGGAGTTATCTATGAGTGGAAGAAAAAAAATGCGATTCATTTAGTGTGAGATCTCTATTTTATTAATATATAAAAATTGAGTTTTTTTCACCAACAAATTTAGACATGGGAGTATCCAATTTTTATTATATACATATGTCTAGTTTTAAGATTTATCATTTCTTTATAAGAGGTTAATGGTATAAACTGTTAAAGGACTATTATTATGTATTATGTATTGGGTCAAACCTGGTTAGTTAGTATTCATGTATTTATATACTCATTGTAATCCCTATTATCATTCATTCAATACACATACATTTACATAGTATCATAGTCTTCGATCCTCTCCTAATTAAACCCTAATAATTTTTTTCCACATTTTTCCTGTTTAAACGTCTTCGTCACTAGTTTGTGACAATAAAAAAATAAACCACCAATCAAAAATCCATACCCACGATTGTAGTACATAAGCTGACGTCTAAAACGCAACACCACCAAAAACCCTTGTGGAAAACTAGAGGGGGATGGGGGGGTTAAATAGTTTTACCGTTCTTAACGTTTTAAAAATGATACTTTCAATACTTTAGATCTGAGTTTATGTGAGATTAACCAATCACAATATGTAAACAATATATATATAAATACAAGACAATAAACAATAATAACGACGAAAGATAAAATGCAAGACAATAATAGAGAGTTAGAAAGATCAAACCACAACACGAAGATTTATAGTGGTTCGGTAACGAAGTTCCTCTTCGCCCTACTCCACTCCCCGAGTACCCAACTCGAGAGTTCACTTCACTATGTGTAACACCCCCAAAATATCGCAGTGGAACGATAGTGTCAATGGGGTGCTACTTCTTAATATAAAGCACAAGGTATAGAAAACGACCTCTAAATAAGACGTTTTGAAAAGTTACCATTCGAATTATATAAATCAGAGTTATTACAAGAGGTCCCAAAGTATATGGTTACATAAACGTTTTCAAAATGTATCTAATGGTAAAGGATAAAGGCATAAGTCTCCAAGCATGCAAATGACTCTAAGATCCATGCATCCACTATCGCCTTTCTAACCTGAGATAAACATGCTAAAAAGTGTCAACACAAAGGTTGGTGAGCTCATAGAGTTTAGTTAAATTGTAAAGCCTTCAAATAATGTTCCCACAGCAAAGGTGTTATAAATCCACTCAGTTCCAAGTCACCCCATACAAAACTTGCAACCTGTGTATTTACAACCTACTGCTAAAATATAGTATGATTAGGACATATGTGTATACGATATATATGAGCACTTAATGTAATGAATAACAGCCAACTGAACCTCATGACAAGTTTACATAAGTTTCACAAGAACACTGGATTATATTCACCCAAGGCCATGAATCAGGGACCAAGGGTGGGGGCGTCAGCCCGATAGTACTATCAATACCTCTCCAACGGCTCCATCCAGGAGTTAAATAGTTGCTAAAGAATAAAGCGTATCATAATAAGTGTAACACATTAAGGCACATATCGTAACTACACTTCATGTCCAAAAGTATAAAAAGTATAGCGTTGCATAAGAGTATAAATGTTTTGAGTATTTGCAGAAGTCAAAGCAAGTATTTGAACATGTATCTCCCCCAAAGAGTTTATAAAATAATTAGACAAGTAAAAGTGGGGCTATGACTCACCTCAGTTGTAGTGGTCAAAGTAATGTGATGTCAAATATAATATGAGAACGGCTCCAACACACGACCTGAATAATAGGGAAGTCTGAGATTTCGATAGTTTAAGCTTGGCTTAACGTGAATAATGATTATGGAAAATGGCATTGGATAACGAAATGGTTTGTAATGAGGGTGATTGATATGCTTAAAATGCTTAAAGTTCAAAAATAATATTATATGTAATATTATCTTGTTTTTATGTTTATTGAATCCGTAGATATCGTCTCTTCAAAAGTTGGTGGATGATAAGTTATGTTATTCGTTAGAAAACTCCGTTATATAAATATATATATATATACGTATCGTTTGTTAAATAAACCTTATGAAATGTATAAACGGATTTTTATGATAAAAATGTATAAAACATTAGGGGAAATATATATAGAAACAAAGTTACTGAATGATCCTCCAAGTTATATGAAATTTACACTTTTGACCCTAACGGTGAAACTTTTATATCGTTAGTCCTTGGTTAGATTATATTTACATTTTTGGTCCAAAATATCCAAATATGACATTTTAACACTCCTGGTTACTGTATATTCACTTTCTACCATTAATTTATCAAAATGACAGTTTGACAATAATTTATATGAAAGTTACAATTTTAACCCGATTAGCATAACATTTGCATTTATAGTCCAAAAATCACAATTCTATGAATTTAATATTTCCGAGAATTACATAAGTCTCAAATAGCTTATTTAAGTTTATAAAACTGCTTATTACCTGAAAAGAGCTTATTTTTAGCTTATTGGGCCTTAAGGAAAATAAAACAGTCCCCTTTAGGTTTTAAGATCCAATGGGTTTCGAATTCATTTGGGATTGATTATGGGCTTAAAATATGTCCCTTTTAACTTATCCAAACTGCTTATGGAACTGCTTATCGTGAAGTGCTTATTAAGAGCTTAGTGGGCTTTAAGGCCCACTCGATAACATGTAGTGTTTTAAGACTGTTTCGAGGGCGATATACTTATAGTTTCGAAAAGGTATTATAAGAGCTTATCATGGTAGCTTATTTGTACTGCTTACTAGTTTAGGTTGTGGAGAAATGGGTTGAGTATTTTGTTCGATAGGTTACACGATTAGAAATGATTTTATGGCTCGTGTTCTAGTCGACATAACCAAGTGGTCCGATATGATTTATGTGACATTTTTACGTTCGATATACAACATGGTTTTAAAACAAGTCTCGATAGCTTATTAGACGTTGATATTAGATACGAATGATTATTGTCCTTCATTTCTAGCCATCCATAGAATTAGGAGGTCATATTTATACGTAAAATAAATAACGAGAGATCGAAATAATAAATAGAAAGCTAGTAATGATATCGAATGAAATAATAAATGTGCATGAACTTAGAATAATACGAGTATGTATAGAAATGGTGTTCGAACAACTTACTACACCAAAAAGGGTGGTGAGAAATGTCGAAGTAGGACTAAGGATCGAAACCTATGCACGAAACTCGCTTGAACACTCACAAAAGAATCGAGATCAATGGCTTGTATGTTTGGAAAATGGAATAAACGCCTAGAACTTGGCCCTTTACTTCTCGAATGAACTCGGCTAGAGAGAAATACTTAGGAAATATTGTGGGAGATGTTTGCTTGTGAATGAATAAGTGTGTGTGAGTTTGTATACGTATATGTATATGCATGGAACTAGTATATATTGTTTTTAATCACACAAGTTGGGATGATTGGATACCGAAGGGATTTGATAAGGATTTGGGAAATAATATAGCTAGGCACTCGAGTGGTATAGATATTAAGAGAGGTGTGTGTGAGGGTGTTTCGGTTTATAGACATAAGGGTCAAGTGGCATGTTCCATTAATAGTTTTGACATGTTTATAGTCCACACGACTATTAGACGTGACCAAATAGTTTTAGAAACAAGTGGTGAGGATTATAGAAGTCTCTTGGCTCGGTCACAAGCAAAAGGCTTAGGCAACTATAGCTTTTGGTATGTTTGAATACCACTCGAATGTGTTTGAACATATGTCGAATGAAGCTTAGCTTTGAGGTTCGTTTTAATAGTAAACGTTCGAATCAATTGATATAGTTTGTTATTCTCGAATCCTTGGAGCATGGTGATTCGAACTATGTAAAATGTGGCATGGGTTGTGTGTCGAATAGTCAAAATATCGAGGCCAAGTGAATGAGGGTTGACACGTATGAAATAAAAGAAAAAATGGATTATGGGCTTGAATAGTTGTGGGCTTGGTTAGCCTGTTGGGCTGAGAAATGTATAATAAGGATCTGTTTGGTTTTTATTCGTTTATTGGATTGTCGTGGTGCGTGTGTGAGCTTGTTCCAAAATATTATGAATCACATAACAACGTTTTTGATTCATGGTAATATAATAAACAAAATTTTTAACTTTTGTACGTAAAAATGGTTAGATGAACATTAATGATAGATTAATACTTGATTAACATTTGCAAATTACTGGGGAATTTTGCTCGTAAAAGTGTGGGAATATGCGTGAGTGTGGCGGCAGAAGGGATAAGGGAAAATAATATTGGGTTTGTTTTATTAAAACACATTGTAGTGTGTGTACCTCGTGTCCCACTGAGCTGAGGTGAAATCGTGTTTCCCCGGTTTGATATAAATGTGGAAAATAAAATTTCGGAGACATTTTTATAAAATTGGCATAAAAATAGAATTTATTGACTCAGGAAATAATTCATGAGGTTAAACTGTTACGAATGTGGTGTCGGTACGCGTGTGGTATCGTTTTTCAGGAAAAGTGAGATAACCTCTCACTTTCATTATGCTATAGTATGTAAATTTGAGAAAGTGGGAAATTCACTGTTTCTGGTGAGATTAAATAGTTTTGGTGAGTTACTGTGTATCACAGTGTGCAGGTTTTGCTTCCCATAATAGTTATGTATGCACATAAATGCTTAGTTTAGCAGCTAAGTAATAATAAATTAACATTTATTATTAAAATATTATTGGGAAAATTACCGTTTGTCACATCCTTCCCACCTTAGAAAGAAAACCATCCTCGGTTTTCACTTAGAGTTACCCGATGGATTTGAGAAAAGATGTGGGTATTTACGCTTGATCTCGTCCTCACGCTCCCATGTGTATTCAGGACCTCTTCGAGAGTTCCAACGAACTTTAACAATAGGGATGCGACTTTGCTTAAGCCGTTTAATTTCTCGATCCATTATCTCAACAGGTTCTTCAATGAAATTTAGTCTCTCGTCAACCTGGATTTCTTCCAGCGGAATAGCAAGTGTTTCGTCTGAGAGACATTTCTTTAGGTTGCTCACGTGAAACACATTGTGCACTGAGCTGAGTTCTGGTGGTAATTCGAGACAGTAGGCTACCGGCCCAATTCTGGTGAGAATTTTGAAAGGTCCAATATATCAGGGATTTAGTTTCTCACGCTTTCCAAAGCAAATCACGCCTTTCCATGGCGATACTTTCAACATAACACGATCTCCAACTTGGAACTCAAGTGGTTTTCGTCTCTTGTCTGCGTAGCTTTTCTAACGGTCTCGAGTCGCTTGCATTCGGCTCTTGATTTACACAATCTTTTTAGTAGTTTCTTGTACAAGTTCGGGACCAGTGAGCTGACTTTCTCCAACTTCAGCCCAACATATTGGTGATCTGCACTTTCTACCATAGAGTGCCTCATAGGGTGCAGCTTTGATGCTTGTGTGATAGCTATTATTGTAAGAGAACTCGGCTAATGGCAGATGCCTATCCCAACCGTTTCCAAAGTCTATCACACACGCTCGCAGCATGTCTTCTAAGGTTTGAATGGTTCTCTCACTTTGACCATCTGTTTGAGGATGGTATGCGGTGCTCATATCAAGATCAGTTCCCAAAGCATCTTGTAGTGATCTCCAAAAGTTCGACGTGAAACGACTATCTCTGTCGGAGATGATAGAAATTGGGACTCCATGTAGTGCAACTATCTCCTTTACGTATAATCGTGCAAGTTTATCCATGCTGTCATTCTCTTTGATCAGCAGAAAGTGGGAGGACATGGTGAGATGATCAACGATTACCCAAATGGTGTCGTAACCGCTTGATGTCCTCAGCAGTTTGGTAATGAAGTCCGTCGTTATGCGTTCCCACTTCTACTTGGGAATTCGGGTTGTACCAGTAAGCCTGATGGCCTTTGATGTTCAGCCTTAACTTTCGAACAGGTTAAGCATTGAATGACATAGATTACAATGTCAGCCTTCATATTGGGCCACCAATATAGTTTCTTCAGATCAAGGTACATTTTTTGGCTCCTGGGTGGATGGAGTATTTAAACTTATGGGATTCGTGCATGATGAGGTCACGTATCCCTCCATAGAGTGGGACCCAACTTCTGTTCTTGAAACATAATGCCCCATCTGTTCTTATCACGAATCCGTTCTCACTTTCGGGCATTCCATAGATCTTCTCGTTGGATTTGTTTTCTTCCTTGAGTGCCTCAGCCTGAGCCTCAAGGATTTTTGATGGGAGAGGTGAGACAATTTTCATACCCAACAATCATACCCTCAGGGGTTTTGGTCATTCTTTTCGGCTAAGAGCATCTGCTACCACGTTTGCTTTGCCTGGGTGGTATCGAATTTCGCAGTCATAATCGCTAAGCAATTCTAACCAACGGCGTTGTCTCATATTGAGTTCCTTTTGGTCAAGGATATGTTGCAAGCTTTTGTGGTCGGTGTAAACTACACACTTGGTTCCATAGAGATAATGTCTCCAGATTCTAAGTGCAAACACTACTGATCCCAGTTCCAAGTCGTGTGTAGTATAATTCTTTTCGTGGGTTTTCAGTTGTCGAGAGGCATAGGCTATCACCTTCTCTCGTTGCATCAAGATGACTCCTAACCCTTTGTGTGAGGCGTCGCAGTAAACTACAAAGTCTTCACTGCCTTCAGGTAGGGTTAAGATAGGTGCACTGCACAACTTTTCCTTAAGGAGTTGGAAAGCTTCCTCCGCTTTATCTCCCCAGTCAAACCTTACATTCTTCTGGGTTAGCTTAGTCAAAGGCTTTGCTATCTTTGAGAACCCCTCAATAAACCTTCTATAGTACCCTGCAAGTCCTAAGAATTAGCGTATTTTGGTGGGTGTTGTGGGTTTCGCCCAATCCTTTATTGACTCGATCTTTGTAGGATCCACATGAATGCCTTGACTATCAATCACGTGACCCAAAAATTGAACAGTTGGTATCCAAAACTCGCACTTGGAAAACTTAGCCTACAACTCCTCTTTCTTTAGTAGTTCTAGAATTAGCATGAGGTGTTCCTCATGCTCCTTCTCGCTCTTAGAGTTTATCAAGATGTCGTCGATAAAGACGATCACGAATTTGTCTAAGTACGGCTTGCACACCCGATTCATAAGATCCATGAATACTGTCGGTGCGTTGGTTAAGCCAAAAGGCATAACCTGGAACTCGTAGTGGCGGTAACAAGTTCTAAATGCCGTTTTCGTTATATCCTCTTCCCGAACTCTAATTTGGTGGTATCCAGATCTTAAGTCGATTTTTGAGTATACGCACGAACCTTGGAATTAATCGAATAGGTCATCGATTCTCGGGAGTGGGTATCGGTTTTTGATGGTTAGTTTGTTGAGCTCCCGGTAGTCGATGCACATTTTGGAAGATCCATCTTTCTTTTTGACAAATAGAACTAGAGCTCCCCAAGGTGAGGAACGTGGTCTGATGAATCCTTTCTCGGAGAGTTCCGACAATTGGTCTGATAGCTCCTGTAGTTTCATCGGAGCTAATCGGTAAGGTGCTCGTGCCACGGATGCGGCACCAGGCACTAGGTCGATTTGAAACTCGACCTGTCAGGTTGGCGGGAGTCAAGGTAAGTCTTCAGGGAAGACCTCCGAAAAGTCTCTTACGATTGTTACATCTTCCAAACGTTTTCCCTCTGGCTCCTTCTCTTTCTTTTCGGTGACTTGAGCTAGAAAGAGATAGCATCATTTCTCGAGGTATTTCTGGGCCTTCGTGAAAGAGATGACGTTTAGTCTTGACGCGTTTCTTCTGTCTCTTCTGTCGCCTTCTACAAGTAGGACTTCGTTCCCATAAGGTAGCCGAACGATTTTCTCGTCGCAAATGATGGTGGATGATATTTCGACAACCAATCCATGCCGATAATAACGTCAAAACTACCCAATTCTACCGGCATGAGATCGATGTTGAATGGATGATTTAGCAGATTTAAAGTGCAGCCTCTTACGATAGTATCTACCCTTTCTACTTTCCCATTAGCTAACTCCACATTATATACGTTGTCTAGAGTGGTCAGGGCAATACCAAGTAGTGGACTAAATGTAGTTGAAACAAAACTCCTATCTGCTCCCGTATCAAACAATATGGATGCATAGCGGTTATTTAAAAGGAACGTACCCGTTACGACGTTCGGGACTTCTTGGGCTTCCACCTTGCCCACTGCATAGACCCTCCCGCGGGCTCCTCCATCATTTCTTCGAATTCCTTGCGGCACAACAGCTCCTGGGTTTCCGCCGGCTCCTTGATCCTTTGGTTACCCTAATTATCCTGGTAACCTCTATTTCCACCATTACCCTGATTCTTGGGCTTTCGGCATTCACTTCGGTAATGCCCTTTCTCACCACAACCAAAACATGTTATCTCAGCCTTCGGTTTGTTTGTTGGTGCAACTTGTGCTGTTGCAAGGGGTCTCGCTTTGCAATCACGAGTCATATGTCCTATCATTTGACATTTGTGGCATCTGACCGTGCACTGACCCTTATGATGCAACTTGCAGCGATTACAGAGTGGTAAGTTCCCTGCGTAGATCTTCTTCTCCCTTGGTCCCGCAGCATACACTTTAGCAACCTCCTGTCTTTTGTTTGGGTGGTGGTTGTTGTTTCGGGAGTGATCATCCCATTTCCTCTTGTTAGTCACACCCGTTTCAGCTGAATCTTCAATCACTTGGTCCATCAATTTGTTGGCTAATTCCATAGTCTCATGGAGATCAGCAGCCTTGTAGGTAGTGACATTACCCTTGATGGATGGTGTTAGGTTTTATATTTTCATAGATTTGATGATCACAGAACAAGAAGAATGAAACATGAAGAATACTGAAATGATAAGCAAAATACATCAAGTAGATTCTACTGCTAGGCATAAAACATTCTACTGCTAGAGTATTTTATTCTACTGCTAGTGTATTGTTGAAGTCTGCTCAGGTTATAACGAGCAGTACTAACTTAAGTTAGTACTGTTGGTTCAAAGAAGGTAGCAGTTAGTACTGCTTGTGCAAAGAAGATAGCAGTTGGTACTGCTAGTGCAAAGAAGCTACTGCTGAATGGATAACTGAGTGACTCATACTACTGCTGGATGGATATGTTTGAAAAAGATATTTTGTATATGAGTCAATTATATATGGTAGATAATATCTAGATATGTTATCAGTCAAACAAATTGTAAACAAAGATACATATTGTATCTTAATGACTGACATACACAAGCAAGTAGTAGATAAAGACTTATCATATTGTAAAAGATCTCCTTGGTGCTATAAAAGGAGATCTTACCCTTAGATAAAAGACATGCTTCATAGTGAAATAATGTGAACATCAAAGGGTGGTTAGAAGTTAATCACCAGAGTGTTTTACTGTGCTTAGAACTCAAAACACAAAGTGTGTTACAAATGTAAAACATCAAACAGTGAGTGTGTGTGGGAACATCAGACAAGGGTCTGTTGTTGTTTTGTTTTGTTTAGCCTCAAGGTAATCAAGGTTTTCCTTGATCCCTGTTATTGTTGTAGAGTAACCGTGCTATATTTGATCACATAACATTGGGGCTGAGTTTAATAACAAAGAGAAAGTTTGGCAAAACCTTGTTGTGATAGTATTGTATTCTTTCATTTGAATGTTCCGCCAATATTATCATTGTGCTTATCATAGTTTACCCTAGATCATGGTCTAAACAACCTAGAGTCCATAAACGGTTCAGAAAACTTATATTAAGCATGTGCTCAATCGTTTACTTAAAGTTTTCAACAGATAGGGGTAATCCGCCAATGTACCTTTCCAGTAGACGGGTTTCAGTCTGGACCATATCGGGGCATAGTAAAGCAAGCTCTTAGAAACGTTGATTATATACAGCCATGTTGGTACCCTGCACTTTGAGGTTCCAAAACTCAACCTTCAACTTCTTCACTTCATTGTGAGGGCAATACTTTTTGAGCACCATCTCCTTGAATTTCTCCCATGACATTGCGTAAGAAGTTTCATAGCCAGCCGATTTCAGATAATTGTTTCACCAGGTTAAGGCAGCATCCAGGAAAGTAAATGATGCGAACTTAACCCATTCTTCTTCCGAACAACTACATATTCGGAATACAGTCTCCAACCTTTCAATCCATCGGACTAAAACAACTACCCCCTCGGTTCCTCCAAAACCTCCAGTCATGATTTTCCGAAAGTCTTGGTAAGTGCAACCACGAGTGTTGTTGTTTGTTGGTCTCGAATTCCCAATTTCAGTAGTCGAGTTGTTTGCTGCAGCTAGTGCTGCTGCCACCCATTCCTCTACCAATTGATCAAGCATTGTTCGGTTCACAAGTGGAGCTGCTGCAGTAGCCCTGGCTTGGCCTGGGTTAGCTGGTTGCGCATGAGTGGTTCTGTTTGTTTTTCTCTTAGGAGGCATTTTGCTGTATCACAACAAAAAGATAGAGACAATTGAGATTCGAAGAGTTTGTTACCGCACAAGTGTATAATCACCATAGGTAAAGTATATGAATAAGATCAATTATAGAGAAAATGGCACAATAGAGTAATCAACCAAGCTTGTTATAGATTAGGAGTCAATACGTGTTCAAAAAATTACAAGCTTAAAATACATAAGAGAAAATACAAGTTTTGATTACAGACGAAAGAATAAAACTGCCACAAACTAATGAATACTCGTTTAGTGGAAAATACATCACAACTACTAAAAGCTAAAATCAATCACGCCCAAGGCGTAGCTGCTCCAACTCTGCTGCCATCCGTGCTACAGTAGACTCCAAACGTCCTACAGTAGACTCCAACTGTGCAATGCGTCTCCTCGATGCCAAAACCTCCCTACGGTCCTCCTGCTCTGACCTCATAACTCCGACAACCACTGACTCTAACTCATGCATCCTGTGTCAATTGGTCCACTCTGCATCCCAAGCTCTCGCCTGATCCCTCCCGATGTCATCCATCCTCTGATGTACCCCTGCAAGCTCTCTACCAACTCGCTCATCACGTCTCCCAAGTCTCTCCAGCTAGTCTGAGTGAACATCTAGCAGGCTCGTTTGTGCTCCCAACTAGATCAAGAACCTCGTAACATCATCCTCTTCCTCCTCCGCCATTGGTGAGACAGCAGGTGGAGGGGAAGTTGGTATTAATGGAGATGGTGGCACAAAAGATGGTGAGGATGGCTCATACATGGGATGTCAGCACGAGGTTGGGTGCTGTGAATGCACTCGATGTCTCTCCATATTTCACCATTGATCTCACAAGTATCCGGAACATCCAAAGCCTCTTCTCTAGCCCATAACATAGCAGCTCTCTGTCCCAATCCAAGAGGTGTATCCATGTCTCCACCTATCATCTGAGCAGCCCTAGAACTCTACCCTATCTCAAAAGTACTCGGCACCTCCTCCATAATCGCCTTCCCATGTCGCGGCTCTGCTGGTATAGTCTCCTCAGGTGTAGGATCTGCTACTGGCTCCTCTTCTGGATCCTCCTCCAATTCTTCCTCTGGGTCCTCCTCCGAATCTTCCTCATCCCCAGCTGAATATGATTCATCGGCCCTCCTGAGCCTCTGACGGAGTGGTGACAGATCAGGGGATGTAGCAGGTGAAAGGGATAAGGGAGTGGTAAAGGTACCAATGTAAATGGATCGGGTCCTCTTTTGAGGTGAGGATGGTAGGTCTGAGTACCACAGTCGATGTCTTAGGATGCGCATGCGGGTGATGCAACGAACAGGGAGAGTATGAACATATGGGGTAGGCTATATGGTAGGATCGGTAATAGAGGTAAGCTAGGCAGGAATATGATCAGTAATGGGTGTGGATGTAGGTAGTGCTGAGGTAGGTGTGGGCTCAATGAGTTCGGGGTCTGGTGCATGGTAAGCCTATAGCACTTGCATGTAAGGGTCTTCTGAGCCTGGCGAGATCGGAGAGATGTTATGGGAAGACATAGTCTGTGACAAAAATGGTATATGTGTGTAAGTATATCGAAAATACTCATAGTAAATAGTGTATGTTAAGTATGTATAAATATACATATAATACTTATAGTACATGTGGTTATGTAGAATCAACGAACAATAAACTGTAGCATATAGTTAAGACAAGTAAACAACAAGTAAAGTGGCAAGCAAGGCAAGTGGCGGTCATAGGGACTTGTTTTTGTAAAAAACGGTTATAGTTTAGGGTTTATATGTACCTAGTTCTCTATAACCTAGGCTCTGATGCCAATCTGTAACACCCTCAAATTTAATAATCGCGAAAGCATACGGGTCATGGGGGTGCTACTGGAATTGGAAATCACAACACAAGGAATAAAGAACGGAATACATACTCCATTTAAATATGTTCATTCAAATAAATAGAGTTTACAATAGAGTTTCATGTTTAGAAAAATAAGGCCCATTAGTTTTTGTGGTCCCATACAAAACAAATCATAGTTATGTGCGCCAACTCTTCAGGAAAAGGGCTATGACCCTTGCCTTGCCAATACCTTGCCATAATCAGTCAAATTAAGCACCTGAGAAAAACATGCTAAAAGTCAGCAAAAAGCTAGTGAGTTCATAGGTTTAAATTAAGGCAGTAAACAATAAGTTTGGACCAATAGTTTTGTGTACGATCATTACAACGCATATAATGTCATACGAAATAGTCTATCACACTAGCTCTAAGTTTATGCAACCAAGGCTCGATAGTTCAGTGCTCTACAATATAGCACATAAATAATAATCAGGGGCCCATAGCGAGTGTTTAACTCAATACACTCGTAGTCCGACTTGGTATACGCTCGCATTGACCCGTCTGGCCAACCGAACGGGGGAGTCACCCTGGTAGATCTATCTATAACATTTGTGCTTCCCAATGGGAACTAACGGTTCATGAAGGTGGGCATAACAGTGGGTTAAGGGCTTAGGTTAACTACGCAATAGTTTTGAGAAAATAAACATTAATGTGGTCCATAAAATGTTTTGCATGTTTCTCACGTTGTAAAACAAGTATAAGTAAAGTGGGGCTATAAACTCACCTCAATAGAGTAAACAGTTAATGCAGTGAATCAGAGAGTGTACGGCACCAACACGCGACCTAGATTAGTAAGACATGTTTTAGTTCACAGACTAAGTTTATGACTCCACGAAATTTAATTCAAACGTTTTAAAGTCTTTACGTTGTTGTTGCTTGTGTGGCAGCAATTAAGTTTAAAAATAGTTTTCTAAGTTTTTGTGGGTATTGGCTCTTGGAAGTACATAAGTGTATGACAATAACATATCAAGGACGAATAGGATTCCGATTTGACAATAACCGAAAGACGATGAACGAAAAGGTGGTTACGAATACTACTAGACGTTGTCGGGTTATGGGGATATTATTGATAAAGATATATAAAAATAGTCGTTATAAAAATATATAAATAGTTATATATTTTGAAGTGTAGGAATAGTTATGTGTAAGTGATGGTTTCATTTAAACGATTTGTAATTTGAAAACTAACGTATAAAGGTTGTATATAAAGTGTTTTGTTTGTCTAGTTTTAATAAAAACATAATAAGTACATTTATTTGATAGAAGTCGGGCATGACCCGTGCATGTGTATTGATTTCTCGAGGTGATTATGTGTTACTAAAAAAATATATGTTCATGTAACAGTCGTTTCATAATTGTTATAAAACTTGAGTGGATTTTCTAAAATACCGTTTTAGCGTTTGCAATTTTGGTAAACGACATAAGTACGTTATTATTTACAAGTTTTAAATTCGGACTAATGTTTATAAGTTTCCATTTGTATAAAAGTTCATAGTCGTAGGTATATATAGTATCTCGTGTTGTATTATATATATTCACCACTTGTTGTGATTTATGGCGAGTTTTGTGGTTAACGTGAAAAGAACAAGTCGAAATTAAGTAGTGTAACAAATTTATTACGAGGCAACGTTGGCTTACACATTGATATAATGATTACGATATTGATTTTATTTAGTCGTATATATATATATATACGCTCGGCCGATGAATATAAACGCATCCTATTATCCCTTGTTGGGCTGTGGCCCAATATAAAGTCAGGGGGTTTCAAGTGGACTGGACTGCTGCTACATAACCCACGCACCCTGTTTGGGCCTGGTGGGCTGTGACTAGCAAGAGCACATATATATAGTTGATGGACTGGACTATGCGAGTGGGCCTGAGGTTTGAAGTTATACACGAACACACACAAGCCCATTGTGGACTTGTATGTTAGTCCTGGGAATATAGAAGTAAATCGTTTAACACAAAAACAAATTTTAGCACAAAAGTTCATGTCGAGCTCGAGTGACGAGCTCGACACCACTCTATGACGTGACATCGAGGACTCATGTGAGGTGATTGACTGGGTTCGACACCATGGTTTCACCACATAATACAAACACTTTAACCCGAGACTTGATCTAAGACTTTGACCTCATGTCGACTCGAAAACAACTCAACACCCTCTTTGGGTTGTGAGTTCAGACCTGCATAGTCAACACCCCTTTGGGGTCCTTGTGGGATCGAATTCAAAACAACCCTATATAGGTTGTTCTTGAGCCAAATATGACTCGAGTAACTCACACAACGCAACCAAGGGAGGACTCTTACCTCGGCTGCTAGGTGGTGGAGTCTTGGGGTCGTTTTGTTAAGCCTAATGAGACTCAAACAGTGGCACGCACACCCTATATGGGTGGCTTCCTGGTGGTGATTAAACCGAACCAAGAATAAACCATAACACACCCTTGTGGGGGTGGTTTTGCTCGACTGAAAACAACCACAACGCGACTAATCTAAACCAAATCCAAGTTTTATAACACAATGACTCCAGAGAGAGTTTTGACACAAAAATTACACAACAACGACACATCCTGGTTCTAAACCCAATCCAGGTTCTAAATCAAAAGTTAACAATGACTCAAGAGAACTTTAACAGGTTCTATATGACTTATGAGCTACACCCTATTAGACTTATAACCTCAGTAGTTCGACTTGAGCAAATGAGAAAATCGAACAAAGATAAATCGACCTAACACCTCCAATTCGCAAGCCAATATTCAGGTTTTGGTTAAGTTTTACGAGCCACATTAACAACAACAACATACATGACATTCGCAGGTTTCAATTCGACAACTTGAAACAATAAAGACACTACAACCTTACAATTAACATGAACTAATTCAACACATTCGAATACCAATAAATCAAATGAAGATGTTTATAATGAAAGGAGGATTATACCCTTACAACAAGGACGGATACAAGAAGGCGAATCAAGAACTTAGAACCCGAACACAATTCGAACAGACCCGAATCCAAATCAAGCAATCCAATCCGAACCCCAGTCAATCCACACCTTCAAATGGAATTAGTCCTCCTTTCGAACCCTTGAATCTCGATACGACTTTGAGTATGTGAGTTAGAGTGTGGATCGACTGAGATTCGGGTAGCCATTAAAAGGATGATTCTTTGGAAAGGTTTTGACCTCCTTTCGAGTCTGGGGGTTGAGGAGCTTCCATTTGAAACCTAAATCTCTTTCCATTCGCGTCATCTTATCCCTCCTCTGCCGTTGACTCTTGGGGAATAGATATGTGAGAGTGACGGCAAATTTTTGGGAGAGGGGAAAGTGCATAAAGCCATGGAAGATGATGGTGATGGTTCGATTTGCTTCTGGGGAGATGGAGAAATCGTCCAAAGGGGGAAGACGATAAAAAAAAAAAAAAAAAAAAAAGAAAAAGAAAAAAAAAAGGAAGGTGTAGGAATATGCGTGAGTGGGGCGGCAGAAGGGATAAGGGAAAATAATATAGGGTTTCTTTTATTAAAACACAGTGTAGTGTGTGTACCCCGTGTCCCGCCGAGCTGAGGTGAAATCGTGTTTTCCCGGTTCGATATAAACGTGGAAAATAAAATTTCAGAGACATTTTTATAAAACTGGCATAAAAATAGAATTTATTGACTCAGGAAATAATTCATGAGGTTAAACTGTTACTAATGTGGTGTCGGTACGCGTGTGGTATCGTTTTTCAGGAAAAGTGAGATAACCTCTCACTTTCATTATGTTATAGTCTGTAAATGTGATAAAGTGGGAAATTCACTATTTCTGGTGAGATTAAATAGTTTTGATGAGTTACAGTGTGTCACAGTGTGCGAGTTTTGCTTCCCATAATAGTTATGTAAGCACATAAATGCTTAGTTTAGCAGCTAAGTAATAATAAATTAACATTTATTATTAAAATATTATTGGGAAAATTACCGTTTGTCACATTGTCGTCCTCGATGCCATTGCCTCTACATGGAAAGACATTTAACGAACGTCAGAGATAAGGAAAAATCGTTGACTATCCCATCTATACTTAACGTTCTCACATAATTCCATGTCACAGGTTGTTTCCTAAAGGGTGCCAATGCCGATCAACGTAAGCATGGTCACATATGTCCACGTGAGTCGTGATGCATTTATAATTATGTTGGCCACCATAATTATAATTGCCTCCTTTCACACGTGTACATATCACCAAGCACACATATCTCGGCGATTGGTGTTACTTAACAGATAGACATTCCATCATCCGATCCTAAATGGTGGAGGAGTAGTGTGGGTATCTAGGGAGTGTCTCACTTAGGACATAGGGATTTTTCCTAGGTGCTTAAGTCACGGAGAGTTTAGTTTCTAATAATTTCTCAAAAGTATCCTCAAGGGAATTCCCATCCTTGAGCAAATCATCAAATTTCTACAGCTAAATAATAACCTTTATATAACTCAATCTCATGTCTCATCAAACAAGAACTGTCACAAGATAAAGTTAAATAGTCAGTTATTACTGAGCTCCACATTTTTATGACTCGACTAAATTATGAGCTTTCCCTATCAGTACAAGAACCATAACATCCAACAGCGTGGATATAAGCGAAAAGTTTTAAGTATGCAAGGCGATAGGGAGGAGAGTCTCAACGTATATAGTAGTTATAGTCTAGGAACTAAATGTAACCTAGTTCTCTATAACCAAGGCTTTGATACCAATCTGTAACACCCCTAAAATATCGCAGCGGAACGATAGTGTCAATGGGGTGCTACTTCTTAATATAAAGCACAAGGTATAGAAAACGACCTCTAAATGAGACGTTTTGAAAAGTTACCATTCGAATTAATTAAATCAGAGTTATTACAAGAGGTCCCAAAGTATATGGTTACATAAACGTTTTCAAAATGTATCGAATGGTAAAGGATAAAGGCATAAGTATCCAAGCATGCAAATGACTCTAAGATCCATGCATCTACTATCGCCTTACTAACCTGAGATAAACATGCTAAAAAGTGTCAACACAAAGGTTGGTGAGTTCATAGAGTTTAGTTAAATTGTAAAGCCTTCAAATAATGTTCCCACAACAAAGGTGTTATAAATCCACTCAGTTCCAAGTCCCGCCCATACAAAACTTGCAACCTGTGTGTTTACAACCACAGCTAAAATATAGTATGAGTAGGACATATGTGTAAACGATATATATGAGCACTTAATGTAATGAATAACAACCAACTGAACCTCATGACAAGTTTACGTAGGTTTCACAAGAATACTGGATTATATTCACCCAAGGCCATGAATCGGGGACCAAGGGTGGGGGCGTCAGCCCGATACTACTATCAATACCTCTCGAACGGCTCCATCCATGAGTTAAACAGTTGCTAAAGAATAAAGCGTATCATAATAAGTGTAACACATTAAGGCACATATCGTAACTACACTTCATGTCCAAAAGTATAAAAAGTATAGCGTTGTATAAGAGTATAAATGTTTTGAGTATTTGCAGAAGTTAAAGCAAGTATTTGAACATGTATCTCCCCCAAAGAGTTTATAAAATAATTAGACAAGTAAAAGTGGGGCTATGACTCACCTCAGCTGTAGTGGTCAAAGTAATGTGATATCAAATGTAAAATGGGAACGGCTCCAACACACGACCTGAATAATAGAGAAGTCTGAGATTTCGATAGTTTAAGCTTGACTTAACGTGAATAATGATTATGGAAATGGCATTGGATAACGAAATGGTTTGTGATGAAGGTGATTGATATGCTTAAAATGCTTAAAGTTAAAAAATAATATTATATATAATATTATCTTGTTTTTATGTTTATTGACTCCGTAGATATCGTCTCTTCAAAAGTTTGTTGATGATAAGTTATGTTATTCATTAGAAAACTCCATTATATAAATATATATATACGTATCGTTTGTTAAATAAACCTTACGAAATGTATAAATGGCTTTTTATGATAAAAACGTATAAAACATTAGGGGAAATATATATAGAAATAAAGTTACTGAATGGTCCTCCAAGTTATATGAAATTTACACTTTTAACCCTAACGGTGAAACTTTTACATCGTTAGTTCTTGGTTAGATTATATTTACATTTTTAGTCCAAAATATCCAAATATGACATTTTAACACTCCTGGTTACTGTATATTCACTTTCTACCCTTAATTTATCAAAATGACAGTTTGACACTAATTTATATAAAAGTTACAATTTTAACCCGATTAGCATAATATTTGCATTTATAGTCCAAAAATCACAATTCTATGAATTTAATATTTTCGAGAATTACATAAGTCTCAAATAGCTTATTTAAGTTTATAAAACTGCTTATTACCTGAAAAGAGCTTATTTTTAGCTTATTGGGCCTTAAGGAAAATAAAACAGACCCGTTAAGGTTTTAAGATCCAATCGGTTTTGAATTCATTTGGGCTTGATTATGGGCTTAAAATATGGCCCTTTTAACTTCTCCAAACTACTTATGGAACTGCTTATCGTGAAGTGCTTATTAAGTGCTTAGTGGGCTTTAAGGCCCACTCGATAACATGTAGTGTTTTAAGACTGTTTCGAGGGCGATATACTTATAGGTTCGAAAAGGTATTATAAGAGCTTATCACGGTAGCTTATTTGTACTGCTTATTAGTTTAGGTTGTGGAGAAATGGGTTGAGTATTTTGTTCGATAGGTTACACGATTAGAAATGATTTTATGGCTCGTGTTCTAGTCGACATAACTAAGTGGTCCGATATGATTTATGTGACATTTTTACGTTCGATATACAACATGGTTTTAAAATGAGTCTCGATAGCTTATTAGACGTTGATATTAGATACGAATGATTACCGTCCTTCATTTCTAGCCATCCATAGAATTGGGAGGTCATATTTATACGTAAAATAAATAACGAGAGATCGAAATAATAAATTGAAAGCTAGTAATGATATCGAATGAAATAATAAATGTGCATGAACTTAGAAAAATATGAGTATTTATAGAAATGGTGTTCAAACAAATTACTACACCAACAAGGGTGGTGAGAAACATCGAACTAGGACTAAGGATCGAACGCTATGCACAAAACTCGCTTGAACACTCACAAAAGAATCGAGATCAATGGCTTGTATGTTTGGAAAATGGAATGAACACATAGAACTTGGCACTTTGCTTCTCGAATGAACTCGGCCAGAGAGAAATACTTAGGAAATATTGTGTGAGATGTTTGCTTGTGAATGAATGAGTGTGTGTGAGTTTGTATACGTATATGTATATGCATAGAACTAGTATATAGTATTTTTAATCACACAAATTGGGATGATTGGATGCCGAAGGGATTTGATAAGGATTTGGGGAATAATCTAGCTAGGCACTCGAGTGGTATAGATATTAAGAGAGGTGTGTGTGAGGGTGTTTCGGTTTATAGACATACGGTTCAAGTGGCATGTTCCATTAATAGTTTCGACATGTTTATAGTTCACACGACTATTAGACGTGACCAAATAGTTTTAGAAACAAGTGGTGAGGTTTATAGAAGTCTCTTGGCTCGGTCACAAGCAAAAGGCTTAGGCAAATATGGGTTTTGGTGTGTTTGAATACCACTCGAATGTGTTTGAACATATGTCGAATGAAGCTTAGCTTTGAGGTTTGTTTTAATAGGAAACGTTCGAATTAATTGATATAGTTTGTTATTCTCGAATCCTTGGAGCATGGTGATTCGAACTATGTAAAATGTGGCATTGGTTGTGTGTCGAATATTTAAAATATCGAGGCCAAGTGAATGAGGTTTGGCTCGTATGAAATAAAAGAAAACATGGATTATGGGCTTGAATAGTTGTGGGCTTGGTTAGCCTGTTGGGTCGAGAAATGTATAATAAGGATCCGTTTGGTTTTTATTCGTGTATTGGATTGTCGTGGTGCGTGTGTGAGCTTGTTCCAAAATATTGTGAATCACGTAAAAACGTTTTTGATTCATGGTAATATAATAAACAAAATTTTTAAATTTTACTCGTAAAAATGGTTAGATGAACTGTAATGATAGATTAATACTTGATTAACATTAACAAATTACTGGGGAATTTTACAGGTTGTTACACTATGTCAACAAGCTCCCTTCAGATGGAGAAAACCGTACAACTTCGCTTACACTGATTCCCAACACTAAGCTAAATGTCGAGTTCTAATCAAGCTAGAACCAATCTCTCACACACGCGTATTTTCAGGACTAAAATACTAACCCGATCACTCACGTAATTTAGGACTAAAATACTAACACGATCTAACAACTAAACAAGTTTGGAGGTTATGAGCTTGATGTACAACAATATACAGCAAAGATGTAAAAAATGTTACGAATGCAACAACTACACTAAAAGACATCGTATCTTGATGAAAACTAGTGTTCTTCTCTTGCACTTGGATGGATGGATGTTTGAATCACTTTAAATAAAATTAAACAAGTTTAATGATCAAAGAAATGAGGATTTATAAGACTGAAAATAAGCAGAGAGAACTGTGTGCAAAAGGTAAAAAGTATTGTGTGGAATGAACCACTATTTTTAGGCAAAGAGGAATCTGACCGTTGCACTGGACGGTTCCATGGTTTCCTAATATATTAGGGAGCTGTCCCTATTTAAGGGAACCGTGGGGTGTGTCAGAGACGCTTCTCTATTTGTCTTTTAGTGGTGGCTTGTAAAATTGGTTAAGAAATATTCTTTTGGGAGGATAGAATTCCAACACAAAACGAGGACAAATTTGCTCGTTGATAGTGAGTAGGCAATCAAAGACTGTGACACCAAATATAGTGTCAATGTGATCTTGGTTGAGAAGAGAGGAGTCAACGACTCAACCCTCATGGAAATAAAGAGACTCAAGATTATTGAGACTATTGACATGGTTTGTGGGTGTGTTTAGTTCAAGGGAAATTCTGGGAATGTAAATGTCAGTTAGTTTGTGATCATAGTCAAACATATGAGACATATCAACACGTATAAAGACAATAAAGACCTATATATATATATATATATATATATCTTAACTAATTATAAAGCATGCATATCCACAACCAAAAACCAAACCTCACTCCAAACTTAACTTTGTGTAATCCCCATTTTGCCTTTGTCCATACAATAGACAAAACCTAAAAGCAAACCTCGCTCTAAACCCAAGTTTGACATTCAACCACCAATAACAATGCTCCGAGCCTAAAAGTGAAAACTGAATTTTCCCTTAATACCCATTTTACCCTTCCATCTTATCTATCAAATATAAAACTCACAAAAACTCTCAAATCTGATAAAAACTCTCTCTCTAAAAAAACACACATTACCAATTTCATATCTCCTCTCTCTAAACCAAACCCCTCTCTCTCTTTAACCACACACTGCCGCCCGACGCCACCACCACCTATCGCCACTTCCACCGGACTCCAAGAGAACGCACCACCGAGGAGAAGCTACAAGACCCACGACCACCAAAAACATTTTCAAGTTTTGAGGTATTTTTAATAGATGTATGAGTTTTGATTTTTTTTATTTTTATTTTTTTTTTTTTTTTTTTTATTATTTTTTTTATATCTATATATTTTTTTTATAGATCTATAGATTTTTGTTGTGGATCTATAAGTTTTTTATATTTTTTTGTTAGTCCGCCGCCGCCACTGCCGATTTGCCGGAAAAAGTAGCCGTTGTCACCGGAAAAGCTTTCTGCCGCCGCTTGTATGCTTTTTTTTTTAGTTAATATTTGTTAAAATGGTATTTTTCTTACCTATTTAACAAACTATTATATTTGTATTTGGTCAAATGTTAATTAACGTTTTTTTGTATTGTTGAACGCCATTTTAGGAAAGAGCGATTCATACCAAAATGAAAAGTTCATGCGTGGCCGTCGGTTTCTTGAAGCAGAGTTACAAGACATGGATAGGGTTACCGCCACTGGAAAAAATTTGAGGTACTTTTATAGATCTATAATATTTTTCATTATATATAGTTTTTATTTATTTTATTTATAGATTACCCGGAAAAGGTTACTGCCACCGGAAAATTTTTTGTTGGCCGGAAATGTTTTTTTTGTAGATTATCCGCCCGGAAAAATTTCTGCCTCGCCGGAAAAACTTTTGCCGCGCCGGAATTTGTTGCTATCGCCTGAAATAGTATGTTTTATTTTTAAAGTTGTTAATATTTGATATGGTGGTTGTTAAAATTTATTATGTGAATTGTTGTTAAAGTTTATGGTATTTTTAGATCTATTTTTATTTCCAGTATTGAACTTTTTTTTTTATAGGTTTATATGCTTACGTTTCTGAATCCACCTTTGTAACTTTTTTTTTATAGTTTATTTCAGATTTGAATTTTGACATTTTTTCTTGTAGATCTGTTGTCCTTGGAATCCACCACTTCCACCACCGTTAAGCCAGAATATATGCTGCCGCCAACCAACTTTGCTGCCGTCACCGGAAAATATGATTTCATTTTCAAATTGGTAATCAAGTTTGATAGTAAGTTTGTCCAACTTTTTTTTATAAATTTGGAATCCATCTTCGTCGTCATTGGAATATGTTCTGAAGCTTATTTTGTAATATCTTTTTTTCATAAAGTTTATGCGTATAAAGTTTGTTGTTATCAATATATGTAAAGTTTGTTATAACTTTGTTGTGTGAATTTGTTGTAATTTAGATTTATTTGGTGGTAATTTGTTATGTCAGTTCAAAAAAAAAAAAAAAGGGATGGGTAAGTCTTTTGTGTAATTTGGTGGTATTTTTTTTTAGAGTTTTTTTTCCTTCGTATGTTTAATAACTTAAAATTTGGAAAACATTTGAATTTGAAATTTTTTAAAGTTTCAGAATTTTGAAAACTTTTTAAATATATTGAAATTTAAAACTTTTGAAATTTTAACTTTTACTTTTACTACTTTTAGATGGATTTTTAACTTTTGCTTGTGGTGAAACTTTTACATTTGAAATTTTTTGAAAATTCAAAATATTTTGAATGTATAAAAGTTTTATTTTTATTTATTTAATTTTTTTGTGATAGTTTTGACATTTGAAATTTTTTGAATGTAGGTGGCTGGTCTCTCTATTGGGAAGACACTTTGTCTCAAAAGGCCCATGTGCCGGGTGACTCATCTGCTTTTTGTTTTATGTTTGCAATGTCAAATTAATCTCAATGGAATGACACTCCCATTCCCAGAAACAGAAAGAACGATGTTATCAAGACTGTAAAGGAAAAGATGAGTGTGGGAGCTATAATAAAAAAAGAAAGTGTGGGCTAAAATATTAAACAAATGAGTGTCAAGTGCTTTACAGAATTATTCAATATACATTGCAAATAGAAAGTGTTAGGGTGAGGTCTTGAAAGTTGGTTCAAGCCTGACATGTTAAGCTTGTGTACGACATCAAATTTTTTAAATTTCAAAGTTTGGTCATACTAAAAAAGACCAGGAGTTCAGAATTTACATTAATTTTGAATTTTAATTATCTACAACATATGCACTTTACAATAGTCAATGCAAATGGAGAAGGGAGAACGAGATTGCTTGTATCATTTTGGACTAATATCTCATTTGTGGCTAAAGGATCAATGAGGAGACTAATATGTTATGTAAAAAAAAAACTTTGAATACCGTCCTAGAAAATAAACCTAAGTAAAAACATAAAAAAATTATAATTTTTTAAAGTTTTAAAGTTTACGGAGACATGTTGCTTAAAATACTTCATCCTTATCTCTAAACAACACGCTAATTTACCATCATCACACTGCCGTTCGACTATAGACAAACCAACCTGAATTGGCTTGATTGATGCTATGTTTTGTATGGTGGTTAATTCAAAAAACACGACACACACATGCACACACATAAATGACTATTACTTTTAAACCACATAAAAATATAAAAGACCCACACAAATAGACGCAAACTGATAATTTCTTTTAACTTGGCTTGGCATATGTTAGTCCAAAGCAAGGATCTCTCCATGTCAAGATAGAGATGTGTGCATGTTATGTCTATAAGGATTACAACCTCGAACTAGATAAAAGGCTATGTTGTTAGATAATATTTTAAGTGAGTATCATTTAAAATTTATAAAAAAAATCAAACGCTTTTTTTTTTTTTTTTTTTTTTTTTTTTGAAATATAAGATCAAGCATTTTGACACATTTTCTCCCCAAGCAAGAAATCACTTCGTAGTTAGTGTAATGCTTAACAAAGAATATCAAAGAAGACACGCACGAGAACAAATTTTATTCCTAAATCATGCACACCGATACGGAAAAAAAGTAGGAAAAAAAAGAACGCATCCGAATAGACGCAACTAGATTTTTTCGAAAGCCATACACCGCTGCCGCTAGGCGCTTTCGAAAGTCGTACACCGCTGCCGCTAGGCGCGGGTACTCGGCTATATATGCATATTTAAAAAGAAAACAACATAAAAAAAATCGATGCCACCACAAAATTAGTCGCCGCTATGTAACCATGACGTCAGAAAAAATAATCAACAATTTACATGACTATTGCCACTTTTATCTTAAAACAAAATCATCCATAACCTTTGTTACCTTAAAACAAAATCATCGATAATCACTGTTACCTTAAAAATACATGCATGTTTAAAAAGAAAGCAACATAAAAAATATGGACGCCACTACAAAAATAGTCGCCGCTATGTAACCATGACGTCTGAAAAAATATTTTTTCGTAAAGAATTCCCTAACACTATAAATATAACAATATCGAAATTTGCTAAAAATCATGTACGGTTACCGTTATGCGACCATGACGTCTGGAAAAACATAGTTTTGGTAAACAATGCCCTAACACTACAAATACAGTTTGTTGAAAAGAAATTATTTTCCGTCAAACTATTGTCGAAAAATAGATACCGATGCCGCTAGGCGCGAATACTCGACTAGAAACCGCTGCCGCTAGGAACCTCCGTTGCTATGCACGGGTACTCGCCTAGTATATATATATATATATATAATATATATATACATTGAGAAGGGGCTTAAAATGAGAAGGATGAGAAGGCATCTCAACCATTGGATCAAAACCATCAAGATGAAAAAGGGTGGTGGCAGTTTTGTAAATAAATGAAAAATCAGGGTCTATTGTATAACAATGTAATTTACACAACAATTCCCTGGACACCTCAATACACAAACAATCGATCATTTCACCCAATCATATTTCTCTCTCTAAAAACACCCACACAACCATATTTCTCTCTCTTAAAACACATACATAACCCTAATTTATCCATGATGATTCATCACATAAAACACCAATTCATCAACGATAATTCATCATCTAAGAAACCTACAACATCAATAATACTTATTGCATCAATTTTTTATGGTTTGAATCATCACTCAAAAATTACTGCATCAACGATTGTGAAAATGAACCTAACAAATTTTACACAGCCTTGTAAGTTTATTTATGAACTCTAATTTTTTTACCGCAACGATTTGTTAATTTTGTTACTACATCGATTTGTAAATTTTTATTTAATAAAATCGTGTTTTTTTCATTAATTTAGCATATAATTTGTTAAGTTTTGTTTGATGCACTGGGGTTTGTTAAGTTTTATTTGATGCAATTTGTAAAGTTTTGTTTGATGCACCTAATAGACTATCAAATCAGTTCAAGAGTGTGTATATGTGTATGTTTATGATTGTTCCATACAAGGTGTTTGATAAAATGTCTCAATGGGACTTTATAATTGTGGTGCACTAACTTTACATTCTGATGCACTAAATTTGAACAGAGATGCAGTAGGTGTTCAGTTGTTGCGTGTACGGATGAAATAGGCTAAGCGTAGGTTGTTTTATGTGTGTAAAATTGTTTGTATACATGTTTATATGTCTGATGCACTGGAATTTGAACTGTGATGCAGTAGGTGTTTAGTTGTTACATGTAAGGATGAAATAGGCTAAGCATAGGTTATTTTATATGTGTAAACTTGTTTGTATGCTTGGTTGTATGTCTGATGCACTGGAATTTGAACTAAGATGCAGTAGGTGTTCATTTGTCACGTGAAAGGATGAAGTAGGCTAAGCGTAAGTTGTTTTATGTGTTTAAATGTGTTTGTATGCTTGGTTGTACGTGCAATGTAATAGAAAATGAACTCATATGCAGTATGTGTTCAGTTGTCGCGTGTAAGGATGAAATAGGCTAATCATAGGTTGTTTTATGTGTGTAAATGTGTTTGTTTGTTTGGTTGTATATGCGATGCACTGTAATTTGAACTGATATGCAGTAGGTATTCAGTTGTCGCATGTAAAGATGAAATAGGCTAAGCGTAGGTTGCTTTATGTGTGCAAACTTGTTTGTATGCTTGGTTGTATATCTTATGCACTGGAATCTGAACTGAGATGCAGTAGGTGTCCAGTTGTCGCGTGTAAGGATGAAGTAGGCTAAGCGTAATTTGTTTTAGGTGTGTAAATGTGTTTCTATGCTTGGTTGCCTGTGCAATGCACTAGAAAATGAACTGAGATGCAGTAGGTGTTCAGTTGTCGCGTATAAGGATGAAATAGGCTAAGCGTAGGTTTTTTATGTGTGTAAATGTGTTTGTTTGCTTGGTTGTATATGTGATGCACTGTAATTTGAATTGAGATGCAGTAAGTATTCAGTTGTCGCATATAAGGATGAAATAGGCTAAGCGTAGATTGTTTTATGTGAGTAAACTTGTTTGTATGCTTGGTTGTATGTCTGATGCACTAGAATCTGAACTGAGATGCAGTAGGTGTCCAATTGTCGCGTGTAAGGATGAAGTAGGCTAAGTGTAAGTTGTTTTATGTGTGTAAATTTGTTTGTATGCTTGGTTGTATGTACAATGCACTAGAAAATGAACTAAAATGCAGTATGTGTTCAGTTGTCGCGTATAAGGATGAAATAGGCTAAGGTAGGCTGTTTTATGTGTGTAAATGTGTTTGTTTGTTTAGTGGTATATGCGATGCACTGTAATTTAAACTTAGATGCAGTAGGTATTCAGTTGTCGCATGTAAGGATGAAATAGGCTAAGCGTAGGTTGTTTTATGTGTGTAAACTTGTTTGTATGCTTGGTTGTATATCTGATGCACTGGAATCTGAACTGAGATGCAGTTGGTGTCCAGTTGTCGCGTATAAGGATGAAGTAGGCTAAGCGTAAGTTGTTTTATGTGTGTAAATGTGTTTTTATGCTTGGTTGTATGTGAAATACACTAGAAAATGAACTGAGATGCACTAGTGTTCAGTTGTCACGTGTATGGATGAAATAGGCTAAGCGTAGGTTGTTTTATGTGTGCAAATGTGTTTGTTTGCTTGGTTGTATATGTGATGCATTGTAATTTGAACTGAGATGCAATAAGTATTCACTTGTCGCATGTAAGGATGAAATAGGCTAAGCGTAGGTTGTTTTATGTGAGTTAGCTTGTTTGTATGCTTGGTTGTATGTCTGATGCACTGGAATCTGAATTGAGATGCAGTAGGTGTCCAGTTGTCGCGTTTAAGGATGAAGTAGGCTAAGCGTAAGTTGTTTTATGTGTGTAAATGTGTTTGTATGCTTGGTTGTATGTGCAATGCAATAGAAAATGAACAAAAATGCAGTAGGTGTTCAGTTGTCGCGTGTAAGGATGGAATAGGCTAAGGGTAGGTTGTTTTTTATGTGTAAATGTGCTTGTTTGCTTGGTTGTGTATGTGATGCACTATAATTTGAACTAAGATGCAGTCGGTATTCTGTTGTCGCATGTAAGGGTGTAATCGAGTCGAGCCGAGCTCGAGCTTTACAGGGCTTGAGCTTGGCTTGAAATTTATAAGTTAGGCTTGAGATTGGCTTGATAGCTTGACGAGCTTTAATCATTTAGGCTTGAGCTTGGCTTGAAAAATTCGATTAAAGCTTGAGCTCGACTTGAAAAGCTTGAATGTATATTAAAATATTGTATCTAATAGCCAAACTCGTCAATAAATATATGTATTAAAATAAAACAAATTTAAACCATAATAGCCAAACTTACGAGTGTTTTACACAAATGATAACACTATAACAATCGACACATAACTTTTAAAAAGGTTTATTCAAATAAAACACAACTTTTTAACCATATAAAATAAATTTATCAAGCTTAGTGAGAAAATGGGTTCACAGTTAACGCTAGAAAGTACGTATACTTTAGGATATTTGTACATTCTTGTTTTAAAAAAGCAACATGTCATTCCCGTGTATTCAATTCGGTCGTTCAAATGACTTAATTGTGAATTTGAGTGACCGACGCCCGATCGAGACTACATAGCCACATTAGCTCAACCGATCACGACCCCATCGGTCGACTGATCCTACGACCTCCCAATGTGTCTAGCCTTAGCCTTTGAAATACTTGTTTCTATGCTTGTATTAGTGTTGAAGGTCCTAACTTAGATAAAAAAAATTATGTATGTGATTGTGTTCTCAAAATGTTTATTACAGAATTGCATTACTGTGGCAGGTTACTTAACGTTGTGGATGCTAGCACAGACTTATAATAGTTAAACTGAGCGAGATGATCAAAACACTTGTGCACAAGGATTTAAAACACAAGTGCAGATTTTATGGGTTCTTGAACCAACCGAGGAATACATGCGCACGCCTAAAAGATGAACCAACTATTAAAGACATTGGATTATGCACATGTGCACACTTTATATATTTGTAATAAAATTGAATACAAGTATAAACATAATGACGTTTGTGATAAAGCTGAATATCATATCACTAGAATAATACAATTTGTAGATTTTAAAATTGCATAAATCTATTGTTAAAGTTTTCTTTTCTGTATTTATATTTATGTAATATTTCTTAAAGATACATGTACATATACAAAACACCTATGCATAAACAAAAAAAATACAATTGTCATAATATAGTTAGTAGTTAACCCATCTTTTTTTACAAAACACATGTGCACATATTGTATTAAAAAAATTAAAAAAAAAAAGTTTTTTGTAAAAAGAAAATCAAAAAGAAAAAAAAAGTAATTTTTACCATTTTACCCTTTTGTTTAATAAATAGTGTCAAGAAAAATACAAAAAGAGTTAATAGTTAGCGAGTCGAGTCGAGTCTTGACTTAGCAACGCCACCTTGTACATATGATTGACTTACCACCAGTAAAATTCCCTTTATCCAACAAAACCGTGTTTTCCATACCCTTACACCTAACGTTACAACCCTTTAAACCCACTCTTTGATAGTTTATCCTAGGTGCTTACACCAAAGTGGTGGAGGTTTGATCCGTTCTCAAGCCTATGGTAATCTATGTGCTATGACAGGTAGAGAGTGTTTATTTTTCCTGTTTCCATACATGTTATACAACTTATACACCCGAGAGATGTGAGAATCCAAACACTTATTGTGAGGTGCTATTATATTATTTATGTGCTTGTTAGGATTAATGTGGAACGAATGTGTCTTGTAATTACTTTTAAACCAATGCTAAATGACCCTTAACTTGTAAATTGATTAGAATAAAAGCACATTTGCTTGAGGACAAGCAAATCTCAAGTGTATGGATATTTGATAAGGATTTATTTTATACCTTTTTAAGGGGTCATTTAATCCCAAAATTCGTATTAATATGATCAAATATTGCTCTAAATCGTTTCTTTTTTGAATTTTAGGTACTTGGGACGAGAAAGTGGAAAACCGGCGTATTTTTGACCACATTGGACGAAGAAACGAAGAAAATCAATCAAGTCACGAATCTGTCAGACCTGTGAATCTAACGCCGTCACAACCTGTGGATCTAACGGCATCACAACCTATAAGGTGACACCGTCACTTGTATTTGAAGATCAAGATTCAGTGCAAATTTAACACGCAGCGGCTCAGATAAATTAAAAGGTGACGGCGTCACACATCCTGACGGCGTCAGAAGACAAGGAGCGACGCCGTCACAACGGTGACTTGCACAAGACGGAACCCATAACGTGACGCCGTCACAAGTGTAAGACTATATATATTTTCGTATGTTTTTCATAATTAGGGTAAAACTTTGGAGAGACATAACCTAGACGATTTTCTCAGCTTTTGTAAGGGTTTTACAGCCCCCAAAACTCATATTTTATTGAAGATAAGTTATCCCTTTAATCATTCAATATGTATATGTGTTTTTTGATTATTTGTTTTTCTTCTCTTCACTTTAACATGCTAGCTTAAATTCATTAGTATTTGCTTAGATCTAATGAAACCTAGTTATTGAACATTGATTTGTCGTCTCTTGTTTGATTGATTGCCTCACGTTAGGAGTAGAAAAACTGGCTATTTTCTTATATGTGTTAGCTTGAACGCCTTACTAAACGCAACCATAGAGTGTATTATTGGTTTTTATCGTTGTATTTATTGCATGAATTGCGGCTTGTAGATCCTAGAAAACTTAATAGACTTTAAGGTTTTTAGGGGAAACTTATACGTTCATAGAGTTGGGGACTTCGGCACCTCCTCATGACTAATATTAAGGAATACAACGCTTTAATTAAAACAAGGACGTGACAATTCGACGAATCAATAGAATATAACTAGGGAGTAAAGAAATCTAAGTAAACACCTTCTACTATCATAAGAGTTACCAATTTAATTTTCTCACATATTAGTTTAATTTAGTTTAATTATTAGTTTTGGTTTAATTAATTAGTAGTTAAACCGCCCACTCTTTCAAACCCCGAGATTTTTACTTGCTTTTCATAAAATATAAAATCATCCCTCAACTTTAGACCTATCTCGACATACACTTCGACCTTCACAACACTATTCCCCTAGAGAACGATCAATCCCCCGTGTCTTACCTATACTACACTACAACGGTTAGGTACACTGCGTAGGAGGATTGTAAAACTTCTTACGAGGTTTACAAGCCCCGCATCAATGCGTCTACCACTTTGGAACCTGAGCCACCGTCACCAAGTACACCATCAACTGATACTCCAATATCTCGAGCCACTACAACGATTGTTGATGAGCAAACTTAAGAACAACAAGAAGATGATCAAGCAAATGGTTATGCAAATGATGCAGTGTTGGAAGAAAATGAATTTTACAATCCGTTCGGTACACCGTTACAAGAACAGGCCAAATCTTCTTCAAGATATGTAGATCCATCCAATATGCACACATTTTATCAACCTTACCCTTCAAACTTCAGAAGGAAGAAAGATCATCCTTTAGAAAAAATAACTGGAAATCCCTCAAAACTAGTCATGACAAGGCAAAGGCTAGCAACTGATCTAAAAATGTGTCTCTATGCACTCACGGTATGTCTCAAAGAACCAAAGAACATTAAGGAGGCACTTGGTGAAGTAGAATGGATCGATGGTATGCTCTAGCGGGATTGTTGTTGTTGTTGTTGTGCTGTTCGTAGAAGTCAACATCTTTTTGCTTATAACACCTATTTATCATATGGATTGTGGAATTATTTATGAGTGGAAGAAAAAAATGCGATTCATTTAGTGAGATCTCTATTTTATTAATATAAAAAAATAAAAATCGAGTTTCTTTTCACAACAAATTTAGACATGAGACTATGAGAGTATCCAATTTTTATTATATACACATATCTACTTGTAAGGCTTGTCATTTCTTCATAAGAGGTTAGTGGTATTGTTGGGTGTCTACATTTGGGGTGGTTAGAGAAAAGTAGAAAACAATCTTGGGATGAACCCGGTGATACTGTTTACATATGAGTCAAAAAGGCTTGTCCTCCTCAGGTAACGCAATAAAAGCTCTCTGGAAAATCTGAACAAGAAAAACCTCGTCCATTTACCCATTTAAACAATTTTTTAAAGCTTATTTAGGCTTATTTTGACTTTAAAACCTCGTCAGCTCTTTATAAAAGCTAAAACAACACCCATGCATTTATAAGGACGTTTGTTTAAGCTCCTTTGTTCGGGGCTTTTAAGTTATTGAATTTTGAAAAGTTAACAAATTTAACTTTTTCAGTTTATAAGTTTATCGATTTGAGTTTATTGTGTGTTAAAATTAGCTGTTGGAGCTCGTGAGAGCTAGAATTGGAGTTGGAGCTTGTATTTTTCAATATGTTTGATAAAATAGCTACGGTTAAGCATATAATCTTTTTTCCTTCTATTGAAAACCACTTTTTATACTTGGCTTAGAAAAGATAAGTGTAACTTAGAAACGAGATCGAGCTTTACAAATAAGGGTCGGCAAGAACTCGAGCTCAGGCCTTCTCTAAGTTAAACACACCGATCCATCTCGGCTTGTCTGGTTGACAACTATAGTTAAAAACCTAAGATTATACGTACAAGGGTAGACTAACTAATTAATTAACTATAAAACCGAGTATTCTAAGTCTGAAAAGCTGTTATATCAATGAAGTGAGTTTGCTAGTGACATTTGGAGAAGAATGTTACATACAACCTAGGAAAAATCCATAATAGCAGAGACCATGATCGATCCTTGCTCGGAAACTAATGATGATATAAAGTAAAACTATAGTGGTGACTGCAACACACATGTTGGTAATTCACACGCAATAACACAAACTTTTAATATGAACACTATGATCTTTATTTCGAAATTGCAAATATGATTACAAAGGTTTCTGTTTGTTCGGTTCCCCTATTTATACTTTATGAACCGACACATCTAATGGACACAATCCTATCGACATACCGTTTCTATATGACGGTTTATAACTTTCTAACTTTGACACTTATACATAATATACCCTAAACTTTACAATATACACATATTTAGTTTAACTTCAACACTCCCCCTTAAACTAAATATAGTTTAAATGAGGTCTTCATCCTTTCTTGATCCATCTTCCCATCACAGCAGTATTGGTTCATCATCCTCTTGGATTAAATTTGCCTCATGCTCCTTTTCCCACTTTGGACATTCACTTTTGTAGTGTCCAAATTCTTTGCAGTTGTAGCATTGTATCTTGCTCTTGTCTTGAACACCGTCTTTGTTCTTCCATGGTTTCCCAGTCTTGCCTCTGCCACGTCCGGTTCTTTCTTGACTTGAATTCTCATGACCGCAACGTTCACATTTGTGTTCTTTCTCATTTCCATCTGCTTTGGTGAATAGTAACTTACTAGACCCGTCTTCTTCTTTAACTGGCTTTTTCGTCCGTTCTTCAAAAGCTTTTAATCTCCCAATGGCTTCTTGAAATGGCATAGTATTCAAATCTGCGAACTGCTCTATCGCTGCAACAATCTGCATAAACTTCTCTGGTACAGAACTTAAGAGTTTTCGCACCATTCTTTTATCATCCACCGTATGCCCCAAATTGCTTGCTTGTGATGCAATTTCACTAATCTTCCCGGCATACACATCTAAAGGCTCACCTTCTTTCATCTTCAATTGTTCAAACTCTGATTCAAGTGTCTGAACACGCGCTTCCTTAACTCTGTCAACTCCAACATGTCGAATCTTCAAAGCCTCCCAAATATCTTTTGCTATAGTAAGGTTTGCAATTTGCAAAACCATATTTTCTGGAATTGCTTGGTATAATAATGCAATTGCCATGTCGTTCTTCTTCTGATCAACTTCATTGTCTGGCTTTGGCTCGACCGCTTCCCAAATTCCATGGACATTAAAGATTGCCCTAATCTTCACCGCCCAAATAGCATAATTCGTAGAGTTAAGCACCGGATACTGGAAATTCATTGTCGTGCCACCTTCCTTTACTGCCATAGTTTCTTTGTTTTTGGGTCTCTCGTCACCCATTTTCTTCTTCTTTCTCCCAATCTTAACCTGATTGTATCTTTTCTTTCTGCACGCGTTTTTACCAACCGTGTCTTCCAAAAATAGTTATCCTAGTTTCCTCCTAACCAACTATTCTAAATCAACCGCAATATACCAATTGCCAATACCCAAACAATATCATGGTTACTTTCCCAAAAACCTATTGATTTCCACCAAAACAACGCCCTGGTTTCTTTCCCAAAAACCTACCCTGGTTTTATCGAAACCTATTGTTCTAATAAAAAAACAATCCCCTGGTTTTATCGTAACCTATTGTTTTTCACCCAAGACAATTCCCTGGTTTTCCAAAACCTATTGTCTTAACAACACCAAAACAATAATCCTGTTTTTTTTTTTTTAAACTATTGTATACAAACCCGAAACAATTCCCTGTTTTAAAAAAAAAAACTATTGCTTTCACACCCACTAAAACAATTCCCTGTTTTCAACCCGAAAACTATTGTTTTACAAATCCAAGAATAGTATTATGGTTTTTTTTCTTGGTTGTAAGACAAATCCAAAAAACCAATTGCTTCAATTTACCAAGAAACAATACCCTAGTTTCTACCCCGGTTGTCTAACAAACCCAAACCACTATTCTTAACCCTTTTCCTAATTGTAATAATCTGAAATTCCTACACTAGATACCCAAAAACGAGTTTAAAAAAATGGCACTTATCTCACTGTTTGGTTTCCTTGTCCCCAGCCTTTAATTCGTTTTTGCTTTGGATATCTCTAACTCCCTGATGATGATCCAATCCCAACAAACCGTTGCCCTCTTCAATCAATCGCCTCTTCAATCAATCGGACTCCTGATCAATTGTTCCAAAAAACGCAGCCTTCTTCAACTGATCAAACCCTAGTCTCTGATGCCAATGTTGGTAATTCACACGCAATAACACAAACTTTTAATATAAACACTATGATCTTTATTTCGAAATTGCAAATATGATTACAAAGGTTTCTGTTTGCTCGGTTCCCCTATTTATACTTTATGAACCGACACATCTAATGGACACAATCCTATCGACATACCGTTTCTATATGACGGTTTATAACTTTCTAACTTTGACACTTATACATAATATACCCTAAACTTTACAATATACACATATTTAGTTTAACTTCAACAACACATACTACACTCAATGATCAAATCTTCACATCTTACATGAGCAATGAAAATAGTAGTGGGGCACTTCAAGAACTCTCTTAGTTGTTCATCAGAGTACCGGAGCAAGCATCCTTGTATGTACTGGCTGGGATGTCCACCCCCCTCTTCAAACTTTATTTATGAATTCGTCAGTGGGTAAGAACTCGTATTTTGTGGGTCGGAGGCAACACAGATAAAAAGGGGTCTTACATAGAATAACAAAAGATGGAATAGTGTCAAATATCATATGCTAAATATATATTGCGAAAAATGTAAAAGCAGAACAAAGATAAAGTTGTGAAGATGATCATACAAAAATAGGATATTCTAACATGTGTCATACACATGTTAAGGTGTATTTAATGAACTCAGTCTTCTTTAAATATTTAGAAAAGATATGCTTCCTTAAGGTTCTTTGAATGTTACATATAGTTGCACTCTGAATGAAAAAGTTATATATACATGTTGATTCTACATTAGTTATGTGAATAACTAATACCATTTGCATACAGATTCATCTGTGGATTTGACATCTGTCGCTGTAAATATTTGTTCGAAGATTGTTGACGGTTATATGTTGTGAGCATGTTTTGTTGTTGATACCACTGCTGATATTGATTTCGATACTGGTTCTCATACTGTTGCTGGTATGGCTGTTGCATTTGGTCCGTCATATATAGTTGTTGTTGCATTTGGTTCGTCATATACACCTGTTGTTGTTGCTGCTGTTGCCTCATGACCATGTGCATGTTGGCCTCTCGGGTGATTCCATCCGACACCATAAAATGATCCGGTTGTGGTGATAGATGGTGGTAACGAAACGAATCTTTATGTATACCATACTCATATTGTATTTGTTTCCTCGCTATGTCGTCTTCATACAAACTATATAGTTGCATCTTGTCGAATCCCCCAGGACCACCACCCTGCAAGTTAAATCACGGACACATTTAGTTAATGGTGAGTCATGAACCCACAATCACTAATTCAAGCGACAAATCATCACTAACTGGTTTGCTCCGTGATATGCTATTGGTAACACTAGTGTCACTTGGTGAGGTGACAACTGCAATCTCCAAGCTTGATGTTTTTTCATCTAAATACATTTTACCTGCGGAAAAAGAGCCACATTAGAGCTTGTGTAAACCCCTTGAAAGTTGGTCATTTCTTTTTCCCAACGATCTTAAATTTTCCAAAGATAATTATTATATTACCAGGTTGTATGATGGTAAGAGGCAATTGTGATACATTATTTTCAAATTCTGCAGCTTTTGTAGTTGTTTCATTCGAATCCTACAAAACAATTGAAGAAAACGCAAGCACAAATGAAGATGTGAACAAACAGAAATAATTGAACTTTTCAGACGTTTGGTGCTCACTTGACAATCATTATCATCGATGACTATGAGTGGTGGAACATCTTCTTCTATCTTTTTTTGAGGCGTTGATACAGGTTCGTGCTCTTTCACTACCTCTTTGTTTTCAACTTCTTTGATCTCTTGTGGTGATTGCTCTTCCACGATAACTTGATGCTCCTTCGGTTTCAAATAAAAACAAGAAAGGAAAGAACTCATTCTCATGTTTTTTAATGCATTTGTAAATTAAAATTAAGACAGTCAATCTCACCAGTTTTATATATGAAACAGAACCATCCGAAGAAGCTCCATTTACATATTCCTCCATTGTTGCAAGAAATGAAGGGGGAGGCTGAAATTAAATATTATCAAAAGCGGATTAATAGTTTACAACTTTTGAATACAAGAAAAGCCAACCTGACTCAATGATGGAAACTGGATGTTCATAGAAATGCGCAAATGTTTCCCCATATTGTAGAAATCCGCAAGTTGCCCAGCCTAAATCATCCAAATATTAAAACAAGAGAATGATAATTACAAAAGATCAGGTAGGAGAAGAAGGATATGAACCTGTTGTCCAGCTTTCTTGTAGATGTTTAAAGCAATAACAGCGTCATCTTTGTTCAGATTGAAAAACTGGTTGAAGCTAAGGATCGTTAGCTTGTAAAGGATGAAACTCGACCAAATGCTCAAGATGAAATAAATGGTACCAATTCTATGAGCTTTATTATGCCATCACTGATCACTGAGTAGATCTTTAAGCTTTCTTTGAGTACTAGAACCAAGGAGTGTTGTATAAGAGTATTATGGAAAGCTGCTCCTTCAGGCTACAGAAAAAATGGGGTGTGCCCTTTAGGATATAAAACTCATTTTAGGCGCCGATAAAAAGTTTTGAATGTTTATCAAGTGTATTCACCTGACAAGTGATGAGACGATGGAGAAGTTGTTGCATTATTGGTAGGTGACTGAGTAGCTCGTCAACGCTCATAAGCTGTGCTCTACTATATGCCTGTGATTCACTAGTGATGAAACCCGTTAATAATGATTAAACTAGTTATTAACGTGATCAATATGATAATCAAATCTAAAAAGAAAATCCAGATGTTCCCAAATGTAACAGCGGAAAATGAGGACAAACCTTTCCACCTCCTGGCAATGTCGTTAACCACTCAGTCTCAATGTCGAATCCTAAAACTCTAAAACACTCTACTCGCTCTTCAAGAAACGCAGCATACATTTGAATCCAGGAAGAACAATCCAAAGCTGTTTTACATACATTAAAGAATATAAGAAGAAAAAAAATCCAAAATAACCAAATCCACCACAGAGATAATAAATCCCTTTTGGTTACCAAGTTGGCTCGATTCATCTCTGAATTCAGCAATCTGGATAAATTTTCTTCTACGACGATGAACTAGTAACTCTTCCCTAAAACTAGGATCACCCTCCCGTAAAATCCTATGTAGCACCATTAATGTCTTAACCGCAACCTACAAACAAAATGGTGCAAAAAAAAACTTGACAATGAGTTCCATAGAAGATTGACATTGATATGTAAAAGAATTGAGGAATTGACTTACAATCCAGTTTTTTGTCTTTGTTAATCTCCTTGAAAATGCATGTATGCAATAGCCGACATCTGCTCGCGGTACAGCAAATGATGTTCCAACAATGATCCCTACATTGCAAGAAATAAATTCAAATAACTCGATAAAAACTAGTGAAAAATTATTAGAAGAATATTTATAAGCATACTTTTAACATGGAGATCTTTAGGAAGGCATTCCTCATGATTTGTAGCTTTCACAATGGCGATATCAAGATTCTTTTGATCACAAATTTCGAATAAAAATCTGTTAGGTTAGATCAAAAAAGTGAAATGCTAATGACAAATTGTGGTTGATATTGAAATGTACGTAAAGACCTTAAAATCGCTGCTGACTTTCGCAAGGCTAACGGTGGTCGAATCTTTAATAGCTCCAAAGGCTCTTCTCCACCTTCCGAATGTACCCATGAAATCGATATCGAAATCAAAATGAAAATTTGTTCTTGTTCTTCCCTTTTATTTTTGGTAGATGTTTGTTCTTTAATGACAATCTTTCTATGTTTTCCTAGGATGCAACAACGTTGACAATCATGAATTTATGGTTACCTATTGTATTATTTATCTTATAGCTAACCAAATATTTGAGATGTATATAATACCGTTTTGTTGATTATGGTCCTTTATGTTGTATGCTTAAGTAAACACACGGTTCAACAGGTAAAAATTTCATAAGGATAGTGTTTATTTACATTTGTTCAAAAATAGTGTCCAATGGGCGAATACATGTATGTGGGCTACTCACGGCTATTGTAGATTGAAAGGCTGAAAGCTATCGATCGAACAAGTAGATTATTTATTTCTCATCACTTTGGGCTATGAAGAAAATCATCAATGTTCAATAAGATTGTATATATCAAGTTACTACCAACAAATATTTCTTTTGGAAAGTGAAAAAGATAACAAGGCTTTGGTTATTGTGGTAATTCAAAGACGGAATAAAGAAACAAAATCAAGAAACAAGCTAGGCTTTATTCAAAATTATCAAACCAAATTACAAAACCAAATTCCAAAGTTGCCAAATACAAAAATCTAATTCAAAGGTACAAAAAACTAATCTCATTGATCTTTATAGATATAACCTAATGACCCAAAAAGATTGCTTAATCCTAAAACAACCCAAATTAGAAAACATACAAAAATTAATTAATTTTTATCCAAAACCAAATTTACCAAACAACCTTTATAATTTAAGTCACCTTCTAACATTTATAAACTTATAATGTAGACCAACTATCTCTTATAGACGTTACCACACACGATGTTGTGTGTTATAGGGCAAAATTTTCACTTATGGAGCGACGCCATGATACCAAAAACATGTTATACTTAATGGCACCATCACCATGGTCACCGTTATACGATTTTTTATATTCGACAGCCGTTAGTAAATGACTGCGAAATTGGTTTTAGTTTACAGATGTTGTCGATTTTGGGATGTATTTTTTAATTCTCGTGTTCAGTCATTTGTGAAAGACTTCTGTTAGTTGAACAATTACGAGAGAGAAGAACTTTTACTTGAATAAGGATGCCAAATATATTTTGAATCTTTCTTTCCTATTCTTAAGATATGTACATATTGTTATTACACTATTGTGTGCAAGAAGAAAGAACCATAGTGGTTACAATTTCAGATGTAGCCAATACAAACAAAATGGCTCTAATGCAACAACACCAAAAGATGGAGGGGCTAACTTATTTTTATGCTCCCTCGTTGCAGGCGGTAGAATTTGGCTTTTTCATGAATCGTCCCTGCAAAAAGAAAAAAGACAAAATTAGACATATGATTACTGAGTAAAATATTTAAGACTTATAAATTTCTCAACTCAAGACATCTACTCAGAATTTGTCATACGTTAGAATAATAATATGACTAGAAACATAAGTAAAACAAGATTCTACATTACTCCGTAATAAAAAAGCATCATAAACAAACTAGTATACTGACATTCCAAAACAAATTTACCTCTTGATGTAAAAAAAAGCCAAAACAAGAATTGGTATCGATTTAGACCATCTCCAATATGTGTATGGACACTATATTTGGTTTAAGACCATTTATTTTGACATTTTAACCCAGGTTTAGTCTAGCACCATTTTGACATTTTTCACACTTGATTGATAATTTCATAAGTTTCATTTAGCCCTTTAAATAATAACTAATTTAAATATATCACTCTCGTGAAAATTATTTAGATGAATTCAATATTGAATATAAAATTCTAAAAATCTTTTTATAAATTAGTCAGTGTCCAAACCACGAATCTAATAGAAATCTCTAAACTTATTCACATGTAAAGGTATTGTTGTCTACATCCTCTATCTTTCTTATAACTAACTCTAAGAGGATGGAAATTGTTGTCGTGTGTTGGTGTTCAAATACGTGATGCAAATTTTGACGCATACATATGATTGTTTTACACCAAAATAAAAGTTTGGTTCATTTGATTAAAAAAATAAATAATTAAATAAATAATAAAGTTAATACGCACCTTGCATCTGGGCCGTCTATCAGAAGAGGTGACATTTTTGACAGATTGCCTGAACATCTTTTTGTCCATAGACCGCGTTGCACCAGATTCTATCCACTCACCGTTTTTGGAGAACAAATCAATGTTAGCCGCTCTTGCCTGCCAATAATGCAAATAAACATCATCAATGAAAATTTCATTTTTCTTTTTTTATTTTTTTCTTTTTCATAACGAGAAATAATAAAAGTTTCTCACACAACAAAAGTTAAGATTAAAACACAAACCTTTTGGTAAAAATTTCATGTTATCCCCTCCTACATGTACATACGCACATGTTGAACTATTTTTTTTTTTTTTTTTTTGTTGCAAAAGGTGAATTATATTATATACCAAAATTACATCATGAATAACCATAACTGATTTGGACATAACCCAAACCAGATACAAGACATAAACAGAATACTAAAGCTAATCAACTAATGTCTGATACAACTCAAATTCTATCTGATAAGAATCTCAAACAAGAAACAGAGGAGCAGCATCCATATAGTACCATCCTGCAACTCCACATCCATCAAATTCACCTTAAAATTGCACCTTACCATCTAGCTACATTTCCATACTCCATTCTACTAAATCCACTCAACCTGCCACCACAGTAGATTAAGTAAAATGGAGCATGGCATCACTAGGAACCCATAACCCATCCATGAGGGGCTCTTCCAGACCATCCTACATTTCCCTCTCAATGGAAGGCTTCAAATGGCCATGTTGAACTATTTGTCGCGAGTAAATTGTAAAAAGTAAAAACGTCTAGGTGGATTGACCAAATTGTAGTACCAGTTTCTTTTACTTTGAAAATGCGGATGTATTTTACGTGGAAAACTTGGGTATGCAATTATCGCCAATAACATCAGAACGTATAAAACTTTAAAAATGCAAATGTTGTTTGTGTTAAAGACGATAAATGCACAACAAAAATTTCACCTTATCACGAGATGGCTTTTGCGATTTACTCGATTAATTTTTAACATGACAAATTTTAACCTTCATCCATGTATCTAACACCATTATTTGATTATAATGTTTTTTCACAAGTTATTGTCACAAACTGTGATTACAAGGAGCAAACTTCTTAATTCTAATACACGTAATCACAGAATACATGCTTTGTCTTTTAATACTATCGCAAATTTTGCAAGTAAGCATGTTTCATGCTTTCATATTTAAATTAAGTTACATATTTGACTAAAATTTATGATTTATATATCAATTTTCACTCTTAAATAATTTAAATTTCATGTCATGTCATGTTTGCTTTGCTTATTAACAAATATTTAATTTCTATAAAATGGCTTTAATCATGGCATTACAAATTCCTTAAAAGAGCCAGAAATTTCAATTTCCATCTTTATTCACCAAAAGTCAAGGATGTAAAAGAGACAAAAATTTTATCAACCAAATCCGTAAAAGGATTTCAATTTATGAGATTTAAGGTGATGTTTAGTTGATGGGATTGGTGTGGGTTCACAAAAAAAAAATAAAAGAAAAAATAAATTCTTTGTTTGGTTGTTATTGAGGGCCCACAATTGAGAATGAATGGAATGAAAAATTGATAGATCTCAATTCACTGTATCTTTCTGGGTTTCTATGAATCCATCCAATCAAAAAATTCTTTTAATTTGATAGAATTTTTTCAGCCACATATTATTTATTATTTTTCTTATTTTATACTTTTTTTATTTCAAACAAATACATAAAACTTATTAAACATATATATAATTTAAGGGAAAATGATGCCTGCTTCTGGAGGCAGGCAACTGCCTACTTCCCTTTGAAAAAAAGGGTGGGGACAGGGGGAAAATGTGTAACAGTGGCTTACCGGAGGGGCTAAACTGTACATTTTTAAAACTTTTTACAAAGGGGAAGTAGGCAATTTGCCTACCTCCGGAAGCAGTTATGTTATCCCCATAATTTAAATATTAATTAATTTTCTTTCTCCTTCTTTTCTTTCAAACATTTCCTAAATCCGAATCCGAATATAATTCCAATCCCACTTGCAAACCAAACGCACCGTAAAATTACTCAAAATTTAAAATTCTACTTAATTTGAAATTTCATGATTTTAAATTCTACGAACCAAACACCCCCTTATAACCTTTTTATTTTTATATGATTTGAGTATCAAGTCTGAATGTGATTAATGAACAAATAATGATGCTAAATCATAAACTTAATCAAATTATTATACAATCTATTGACGTTACACTTTTTGATATTTCATTAACTATTAATTAATTTATTATAAAACTGAATAATATACTTTTTTTCAACAAAATGGTTCCAAATAATGATGCTAGAGTGCTAGTTTAGAATTAGTACAACCAATCAAAAATGGTTTTGGTTAGAATGTTTAGATGCACCAACCAATGTATTAGATGCTTCCAAATGCAAACAATTACTAATAAATATTTATATAATTTTTTATTTTTTTTTTGGTCAAAATATTCATCTAATTAATATTTCACAAAACGTTGCAAGTTTGGCTTTTGCTTTACCAAGTCATCTTCTACCTTTTATCTTTTACCAAGTTTGGCTTTTGCTTTAACAAGATATTTTCTACCTTCTTACATACACAAAATATTTTAAAATAATGCGACTCATTTTACCTTTGTCAAATAAACTTCATCTTGTGGTAGGTCGAACCACAATACATATGTTACGTTTCCAAGTTTTACATTCAACTTTTTACCGTATGTTTTAGTTTAGCTATGTTCTTTAACTCCTGCTTCCATAAGTTCACATTTAGCTGTAAATTGTTACAGTACTTGTTATCTCTATAACTCAAATAAACACAGAAGACATTTACTTGTAAATAAGTCACAATACTTACATGGACATCGCCTCTCGAGGACGACGGGATTTCCTCTGGCAAAGGCGACCCTTTATCCGACCAAGCATTTAGCACCGCGTCGTAATCCAATTTCAACCCTAACCCGTGTCCACTTTCCATTTCGCGGCTCAAATTCTCATTCCCGTGCCTAAATCCCGACCCGGACTTCATCAACTCCTCCAACTTTTTTTTCTTCGTCTTCTTTCCTACTCCCAACTTTTCAACCGCACGGGGCGTTATACTCCCCACATCAACCATTGGCAAATTCGACCAATTCCCATCGCCACATTTCCTTAATGCCCTCACTCCATTTCTCACCCCGAATCCTAATCCCATTGGGTACCCATAACAAGTATTATTAACATCATTCCTAATGCTATCTTTTTCCTTAACTAAATTCGATTCCCCCATTATACTATCTATCCCTTGCTCAATCTCCTCATCAAGAATCGACTCCGTATCAAAATCATCCAAACACTCATCTCCCATTTCCTCATACACACATTTCGACTCGATTTCACCACCATTTTGGCCCAAATTTGCTTCCTTTGACTCAATCAAAAAACATGGTTTTTCCATACTTTTTGGCCTAATAAGAAACCCCGGGTTTTCAATCATGGGAAACACCGAGATTAACTCGGGTGACTTGTTGAAAACACTGTTATGGTATGTGGTAAATTTTGGTATATTTTTTGAGGTAAAAATGTTGGGACAAGCCATTGAGAGCAAAGCAGCTGCTTCATTGTAAGTTTGATTAGGCCTTTTTCGCGGTGTTCGTGGTTTTCGTGTGGCGATTGTTAAGGGAGAATTACTTGATTCTGATAAAGTTGAAGATGGAGATGATGAATTTGAAGTTGTTCTACTAGTAGAATTAGTATATGACCATTTAATCATGTGTTCAAGATCAAGCACACATGCTCCTGAACTTAAATAAGATGACATTTTTATACTCCAAGATTTTTAATTAACACCAAAACTCTTCAACAAACATAAAAAAAAGATTCCAAATGTTTATAAGTTCAAGATTAAAGTACCTGAATTTGTCAGAAAGTGCTAAAAACAGAGCAGACAGAGCATTAAACCTCTAAATTAACAGTATTAAGACCAAAATGCCAAAATTTAACATACCCTAGTCAAATTTTTTAATCTTTCTATAAAATTCATTGGAATAAGCGAAATTTATAAAATAGTCTTAAAAAATATAGCAGAAAAACTTAAACCCTAAACCCTAAAAAAAGTACTAATTTTATAAAAATACCAATAAGTTATAACTTTAATACACACTAGAACCCTTGTTGCCAAAACCCATTTAGAAAACCTACAAATCTTGAAATATTAAGCACTTGCTAAATAAGGAAAGTAAGCAGACACATGTGTGGGTTATATACGTGTGTATTTTTGGTATATCAAGAAGATTGAATGCTCAGAACTCAGATGAACAAGGTTATCCAATAAGAAGAACAGAACAGAAGTTGTTTTGTTGTGTATGGAATCACGAGAATTAAGAAGAAGGGGTACTGAGACTGTGTATGTGTGTGTGTTTTGTAGATGGGGAAAAATGAAATAATGAAAACAGAGGAAGGGACAAGAGAGAGAGGCCCCAACCATTTCTGATTTTGGGAGGACCACTCTGTTAGGTTTTTAAGAATTGTGCCACTTCTATATTTTCAATCATTCATTTGTGTTTTTGTTTTGTTTCTTTTTGTATTTTTATAAATATTTCAACTATGTAATTTTCTGTTTGTTTTTTTTAAATAAATTGACTTTTTTCTATTTTAATTTGTATAAATTCCACAAAACGTGTGGATTGGCGGGAACACCCTAATCCCAGGTGTCTTTTAGGCGCTAGCCATTATCCACTCTACAAGGAATAGCTCCGGCAATTCTCCTGACCCAGAGGAGCACCACCTGGAGTGAGACTAGCCAAGACTCAACCCCCGATCTCTTATTCCACAAAGTCTCGCCAGTGTGCCGATAGGTTAATTTGTATAAATATTAGGGTGGCGATTTGGGTTGGATTTGTATTAACGGATTAGTTGGTTCGCGGAACCATGGTTAAAAACGAACCCGATTCTTGGAGGATATGTTTGGTTGCGCGAGTTATTTATTTATTTATTTAACTTTAACCCTTTCACTAGTGATCGAGAACGATTCATTTAGCTGGTTTCTCAAATGATATTACGTGAGCTAGAACAGGTTAGTCGAGTTATCGGGTTAACTCACTAAATTATTTAAGAAAAGGTTTTCTTAGAAAAATTGGTTGGTCAAACTATTTAACACACTCCAAACATCAACACCACTAATAAACGGATCGTAAGTCACCTACTTATATGATTGTCTAATGTCTAAATTATTACTCAGTATACCAATAATTGTGTTTTGATAAACAAAAATTGCATCTACCCTATACATATCAATTTACAAAAAGTTTTTGAAACGAATAGTAAAATGTGGGTATCTTTGGTCTTTTCATTAGCTTCTTTGTTGTACAAAACTAATTCATACTACGGAGTACTATTTTTCTTTTTATTCTATTTCTTTCTTTTTAATATTATCACCAAGTTTTTAACTATCGTTCTTTCTAATATTATGACCATGTTTTTGACCATATATATTTATAATAACTACTACTTTCACTTAGGGTGTTAACGATCCGAGTCGAGTCGAGTTTTAGCATATTCGAGCTAGGCTCGATTAACTTATACTCGGCTCGAGCTCGACTCGAGCTCGAATAATTTTATAAAATCTAGCTCGAACTCGAGCTTGAATATTTTATTATTGCTCGAGCTCAAGCTCGATGCTCGTTTAGTTATTTAAGACTTTTGTACTCAAGCCCAAAGGCTCGTTTATAAGCTCGAGCTCGATTAATTTTTTACTTAGCATAAGCTCGATTAAGCTCGTTTGTAAGCACAAATCAATTTTAAACCGTGAGTTAAAGATCACTAATCATGATGAATAAGTTTTTTTTGACAACTTATGTTCAATAAGTTTAATAAACTTATGTTCAATAATTAAGAGCCTCCAAAGTTCGCTAATAAAGTAATCACTTAGATTCATTGGTTTTGGTACTTATAAAGGTACCAATGGAAGTTATTTTCTTCTCTCATCTAATGTGGGATGGGATAAAAACTTTGTCTAATGTAAAAAAAAATTTACACATAGAAACATATGTAAGTACAAATAAAGATTTTATTTTATCTTGCAAGTAATGAATAATAAAAAGTACATATACAGTGAAATATTTTATTTATATATGATATATGATGCTAAACTATTAATTTATTAGCCTGGTTAATCCAAAATAAAGGTTGTTGTTTACTAACTCCATATTGTCAGATCATCTAGCTATTAACGAAGGTTTAGAACAAGGCTGTAAAGATCGCGATCTCATGTGAGATCGTTTTTGTCTTTGTAAGATTTAGATCATAGGATCGGATCGAGATCCTACAATCCTAACAATTTGTCATATTTTGTAAACAAATGATAAACAAGTCAAACTGATTTGCATTTCTACTCAACGTCAAAGATAAATTGAACTATTGAACACTTTTAGACTTTTAGTTTTACACTTTTACTGTATCAAGTAACTATCAAGGGATTTAAGGTTCTTGTAATTGTAACAATGAAAAGGTTTACATTAAAGATTTAAAGTATCAAGAAAAAACATCAATTACTTGTAAGAAAATCTTTGCTTCAGGTGATTAGATCATGAAAAGAAGACCATTAGTTTGTTAATTGGAATTTTGATTTAGGGAAAAGTAAAAAATTAGATATAAACTATAATCTATTTAGAAAATGATACGTCAGTGGTTTACTTATTTTTTTTTTTTGAACGGCAACTTTTATAAAAACTAGCAAGGTGCTAGAAACATTACAAAGAAATTAAATAAGGGTTCTTAAACCAAAACTCCTTAGAGATAATTCTAGAACATCGATTAGCACACCAATTATAAGAAAAAGAAACCACATCATCAAAAATCCAAGACTGCCTTGGAGGAGAATCATCAAATAAGAGCCTATTCCGAAACGACCATATTAACCACCAAGCTGTGATGAACACGCCCTCCAATAAGGATTTAAGAGTGGACGACAGCCGGAGCGAAAGAAACCAAGAATCCCATTCTGAAAAAGAAACTAACTCGGTCCAAGGAATATTCCACCAACGACATATCATACCCGAAAGGTCTTTAACCAAAGAACAGCCAAAAAAATAAGTGATGTGCGTCTTCTATAGCCGAATCACAGACTGGACAAACAATGGAGTTAACAGACATACCTCTTTTACTAAGATTAAGCCGAGTAGGGAGCCGATCACGACGAGCTCGCCAAGCAAACACGTTAACTTTAATAGGAACACATTTCACCCAACGAGTAGCATCACTCGTCGTAGGGAGGTATATATCATCGAGGACCAACCGAATATCTTTAACGCGAAACATACCTTCACCATTTAAGTCACACACCCATCTGTCATAGGAAGGAGACAATATAATAGGATCGAGAGTGGATATAAGGTCTGTCCATTGCTGATTCTCGGCCCCATCTCGAATCTGCCTACGAAAAGAAGTGCAAAACGAAGGAGCACCCATCTTGTCAACAACCAAAACCTCCTTGGCAGACTCTAAAGCAAACACACGAGGAAACCGATCACAAAGAGCCATATCGGATATCCAAGGGTCTAACCAAAACTTGGTCTTAGAACCATCACCCACACGAATTCTGCAATGAGAAAGGAACTTAAATCCTTTAACATCCAGAACATGAACCTCACGAAGAATGGAGCTCCAGCAAGAAGACGAACAAGATCTATGATTAGTAATCGAGGTGCCGTATAAGGCACGAATGACATGATACCATAAAGAGCCATCTTGAGATATGAATCGCCACACCCATTTAAGAAGTAAAGCACGGTTTAAAGCAAAGAAACTAGAGACCCCTAAACCCTCACGTGATTTGGCAGCCAAAACTTGCTCCCATGCAACCCAAGAGATCTTCCTGTCCGATTGTTTAGCACCAATAAAAAACTTACTTCGAATCCTCTCAAGATCACGCAGGACCCCAAGAGGCACTTTATAAATTGACATAGTGAACAGTGGCGTGGCACCAAGAACAGATTTCAGAAGTGTTAATCTGCCTCCCACTGAAAGAGTATTTGCTTTCCATCTTGATAACCGAGACTGGATTTTCTGAATGACACTAGACCACGCAGAGTGCCTAGTCATAAGACCACCAACGTCGACTCCTAGATACTTGAACGGAGTATTTAAAACTGCACAACCAATAAAGGAGGCACCATGACGCACAAGCTCCTCGAAAACACCTACACCCATCAGTTGACTCTTTTGAATATTAATCTTTAAACCTGAAGCGAGATGAAAGCATTTGAGAATTTTAATTAGATTAGACAAATTAGCATCGAACCATTCCCCTAAGAAAATAACATCATCTGCATAAAATAGATGAGATAGCGTCAACTGATCTTGAAGATGAAGGCCGGTGAAAAGACCATCATTAACCGCCCTAGATATCGAAAGGTGAAGCGACTCCATAACCAAAATAAAAAGCAAAGGCGCCAAAGGATCTCCTTGTTTAAGGCCACAAGATATAGGGAACTCTATAGTAGGGCTGCCATTAATAAGAATCGAGGCCATGTTAGAAGAAAAAATACCTTTGATCCAAGAGCACCATCTAGGACCAAAACCAAACGCGTGAAGCACCTCTAAAAGAAAGTCCCATCTAACGGAATCATACGCCTTAGCAAAGTCTACCTTAAAAATTAAAGATTGTTTCTTCTTCCGTTTGAACCAAGAAATAATCTCATTAAGAATGAACAGACCATCAAGGATTTGCCGGTTCTTGATAAACGCTGACTGTGTGTTAGATACTAGATCCGCAATAACAGTGCCAAGCCTGTTTGCGAGAACCTTAGTAATAACTTTATAAATACTTCCAATTAAGCTGATAGGTCTAAAATCCGAAACAAATTTGGCGTCTGGCACTTTAGGAATTAATGCTATGAACGGAGAATTACAGCCCCGAGGGAAAGTGGTTTACTTATTAAACATTAGAAAAACTTGTTTGTTTTTTGGCCTAAGCAAGTGAGATGGACTTAAAAAAAAAGGTGAACTCGTGTCGAGTGACGATCTTACGAGTTTACGTGCGATTCCACGATCTTACATATGATCTCACCCCATATGCGATCCTATACCGATACTACACGATCTTAGCAAGTAAACACGTAAGATCGTACGATCTTACGAGTTTACTCGCGATCTTAGCAGCCTTGGTTTAGAATATTTAGCATATGACTATTTATAACGCTTAGAGTAAACAAGCATATTTGCCCACGCGTTTCTGCGGAGCGTTTTTTTTTTTTTTTTTTTTTTTTTTTCTGTTGTATAAGTTTTGTGTTATGTTATTTTTTTAGGTATTGGTTTAGACGTTCTGAGTATTTTTTTTTATTTATTTTTTTAGAAAACAATTATTGCGCGTTTTTTTTTTTTTTTTTTTTTTTTTTTTTTTTTTTTTTTTTTTTTGTAGACATTATTTAAATGTCCATATATGTCTGTAAGTTTTAATTATACTTAGAATATACATTTAGGGTTATTAATTTGAAAAGTAATTTTTTTAAGGGTTTTTTTTTTTTTTTTTTTTTTTTTTTTTTTTTTTTTTGTGTAAAGTTTGGTATGCGTCATATCTTTTTCACATTGGTTAAAATAAAAAAAGGTTTGGTCAATACAAAAGACAATGAGGTGTTGAAAAGGTATATGATACAATTGGGTAAAAAAGAATCTTCACTAACACTGTGGTTTTTCCTCTTTATAAAAACTTGATAATAGAACATCACAGACCATTCGTTTGGCTGGGGGATTTAATTCGATCCATTAGTGTTTTTGTTCCAAGGGTTAGCAGTTATCATTTTGCCAAATATTTATGTTTTAAAAGGTCAATTCGTACATAGATCCAAAGCATACTTGGGTATTGGAAGAAATCAGGAAATTCAAATAAGGGTATTCTAATTTTTGCATTTCTTTTGTGTTTCAAGATTCTTTAAATTGTTGTTTCATATTTCAAGTAATTATGATTCAAACAATTTTGCTGATACCGTTTGGTTTTTTTTTTTTAATTATTATTATTATTAGTTAATAATGGGATTGAAGGTACTTATGTGTTATTTGATATAAGAATTTGCAGAATGATTCTAGCTGTGGGTGTCAATTCAATATTGGTATTTCATATATTTATTTTTAGTGTGGTAACAAATGCGACTACAAAAATAATTGTTGCACCAAATATAGGTTTGACTACTATTGAACAGGAATATTATGGTTACATGGATGTTGGTAGTAGTTATACAAAACATAGATCGAACCATCTGGTCAATGGACAAACCTACTTTAACATAATTGATGCTAGTACTTGTAGATATTTACATACGTCATTGGCCATGAGTAGTTCTAGCAGTGATACTTACTTACATAGGTAACCGTTGTTAGGCTGCACTTTAGACGTGTGCAGTTAAGTAGCAAAAGGTAACATAAGTCATTGGCCATGATTGGTAGGCTAAAGTTTAGAAGCTTTCAGTTAAGTAGCAAAACAGTGTGCGCGCACCTTGCATATTATGCCTTCTTTTTTTTTACTGTCCGTTGGTTCTTCTGTGAAGAGTGGTCGTTTGGCTGTTTTTTGACCAGCACTTTAGCTTATGTCTGTTTTGGATCTAGTTTGCATTCCTAAGTATGCTGGCGGTGGTGTCGCCATGTCTGTAAGAGTAAAACAAAAAAAAAATAAATAAGTAAATAAATAACCTATGGTTTAAGATTAATTTTTTAGTTTGATTAGTTCTTTGGTAAGTATGAAAAGTTTATTATCTGTTTGCTTTTCTTTTGTTGTTAGATTTTGTTGCGTTGGTCCCTCAATAATGCTTTCTGTTATTTCTGGACCATAGTTGTTTTTACCCGATGCTATTTTTGTTATTGGTCTGTCCTGCATACTGGTGTATGCCGCTATTGGTGTTGGCATTTCTATAGTAATTAAAATAATTTAACTCAGTATTTTAGATCATATTTAATGTGTTATGCTAAGTTATATTAATTGTCAAATTTTCTTACCTTTTGGATACTCTCCTTGGTCTATAGTCTCTGTTATTGTTCCATAATGGTTACGCTTGATGTTGCTAGAATGGTATCAATAACAGCTAAAGCTGTTGTTGATGCTTCGGGAGCTGTAATGTAAAAATTAGGATGTTTCCCCATTAGTTTTTTAGATTTGAAAATTTTATAACTTGTATATCGAACTGTGCTGTTAAATGGATATGTTTACCTGAAGGTTGTGCTTAAATTTGTCTTGTCATTCCTGTTTTACCAAAAATTTCATCGACTACAAATTTGACGGATCATTGTTTGCAACTTGGATTGTAATGAAATTAAACCGTATGCTTTGTCCCAACAATTGCTTCTAATTCTTCTGGAAAATGGCGTGGGTCACCATTCTGATTTGATGCAACCAAATTTGCACAATCACCAACAAATTCATCTGCCTTAGGTGTAAAGAATATAAATTGTGTTGTTGTGCTGCCATCTATTAGAATTGCTCTGAAATTGTATTTGTATGCATGAATTAGGTCAGTAAGTGAGTGCGAAAAAAGTAAGTGGTATATTTGTTATTTGATTACCTGTAGTTAGGAGCTGGTATAAGTCCATGTTGTTTGCATTCATAGTTTCCATTGTTTTTTGTAGCTTTGAAGTTGCAAAAAGTGCATGAAGTGTAGTACCAGTGTAACACCCCCAAAATATTGCAGCGGAAGGTTGTGTTACTGGGGTGCTACTTCATAATACAAAGTACAAGTTATAGAAAACGACCTCTAAATGAGACGTTTTGAAAAGTTACCATTCGATAAATGAAATCAGAGTTACAAACATGCGTTCCAAAGTGTTTTTACAGCGTATCGAATGGTGATGATAAAAGTATAGTCTTCAAAACATGTCGTGCGACTCTTTGCTCCAAGCCAATGCTAATTCCTTAAGATCCTGAGATAAACATGCTAAAGTGTCAACACAATGGTTGGTGAGTTCATAGAGTTTGTTTAATATGTAAAGCCTTTAAATAATGTTAACACAACAAAGGCATTGTAAATCCACTCAGTTGCAAATCCCGCCCATACAAAACTTGCAACAACCCACTGCTAAAATAGTATGAGTATGACATATGTGTATATGATATATGTAAGTACTTAATGTAAAATGTATCAGTCAACTGAACCTCACGACTTGCTTTCATATGCTTACACCCTATGATAGATTATATTCACCCAAGGTCAAGAATAGACACAAGGGCGGGGGCATCTTCCCAAATAGTACTGCGTCACCCAAGGTCATGAATCTGGGACACAAGGGTAGGGGCATTTTCCCATGAGTACTATCAATACCTCTCCATGACTCTAATCAAGAGTTAAGCAGTTGCTAAAGAATAATGCAATAAAAAATAATGCATTCATGTATTCACACAAGTAGATATGTAAATGTAAATCACGTATTCATGTAAGTAGTGATGTAGATGTAAGTCATGTATTTTGATAAATGAGTAAAATATGTAAAGGAAACGAGCATGTATCTCCCCCAAAGAGTTAAAACAATATTAAAAGAGTAGGGGCTATGAAACTCACCTTGAACTAATGATATCACAACGTATAACGGGATTGATGGATTAAGCCAGGAAGTCTCTACGCGTAACCTAGAATATGATGTTATGTCTTAGGTTTGGAACAATGTCTAAGAAAACATAGACGATCCTATATATGTCATTTATATTGATCATGATGTAGTACTTGGTATGATGTGATATTACTTGTAAAATCTCATGGTCTATCGATGGAGTAGATCCAAATTGTTTTGTTTTGTTAAGACTAAAACTTTAGTTAATGATTTCGGTTTAGAAAGTCTTAAGGTCTTAGCCGTTGCCTTGCCGTGGCTTTGGTCTTGGCTATCATGTCTTTGAGATCTTAACTTTGGCCTTAGCCGCGTTTGTGATCTCATTCCTAGGCCTTTAGGCCATTTGGTTTTCCTTAGCCGTGACGAAAAAGTAAAGTCATTTAGATATAAAAGGGGCTGTGAAGATTTTGAGAAAAAATATCATTCGTTATGCGCTTTCAGGACCCGAGCTTATTTGGAAATGGAGGAAAACGTAGTTCCGGACAACTTTCGTGTTTTAACTTTTTGATGAAACAGACCAGAAGGGCCTCGTTCAAAAAGGTCAGCTGCTTAACAGCTTTGTATTGGCAGTTTCGGCGTTTTGGTTTTGCTAACTTCTTTTGGCCGTATCTTTTGACTCGTGTACTCGTTTTCGGCGATTCAAATTGCTATGTTTTCCTTGTAAAGTCCTCTTTAACAGTAGGTAAGTTTCTAATATCATGGTTATACTATTTTGGTCGTATTTCACAATATATGTCACTAGTTTTCTTGTTTACCTATTTTAAGTTAACATATAGTTCTCATAACTTGTTTTAAAGGTTTTTGTACATCATGAACACAACATAAAGACCATATATAGCATAAATGAAGTTTAAGAAGCATGTAAATCATGTTGAGCAAGAGAGTGTGTTAGGGTTTCTTACAACTTTTGGCTTTCTAAAGAAAGGAAATCAAGGATCTAAGAACAAGAACTAGAACAATTCCTCCCTTGGAATCCTTCAAAAACCCGAAACTAAAATAAGATTATAACGACGCCTTTTTGAAAACCCGAAGTGATTTGAAGATAATAACAAAGTCTTTTTGGAGACTTGAAGTTATTTGAAGATTATAACGTCTCTTTCTTGAAAACTTGAAGAAAACAAGATCAAAACCTAGTTTCTTCTCAAGAACACAAGAGTTTTCTTAAAAAATCTAATAGAATTGCCTTTAGGGTTTAGGACTTTAAGTTTATAAGAAGGTGTGGTGCAATTTTTCTATGTGTTTTAGGTTAGTATTTATAGGCTAGAGAATTTCATTAACTATATATCGGGTTAAAAACTAACCATGGTTAAGTTGTATACTTGTAAAGATCTAAGGAATGAATGGTCAAGATCAAGCCACCAATCTTGATGACTCCTAAAAAATGCCACCTATGGCTAAAATGAGGAGGTTAAGAGTTCTAGTTATTTATCTTGTCTTGTGGAGTGAGTTTTGGTCCCGTTAATCGCTAACTGTAAGTCATTAAGTCACGAAACGTAAAACCGAGTATTGTAAAAATATGAAACTTGTAGAAATGATTAAACTTATCATTATACTCCATATTAAAATATAAAATGAGTGATAAGTTTCATCGGGTTGCTTAAACGCTGTTAAAACTGGAAATCGTAAGCTGAAAATGCGTAATTCGCGTAAAACGCAAATTCGGAAAATGTAAAATTCCAAAATTCCTGAGAATATCACGGAAGGTGAAAAACTTACATTTCTCTTGTTTGTGATGTTGTGGGAACATATCGGGATGCCTAAACGACGTTTAAACCTTAAAGTAATTCTCAGACACGGTTTCGTGATTTTTGCAGAAATGATCCGACGAGTGTCAAACTCTCGGATTATCATTAAAATAGTTTAACTTACGAGAATGTGAAATAAAAATTTTGGGAGTGAATAGTGAAAATGAATAGTAAAAGTGAATAGTAACCCGAAAATGCGAATTGTTACAGTACCTACCCCTTAAGGGAACTTTGTCCCGAAGTTCTGTTGACGTTTACTACTTACGGTATGTCTAAGAAAATTCGTGGTTTCAGGATCTCTAAAATAGTGGTGTTCACTCTGATTCATCGGAAATAGTGGTTAGGGAAGCGTATCGGATACAAATAAGCCCACTTATTTATAATTCATTATTTACATAAAGAAGCGTCCAAATTTATGTAAGTAAGGGATCATAAACTCATGGTTCGGTGATTTATAATTTCTTTACTTGAATAAAGAGGCGTCCCAATCCATTCAAATAAGGAGATTCTAAATCATCATACTTAAGAATTTACGACACAAAACTTGCTTTCTAAGACAGATAATAAGATAATCAAGTCATCAAATCCTTAAAGCTAAGTAATAATATAATTTAACTCAAATCTCATGTCTCATCAAACAAGAACTGTCACAAGATCAAGTTAAATAATTAGTTATTACTAAGCTCCATATTTTTAATGACTCGACTAAATTCTAGGGTTTCTTATTAATACTAAAGTCATATCATCCAATAGCGTGGATCTAAATGAACAACTAACAAAAAGCATATGCGCATGAAGTGTGTGTGTGAGGCAAATAGGGAGGAAAGTCTTATCGTATAAAGCAGTTCTAGTCTAGGCACTAAATGCAACCTAGTTCTCTATAACCAATGCTCTGATACCAATCTGTTGCACCCCCAAAATATCGCAGCGGAAGGTTGTGTCACTGGGGTGCTACTTCGTAATACAAAGTACAAGTTATAGAAAACGACCTCTAAATGAGACGTTTTGAAAAGTTACCATTCGATAAATGAAATCAGAGTTACAAACATGAGTTCCAAAGTGTTTTTACAGCGTATCGAATGGTAATGATAAAAGTATAGTCTTCAAAACATGTCGTGCGACTCTATGCTCCAAGCCAATGCTAATTCCTTAAGATCCTGAGATAAACATGCTAAAGTGTCAACACAATGGTTGGTGAGTTCATAGAGTTTGTTTAATATATAAAGCCTTTAAAGAATGTTAACACAGCAAAGGCATTGTAAATCCACTCAGTTGCAAATCCCGCCCATACAAAACTTGCAACCTGTGTGTTCATAACCCACTGCTAAAATAGTATGAGTATGACATATGTGTATACGATATATGTAAGTACTTAATGTAAAAATGTATCAGTCAACTGAACCTCACGACTTGCTTTCATATGCTTACACCCTATGATAGATTATATTCACCCAAGGTCAAGAATAGACACAAGGGCGGGGGCATATTCCCAAATAGTACTGCGTCACCCAAGGTCATGAATCTGGGAAACAAGGGTAGGGGCGTTTTCCCATGAATACTATCAATACCTCTCCATGACTCTAATCAAGAGTTAAGCAGTTGCTAAAGAATAATGCAATAAAAAATAATGCATTCATGTATTCACACAAGTAGATATGTAAATGTAAATCACGTATTCATGTAAGTAGTGATGTAAATGTAAGTCATGTATTTTTATAAATGAGTAAAATATGTAATGGAAACGAGCATGTATCTCCCCCAAAGAGTTAAAACAGTATTAAAAGAGTAAGGGCTATGAAACTGACCTTGAACTAATGATATCACAATGTATAACGGGATTGATGGATTAAGCCAGGAAGTCTCTACGCTTAACCTAGAATATGATATTATGTCTTAGGTTTGGAGCAATGTCTAAGAAAACATAGAAGATCCTATATATGTCATTTATATTGATCATGATGTAGTACTTGGTATGATGTAATATTACTTGTAAAATCTCATGGTCTATCGATGGAGTAGATCCAAATTGTTTTGTTTTGTTAAGACTAAAACTTTAGTTAATGATTTCGGTTTAGAAAGTCTTGAGGTCTTAGCCGTGGCCTTGCCGTGGCTTTGGTCTTGGCTATCATGTCTTTGAGATCTTAACTTTGGCCTTATCCGCGTTTGTGATCTCATTCCTAGGCCTTTAGCCCATTTGGTTTTCCTTAGCCGTTATGCGTTTTCAGGACCCGAGCTTTTTTAATAATGAAGGAAAACATCGTTCCGGAAAACTTTAGTGTTTTAACTTTTTGATGAAACGGACCGGAAGGGCCTCGTTCAAAAAGGTCAGCTGCTTAACAGCTTTGTTTTGGCAGTTTCAGCGTTTTGGTTTTGCTAACTTCTTTTGGCCGTATCTTTTGACTCGTGTACTCGTTTTTGACGATTCAAATTGCTATGTTTTCTTTGTAAAGTCCTCTTTAATAGTAGGTAAGTGTCTAATATCATGGCTATATTATTTTGGTCATATTTCACAATATATGTCACTAGTTTTCTTGTTTACATATTTTAAGTTAACATATAGTTCTCATAACATGTTTTAAAGGTTTTTGTACATCATGAACACAACATAAAGACCATATATAGCATAAATGAAGTTTAAGAAGCATGTAAATGATGTTTGAGCAAGAGAGTGTGTTAGGGTTTCTTACAACTTTTGGCTTTCTAAAGAAAGGAAATCAAGGATCTAAGAACAAGAACTAGAACAATTCCTCCCTTGGAATCCTTCAAAAACCCGAAACTAAAATAAGGTTATAACGACGCCTTTTTGGAAACCCGAAGTGATTTGAAGATAATAACAAAGTCTTTTTGGAGACTTGAAGTTATTTGAAGATTATAACGTCTCTTTCTTGAAAACTTGAAGAAAACAAGATCAAAACCTAGTTTCTTCTCAAGAACACAAGAGTTTTCTTACAAAATCTAATAGAATTGCCTTTAGGGTTTAGGACTTTAGGTTTATAAGAAGGTGTGGTGCAATTTTTCTATGTGTTTTAGGTTATTATTTATAGGCTAGAGAATTTCATTAACTATATATCGGGTTAAAAACTAACCATGGTTAAGTTGTATACTTGTAAAGATCTAAGGAATGAATGGTCAAGATCAAGCCACCAAACTTGATGACTCCTCAAAAACGCCACCTATGGCTAAAATGAGGAGGTTAAGAGTTCTAGTTATTTATCTTGTCTTACGGAGTGAGTTTTGGTCCCGTTAATCGCTAACTGTAAGTCGTTAAGTCACGAAACGTAAAACCGGGTATCGTAAAAATATGAAACTTGTAAAAATGATTAAACTTATCATTATACTCCATATTAAAATATAAAATGAGTGATAAGTTTCATCGGGTTGCTTAAACGCTATTAAAACTGGAAATCGTAAGCTGAAAATGTGTAATTCGCGTAAAACGCAAATTCGGAAAATGTAAAATTCCAAAATTCCTGAGAATGTCACGGAAGGTGAAAAACTTACATTTCTCTTGTTTGTGATGTTGTGGGAACATATCGGGATGCCTAAACGACGTTTAAACCTTAAAGTAATTCTCAAACACGATTTCGTGATTTTTGCAGAAATGATCCGACGAGTGTCAAACTCTCGGATTATCATTAAAATAGTTTAACTTACGACAATTTGAAATAAAAATTTTGGGAGTGAATAGTAAAAATGAATAGTAAAAGTGAATAGCAAAAATGAATAGTAACCCGAAAATGCGAATTGTTACAACCAGCCTCTGTCTTTATTCAGCTCCATTATTGTTGCTTCACAACTGAACCGGACTCCCTAATAAAGAACGGAAAATGATATGTCATATATAGGTGTTTTATGTAATAGATGGTAAACTATAAATGGACATTTGTTGTTGTAACAGACCTTGTAGGTATCTGGATTATGTGTAAGTAGTATCGCAAAAGGGATGCGGTTTTTGTTTCTTTCCTGTTCAATGTCTTGTAAACGGTACCTGGTCACACATAAGGGTGGCTTTTCTTGATAAAGTGCTCTGTACCTGTTGCATATGCATATTGGTTTAAGTAAATAAATTTAGAATTAAACTATGTATAAACTATGTATAAACTATGTATAATTTAGAATTAAACTATATATTGTTCAAGCTGGGGTATCTTAGGATTTATGTAATAGTATGTTGCTGGTTTTGATGATAGTTGTAGATCTATAAATAGCAAACAGTTAGATATATAATGTTTGTTACATTTATTTATAAATAAGACATTTTTTATATGAATGTTACTAAAAGTACATCTGTTTTGGTATTTTGAAACCATTTTTTATATGCATGAACTCACAGCTATTATTATTGGCCTTTCAAGTTTTTCAATAGCTTCTTTTTCAAATCTGTCGGCAAGCTCGTCCCATAATGTCAATTTAATGGAATTGCGACTGTTCATGTAAATAATTTCAAATGTATGTTATGCATTTAATCTATTGTATACGTAATTTTTTTGTTTTTTAAGAAAAATGACTTACTTCAGATTTTGTATTTCCACTTTGCGCATTCTTGTTTGAGTTTTGTTAGGATTTCCAATGTCGCGTGGTTCTCCGGATGTAATGTAACATCCAATATAATCTGCACATTTAAACATGGTTATAGATAAACATATTTTTTGTTATTATGGTAAGTGAAGGTATTTAAAGTTGTTTATTGGTACTTGTAAGAACTGGATATTCTTTTTTTTCTTTGTCGCGTGGGTCAAATATTTTGTTAGGCAACTGATTGTAGGATACAAAGTTGAAATAGTGGTGTGGGAATGATTCAGATGGTATAGGGTCCAATTTTGTGAGCCTGGTAAATGAGAGTGAGGTTTTGTTATGAAGAGTTTGTTGCCAGTTTTCTGTTTTAATACAGTGAAAGTCTGATACACGGTATGCTAGGCCAGGTATAAGAATAGGTCTGAAATGATGTATGTCGACAGCTAGCATGTTGGCTTGTATTGCAGTTCCCTAGGTATATAAAATATTGTTAGAATAAAGCAAATGTAGTGTTGTTTGCATAGTATTATGTATGTAAATTACCTGTCTATCTAATAAGATTGCACGGTAGCCATTCTCAGTTGTATCTGGAGGATCTCGAGCGGTCCATGCATGGTATACTTTGACCTCAATCACTTTCTCTCTGTCTCCAGCTTTAAGCTCTTCGATTGGTGTTAGTGCCATGCTGCAATAACCAAATTATTAAAATATTAGAAGAATAAATTTATAAAAAAAAAAAAAAAAAAAAAAAGAAAAAAAAAAAAAAAAAGGTAAGTTAATGCAAAGCAAGACTAACGTTAACATTCATGTTTAGTATTTTGTTCAATATAATATTGGCTACTTAAACCTATGTCTCAGCAATTGTGTTGAGAAAGTCTTTATATACTATGCTTTTGGTTGTGTTGGGTGGGTGGTCAGTGTGTTTTTTTGTAAGGATTTTGAGACCATTGGGCGTTGTAGCTCGTGAGAGCGCAACATAAAGTTGCCCATGTGCGAATATAGGTTCATGTAGGTAAACTCCGATCTTTGTTAGAGACTGGCCCTGGCTCTTGTTGATTGTCATCGCGAAGTAAACCTTCACTGGAAACTGTTTCCTTTTGAAGATAAAAGGCATGTTGGGATCTGTGGCTTTCAACGTAATTCTTGGAACAAATTTTTTTTCTCCAATCCTGCTGCCTGTGATAATTTCTGCTTGTATCAGGTTTGACAATAGTTGTGTCACAACCATTCTTGTTCCATTGCATAGCCTACATCCTAAGTTGACGTTGCGAAGTAGCATAATTGGAGTTCCAATTTTAAGTGACAACTTGTTTGGTGGGAAACCAGGAAATTTGAGTGTGTTTAGGAATTCTGGTGGATATAATAGTTCATTTGCAGCACCGTCTTTTCCAAGAGGAATAGCCTCATCAGAACTTATGTATGTTGTGCTTTCTCCGTTGACCAATGACAGAATCTCTGCGTTAATTGCATCGGCTGTTTCATTCTTAGGACATACGATCGCTTTTTTCTGTAAGATTTCTGCAGTTGGTGATTCCAATGTCTTTTCGTCATAGATGAAGTTAATAAGCATTCGTAGACCCTCGTTGGTATCTGGAATTAGGTATTCTTCAGGTATTGTGACCCAAGTGGCATTTTGTACATCTTCTTCATCAGGGCTTCCTAGTTTACCATCTCCTATGTCTAGTAACCATGAAGAAAATTGTGTCGTTTTGTTTCTTTCATGATCGTCAAGTTCCCTTTTTAGAAGCCTCGTGTTTTGTGTCAATCTGCATACTTTAAAATGTCGCCAAAGGTATGAAGAGGTTATTGATGCAGCCACTATATCTGACTTTGTGCCTTTCTTTTTTACTGGTAATGTTTGTCTAAAGTCACCACCTAGCATTACTGATTTGCCACCAAATAGTTTATCTGGATTGCTGAGAACATCTTTAAGAGTTCGATCAAGTGCTTCAAAGCATCTTCAGTCATTCATTGGGGCTTCATCCCAAACGATCAAGTCTGTGTCTGATAGTAGTTGTGCAAGTAGCGTTTTTTTTTAACATGACACATTGATTCATCTGTTAATTCAAGAGGCACTTTGAATCTTGAATGGGCTGTTCGGCCAGATGGAAGCAACAAAGAAGCAATTCCAGAAGATGTAACTGCTAGTACTACCTTTCCTTCTGAACGCAGCTTGTTAATTATTGTCTTCCACAAAAAAGTTTTGCCTGTTCCTCCATGGCCATATACGAAAAGTAACTGTTGCTTATTGTTACTGCATGAGCTAACAATAAGATTGTAGATTCTTTGCTGGTCTGAATTTAGTTTTTTAATAGCAAGTGCAACTTCTTCTTTAAGCTCGTCACGATTGTAATTTTTTTCTTCCATCAACAGTCTGTTGTTTAAGTCGTCTAGCAAATGTTTTGGAGGCAATTGAAGACCGAAATCTGTGACTGATTTGGAACAGTTGTTGAATATCATTTCTAACTCATATAGAACATATCCTTTCAATTCTGGATCATTGATATGAAGATTTTTTATATGAGTCATGTCAGATGCTTTTGCTGGAATATCATCAATCATTAGTGTCCAATGATTTTCCCATAATTTCACGGTGTCTGCAACTTCGCAATAAAGCAAGATGTGAGCGAACAGTGTGTGTAAATCTGATGCTGTTGCTGAAAAAGCTACTGCTTCCAATGCTATCTCCCATTCTCTATCGTCCTTAAGTAGGCCCATCGTCTGGCATGCGGCTCGGTATGTAGGGAAAACTTTGTTTTTACTTTGCGTACGTCAGAGAATGATCTACAACCCTTCTGATGACATAAAAGCATTCTGAAATAGAAGAGTTCTCCTGCAGCAGGATGCACGTACGCGACTCTTCCAATTGAAGATCCTGTCCTGTTTTTTCTATGCATCCATGTTTTTGAACTTTCATACCAAACGAAGTCAAAAGGGAAATCTGAGTACGTAAGATGTCGCCCTTCTTCATATGAATTATTAAATGTAAACCATTCAGTAAGTGTTGTCAATGTTCTTCCATCATCACTGAAAACATATCCCAAAGGTTCTTTGTCACGAAAACTGACCTTTTGCATACCTTCAAGATGAACAGCGAGAATCTGGATGGCTGGTTCTCGGTGATGTATTGGAAAGTTAAATATTCTCCAACAAGCTTCATGAGGACATATAAAGTGGCCATCTATGAAATTTTTGATTTCATCAACATGGATCCTTGGAGCATTTGCTGATGTTGATGGCTGACCAAGTGCTCTTCCAATTCGTGCTGCAATTCTGTCACTTCCTTTTGATATGTATTTGAATAAGTATGATGAACTCAAATAAGTACATTTTATTACCATCATTTATCCTATTTATTTGACTTGTTTTATTATATTATCTGTGAGAATTGATACGTTAATGTTTACTTTTGTAATTCTCAGGTAAAAACAAGTATTATGTGAAACTTGGCGATTTTGGACTAATTATGGAGCAAAACAAGCAAGAAGTTAAGAGTCTACTGAAATGTACAAGATCAAGATCATTCTGCTCCAGATATGCCGCATCTTACTTATTACATACGGCGCATCACTATCAAGATTTCACAAGTTTCGATCCAAGACAGCAAAGACATGCGCCGCATCTAAGAATGGAGTTACGCCGCATCTTCTGGCGGTGTACGAATATTCCTGAATATATTAATCTTGGACCCCACGCGAAGTTAAGTCAATGCGCCGCATCTACTTATTCAATGCGCCGCATCTTACCCTCAGACAAAAACTATAAATACCCCAAGACCAGACGAATTTCGAGAGCCTAATACCAAAGAAGACCGAAGACCACAGAAACCCTAAGGCCGAATTCAGTCAAAGTAGCAGCACAAGACACACCTTGAACGAAGATACAAGAGCTGTAAGAAGGTCCTGCATGTATTTAATTCATTAAGTAGTTTTGTTTTATTGTATTAGTACACTTTAATTGGTCAGGATTGATGGGCTTGTGTTATGTTATCATTCACTTCAACTCCCCTTAAAATTGCTTTCCCATTAATTAAAGTTTATATGTTGATGTCTTTGGTGACTTTTATTAGTGCATTGATAACTTCTGTGTCTAGCTGAGCATTGCTTGGGTCGCCATGCCCCTTCCTCGCCTATTTATTAGATCGCCTATGCATTCTATCGTCTGTAGAAAAGTAGGAAGAAAGATAAATAGGATAGTCATAAGTAATCATTAAGGGTTTACTCGCCGATAAGATTAGAACCAACGAGAAAGGACTTAATCTTGGTGCGTTGCATCGAACTATACACTTCATATAAAACTAGCAATAAAACAAGTGACAAGCTACTTAACTATCAGGACAGGTCTTCTTATTGTCTCATGTATTTATCTGTGTACGTGTGTGCTACTCGCTGATTCGTGCTTAGTAGTTTAGTTTATATTTAATCACAACCAAATCGTGCCAGTCTCTCAGGCTGAACCCCCTTGCGTTAGATTAGGTTGTATAGCTAACTTAAGATATTAAAATACTGATTAGAATAACTAGATAATACGTTCCACTCTTAGTGATCGACACTCTACTTACCATTATATTCATACTGACCGGGTACACTGCTCGTTAAAGTGTGTGTTATTGATAAGTCGGCTAAATATAAATTTAAAACTTGAATACTGCTAAAACCACAACGACATATCGTGGATATAAAATTAGAGCAATACCACGCACACATCAAGTTTTTGGCGCCGCTGCCGGGGAGTGAATTGTTATTATCTGTTAATTTGATTAGTATTTTAATTAGGTTTTTCTTTTTAATTTTTAATCTAACCGCTAACTCTGTTGTATATTAGGTTAATTTGCATTCATTGTATTATTTTGCATATTTTCTGTTTTTGAGTGTTTTTATTTTTGTTTTTATTTTTCGTATTTTCTGTATTCTGCTATCGTTGTACTGAGCTAATACAAACGATACGGCGCATCTATTTTCATAGATACGGCGTATTGCGTTTAATTTTTATAAAATACAACGCGTTTAATTAATTCGATACGACGCATCTTTCCCCAAGATACGACGTATTCTGTTTTTAATAAAATTTTTTCTAAGCGATAACGCCATACGACGCATCTGCTTTAGCAGATACGGCGTATCTATTATTTTAATTAAAAACAGTTTTCGAATTATTAAACAGATACGACGCATCGATCTCTGTTGATACGGCGTATCTTCTGAATCAAAAATCTTGTATTTTGAAACGTAACGAAAATACGGCGCATTAACTTTTGTTAATACGACGCATTTAATTTTAATTTAGATACGTTGATTTTTGATAACTTAATACTGATACGGCGCATTCTAATTTCTAAGCGGCGTATCTATTTTCTGAATAAAGTCTGATTAAATTTTAACGATTATAAGATACGGCGTATCCAACTTTTTGGATACGGCGCATCGTCTACTGATATCAGCAACTTTTATTTCACTTTGATTGTTTCACTCTTCTTTTGCACGAGTAAGTTTTATTTCAGGAAGATGGACGATCCGGATATTACGATGGAAGAATACCTGTTACTGGAAATGGTTAAGTCAAAGAAAGAAAGAAATAGATTGCCGTTTCAACACACTTGGTGTATGTCAAATGATGATGAAGAAGATTCATATACCGTGAAACCAATTCAGGCAATTGTTCTTGATAGTACTTTTTCTCCGGAGATTGCACAAGATGATGTGTATACGGAACCTTACGTTGAAGAATATTCTGCAATCGTATTACCACCATTAGACAATCCATCGGATGAAGATGAAAAGTATTCTAATTTTGATTTCGAACCATTTGACGCCATAGTTTATGATGACATACCTCAACCAGATTTTGACCCAACGAGGGATTTTGAAGAAATCTGGGATTACTTATTTAAGGATGAAATTCGGGACGATGTTGAAATTGCAAGACCACTAGTTGAAGATGGAGATTCACAAGATGAATTGGAGTCACTTACAACACAAAGTGGTACAAATTTATTTAATATTATTAATCCCGTTACTAATAATCTTGCTAGTTTTCCTAAACAGGTTGCAAAACAAAAGAATGACACTACTACACAAACGGCTATAAACACCCCCAAATAGAGACTGGTTATATAAAACCCTATTCCTATGATAAAAAACTAGAGGGAATGGAAGGAACTAAGATTGGTTTTCTTGAAAAAACCAGTTCTCATAATACAAAATGCATAAAAACTGGGTTTGCGGGTATAAACCGGTCTTTTTACACAATCAAAGACACTGGTGTGTAGGTAACTACATGTCTCTATGTATTTATTTTATAAACACCATTTTTGAACAAAACAACCAATGTTAGTATTCTCTATTTTTATGCTTTCGTATAATTTAACTTTTTCTATAACTTGTTACACAGCAATCAAGTAACATATCTTCATCCTCAAATAATCCGATCATTCAGCAATCAATAAAGATACTCCCTCTTTTTTTTTTCATTACTCCTCCAAGAGCGCTCTCAAATCCCGCCAAAAATGATGAATAAAAGGCAACTTCTGCCTCGTATCATAATCACGAACCCTAAACATCACCACCATCTGACCACCAAACACCTCTCCTGGCAACAAAAATGGTACATCTTTCTCTCTGAATCAATCATTTATATTCGTTTCATATTTTTGTTTATGTTCATTTGTGTTAATTAGTGTTTTTAAATTGTCAAATATGTGGTTATGTGTTTACACCCCAAGTGTTTGTTGAATTGCCTGAATAGAAAAACCTAAATTAACTTATGCTATTTAACAAGTAAAGAGTATTTCATCTTATTCTACATACTCTGTTATTGACTATTTAGTTTAATGCCCACTGAAGTCATACTCTGTTATTGACTATTTAAGGGTCAAATAACCAGTTTCAAATGATTCAGTAATTACAACAAAGTTGGTTTTCAAAAGGTAGATAAAAACAGCCAATATCCCTTCTTTTAACATGGTTTGATAGACGTTTACTTATATTGGGTCAATTTGGGTTGACATGTAAAACTAGTGCAAAGCCTATTTGGGATTTTGTTTATATGTAACGACATCAATATTAAAAAGAGATAATGGGATTTCCTTTGATTTTTTTGGTTGTCTATATGTTTACAGGTTAGTAACCATACACAAGCTACTCAAGGAAATGAAGTCGGAGCTAATGCCAACAATCAAGGTCAACCAGGAAACCCCAATCAATCTGCGCCTCAAGGGACACAGATTCCTCTTGGAGGAGGAATACCCATTCCAACACTTGCTACGGTACTAATACTTAAAAATACATTTATTTACTAGTCCTTGCTCAAGCTTGAAGTTATAATGTTATGCATAATTTAAGTATCTTATAGTCCTGCTTATTACCATCTTCGAAGGTTACTCTATATATGTTAGTGAAACTAATGAATCAACAGGAGTCTTAATGTGGCCTGTTTTAAGTATCTTATAGTACTGCTTATTACCATCTCCGAAGGTTTCACTCTATATATGTTAGTGAAACTAATGAATCAACAGGATTCTTAATGTGGCAAGTTTTTTTTTTTGAAGCATGTAACAAAGGAAGAAAAAGACTTTTTGTGGTCTGATATCAAGGTATAGTATCTGCTATAGTTAATTGTGGTTTCTTCTAATTTAATAAATGTATTAACATCTAATAAGCTTTATCTCTACATCAAGCAGGCACATTTCAGACTTGAAAATAACGATGTAAAAAACCGTACGCTTGTATCATGTGGTACTAAGTGGAAGGCATTCAAGACCAAACTACGTGTTAAATACATGCTTAAGGGGATATCTCCATTAGGGAAATGGACATTCATAGAGCCTCATGTATGGGAAGAATTCTGCCAGAAAGAAAATACACCTAAAAAAAATGTTCGTTTCACTTTAGTTTGTATTACTATGATAGTCTAATATACTGTTGTTTTGAAATGTTTTTAATTCATTTGGCACTCCTATGTGTAGAAATTGCGTGCACAAGCAAGTGAACGAGGAAAAAAAACATATAAATTGGCCCCGGTTAGGACCAAAAGGGTACCGTGGTTTTGAAAAACAATGGCAAGAGGAAAGGAATGACCCAGAAAAGGCAACAGAACTCCACTTAATACCAGACATTCGTGGGAGTAACTATTGTTTGGCTCGGGCTCCCCGCGACAAGAACGGGATCAAGACATTGCCTCCCGAGTTAATCGATGTTTCAAAGAACTTGGTACTCTAATCATTTCCTTTTTTATAATATTATGATTTTTTGTTGGTAGATGTCTATGAATTAGTTTTTTTTTACTGATATTTAATAGATAGAAGCAACCAGAAAGTTGGCTCAAGGGTCTGATGAATCTAAAGCGGGAGTAGATCCCCTAATACTGGTGTTGGGACCGGAACACGGGGGACGCACTAGGGGGGTCGGGTGTGATGTTGGATATAAAAAAGGCATTGAAGGATATGTTAGAAAAAGGAGGACATATCAACAACGAGAAGATATTGAAGAGATAAAGAATCAAGTGAGGCAACAAATGAAAGAAGAACTAAAGTCAAGTGAGTTTTGGGATGAAATGAGGCTGGAACTGAAGGCAGAAGTGAGGAAGGAAATGCAATCTGAACGTAATGAGGGATTTTCACCAAGGCAAGATGACGTCCCGAGCTCGGGCCAGGGGAGGAACAATGTTAGCTCGATCATAAACGTCGCAAAGGTAGATTGCATAAAAGAACTGAGGAAGGAAATGCAAGCTGGACATACTGAGGGGTTTTCACCAAGGCAAAATGGCGTCCCGAGCTCGGGCCAGAGGAGTTCCAATGTTGGCTCGACCACAAGCATCGTAAAGTTAAATTGCATAAAGGTAAACACATTTTTTGGCAAAAAAATTATCAAATAGTAACCAAATTTTATATAAATTGCATAAAGGTAAAAACATGTACACAAAATGCAGCGGTCACTATGTGCTGTTCATAATTTTCCCCAAACATGGAGTGGCATTTATTTTGAATTCTTCTAGAGGTTCAAGCAAGAGTGAGGAAACTTATAGGCTCGCTGGACTTGTGGAGTCGTAAGAATTATCTTAAATTGTTTTAGATTTAACATTTGTTTCTATAAATTTTAACTTATAAACTGTTTGTTATTTCCTTTTAGTGTCGTTGGTGGTCTGAGGTGGGAATTCCCTAATGTAAATCGCCAGCCGTTTACTTGGGAGTGTGCATTTTATGTCATGAAATGGATGCATGACTTTGTGCTAAAGTATCAAAACGACAATTTCCCCAACATAGTAAGTGCTTGTTAAATAATTTTGCAATTTGTTTATATGATGAAATAGATGCATGACTTTGTAGACGTTTGTTGTGTGTGCTGATTTAGTGTTTTCTGTTTGTGTGGTCAGTTAAACATATCAGATAATACAATAGATTTTTTTGCAAATTTGTGTGTTTGGTATTGCTGTGTGAATATATCAGATAGTATTCCAGGGTAATTGATCCAAGATGAATTCTACATTCAGCCCAACACATATGATAAATAAGCATCTATCTCTATGAGTGGCTTTTGAATCTTACCTGTCATCTTTCTTGAATAAAATAACTTAAGATCCATATTTAAGTTTATTGAAATGTTGACTGATTGATGTTTTCTTTTGTATATTTGTAGTGGGTCATAAAAAATGAACTTATATTGTTTGCCATTTGTATATTTGTAGTAGTCTGGAAAAAAAAAACATGTATGTCAAATTGTCAATTATCCATGTGTTTGCCCATAAGGGCATTCTTTAGCAACTTGCTATTGTCGCATGATTTAAACATACAAAGATTGTTGACGTGTTTATTTCATTAATTTACGTATAGGTACCTTGGAGTGACGAGCGTCCGTTAGAGAACAAAGAGTTGAACGCCATCATTGGTGCATGGTTTACATTATGGCGTGATTGATCCTAGATAATTATGGCTAATTATGGCTAGTTTGTTGAACTCTAGTGTTTCACATTTTGATTTTGTCTAAGAATTATGTTTTGCTGAATTGAAGTATTATCTTAATTTACTTTGTTAATTTCAACATTTTTGGTGTGTATATATATATATATATATATATATATATATATATATATTTGTTGCATTTATATTTCTTTATTATGGTGAGTCAAATTGTAGATTATGGAATTTCAAATAATTGGAATTTCAAAAATTTGGAATTTCAAAAAATTTGGAATTTCAAAACCAATTTTTTTTTTAATAAAAGAAATTTTCAAAAAGACAGGTTTTGATATAAAAACATATCTTTTTACTCTATATAAAGACATGTTGGAACTTTCTATAAAGACAGGTTGTGGGAGAACCAGTACCAATGTCCAATAAAAACATGTGTGTTTACTATAATATGGAGACCAATTCTTAAGTGAAAACCGGTGTTGATGCTTCTAATAGAGACAGGTTGTGCAACCAGTCTCTATACATTTTGATCATGGAGATACCCCCCTTCAGAGAGTGGTCTCAAAACCACTCTTCATGGGCTATTTTGACCAGTTTCTATGAGATTTTGTGTAGTAGTGTGATGAGGTCAAATTCATTGCACTACCTATTGAAGCACATGAAGCACCTTTGATCAACCCATTTTTGGTAGAGCTCGAGGAAGAATTTGGGGATGAGCTCTTAAACATTGCTATGATTGATGATGATGACGATTTCGACCCTATGAAGTATATAGAGGAACTCGAACTTTTACTTGCTAAAGACCCTTTCTCATCTTCTGCGGAAGTCAAGGGACGCCTTACTACCAAAGAGACTAACCAAGAAGAAAGGAGACTCATTTTTCCTCAACACACTACTCTTTCAGACGGAATGATCAAGTCATCCAATTTATCAACCAAACCGGGTAAGGATAGGAAAGATGAACATATATTGCCAAGGTATGATCTTTATGTATTTCTTCCATCTTTAATAGCAAATTTACACTCTTTTCGTGTTTATTGCTACTATCACCCGCACTTGATCCCAAGTGGGGGAAACAACACCCTATTACACAGTAAATAAGGGTGGAGTCAGGCTCGTGACTCGAACAAAAACAAGCGCTTCGTGGGAGGCAACCCATGCTTATCTTTTATTTTATTTTCTGATTTTGTATTGAGTCAGTCAGGCCCGCAGAAGATACGGCGCATCTCCATCCTAAGATGCGACGCATCTCCTGCACTGGTCATATCTTATTTTATTTTCTGCATTTTTACTTTTGACTTTAAAACTTTCTGTCAGTTTATTTTAATGCGGCGCATCCCTGGTTAAGGATGCGACGCATCTTCTATTCTGATTCGTATTTATTCCAGGCTCGATACGGCGTATCTTCTTCCAATCTCCTGCACTGGTCATATCTTATTTTATTTTCTGCATTTTTACTTTTGACTTTAAAACTTTCTGTCAGTTTATTTTAATGCGGCGCATCCCTGGTTAAGGATGCGACGCATCTTCTATTCTGATTCGTATTTATTCCAGGCTCGATACGGCGTATCTTCTTCCATAAGATACGACGTATCGACTGACCTGATGATTTTCATTTTAATTTTTACATTTTATTTTTGCTAACTACTAATGTATTATGCAAGTTTGAACCTTCTTAATTTAGGTGTGTTTAAAGTCTTGGTGGTATTTTAGATTCCTGCATTTCCTGTGGATACATCAAATATGAAGCTTAAACGTTCTCATCCACAAGAAAGATGATTTTTGCTCTTATACGAATAATGGAGGATCATACCGAGCAAATCTCAGGGGAGTTTTTCTGTTCTAATTCTTTTATTTTCCAGTTTTTAATCTTTGATACAAACAACGAGGACGTTCTTTAACTTAAGTGGGGGGATTGGAGAATTAGAACACTTACTTGTCCTAAACTTTTCAAAATATGCTTAAAATGTGCTTAATATATAAAAATTTAAAATTTTTAGCATGTTTTTGTTTAAAGTCTAAATTACATAGCTGCACACATGACGTTATTTTCAAAAATTGTGATTTTTCAAAATTCACAAATCTATGAGTGTGCCGGTGATTTGTAAACTTTAGAACTTGGCTTGTATACTATTCGAGACCACCATAATGAGTATTATTTATATAATTGGAATGACTTGTCTAAATTGGTAAATTTCTAGGATTACACCCAAATAGCCTATTATATGTTATGTGATATTAACTAACTACACTGGTTAGTTAACCCCCGTATAAACCCTTTGTTACTCTCATTTTTAGAGTAAGATACCCCTAGAAAAACACTCAGAGCCATTCCTTTCGTTTCTTACACTTTTGTTATAATGTTTCGTTACACCCTTACACCTTAGCCTACCCTGTAGATTAAAATCCGTGGTTGGTTAATTGCTTTAGGCAAAGTGTGTTTCCTTACATTACCTGTGTTCGCGTGCGTAATTCATTATCTATGGTTAGGTCGGGAAATTGCACAATGCAATTGGAGTGAAAGTAAATATTGTATATCTTTGAGTTTATTTTTCGTGTGTTTACTACTTTCACTATTACCGTTATTTCTGAAGTCATGAAAAGTATGAAAAATTATCCAGAGTTATCATTATAGTGATGTGGTGAAATTTTACACATCTATGTTTATGTTTAAAGATTAAAAAAAAAAAAAAAAAAAAAAAAAAAAAAAAAAAAAAAAAAAAAAAAGGAAAAGAAAAAGAAAAAGTTGGATGTTTATTTTAACCAACTTATGTAAAGTTTTGTATTAAGTGGTCGATATCACCACTAGTTGTTGTATATTATATTTATGGATTGAATGGGAGTTGAACGTTATGGGAACGCCAACTAAGGTTTATTCTTTGATTAAGATCTTGTTGAGTATAATTCGTGTCTACCTAAAGCGTGTGTTTCAAGTGTTAAAGCGTGAGTTATTATATGATATGAGTCTTATTCATGGGATGGTTGGGATAGTGATTAACCACACTTAGGATTTTAATTTATCTGTTTTGTTTATTTTTCATTTTACACCAATTTGTATCCCAAATATTATTCATACCCTATATTATTCTTTATCCAAACCTTTGATTTATTGAGATTAGGGATTTGAGAAATCTTAAGTATCGTAGTCGTGGATTCGGCTATGTATTTATGATTTTGTCGCCCTTTTTGATATAATATTATTGGTGAAGATTACTTGGTCCTATCTTTAGCCTATTCGAGTTACGGATTTGAGCAATTGCAAGTATCGTGTTCGTGGATTCGATCATGTACTTGTGATTTTGTCGCCTTTTCTGGAATTTGAGATCGATAGAGATTAAGGAGAATGATTAACCCTTAAACTACAAACCCTTTTTACCGCTTTAGACTTGTTATTCCTTGGCTTTAGTGGAGGAGATGCGTATACTTGCCAAGCTTATGATAGAATATTCGTCACGACTGGACAGTTAAACGATTAGATTTGCTTTTATCAAATTATTTTATTTTACTTCTAATTCGTTAAGTGTTTGGTTGTGTGAATTATGACAAAAATGAATACATGCTTAAATATAAAAATAAATCCTAATATCTTTTAGGATACATTTTCATAAGATTAATTCTAAAGTTTACTTGGGGACAAGTAAAGTTCAAGTGGGGGGATATTTGATGAACTCAAATAAGTACATTTTATTACCATCATTTATCCTATTTATTTGACTTGTTTTATTATATTATCTGTGAGAATTGATACGTTAATGTTTACTTTTGTAATTCTCAGGTAAAAACAAGTATTATGTGAAACTTGGCGATTTTGGACTAATTATGGAGCAAAACAAGCAAGAAGTTAAGAGTCTACTGAAATGTACAAGATCAAGATCATTCTGCTCCAGATACGCCGCATCTTACTTATTACATATGGCGCATCACTATCAAGATTTCACAAGTTTCGATCCAAGACTGCAAAGACATGCGCCGCATCTAAGAATGGAGTTACGCCGCATCTTCTGGCGGTGTACGAATATTCCTGAATATATTAATCTTGGACCCCACGCGAAGTTAAGTCAATGCGCCGCATCTACTTATTCAATGCGCCACATCTTACCCTCAGACAGAAACTATAAATACCCCAAGACTAGACGAATTTCGAGAGCCTAATACCGAAGAAGACCGAAGACCACAGAAACCCTAAGGCCGAATTCAGTCGAAGTAGCAGCACAAGACACACCTTGAACGAAGATACAAGAGCTGTAAGAAGGTCCTGCATGTATTTAATTCATTAAGTAGTTTTGTTTTATTGTATTAGTACACTTTAATTGGTCAGGATTGATGGGCTTGTGTTATGTTATCATTCACTTCAACTCCCCTTAAAATTGCTTTCCCATTAATTAAAGTTTATATGTTGATGTCTTTGGTGACTTTTATTAGTGCATTGATAACCTCTGTGTCTAGCTGAGCATTGCTTGGGTCGCCATGCCCCTTCCTCGCCTATTTATTAGATCGCCTATACATTCTATCGTCTGTAGAAAAGTAGGAAGAAAGATAAATAGGATAGTCATAAGTAATCATTAAGGGTTTACTCGCCGATAAGATTAGAACCAACGAGAAATGACTTAATCTCGGTGCGTTGCATCGAACTATACACTTCATATAAAACTAGCAATAAAACAAGTGACAAGCTACTTAACTATCAGGACAGGTCTTCTTATTGTCTCATGTATTTATCTGTGTACGTGTGTGCTACTCGCTGATTCGTGCTTAGTAGTTTAGTTTATATTTAATCACAACCAAATCGTGCCAGTCTCTCAGGCTGAACCCCCTTGCGTTAGATTAGGTTGTATAACTAACTTAAGATATTAAAATACTGATTAGAATAACTAGATAATACGTTCCACTCTTAGTGATCGACACTCTACTTACCATTATATTCATACTGACCGGGTACACTGCTCGTTAAAGTGTGTGTTATTGATAAGTCGGCTAAATATAAATTTAAAACTTGAATACTGCTAAAACCACAACGACATATCGTGGATACAAAATTAGAGCAATACCACGCACACATCAAAGTACTTTATCAACATGCTCCATCCACAATATTCAACATTTATATGTGCGTGAAACATAAGGCATAGCTGTCTATTGTATGGAACAATATACGTGTTATCTAGCTTTACTTTGTTTCTCATCACGTAAGCTATAGTTTTTCTTCTTTGGTAATGTACATGACCATTTTTTTCAAAAAATGTTTTGTCATTGAATTTTTTTGGAAAGTTCTTTGTACAGGTACCTTTGTCCGTACATGGAGCATTTGGATTAGCTGCTCCACATGGGCCATGTATCATCATTTCAGACACAACTTTATACCCTTTCAGATCTGTTGTCTTTTCAGGTAATTCTGCACAAATAAATTTGTCCACATCTTCGGGTGATTGTATTTTGTCGTTTGAGTGTAGCCATAGTAGAATGTGACAATGTGGTAGCCCACGTTTCTGGAATTCTATTGTGTATAAGGCTGCATTATTTATCATAGAAAAAGAAAGTTGGCTAGTTAAAGTTACTATTTTTTTTATTGTATACAATATATATATATATATATATATATATATATATATATATTGTTCTATTATTATCATCGTTTTTTTTTTTTTTTTTTTTTTTTTTTTTTTTTAAGTAATTGGAGGGATAAGTAGTACATACCTCCAGTAACATGTCTAAATAGGCTGCCTTCTTTTAAAGCTCTTACAAAATCCTGCACTTTTTGTTCGAACACCCGATCAATAATGTCAGCCCTATCGGATGGTGAAAGTTCAGGATACCGATCAATGTATCTGCGGATTTCTGGCCAGTTTACATTACATGTGAATGTAATGAAAAACTGTAGATTCCCTAGGACTCGACAGATGGCAAGAGCATCAAGGTAATGGCTGTACATATACCTCGGTCCGCCAGTGAAACTTGAAGGAAGGATTATACGTTTACCTATGTCGGCACCACAGCGATCGCCCTTTGAAATTGCATCATAAATACCTGATAAGTACTCACTTCTAATGTTATTTTGTTTTGCTCTTACAAAATCAAGGCGATCTTGTTCCACTGCACAATATACTGATACAACATATTGCTGAAATAACCTTCCCCCTTTGAATAGTAACCCATAAAGATGAGGCCTTTCATGTAACTGGTACGTATAGTAGGTATTCATAGACATTTTTGATTTTTCACCATTCACATTACGTGTATGTAACCTCAATTTGGTGTTGTATCCTTGATAACGCCTAAATCTAACATGTTTTTGATAGCGTTATTGGTAGTTTTATATATGTTTTGTCGTTATATTTATATGCTTTTGTTACTAAATCGTACCAAAGTGTGTTTGCAAAGCATTTGTAGCCAAAGACAGGAAAATGGATGGAAAAGATGCAAAAATGAAGAAAAAGGAAGTATTTGAGATTTCATGTGAATCTTGTGTCAAGTTCCGCTCCGTAAGGTACTTCAATGAGTTAAAGTCCAAGTAGTCAAGTTCATAAGCTTAAGGATAAAGAGAAAGACCAAAGAATCAAGAGCTACGACCGAGAAACAAGTCATTTGCAAAAGCTCAAGAAAAAGGTTCAGCAGCCATCGCCATCCGATCGGTCGCCGCCCGCAACCGATTCGGATGGAGTGAATGTGGATTTATCGAGAAGACCAACCGATCGGTAGACCATTCCATCCGATCGGTTGGAAGTCGCTGTTTTACCCAAGACTTCTTTATTAAGGATTGTGACTTTATAACTCCGGTTCTAGGCCCTTCTTGTCATTATTCTAACCATTCAATACTACTTGGAGAACAAGAGAAGCATTTATGCACTTAGACCCTTGGGGAGAGCAATTTATGGAACCATTTGTTGAGTATTTATATACCAATCAATCTAGAGAGATAGGGAGAGATACACAAGTGCTAGAAGAGAACCATTCACAGAAATATACTCAAAAATTCATCCATAAGTCCAGGAGAAGGGAGAAAGTCGAATATACCATTTTCATTGCTTGTGGAATCATTGTCTTTCACTTGTAATCTTATTTCCAAATCATTGTAAGACTTTCAATCATGGTTTCTAATGTTCAAATTATTGAGTTTACATTTATGCTTGCTATGAGTGGCTAGTGCCTTTGTGCACTTGCTTAGATGATGTGTATTATTCATTGATTTGCATATGATTGTGATAACATGTTTTAATTCAATTTCAAGTCAATTCTAAGAACCAATTGTGATAAAGTTTCATAGTGACATTTGGGAAATCAAGTTTAACTAGTGCTAGTAATCTTAAGGGTTGAAAGAACTATTGTTATTCCACTAGTTATAATCATTTGTCTATGAATGATTGTTGTCTACCACTATTCTTGATTAACCAAAGGAACTTAATTGTGATTGTAATGAAAAAGCTTTTGTCTATCAAAACGGATTGATTGTAAACCACTTTAAAGGTCGAGAGATTAATAGTTTGCTTTCAATTGTGACCTTTTGTCTATAATTGGTTACCTTTTGTATTGACCATTTCCTAAGCTTGTTTGATTAGACAAAAGATTGTTTTTGTGTTTGAGGAACACCAACTCATGAACCTTGAATTGATCTTGAATTGATTGGTTAAACGTAATGCTTGTTTTTATAAACCAAAATCTTGACGAAGGTTTAATTTGTAGGAACAATAGATTAGTGTCAACACTAATTATCACAACCAACATGTTATCCAAAGTTATCACAATCATATTAGTCAATTGTAGTACACTAGTCTAAGCAAGTGTAGTTTTTAATCATTTGAATTTTCATTATATTATTACTGCTTATTTGAGATTGTTGCTTTTAACTTACAATTCGATTCACTACACAAATCCCTGCGAACGATCCCGACTTACCATCAAAATCTTGCTACAACGGACGAGTATACTTGCTCGTATGTGTTGTTATTAGATTCGGTAATTCACCCTTTATAAATTTAAAACTTGCACCGAACCGGGCACATCAATCCTGGTTCACCATATACAAAAAGAAGCGGAAATTGTAATGACATATATGTTGAATGAAGCTTGTTAATTCTTTGAGGACCTACACCTTTTTTGTGTATGATTACATCGTAATCTGTATGGTATTAGGTCCATCTTCAAAAACTATAGCACCCAGGATGTCTGCAGTTGGCAGTTGGTATTCGCGAGCCCCATCGACATTATAAAGGTGAATCGTGAAGTCAGGTACATTTTCTTGATCACATATGTCACATGCTGTCCTGAACAATGCTACCAACTGATTGTGGTCGTCTAAAATTTGTATAAGTTGTCGAACAATTTCAGGTTTCAAAGTGCCTGAGGTTGTTCCACCAAAAGCCGCTAGCTTGTTTTCGACTTCATTTTTGGTATCGTATATGTATAACTGCAAAAACTTAGGAGTTTCATTGTTTGGTGGACATAGTGTTCCTATCCAATGATATATTTGCCCTGAAATTTTAAAGACATAAGGGCCTCTTCCATCATCGACACAATCATCTATCTGGGCACCAAATGATGTCATACTAAACATTTGGTTATATGCGCGTATGCTTTCCATAAAATGTTTGTCCTTGAGTAGTTCTTTTATAGAATTTGGTGGATCAATTTGTTCTTGCAGACACACTTTTCCTTCCCCATAGCAACGACAATATCAAACCCTTTACTGTGTAGAACTTTTGAGCCTTTCACCATACCAAAACCTAGCACCACAATGGTCGCATGACCAGTCGCAGTCTCCAATATCAATGTAGAACTGTGAAACACCTGTAAACAAATATTGTTAGCAAATTGAGGTAAAGTAAGTTTGGTGTTCGTGCTGCAACAACAATACAAACATATGAATAGAAAAGTTACCTCCAGATCTACTTGATGTTGCATTACTGCCATTATAAGTGTTTGCCCGTTGTCTTTTTCGACGCTGCTGTTGGATTGTATTAGAAGTACACTGATAGTATTCTACAGCCTGATCCCCTGTATTTGTGTCAACAATTTTATGCCTATTTAAGATACGGTTTACCGAACACGAAATGACAAATAAATGTATACTGACATGTTATGAATATTGTATAATGGAAATCAGAAACTAATCCATATTTGAAAGGTCACCTTGATTATTTGGAGAGGCTTGTATATCGGTTTCCATAGTAGTATTGTCGATACTATTTGTGGCCAGGCATCCTCTTTTTATATTGCAGTTTGTATTGGTGCACGTTTCATGACTCACTTGAGACTCAAATGTTCTTTTTAATTTATGAGATGATCCATTTGTAGGCCAATTTAAAATATTGCATAAGTGTAAGACTACATTTATAGATTGTTGTTAATGATAGACAAATGGTTGGTTGACTGGTGATGTATTATTTTCAGGTTGCATACCTGCATTTTTAGTTTGTGTATAAAGAGTGGGCATTCTGATATGGCAACCATGGATAGAGTCCAAGGTGTTTGCATTTTCCATAGGCATTTTTGAAATCTGACCACCACATGGAATTTGCGCATTGCAAGAGAGAGCATAGGACACGCAGGCCTCATTGTTTGCTGGTAAGACGAAAACCAAACTTTAGGTGTTAAAATGCAAAGCTGCAAATATGAATGGCAAATATGAATAAAAAAAAAAATAATAAAAAAAAAAAAAAAAAAGAAGAGAGAAAGACAGTTTACCTTTCGCTTACTTTGACAAATAAATGTATAGTAACATGTTATGAATACTATAGAATGGAATTAAGTAACTAAATGCATATTTTAAAGGTCACATTGATTATTTGGAGAGGCTTGTATATCGGCTTCCATAGCAGTATTGTGGATACTATTTGTGATAAGACGCCCTCATTTTCTTTTTAATTTATCAGACGATTCATCTGTAGGCCAATTTACAATATTGCGTAAGTGTAACGCTACATTTATAAATTGTTGTTGATGATAGACAAATGGTTGGTTGACTGGTGATGTATTATTTTCAAGTTGCATACCTACATTTTTAGCTTGCGTACAAAGAATGGGCATTATGATCTGACAACTATGGATAGAGTCCAAAGTGTTTGCATTGTGCATAAGCGTTTGTGAATTCTGACCACCACATGGACTTTGCACATTGCAAGACAGATCATAGGACGCGCAGGCCTCATTGTTTGCTGGTAAGACTAAAACCAAACTTTAGGTGTTAAAAAGCAAGGCTGCAAATCTAAATGCAAAAAAAAAATAATAATAATAAAAAAAAATAAAAATAAATAAATAAATAGAAAGACAGTTTACCTTTCGCTTTCTTTGAATTGGCAACAGTATTTTTGTCACTGCCTATTTCGCTTCCTCTTGTTGGTATTAATATCGGAACAAAAAAACTGATCTGCGAAACCTAGGTAGTAAACTGTTTGTGGTTGCATATCTATGTCTGCAAAACGGTGTTAACATTTTGTAAGTCCAACTGTTTATATCAATTAATATGTGGGTATGATCATAGTAACCGTTACCTTTCATTTTCTTTAGGTGGTTAACTATTGTTGATTCACTTGTGATACATTTCCGTTTGCAGTTGTTAATATTGGCCAAAATTCCTGAATTATCATTTGAATTCGCTGTTTGCACATTCCTTTCATGAATTTCTTGTTGACACATCGCCTTCCCTTTTATAAATTCTGCAAAACAGAAGGCATATTTAGTAGGTTGTACATTTTTACTTTATTTATTTAGTTATAAAGACCAAAATTGTAAGACTTACCTCTATCATTAGTTGACGTATTCTCACGATACTCTGCCATTGGATATTTCCAACGATCCTGTTGTATCTCGATTTTCTCTTTTCTTTGTTGCAATAGATCATGTAACATGGTAGGTTGTATTTGTTTGTTTGAGCTATGCTGAATCTGTGTAGCCGTTTGGTTTATACCATATTGCAAGGATGCAATTGGTTTTATGGTTTTGTAAACAAACTCGCTTGCACAGTTGTTTGCTGAACCACTGTTATCTTTATTTTCATGGTATCATTTTTTTTTCTACATTGGTATAATATACCGCTGGTGTTTGGACATTGTCATGTGTGCAGGGTATTGTTGCAATTTCATTGGAATGACAATTTTTTTTTTAATTTCACTTAAAAAGTCAGTAAGTGCTCCAAAATTAGTGTTTCCATACCTTTTTTTTTTTTTTATCATAATCTGGTATACTACAACTAATGCTACAATTTATGTTCTTTTTCTTAGCAGTTGCACTATCCATGGAAAAGAAAAGCATGCAGAAAGAACACAAAGGAACAGCCTACTGTGTATATGTAAGATGGAAGACACTAATATGCTTATATATTATGCTACTTTTTCCAGATCAATAGTGAAACAACAACTTTATGCATAGGGAAAAAAGGAAAAAAAACACAAAAAAACATGTAAGTGTAGCATAATTGAAGCTGATCTACACATATTTATGTTGCGTGCATGGAAATAATACACTTATGTAGAAAGTTAGATGAACATACCTATGTTACTAATATCAAATCGTTGCAGCTAGAAGGGTTCCTAATTTGGGCAAATTTGATCTGCTATGTGAAGTAGTTCTTCTGTTTTTTTTTTTTTTTTTTTTTTTTTTTTTTTTTTTTTTTTTTTTCTGGGTTCAATGTATAAGTTTAACAATGTGTATGGTGTAGATTTTTTTTAGTTACTGTATTCAAGAAGCTTCATTGTCAGAAGAAGGACATGATTGGTGTACACATGTATGGTTTACATTGTATATCGGTATAAGTAAACATGATTTACTGCACTAATTTCGAAGGAGTTTGTATTAGGGGGTGATTAACAGACATCGTACATGAACAGTAAACTTTGGCCTTGCAATGGGCCAATCATACGCGGCCACAATGGCTCCCTACATACTAATATGGCTGTTTTTTTGTTAAATATAATAGGTGGCCCAATCAGCTTGAAGTTTATGACATAAAACACAGCATAATGATCCACTATTAAGCCTAAGCAAAAATGGTTTTTAGTATATATTATAATAAGTAGAAAATAGTTATTAGACATTCAAATGTTTGTTATTCTATTTTATATTAAAAACAACTTAAATAGTCTTTGAATGTTTTCCATGGTTTGTGACATATGATATATATACTTAAGATGAAAATATTATAAACATAAACAAAAGGTGTTATATGGATTACTAAACCATTCGTTCCAGTCTAGCAACTTTTTATATTTCACGTCAGACATCACTCGATCTAGTTAAGGAGACTGTATATCGCGTATGTACATTCTTATCAAATCTATTGCAAGCACATTATCAAAACGAGTTCTTTTATAAAGCACAAAATGAAATCACTAACGTCGTATATTGTATATACGTAGATATCGAATAAAAAGAATATATTTGTATTTCTAAACATATACAATATGAGTTTATATGCTCGTGCACGTACAATGTCTTAGAAGCTACATATGTGCATATTTGTATGTCTTAGTAACTACGGTAAGGTAAACAACAACTAACTAAATTACATTTGACTCAAAGTGAAAGTTCCTTTGATGTATTAGCATTCGGAGACCACTTTTTCAGAATTAGTGGCACATTACGAATTAACCATAGATCATTTTCAAGCATTGCATCCATCTCGTCCTTAGAACTAAACTTGAAAATGAATAAGCCTTTAGAATTCATCATTAGTCTAACAAGACCATACCTACTCCAACTGTTTTTGGCATAATTATCAACAACCGAATATGCCACTCTTTTGCCAAAAAAAATAATAATTAAAAAAAAAAAATAAAAAAAAAATCCTTAAATAGAATTGCTAAATCGTTCATTAATTTCAAGCACCGACGCTAATGAAACAGTAACATCATCCCCTTTACCAGCCAGGGCTACTAAGGTACGAAAATTAACGGTTTTCTTACTTGGTTATCCATTTACACGATTCGCATATGAAATAGCCCGTTACCAGTCAATTTCTCACCATCATTTGGACCAACAGTAGCCACTTTGGTGGATGTATTAGGGGTACAAACATGTTTGACAAGCATGGAAACGATTCCATTGTATTAGCTTGACCATTGACATTCAAAGGTTTTAAAGGCTCCCTATCATCTCCTAATAACACGAGCTTGCCTTCAAGCATTTGACATTCAATATCATGAATCTTTGAAACTAAAGAACTCATATATTCCTCATTCACACTAACAGGATCATCGTTACTCTTTGATGAGTAACCTATATCCTTCAAACCAGTCATCTCCTTAGTCCCATTCTTTTTTCTTCCAGCCCCTCTCCCTCTCGAATCAAGAAACTCACTTTTCATGGTTACACCATGCACTACCAGTAATCAAATTACCCAATACATATCGAATAAAGGTTGTGAAAACCTAACTCGACACCAGTATTTCCAAAACAAACGCAGCAAAACCAGATGTAAACCCAGAAAGATTAAGCCAATACGTAACCCTAAAACGATTGTAAAACCTTAGTCGATCCATTGAAAAACCACAAATGATTTACAGAAGAGGATAAGGATATTAGAAACTAGTTAGGATGGGAATACAATCGACCAACCAATAAGTCACACAAATAATTAAACCGATTGGAATAAAACCTAAACCGTCTAACCCCTAATCGAACAAAAGTTAATCTTACGGCTAACTATTGGCAACCAAGGACTAGAAACGACATAAGATAGATAGCAATCGATCTAAGCAGTTCAGCAAACAATTAATGAAGAAAAACGACAAGAATTAAGTCGGTTATTGTTTTTTTTTTCTCCACAGTCGCCAGCCCTACGGAGAGAAAAGGGGGATTTATTTATTTTATTTATTTATTTATTTTTGGATAATTTTAATACATTTAGTTAACATAAAATTGATATCAAATTTTTTGTTTTCTTGCATAATAGACATATATTTGATAAAAACTTATAAACTAATTATATAGATGTTAAAGTGTGATAATAGTTTGTTAATATTATTTATACATGTACTCATTGTAGTATTTGTATTCTTTATTGTTACAAAGACAAGAATGAAATTGTTTTTGAATCCCACATCGGAAAGATGAAACAAAAGAGAGGAAACAAGGGAGTTATAAAAGCAAAAGACAAGCATGTTTGAGGCATAAACTTCAAGTGCATATTAGTTTTATCTAATTTTACGAGTGAAACTCGTCATGTATTTATAATATATGGTTTGGACTCAAATTGACATTATTAGTTAAAAATATGTATAAATTTTATTTTACAAACATGATTTGCTTGTTTAGCTCGTTCGATTCGAATATCTTGTTTAGCTCGTTCGACTCGAATAGCTCGTTTAGCTCATTCGATTCGATTAGCTCGTTTAGGTCGTTCGACTTGAGAAACTAAATGAGTTTTCGAACGAGCCGAGCCGAATATTAGTTTTTGAAAGCTCGGCTCGTGAAATTAATCGAGCACTACTTTGTGTTCGAGCTCGACTCAAGTTTGATTATTTGCAAGCTCGAATCGAGTTAAACGAGCTCGAGCTCGAGTAGCTCGATAAAAGCTCAACTCGTTAACACCCCTACTTCCACTACTATTGTGATTGTAATCTTTAGCTCAATTAGCTACTTAAAAAAATAATAATAAAATTAAATAAAATAAAATTAATTACTCTATCTAGAACTATATTATTTTATGATATATTTGAGACTTTTCTAAATAAAAAGCTTAAATTTTAAGTAACACTTACTAATAATGAAAAATGAGATGGTTTTGCTGTGTGGTTGTGGAGATCGAAAAGAAAGGGAATCACGTGGGTGGTTGGGGTGTTTATTTGTTTTGTGTATTGTGCATACCCCGTGTTCTGTCGAGCTGAGGTAAAATAGTGGTACCTCGGTTTCACGTAAACGTGAAAAATATAAATATGGAGTCGTCTTTATAATACTGATGTAAAATAAAATTTGTTGACTCCGAAAATGAATTTTATTGTTTAACCATTACCAAAGTGGTGTCGGTACGCGTGTGGTGTCGGTTTTCAGGAAAAATAAGATAACCTCTTGTTTTTGTTACATTGGTGTCTGTAACTGTCAGAAAGTGATAAATTCACTTTTACTAATAAATTCAAATCGTTTTGGTGAGTTATTGTATGCTATTGCGTGCGGGTTTGCTTCCCGTAATAGTTATGTAAACACATAAATGTTCAGTTTCACAGTTGTGTAATAATAAATTTACATTTATTATTAAAATATTAGTGGGAAAATTACCATTTGTCACATCCTCCCCGCCTTAGAACGAAAACCGTCCTCGGTTTTCACTTAGAGTTACCCGATGAATTTGAGAAAAGGTGTGGGTATGTGCGCTTGATCTCGCCCTCACATTCCCACGTGTATTCGGGACCTCTTCGAGAGTTCCAGCGAACTTTAACAATAGGAATGCGGCTTTGCTTAAGCCGTTTGATTACGCGATTCATTATTTTGACAGGTTCTTCGATGAAATTCAGTCTCTCGTCCACCTGGATTTCCTCCAGAGGGATGGCAAGCGTTTCGTTTAAGAGACATTTCTTCAGGTTGCTCACATGAAACACATTGCGTACAGAGCTGAGTTCAGACGGTAGCTCGAGTCGGTAGGCTACCGGCCCGATTCTGGTGATGATTTTGAAAGGTCCAATGTAGCGGGGATTTAATTTCCCACGTTTTCCAAAACAAATCACGCATTTCCATGGCGAGACCTTTAAAATGACGTGGCCACCAACTTAAAACTCAAGTGGTTTCCGTCTCTTATCTGCATAGCTTTTCTGACGATCTCGAGCCGCTTGCATTCGGCTCTTGATTTGCACAATCTTTTCCGTGGTCTCTTGTACTAGTTCAGGACCAGTGAGCTGGCTTTCTCCGACTTCAGCCCAACATATAGGTGATCTGCACTTTCGACCATAAAGTGCCTCATAAGGTGCAGCTTTGATGCTTGTGTGATAGTGATGAGTGTCTAAATACTCATCATTTTTACCTAATCTGAGCTGCCAAAACTCTCAAAAACACTCAGAAATGCATCAAAATACTGAAATTATCCCAGAATTGTGTTTTATATGTTTCAGATGCAAAATGTTTAAAAATAAGTGAAAAACGAACAAAGTTTGCATAATTGGCAGTTTCAGTCCCTCAACTTTCAAAATTTGGCAAATCTAGTCCCTGGTAATCCAAAACATGTTAAATATCATCAAAGGTCCTTAGGGATTCATAAGTTGTCAAAACTAGTCCTTTAAAAGTTAAAAATTATAAAATGGCAACTTTATTCCCTCAAGTTTGAAAAATGTCAAAATTAGTCCTTAAGGTTTTAAAAATGAAAATTATCAAATATAACCCTTGTACTATTCTTATATGGCATAATTGGTCCTTGTGTTAACTTTGGAAAAATTACAGGTTCAACCCTTCACATTTCAGAAAGTTACAAGAATGGTCCCTAAGATTAAAACCGGATCAAGCTTAAACCTTAACCCTTAATAAACCAACCCAACCCATCCTAATTATCTAAACCCAGCCCAACAAGCCCAACTTCCTTTTAATTAAAAAAACCCGACCCAAGCCTGGTATTCAAAACCAGTTTGACTTAGTCAAACTCTTCCCTTCTTCCTCACAACCCCGCCAATACCACCTCACCCCTAGTTTTCTCTGCAAAACCACTCCCCATCCAATCCCACTTACCTAACAATACAAAAGCTTTAAAAGCTTCTTCTCCACCCCCCTGATTTGCATTTAATGCTAAAACCTGCTCAACCCACTATTATCAATTTTGGCGCCAAAAAGTGAAATCAAGGGCTGAGATCGAATTGAAGTAATCCAAGGGTGCTAAAAGATTCAGAGGATGTCGACATGAAGATCCCAGTTAGTTTTGTATAAATAGAATAGCTTTGTAAGCCAAGAAAAAAAAAAGTAGTTAACTAGCTTAATCGTTTTTCTTTATCAGTGTTCTAATTATTGTAATTTTCAATTCAAGTCTTTAATACAAGCTTTGTTTCAGTTACTTTGTCTCAATTTAAAGTTATTTGTACTCAAGTTTAAGTTATAATTAAGTTTCTAAAAATGTGGTAATCGTATAAGCTTAAGCTCATTTAAGTTCATCATAATAAACTCCAAAAACCTATACTATAAGCTGACATAAGCTCATAGTAGCTTAATGTAAGTTTATATAGCACTAAATAGCTCTTAATTTCCATTTCGATTCAAAGTCAACTAAAGTCAACGAAGTATCTTATAAGCTACTCTGGATTGAACAAGCTGAATTGGTGGAAGCTTTTGGTTTAGTGGCTTCATGGGAAGCCTTTAGGTTGTTCTTGGTTCCTAGTTCTTTGGTCCATATATCAATCCGATTGTAAGCAATTTGCAAGTTTTCTTCATTTTCTATTATCACTGTTCTATAAGCTTATTTGTTCTTGTCTTTGTCCTTTATAGCTTATCAGTAGTCTACATACATGTTTCAATCAGTTGCTTTAATTTAAATTACCTTGTCAATCATTTCACTTAAAATCTTAGAGAAAAAACCAAAAATAAGCCATCATAAGCTAGCTTGTTGATATCAGTTTTTATTGCAGTCATATAGTTCTTTCATAAGCTCAAATACTTACTAGCACCATTAGAAGTCACTTCGAAGCTCAATCGAACCACCTCAGATCACAAATCCCATAACAGTCCCCATAAGGGCTGTTTGGTTTAGTGACTGTTAACATCCAAACACCCCTAGTACTGTGCAATTACCACAAGCTCAGTTTTGAGCTTGCTTCTAGCAGCCCTTATAAGCTCTTTTGAGCTTTCTTTCAGTTCTATAGCTCAATATACCCATTTTGAACCCCTTGTGGGAGTAACAGTCCACATAGAGGTCAAACAAGCTCTCCAGAGCTTCTAGCTTATTTGGCCATATTCTTTGGCAGTTTTGCATCTCATTTGGTCTGCTTAGCTAGTCCCTAGAACCTTAGATCAACTGCACAAACTAGTGCACCAATAGCAGTTACATCAGTAAGCAAGACTGAACTGCAGTCCATTTCATAGTTTTTAGAATCTTTGCGAATTTTTATCTCATTCTCTATAAGCTCTTTTAAGAAATTTCTTTTTGATTCATCAACTTCACAAGCTCAACTACATAGGGTATTTTTCTTTCGAATTTTAGAACCATCTAAGGCCACTAAAAAGGCCTTCGAACAGACCCATTTTACCCTGGTGCAGGGCAACTAGCAGACCACATAAGCCATAAGCTCTTTTGAGCTTATTTAGCTTATTCAAGCCAGTGTTTTCAATTCCATTAGTTCAATTAAGTATCAAGCAGTCCATAGTTCCATTTTTCATAAACTCTTAGCTTCTTGATAAGTTTCTAGCTTGTTTGATAATCTCAAAATCTTAAAAGTTCATAAGCCCAACTGCATAAGCTATTTCTAGCTTATTCTTTGAGATCCAAAAATCATTCCAGTTATAAAAGTTGTTCCTCATAAGCTAATTAGTAAGTTCCAATAGAAAAAGTTCAAAAATAAAATAAAAAGAAAAGTGTGCAAACTGGGATTCGAACCCTGGTTGTTTGGCTCAGAACTCAAACCAAAGCCGTGCACCATCTCCCTAGGGGATTCTTAGTGTTTAGTGTTTCTCTATTTATTTATATACTAGTAATAGCAGTTTAGTATTAATTAGCTTATTAGCTTTCCAGCTTATTTTTAGCTTATCCGTATAAGCTCTCTTTTCCATTTTATTTTTATTAGTTAGGTAATCACTTAGAGTAAATTATAAAAAAGTTTCATAATTTTTAGAAAAGTTTTACTATTTTTAATCTATTTATTTAGTTTAAGTAGTAATTAAATTATAATAAAAAATATAATAATCAGAAAAATATAAATCCAATTTTCATAATTTTCTTTTGTCATTTTTAATCTAGGAAAAATATAAAAATATTTTTAGGTCTTAAGAAAATCAAAAATAGAAATAAAGTGATAGCTTCTATTTAATAGAATTTATTTTTTTAAATTTTAATTAAGTAATTTTCATTTTTATAATTTTCTTAGCTTTTATTTACTTAGTAATATTTTTAGAAAAAGTTTTAGAATTTTCTTTGTCCATTTAGTATTTATTATAAATTTAAATAGTTTAATAAGTTATTAAATAATAAATAATTAATAATAATTAAATAAAAAAATATAAAAAAATATAATTTAAGTTTTTAAATAAGTTTTAAGTCATTTTACATTTTTAGGTTTTAAATTTCATAAATTTTGATTTTAGTCCCATTTTAGCTGTCCCGTTACGCGTTTGTAATTTATTTTATTCGCGTTTAATTTCCCTGTGTATATCTGTTTTTATTTGTTATTTAGAATTGTTAAATAAAGCAAAATCAAAAGCAATCTAAATCATCAGTCACTCTTATCTTAGCTTTTTACAGTTTTCCATTCACATCTCGTTGGGAAACGATCCGGGTGATCACTTGCCTGGTTTCACACACTATACACGAGCATTCGTTCTGAGACTGTTTATATTTTATCATTTATTACGGTTGACCATTCACAAGTGGTTGACTTGTGTGATAGAGAAATAAAAGATAGCCGGTTCGGAACGGATCAAATTTTGGCGCCGCTGCCGGGGAGGTGTGCTGCGACTATTGTGTTAAGTTTTAGCGATTAGTGATTCGAGATCCTTCTCCCAAGAAGTTCCTATTTCCCAAAAACAATATAAAATACCAAAAATATTTTCTTTTCTTTTCTATATATATTATTATTATAATTATCATATAAAAATTAAAAACCCAAAAACATTTTCCGTTTTCTTTAATAATAAACAAATAAAAATTAACCATCGAGAACCAAGACTGAGTACTACCTAACTGGGGATACGGCCATAATAAGTTCCCAAACATCAGATTTAAAACTTGCCTTTGTATCACTTGCGAATATCGGCTCACCTTTGATTGATAAACAAACTCTAACGGAGGTTCTAGGATAGTCTGACATTAAATTGTCGGACTGAAAGAAGCGGGTTTTTAAGGAGCATTAAGTTGCCCACCTCTGCTTCTCCGCCACTCTGTGCGTTTATCTTTTAGAGAGCTACCGTACGCTTGTTGATTATTGGTTTAAGTTCACTTGTGTTTTCTCTCGATTTTGATTTTAATTAAAAATTTTGCTAAGTGCATGCGCACTCGTTCTTCTAGGTCTACAAGCCCTTTCCGTGAGCTTGGAAAAATACCTCGAAGACGTCGTAGACGTTCTGCTCCATCAGTCGTACCCGAGATACGGACTGATCCCGAAACCCCTGTCATCATGGCAGAAGACCGCCCTATGAATGAGCTTCTCCAGGCTCCCACTGAGGGTTATGGAGATGCCATTATTGTTCCAGCCATCGTGGCTGAGAATTTTGAGCTCAAGACTGGGTTGATAAACCTGGTAACATCGCGTCAATTCTATGGTTTTGAGAGGGACGATCCTCAAGATCACGTTCGATGGTTCAATAAAATCACATCCACCATCAAATGTAAAAATGTCCCGGAGGAATCAATCAAACTTCTTCTTTTCCCGTTTTCTATAGATGGGGCAGCCCGGATTTGGCTTGACAAACAACCCCCTCGGTCAATTAGAACATGGGAAGATTTAGTTCAAAAATTCGTAAATGAATTCTTTCCTCCTTCCAAAACCACGCATCTTAAAAATGAAATCATGAAATTCACTCAAAGGTTTGATGAACCATTTGGAGAAGCATGGGATCGTTTCAAAGAATTGCTCCGCAAATGTCCTCATCACGGTTTCACCGATTTGATGCAAATGGACACTTTCTACAGTGGGTTAAACCCATCTGATCAAGATTCTCTCAATGCCTCAGCTGGAGGTAATTTTCTGAGCAAATCCACTAAGGAAGCCATTGCTCTCATTGAAAATAAGTCTAAGGTCCGCACTACACGAAACAGGACATATAATTCCCAGGCTAGTGCTGGTCCTTCCACTTCATCTCCCGTGAGTCAGTCCAGTACTGATACTCAGCTTGCTGAACTCACGAAGGTTATTCAAGCTCTGGTTTTCTCCACACAAAAGAAAGAGTCCGCTCCGCAAACTTCTCACACTGCTGAAGTAAAAAAATAGAAGTTTGTGTTACTTGTGGTGGTCCTCACGCTTACTATAATTGTACTGCCACCGATGGCAATACATTTGATGTCAATGCTATAGCCGGAACATCCAATCAAGGAGGTAATCAATACCGTCCTCAAATGGACCCAAACCACCGTGCTAGCAATCAATTTGGACCACCCGGATTTCCTCCTCCCAACAATCCAAATAGGAGTAATCCTAATCAACAGAGAGGGCAGAACATGCAAAATCAATTTACTGCCCCAAACAATCAATACCCACCCCAGAGGGGTAATCAAGGGTATTCAGCTCCTAATCATCAAGGACCTCTCCCAAACGAACTTGATAACTACATCAAGTTTAATGAGAACAAAATGAAGGCAATACAAAATCAGATATCTGGATTGAGAAATGAATTTCAAACTTCAATATACAAGCAAGGAACTGAGCTTAAGAATGATCTTTCAAATAAAATTGATCATTCTCAAAGCGAAGTTAAGAATATGCTTACCAGTCTCATGAATCATATCAATCCACCTTCTACCTCGGGAGGTCTCCCTGGTAATACCATTCCAAACCCAAAGGGTGAACTGAAAGCTGTCACCACACGCAGTGGTAAAGCTTATGATGGACCCACTATTTCTACTACCACTTCTTCTCCTCTCCCCAAGGTAGTGGAAAGTGAACCTGAGGTGACTGAGGACAAGGAACTTCCTATTAATAACGGAGGTGCCAACAACGTCCTACCTCAAGTTGTCCAGAAACCAAAACCCAAACCAGGAGTTGTTTTTGAAATCCCTGTTGAAAACCCTAAATCCAAACCTTCTATTCCTTATCCATCACGTTTACATGAGCAAAAGCTCCGCGAAAAAGCTAGTCAACAAATGGAAAAGTTTTTCAAAATTTTCCAGGAATTACATTTTGATATAAGCTTTGCGGATGCTATCATTCTGATGCCCAAATTCGCATCCACAATCAAACACTTGTTAAGCAACAAGGAAAAACTGTTTGAAATGGCAAAGACTCCATTAAATGAGAACTGCTCAGCGGTTATCTTGAAAAAGCTTCCGGTGAAGCTTGGAGATCCTGGAAGATTTTTACTACCTTGTGTCTTTCCAGGAATGGTTGAATGCTATGCCTTGGCCGATCTTGGTGCAAGCATTAACCTGATGCCTTATTCAGTCTGGGAAAAACTTTCTCTTCCTGCACTCACTACTACCTGCATAACTCTTGAGCTTGCAGATCGTTCCACATCTCTTCCTCGCGGCATTGCTGAGGATGTATTTGTGAAAGTGGGAAAGTTCCATTTTCCGGCTGACTTTGTGGTTGTCGATTTCGATGCTGATCCCAGGGTTCCTCTCATTCTTGGGAGAGGATTCCTAAAAACAGGACATGCTCTCATTGATGTATTTGAGCATGAAATCACATTACGTGTGGATAATGAAGCTGTTACTTTTAACCTCGATCAAACTTCGAATTACTCTTCAAATAAAGATCCTGAATTGGTTAACCGAATCGATGTCATTGATATTGTTTCAGAGGAGTACTCACAAGAGTTTCTTGGTTATTCTCATAATTCTGTGAGTGGGGATACCACCACATCTTCTCTACCTATCATTTCCGACTCTTCCCCTTCTCTCACTCCGTTTGAGGGAAGTAATTTCAATTTGGAAGAGATCGAGGCTTATCTCGAGTGTGATTCATTTCTGGAAGGAATTGATGACGCTGAGATTGATCTGGAGGGAGATATTCTTCTTCTTGAGACATTGTTAAATCAGGACAATTCTCCTCCACTCCCTCCCGTTAAACTTCATAATGAGGAAATCAAATCGGTTGAGAAAAACGATGAATTTCCTGAGGTCGAACTCAAAGACTTACCACCTCATCTTGAGTACGCATTTTTGGAGGGTGATGATAAATTACCCATCATTATTGCTAAAGACTTAAGTGATGAGGAAAAGACTGCTCTAATAAAAGTCTTGAAGTCACACAAGCAAGCAATTGCTTGGAAACTCTCCGACATAAAGGGTCTCGACCCTGAATTTTGTACTCACAAAATATTAATGGAGGATGACTTCAAACCAGCAGTCCAACACCAGCGAAGGGTAAATCCAAAAATCCACGATGTTATCAAACAGGAGGTTATCAAACTTCTTGATGCAGGATTGATTTACCCCATCTCTGATAGTCCTTGGGTTAGTCCCATCCACTGCGTTCCAAAAAAGGGTGGCATAACTGTTGTCACAAATGAGGAGAATGAGTTGATTCCAACTCGATTGGTTACTGGGTGGCGTGTTTGCATTGACTATCGTAAGCTAAATGATGCCACCCGAAAAGACCATTTTCCTCTGCCCTTCATGGACCAGATGCTTGAGAGATTAGCGGGAAACGAGTACTATTGTTTCCTTGATGGTTTCTCGGGTTACTTTCAAATCCCCATTGATCCACAAGATCAAGAAAAGACCACATTTACATGCCCCTATGGAACCTTTGCTTATAAACGTATGCCTTTTGGCTTATGCAATGCTCCAGGCACATTCCAAAGGTGCATGATGTCCATATTTTCCGACATGATCGGGAAAACGATGGAGGTCTTTATGGATGACTTCTCAGTCATTGGGGATTCATTCGAAACATGTCTCTCCCATTTAGAAAACATGTTGAAACGGTGTGAAGACACCAATCTTTGTCTAAATTGGGAGAAGAGTCACTTTATGGTCAAAGAGGGCATTGTCCTCGGCCATAAGATATCAAAGAACGGGATTGAGGTTGACAGATCTAAAGTTGATGTCATTGGTAAATTACCTCATCCCACTACCGTCAAAGGTATTAGGAGTTTTTTGGGTCATGCCGGTTTCTATCGTCGATTCATACAAGATTTTTCTAAAATCGCCCGGCCTATGACTCATCTTCTTGAAAAGGATGCTCCTTTTATCTTCTCACCCGAGTGCATCGAAGCTTTTGAAACATTAAAGAAAAAGCTTACTGAAGCACCCATTCTGGTTGCCCCCGACTGGGATTTTCCCTTTGAACTCATGTGCGATGCAAGCGATTTTGCTATCGGTGCAGTCCTGGGGCAACGAAAAGCTAAACATTTTCAGCCTATCCACTACGCAAGTAAAACCATGACTGAAGCTCAAACTCATTACACCACTACAGAAAAAGAATTGTTGGCTGTGGTGTATGCCTTTGAGAAGTTTCGGCCATATTTAATCTTGACAAAATGTGTAGTGTATACGGATCACTCGGCTCTTAAATATCTCTTTGCAAAACAAGATGCAAAGCCGAGATTACTCCGTTGGGTTCTCCTCCTACAAGAATTTGATATCACAATACGTGATAAAAAAGGAGCTGAGAACCTAGCTGCTGATCATCTATCCAGATTAGAGAACCCACACCAAGATGTTTTCGAGAAAAAGGAAATAAATGAAACATTTCCTCTTGAGACACTCAGTGCGGTTGCTTTTCGTGGAGATTCTACTACCCCATGGTTTGCCGACTTCGCAAATTACCATGCGGGTAACTTCATAGTGAAAGGGATGTCGACCCAACAGAAGAATAAATTCTTCAAGGATGTTAAACATTACTTCTGGGACGACCCCTACTTATTCAAAATCTGTGCGGATCAAGTCATCCGACGGTGTGTTTACGGACAGGAAGCTGTTGACATTCTCAAAGCTTGCCATGCTGGGCCCACTGGGGGCCATCATAGTCCAAACTACACCGCCAAAAAGGTGTTTGATTCCGGGTTTTATTGGCCCACAATCTATAAGGATGCCCAAGATCTCATCAAAACTTGTGAAGCTTGTCAGCGTCACGGTAATATTTCACAACGAAATGAAATGCCACAAAATGCTATTCAAGTTTGTGAAATCTTTGATGTCTGGGGCATTGACTTTATGGGGCCATTTCCATCATCTCGAGGAAATAAATACATTCTCGTGGCTGTTGACTATTTGTCAAAATGGGTTGAAGCAAAAGCTTTACCCACTAATGATGCCCGAGTGGTTGTAAAATTCCTGAAAGCTCTGTTTGCCCGTTTTGGAACTCCACGTGCTATAATCAGTGATCGTGGTACGCATTTTTGCAATGACAAATTTGATAAAGTCATGCAAAAGTATGGTGTAACTCACCGTCTTTCTACTGCGTATCACCCACAAACAAGTGGACAAGTAGAAGTTTCAAATCGGGGTATAAAAAGAATTCTAGAAAGGACTGTAGGAGAAAATCGTGCATCCTGGTCGGATAAATTGGATGATGCATTATGGGCCTTCCGTACAGCTTACAAAACACCCATTGGGTGTACGCCTTACAAACTTGTGTACGGAAAGGCATGTCATCTACCGATCGAATTAGAGCACAAAGCCTACTGGGCCTTGAAACATGCTAACTTTGACCTCCAAACTGCGGGTGATCACCGTAAAGTTCAAATGAATGAATTAAATGAACTGCGTGATCAAGCCTACGAGAACTCTTTGATCTATAAAGAAAAGACAAAGAAGATTCATGACTCAAAAATAAAGAACCGCGTTTTTAACGTTGGTGATCGAGTCCTTCTTTTCAATTCAAGATTAAAGATCTTCTCAGGCAAACTCAAAACCCGTTGGACTGGTCCGTTCACTATCACAAAGGTTTATCCGTATGGTACCGTTGAGTTATCTCAAAATGACGGTCCTAATTTCAAAGTGAATGGTCATCGTTTAAAACACTACTTTGGAGAGGACATACCATTCATGGTTGTCCCGGATCTTCAAACTTTCCCCATGAACCAATGAATGCGGGGATCGAGTCAAGCTAGTGACTCGGTGATCAAAAACATTAGCAAAACATGGGTTCTCACCCGTGTCTCTGTTTTCTTTCTCTTTTCTACCATCTAGTGTGGGGGAGATGCACCACATGTTGTATATATGTAAAGTTCAAAAAAAAAAAAAAAAAAAAAAAAAAAAAAAAAAAAAAAAAAAAAAGAAAGAGAGAGGGAATTTGCATGCCTTAACGGCTTAAATGCAAATTAAATAAAAATAAAATAAATAGCTATATAAAATAAAAGGCTATTAGTATTTCCCTTTCACGTTCTAAGTGTTGGTTTAACAGCCGGTTCTTTGAATATTGAGGGCAATATTCAGTTCTAAGTGTGGGGGGGAATTCTAGCGAATTTGATCAAATGTACCATCTAGTACCCCCATTTTAGCCAAAATTTTAAAAAAAATTTCTCACTTAGAACTCAATAAATGGTTATCAGTCCGCCATGTCTAACCCACATAAGGATTGGCTAATCCGAGAGCAAACGGCTCTTGGTAAAGATGTCTCAAATCCGTTGATGGCTTGCAATTTGCTGAAAATTGTATGGTATTCGACTCACCATATCTTCATAAGTGAAGAGTTGGCTAGCCCGCAAGATTATGGCTTGTGGTTAAGGCAGTGAAAATCCATGATTGGTAATCAGCTCACCAAAGATAATATTGATAATAGATCTAAGAGTTGGCTAGTCCAGAAGCAAACGGCTTCTGGTAAAGACAAATCAAAACCGTTGACAGCTTGTGGTTTGCTCAAAATCACTTAGTGATCATTGTACCAAAGTTCTTACTTGAACTGAAACAATTGGCTACTCCCGAAGTAATGGCTTTTGGTAAAGAGTCTTTCAAATCCATTAAATCTTCATAAAATATTGCTAGGGACTAGCAATAGTTTAGTGTGGGGGATTGATGAGTGTCTAAATACTCATCATTTTTACCTAATCTGAGCTGCCAAAACTCTCAAAAACACTCAGAAATGCATCAAAATACTGAAATTATCCCAGAATTGTGTTTTATATGTTTCAGATGCAAAATGTTTAAAAATAAGTGAAAAACGAACAAAGTTTGCATAATTGGCAGTTTCAGTCCCTCAACTTTCAAAATTTGGCAAATCTAGTCCCTGGTAATTAGGGGTGGAAACGAGCCGAGCCGAGCCCGAGCCTGCCAGAGCTCGAGCTCGGCTCGTTTATATTCTAGAAAGCTCGAGCTCGAGCTCGAGCTCGTTTCGAGCCTAATATTTGAGCTCGAGCTCGGCTCGTGAAAATTTTCACAAGCTCGAGCTCGAGCTCGGGCTCGACTAATTTGTATGATTTTTAAAGAAAACAAAGTTAAAATGGAGCTCGGCTCGTTAATTACATAAGGCTCGAGCTCGTTTACTACTTTTAAGCTCGTTTATACGTATAGACAATATATATACGTATATATTTCTAGGGCTCGTTTAGGCTCGCGAGCCTATCCGAGCTTTTTTTATAGAGCTCGAGCTCGAGCTCGATTATTAAATGAGCCCAAACTTAGGCTCGAGCTCGGGCTCGAGCTCGTTTAGGCTCGGCTCGTTCGAGCTTTTTACCGATCCGATCCCGAGCTTTTCATGAGCGGCTCGGCTCGTTTCCACCCCTACTGGTAATCCAAAACATGTTAAATATCATCAAAGGTCCTTAGGGATTCATAAGTTGTCAAAACTAGTCCTTTAAAAGTTAAAAATTATAAAATGGCAACGTTAGTCCCTCAAGTTTGAAAAATGTCAAAATTAGTCCTTAAGGTTTTAAAAATGAAAATTATCAAATATAACCCTTGTACTATTCTTATATGGCATAATTGGTCCTTGTGTTAACTTTGGAAAAATTACAGGTTTGGCCCTTCACATTTCAGGAAATTACAAGAATGGTCCCTAAGATTAAAACCGGATCAAGCTTAAACCTTAACCCTTAATAAACCAACCCAACCCATCCTAATTATCTAAACCCAGCCCAACAAGCCCAACTTCCTTTTAATTAAAAAAAACCCGACCCAAGCCTGGTATTCAAAACCAGTTTGACTTAGTCAAACTCTTCCCTTCTTCCTCACAACCCCGCCAATACCACCTCACCCCTAGTTTTCTCTGCAAAACCACTCCCCATCCAATCCCACTTACCTAACAATACAAAAGCTTTAAAAGCTTCTACTCCACCCCCCTGATTTGCATTTAATGCTAAAACCTGCTCAACCCACTATTATCAATTTTGGCGCCAAAAAGTGAAATCAAGGGCTGAGATCGAATTGAAGTAATCCAAGGGTGCTAAAAGATTCAAAGGATGTCGACATGAAGATCCCAGTTAGTTTTGTATAAATAGAATAGCTTTGTAAGCCAAGAAAAAAAAAAGTAGTTAACTAGCTTAATCGTTTTTCTTTATCAGTGTTCTAATTATTGTAATTTTCAATTCAAGTCTTTAATACAAGCTTTGTTTCAGTTACTTTGTCTCAATTTAAAGTTATTTGTACTCAAGTTTAAGTTATAATTAAGTTTCTAAAAATGTGGTAATCGTATAAGCTTAAGCTCATTTAAGTTCATCATAATAAACTCCAAAAACCTATACTATAAGCTGACATAAGCTCATAGTAGCTTAATGTAAGTTTATATAGCACTAAATAGCTCTTAATTTCCATTTCGATTCAAAGTCAACTAAAGTCAACGAAGTAGCTTATAAGCTACTCTGGATTGAACAAGCTGAATTGGTGGAAGCTTTTGGTTTAGTGGCTTCATGGGAAGCCTTTAGGTTGTTCTTGGTTCCTAGTTCTTTGGTCCATATATCAATCCGATTGTAAGCAATTTGCAAGTTTTCTTCATTTTCTATTATCACTGTTCTATAAGCTTATTTGTTCTTGTCTTTGTCCTTTATAGCTTATCAGTAGTCTACATACATGTTTCAATCAGTTGCTTTAATTTAAATTACCTTGTCAATCATTTCACTTAAAATCTTAGAGAAAAAACCAAAAATAAGCCATCATAAGCTAGCTTGTTGATATCAGTTTTTATTGCAGTCATATAGTTCTTTCATAAGCTCAAATACTTACTAGCACCATTAGAAGTCACTTCGAAGCTCAATCGAACCACCTCAGATCACAAATCCCATAACAGTCCCCATAAGGGCTGTTTGGTTTAGTGACTGTTAACATCCAAACACCCCTAGTACTGTGCAATTACCACAAGCTCAGTTTTGAGCTTGCTTCTAGCAGCCCTTATAAGCTCTTTTGAGCTTTCTTTCAGTTCTATAGCTCAATATACCCATTTTGAACCCCTTGTGGGAGTAACAGTCCACATAGAGGTCAAACAAGCTCTCCAGAGCTTCTAGCTTATTTGGCCATATTCTTTGGCAGTTTTGCATCTCATTTGGTCTGCTTAGCTAGTCCCTAGAACCTTAGATCAACTGCACAAACTAGTGCACCAATAGCAGTTACATCAGTAAGCAAGACTGAACTGCAGTCCATTTCATAGTTTTTAGAATCTTTGCGAATTTTTATCTCATTCTCTATAAGCTCTTTTAAGAAATTTCTTTTTGATTCATCAACTTCACAAGCTCAACTACATAGGGTATTTTTCTTTCGAATTTTAGAACCATCTAAGGCCACTAAAAAGGCCTTCGAACAGACCCATTTTACCCTGGTGCAGGGCAACTAGCAGACCACATAAGCCATAAGCTCTTTTGAGCTTATTTAGCTTATTCAAGCCAGTGTTTTCAATTCCATTAGTTCAATTAAGTATCAAGCAGTCCATAGTTCCATTTTTCATAAACTCTTAGCTTCTTGATAAGTTTCTAGCTTGTTTGATAATCTCAAAATCTTAAAAGTTCATAAGCCCAACTGCATAAGCTATTTCTAGCTTATTCTTTGAGATCCAAAAATCATTCCAGTTATAAAAGTTGTTCCTCATAAGCTAATTAGTAAGTTCCAATAGAAAAAGTTCAAAATAAAATAAAAAGAAAAGTGTGCAAACTGGGATTCGAACCCTGGTTGTTTGGCTCAGAACTCAAACCAAAGCCGTGCACCATCTCCCCTAGGGGATTCTTAGTGTTTAGTGTTTCTCTATTTATTTATATACTAGTAATAGCAGTTTAGTATTAATTAGCTTATTAGCTTTCCAGCTTATTTTTAGCTTATCCGTATAAGCTCTCTTTTCCATTTTATTTTTATTAGTTAGGTAATCACTTAGAGTAAATTATAAAAAAGTTTCATAATTTTTAGAAAAGTTTTACTATTTTTAATCTATTTATTTAGTTTAAGTAGTAATTAAATTATAATAAAAAATATAATAATCAGAAAAATATAAATCCAATTTTCATAATTTTCTTTTGTCATTTTTAATCTAGGAAAAATATAAAAATATTTTTAGGTCTTAAGAAAATCAAAAATAGAAATAAAGTGATAGCTTCTATTTAATAGAATTTATTTTTTTAAATTTTAATTAAGTAATTTTCATTTTTATAATTTTCTTAGCTTTTATTTACTTAGTAATATTTTTAGAAAAAGTTTTAGAATTTTCTTTGTCCATTTAGTATTTATTATAAATTTAAATAGTTTAATAAGTTATTAAATAATAAATAATTAATAATAATTAAATAAAAAAATATAAAAAAATATAATTTAAGTTTTTAAATAAGTTTTAAGTCATTTTACATTTTTAGGTTTTAAATTTCATAAATTTTGATTTTAGTCCCATTTTAGCTGTCCCGTTACGCGTTTGTAATTTATTTTATTCGCGTTTAATTTCCCTGTGTATATCTGTTTTTATTTGTTATTTAGAATTGTTAAATAAAGCAAAATCAAAAGCAATCTAAATCATCAGTCACTCTTATCTTAGCTTTTTACAGTTTTCCATTCACATCTCGTTGGGAAACGATCCGGGTGATCACTTGCCTGGTTTCACACACTATACACGAGCATTCGTTCTGAGACTGTTTATATTTTATCATTTATTACGGTTGACCATTCACAAGTGGTTGACTTGTGTGATAGAGAAATAAAAGATAGCCGGTTCGGAACGGATCAAATAGCTATTATTGTTGGAAAACTCGGCTAACGGCAGATGCCTAACCCAGCCATTTCCAAAGTCTATCACACACGCTCGTAGCATGTCCTCTAAGGTTTGGATGGTTCTTTCTCTTTGACCATCTGTTTGAGGATGATATGCGGTGCTCATATCAAGATCAATTCCCAATGCATCTTGCAATGATCTCCAAAAATTTGAAATGAAACAACTGTCTCTGTCGGAAATGATAGAAATTGGGACTCCATGTCGTGCAACTATTTCTTTCACGTATAACCGTGAAAGTTTATCCATGCTATCGTTTTCTTTGATCGGTAAGAAGTGGGCGTATTTGGTGAGACAATCAACGATTACCCAAATGGTGTCGCAACCGCTAGATGTCTTTGGCAGTTTAGTAATGAAATCCATCGTTATGCGTTCCCATTTCCATTCGGGAATTTCGGGTTGTACAAGTAAACCCGATGGTCGCTGATGTTCAGCTTTGACCTTTGAGCATGTTAAACATTTACTGACATAGGTTGCAATGTCAGCTTTCATATTGGGCCACCAGTAGAGTTTCTTCAGATCGAGATTCATTTTGTCGGCTCCTGGGTGGATGGAGTATTTAGATTTATGGGACTCGTGCATGATAAGATCACGTATCCCTCCACAGAGTGGGACCCAACTTCTGTTTTTGAAACATAACATTCCGTCAGCTCTCGTTACGAATCCGTTTTCGTTACGAATCCGTTTTCGTTTTCAGGCATCCCATGAATTTTCTCGTTAGGTCTGTTTTCTTCCCTGAGTGTCTCGGCCTGAGCCTCAAGGATCTTTGATGGGAGTGGTGAGACTATCGTCATACCCAATGATTGTACTCTAAGGGGTTTTGGTCGTTCTTTTCGGCTAAGAGCATCTGCTACTACGTTTGCTTTGCCGGGATGGTATCGAATTTCGCAATCATAATCGCTGAGCAATTCTAACCAACGGCGTTGTCTCATATTGAGTTCCTTTTGGTCGAGGATATGTTGCAGACTTTTGTGGTCGGTGTAAACTACACATTTAGTACCGTAGAGGTAATGTCTCCAGATCCTGAGTGCAAATACTACTGATCCCAATTCCAAATCGTGTGTAGTATAGTTTTTCTCGTGCGTTTTCAGTTGTCGAGAGGCATAGGCTATCACCTTCTCTCGTTGCATCAAGACAGCTCCTAGCCCTTTGTGCGAGGCGTCACAGTAGACCACAAAGTCTTCACTACCTTCAGGTAGGGCTAAGATAGGTGCACTGCACAACTTATCCTTAAGAATTTGAAAAGCTTCTTTCAGTTTATCTCCCCATTCGAACCTTATGTTCTTTTGAGTTAGTTTAGTCAAGGGTTTAGCAATATTCGAAAATCCTTCGATAAACCTCCTGTAGTACCCTGCAAGTCCTAAGAATTGGCGTATTTCGGTGGGTGTTGTGGGTGTCGTCCAATCCTTTATTGACTCGATCTTTGCAGGATCTACATGTATGCCTTGACTATCAATCACGTGTCCTAGAAATTGAACAGTTGGAATCTAAAATTCGCACTTCGAGAAATTTGCGTACAATTCTTCTTTCTTTAATAGCTCTAAGATTAGCCTGAGGTGTTCCTCATGTTCCTTCTCGCTCTTAGAGTATATTAGAATGTCGTCGATAAAGACGATCACGAATTTGTCCAGATACGGCTTGCACACCCTATTCATTAGATCCATGAATACCGCCGGTGCGTTGGTTAGGCCGAATGGCATAACCTGGAACTTGTAGTGATCGTAGCGAGTCCTGAATGCCATTTTCGGGATATCCTCTTCCCGAACCCTAAGTTGGTGGTATTCGGATCTCAGATCGATTTTGGAGTAAACACATGAACCCTGGAGTTGATCGAATAGATCATCGATTCTCGGAAGTGGATAACGGTTCTTGATGGTTATTTTGTTTAGTTCATGGTAATCGATGCACATTCTGAAAGATCCATCTTTCTTTTTGACAAAGAGAACTGGAGCTCCCCAAGGAGAAGAACTCGGCCTGATGAATCCTTTTTCCGAGAGTTTCGATAATTGGTTTGACAGTTCTTGCAGCTCAGTCGGAGCAAACCGATAAGGTGCCCGTGCCACGGGTGCGGCACCAGGTATTAAGTCGATTCAAAATTCGACTTGTTGGTTTGGCGGGAGTCCAGGTAAGTCTTCGGGAAAGACTTCTGGAAAATCTCTTACGATTGGAACATCCTCTAAACATTTTTCCTCCTGCTCCTTTTCTTCCCGTTCAGAGACTTGTGCTAGGAAGAGAAGGCTTCATTTCTCAAGGCATTTCTGCACCTTAGTGCAAGAGATAACGTTTAGCCTCGAGGCGTTTCTTCGACCTCTTCTGTCGCCTTCAACATTTAGAACCTCGTTCCCATAAGGCAGTCGGACGATTTTCTTGTCGCAAAGAATGGTGGCATGATATTTTGACAATCAGTCCGTGCCGATAATGACGTCAAAACCACCCAATTCTACCGGTATAATATCGATGTTGAATGGGTGGTTTAACAGATTTAAAGTACAGCCTCTTACGATAGTGTTTACCCTCTCTACATTCCCATTAGCTCATTTCACATTGTATATGTTATCTAAGGTGGTCAGGGCGATACCAAGTAGTGTACTAAATGTAGTTGAAACAAAACTCCTATCTACCCCCGTATCAAATAATATGGATGCATAGCGGTTATTTAAAAGGAACGTACCCGTCACGACATTCGGGTCATCTTGTGGTTCTGCTTTAAACACTGCATAGACCCTTCCGCGGGCTCCACCATCGTTACCATGATTTCCTTGCTGACCAGCAGCTATCTGATTTCCTCCAGCAACTTGGTTCCTTGGCTCACGGCACTCATTTTTGTAGTGCCCTTTCTTCCCGCACCTAAAATAAGTCACATTGGCTTTCAGGTTCTGTTCTGGTGCTGCATGTGCAGTGGCAAGAGTTCTTGACCTACAGTCTCTGGCCATCTGCCCAACCTTCTGACAGTTTTGGCATTTTACTGTGCACAGCCCGCTGTGGTGTAGTTTACAGCGATTGCATAGCGGGTGCTTTCCGGCATATCCCTTTCTCTCAGCTGGATACCCTTTCTTCTCTGTTGGTCCAGCAACGTAGACCATAGCAATATCTTGCTTCTTGTTTGAGTGATGGTTGCTGTTGTTGCGGGAATGGTCATCCCATTTACGCTTGTTGGTCGCAACCGTTTTAGCTGAGTCCTCAATCACCTGATCCATCAACTTATTGGCCACTTCCATGGTTTCATAGAGGTCAGCAGCCTTGTAAGTTGTAACATTACCCTTGATAGATGAGGGTAATTCGCCAATGTACCTCTCCAGTAGGCGGGTCTCAGTTTGGACCATATCGGGACATAACAAAGCAAGCTCCTGAAAACGTTGAGTATACACAGCCATATTGGTACCTTGTACCTTGAGATTCCAGAATTCAACCTCCAACTTCTTCACCTCATTGTGAGGGCAATATTTCTTAAGAACCATTTGTTTGAAGCTTTCCCACGACATTGCATATGTCGTGTCGTAGCCAGCTGATTTCGAGTAATTGTTCCACCAGGTTAAAGCTGCATCCTGAAAAGTAAACGATGCATACTTAACCTTGTCCTCTTCTGAACAACCACTAATTCAGAAAACCTTCTCCAATTTTTCAATCCATCGAACCAGAACAACTGCCCCCCAGTACCTCCAAAACCTTCAGTCATTAACTTTCGGAAGTCATGATAAGTACAACCACAGGTGTTGTTGTTTCTGGGTCTTGAGTTCCCAACATCAATTGTCGAGTTGTTAGCTGCAGCCAGTGCTACTGCCACCCGTTCTTCCACAAGTTGATCGAGCATGGCTCGATTTACAGGTGGAACTGCTGCAGTAGCCCTAGCTGGGCCTGGGCTGGTTGGTTGTGCACGAGCGGTTCTTGTTGTTCTTTTTGGAGGCATTTTGCCATATCAGAAAGATAGAGATAATTCAGATTTCGAGAGTTTGTTATCACACAAGTGTATAATCATAGGTAGAGTATATGAGTAAGATCAATCATAAAGTAGTTGACACAATGGAATAATCAATCAAGCTTGTCATAGATTTAGATCAATTCGGGTTCACAAAAGTTACAAGCTTGAATACATAAACAAAAAGCACAAGTTGCGAATACAGATAAAGAACTACAAATGCCACTAACTAACGACTACTCAGTTTAGTGAGAATACATCATAACGGCTAAGAGACTAAGACTGGTATCTGGTCCTGTCCAGGTGTCAGAATCGGAAGGCAAACTCCCCAAGTTGTGCCTCGATCTCCACAAGACGGGTCCTCAATGCTAGGTTCTCCTTACGGCGAACTCGATTAGCCCTCAACAATGCTGCAACCTGAGCGTCGAGGATTAACATCCTCCCATGCATCACCTGGGCTGCCTCTTGGGCTACAATATGTGTCTGCTCGAGTCTACCTGATCTGTTACCCAAGTCAAGGATATCTCGACTGTTAGAGTGTGTCCTAGCATAGAGTCTGATGAAGTTGAGTGGAGGTTCGATACACTTGAAGGGAGCTAGTCCTTTGTAACTATGTGTATATGATATGTTTGAGTTAATATGATTAAGTATGCGGAATCTACTTAACCACACTTAGAAGGTTATTTGGATATGGAAATGGAACACTTATGTTTGTTATAGAACAATGAGCGCAGAAAGTTTATCACCAAACGATTCAATATTATTCAAAATAATACGAGTGATCTTTACTATCACTAGGGTTACAAAACCTTGAATCTTATGTTTCTATGACTTGTGATATTGTTGTGTTTGTTCTTTTTCTTAACAGATATTCAACATGAATTAAGCACACATAATACCTAGTCTAAGATCTCTCATTTATAGTCCAAGAGAGATCTTTACAAATATTGTCAAGTCTAATCGAACACATGCTTGAGAGTGTCAGTCATTAAGATACAACATGTATCTGTGTTTACAACTTGTTACTGAACACTTTGTCTAAAGATATTATCTACCGTGTATTGTTGACTATTATACACATAATATCTTTGTATTCTTATCCAACCAGCAGTAGAATACTTCAACAGTTATCCACTTAGCTGTAGAATCTTCTTCACCAGCAGCAGCATCATTCAGCAGTAGAATGTTTAACGCTAGCAGTAGAATCAAATGCACTAGCAGTAGAATGATACTTAGAGTATTTCTTTGAGCAGAACTGATCTTGTAATCCTTTAATTCCCGATACTAATCTTCAGAATATTTAATTCGCAACAATCCTCCCCTAAACATGTGAATCCTTTTCAACATGTTTCTGAATTAAATTATGATTGTGAGAATCTTTCAAACACTTCTGTAGTCAGATTCTTGATCTGAGCTATCTTCTGTTCTTCAAGATTAAATATCTTTCTCAGTAACTCATCTGCCATTTTCTTTCGACTTCAACAATATTAGTACCAATCTTCAAGCTTCAACCAAAGCCTAAAAGATTGTGCAATTTCCTTGGATGGAGGAATTATAAGAGGCAATGGTGCTGTGTATCTTGGATGCTTGTTTCAACAAGTAAAATCATCTATTAGCATGTCTTTGCAAGTGATGAACAAACGTAGTGAACTGAAATTGAAACTGGAAGAACCTAGATAGAACTTTCTCCTTTGGAATGCTTCATCCCTTCTGAATATATATAATACTCCAGAATTAGCTCTGTTCTTGTCATTTTCAACCTCCATGTCATCATCTTGTATGCTTTTGTCTTTTCCTCCCTTTCATTTGGTTAATCTTCCTTTCTTGGGCTTTATTTCCTCCCCTGAGATATTTCCTCCCCTGAGATGCAAATAACATTTTATCCTCCCCTGATTGGAAGATCTCTCACCATCATTTCATCATTATCTGATCTACCAATGTGAACTTGTTTTCAGACAATGTTGTACATGAAGCCATCAATTCCTTAAATTTTAATGACTGCCCTTATCACTTCCATGTGTGTTAACTCCTGTGAGAGGTGATTCATGGGGAATTGACTCATTATCCGTCAATGGATGGTTTTTCTGAGTCCCTTTGAAAATCCTTTTTAAGAAACTTTTGACTTAGCAGTATGTGCATGATTTTATTATAGAAAAATCATACTGCTTTCAACCATTTTGAAGGGATTAAGTGTGTAACAGACACTTAATCAAGATTTCGGTTTAAAGCAACCTCTGGTTGTGTGAGAACCAATGTTTTTCAGTTATAAATAACTGTCTGTGTAAAGATAAACCTATTCAAAAGGCTTTCTTGATAGGGTTTCCAGCTCATAGCAATTGTTACCTCTAACACAAGTGTTAGATTCACTTTTACTAGCTGTTCTTTCTATCAGATGTCCTTAGACTTGCTCATTATACTTAAAAGTATAAAATGATAGAAAGTGAGTTGAGTCAGTTACTATCTGACCAACTGAACCATCAATTTAATGTGAATTATCATAATCAGATTTCAAGAAATAAGTTTTAAAGAATTAATTAACTTAGGTGTAAACCTTTGTTAAGAATCCCCAAACTCAGTCCATCATAAACCTATTATGTTAGCAACTAATATCATCATTCTGCTGCTTCCATTTCACTTGAAACTTCTTTTGTTTAATGTTTATACCTGAAAATGTTAGTCCAAAACCAAGAAACAAAATGCAAAGCATTTGTCTTATAGCAGTATTATAAATATGACTAACAAATATGAACTTAACAAACAAAAATTTGTACCAGCAGCACAAATTTTTCACTAACAGTAGTATTTTATAAAGCCAGCCATACAATCAAAAATTTATATACAATAACACATAGTTTTAAATCATTAAGGATTAAGCATCCCAATACTTGCTACCAAGTACTGAAACCTTCCAACATCAAAAGCTTTTGTAAGAAGATCTGAAAAGTTGTGATCAGAATCAATTTTAAGAACTTGAATCAACTTTTTCTCATTACAATCTCTAATAAAATGATGTCTTATTTCAATGTGTTTTGTTTTAGAATGTTGCACTGGGTTTTTAATTATGCAAATTGTACTACTATTATCAATATGAATGACAGTGTTCATGAAATTGTACCCATAGTCAAGAAGTTGGTTTTGAAGCCATAGGACTTGACCACATCAACTTGCAGCAGGTACATATTCAGCTTCAGTTGTTGAAGTAGCCACAATTGTTTGCTTTTTACACTGCCATGAGATAAGTCTACACCCAAGGAATTGACATCCTCCAGTTGTTGACTTTCTGTCCAAGCTAGCACCAGCATAATCACTATCTGAAAATGCTACCAAGTCAAAAGGTGATTCCCTAGAATACCATAGACCCAACCTAGGTTGACCCTTGAGATATCTAAAAATCCTCTTGATAGCTGTTAAATGAGAAACCTTTGGAGTTACTTGAAATCTTGCACAAGCACAAACAGAGAACATGATGTCAGGTCTTGATGATGTGAGATACATCAAAGAGCCTATCATAGATCTGTAAGTGTGTACATCTACATTGTCTCCATCTAAATCTTTAAGAAGTGGCTTCTCAGAGTCCATTGGTGTGCTTGCCACTTTTGAATCAGCAAAGTAAAATTTTCTAAGTATCTCTGCAACATATTTATCTTGACTAATAAATATGCCTTCACTAGATTGCTTAACTTGCAGACCCAAAAAGAATGTAAGTTCCCCCATGGAACTCATCTGAAACTTATCATGCATAAGCTTCTCAAACTCCAAACACATCTCCTTCCTTGTAGATCCAAAGATAATATCATCCACATACACCTGAACTAGCAAAAGATCACTCTTGTGCTTCTTGATGAATAATGTCTGATCAATCTTTCCTCTTTGAAATCCATTTTCAATTAAGTAGGAAGCTAGTGTTTCATACCATGCTCTAGGTGCCTGATGAAGGCCATAAAGAGCCTTAACTACTCTGTACACTTTTTCTGGATGGTCAGGATCAATGAACCCTGGAGGTTGTGAGACATACACCTCTTCTTCAATAGTACCATATAAAAATGCACTCTTGAATTCCATTTGATAAACTGTGAAGCCTATAAATGAAGCATAAGCTAAGAAAGCCTAATTGCCTCAAGTCTTGCTACTGGAGCAAAAACCTCATTATAGTCTATACCTTCTTCTTGTGTGTACCCTTGGGCTACTAATCTAGCCTTATTCCTAATCACTATGCCCCTTTCATCCCTTTTATTCTTGAAAACCCATCTAGTGCCAATTACCTTTTCATCCTTAGGTAAATCAACTAGCGCCCAAACCTTCTGAATTTTAAAATGAAGAAGCTCCTCTTGCATAGCTTCTACCCAACTTGAATCATCTAGGGCTTTAAGAATGTTCTTTGGTTCTGCCTGAGAGAGAAAACATACAAACAAGCAAGAGTTTGAAAACTCATGCTGCTTTGAAGCATAAAGGGCATCAAGAAGCCCTTGTTGGTCTGAAGACATCAGTTGTTGTCTTGTCTTCACACCTGATTGTACATCTCCAATCACATTTTCTAGGGAGTGGACTTTGTGAATCCTGGTGTGTGGAGTAGAAGGAACTTGATAGTTAGGTGAGATATTGCTCAAATCCACCTCTTCATCTGAGAAATCTGCTTCATTTGAGTCTGAAGGGCCAGCAGTAGAAACATTTGGCCTAGTAGTAGAATGCTCTGTCTCAGCAGTACTATCATCAGTAGAAACATTTTCTTGTTCCTTGGTTCCATCTTCCTTGTGTTCATCTTCAACATCTTCTTTAGCTTTACCAGAAGAAGATTCATCATTTGTTGAAGTTGAAGCCACACTGGTACTTATTGGCATCCATACATGATCTTGATTTGTCTCCTTGTCTAACCCTGCCTCATTTGTTGTTTGTGAACCTGAAAAATCATTAGTTTCTGCAACAACAGGCACATAATTCATAGAATGGGTTAGTGACTCAAGATCAAATAGCCAATTAGGACCTTGACCTGCTACATTGGATTTGTTCTCTAAAAATTCCACATGCAGGTTTTCATCTACTCTTCTAGTTCTCAAGTTGTATACTCTAAAAGCTTTGCTATTAAGAGAATATCCAACTAAGAATCCTTCATCTGCTTTACCATCAAACTTTCCAAGATAGTCTAAGGTATTCAGAATTGTCACATGACATCCAAAAGGTCTAAGAAATCCTATTGCTGGAGTTCTACCTCTAAAAAGCTCATATGATGTCTTATTGTGAGATTTGACAACCAAAACCCTATTTTGAACATAGCAAGCAGTGGTGACTGCTTCTGCCCAAAAAGTGATAGGCAACTTAGAGTCGGCTAACATGGTTCTAGCAGCTTCTATGAGTGTTCTATTTCTCCTTTCAGATACTCCATTTTGCTGAGGAGTTCTAGCTACACTAAATTCTCTCCTAATACCTTTTTCCTTGCAGAAGTCATCCATAACTCTATTCTTAAACTCTGTCCCATTATCACATCTAATGACTTTTACTCTTTTGCTTACTAGGTTTTCTATCTCTATAATGAAAGTCTTAAGGATGCTAGAAGTCTCATCCTTAGAACCTAAAAAGAAAACCCATGTAAATCTACTATAGTCATCAGTAACAACTAGACAATATCTTTTATGCATCATGCTACTAACAGAAGTAGGTCCAAATAAATCCATATGAAACATAAACAATGATTGATCAAAAGAGTTAAAAATTTTGGGCTTACAAGTGGCTTTGTGTTGTTTGCCTTTAAGACAAGCAATGCATGTTTGGTCATTTTTAAATCGTTTTTGAGGTAAACCTCTTACCAAACCATTCTTAACAATCTTATTTATGGTTTTGAAGTTAATGTGACCAAGCCTCCTATGCCATAACATTGATTCATCCAATGTGACCTTTGCAACAAGACAAGTTAAAGCCTTTTTAGGAACAATGTTCTTCATATCAACACTGTACATGTTGCCCTTTCTTGGAATTCTAAGAAGTACTTGACTTTCATCAGGCATCTTAAAATTAGAAGAAAGTACAAGACATTCAGTGTCAGTAAAGAGAACTTTGTTCTTTTTGTTACACATTTGTGAGACACTAAAAAGATTATACTTAAGCTCTTGTACATAGTACACATCTTCAAAATCTAAATTTCCAGTTTTAATTGTACCTTTACCGGAAATTTTGCCACCAATACCTCCTCCAAAGGTAACATATCCACCATCTAATGTTTGAAAATCGGAAAGATAGGACTTGTTGCCTGTCATGTGCCTTTAACATCCACTATCTGAGTATCCTTGATCCTCTTGTTTATCAGTAGAATGTTCCTGCACAAAAATGAGGAGTATTAGTTTCCTTTGGGGACCCAAGCCATTACTGACTTGGATCTGCCTCTTGCATCAATGAATTGTAATCTTTTGAGAATAGTTGATGCAACATTGGATTTAAGAATCCAACATGCTGAGGCCTTAACAGCATTTGCCCTGTTTTCCCAAGCAGCAGTATGAACTATATGCTTAGCAGTAGAAACTGCTAGCTTTGCAGTTGTACCCTTTGGTTTCCAAACTTGTTTTTGGACCATTGCTTTTGTTGGAATGGGCCATTTAACAGTTGTAGATGAATGATTGTAAGTTTTTTTTGCACCTTTAACTGTTGGTCTTGGGTTAACAGTCATGAATGGTCTAGCAGTAGAAACTGCTTTTGAAACTGCTCTGGGTTTTGTTCTCTTAGAATTAGAGTGAAAATGAAATTGAGGAGTTTGCCTTTTGTAATTCACCCTATTGTTTGTATACCCAGATACCCATTGGTTGCAGAAAGCTGCAAGATGGTCAAAACTACCACATGTGTAACAAGCTTTGTTATAAAAAGCAAAGTCATCACCTAGTTGGTGAGACTTGAGGTTATTCCAATTTCTTTGGTTACCTCTGGGCTTGTTTGTAGTTCTATATTGTTCCCAATATCTAACTGGTTGCCTAACATGTTTAGCATTTTTTTTAGGCCTATAAGTATCATGTTTGACCACTTTAGGAACACTTGTTCCTGCTTTCTTAACCACTTCAGGTTTAGACATAACCTGTTCATCTTCATCACTATCAGATACCCAGTCTTCAATGACTACTCTATCTGATCTTCTATCAGAGGACACCTTGTCCTCAGGAAGTGAAGTTTTACTTAAACTTTCACTTATTTTCTTAGGTTCATCAACAACTAACTTGGTTTTTGGTTGTACACTATATTGTAGATCAGGTTGTTGAAATTCAGGTACACCTGAATTTTCTAGGTCAATCCCTGGTGTTTAGGGATTCCTCTGTAATGGGGTGAGACAGCATTATATCCTAACCCTGACTTGGCTCTATTAATCACTTGACATTCTATCATGTTGGTCACACCTCTAGAAGCATGTTCAAGTGTTTCTGTAGTCAAATGAATGTTTCCATTTTCCTTTTTGATCCTATCATAAGCCTCTCTCAAAAGCTTAATTTCAGCATCTCTAAAGAATAAGTCTTGTCTAAGAAGAGCTTTGTCATCAGAAAAGGCAAATTCATTTTGTTTGTAATGAATGATCTGCTTCTCTAGGGATTCTAAACCACATTTATAGTCTACTAAGTCTTGACGAGTTCTACTTAGCTCTTTCTGTTGGGCATCATAATGTTTGATTAAAGTTTGTAGTTCTTTAAGAGCTGTGCAAGTATTAGAACAAACTTTATGATTTTGTACCTCAGTAGAGAAAGCCATGAGTGCCATCTGTGAAGAATCTTCTTCTTCATCAGCCATGAAACTCCAATCAAAACCTAGCCCATCAATAGCTACCATAGCTTTTGAGTTTGGCTCAGAAACCTCCCTTGTTTTGGATGTGCTTCCAAAACCTTTATTCTTGCTATCCTGCTGCCTTGGCCTTCTACATTCTCTTAAGAAGTGCCCCATCATGTGGCAGTTATAGCACTCTATCTTTGACTTGTCAAAACTAGCAGTATCATTATTGCTGATTGTGAGCTTCTTCCCCGTCCTTTGATAGAACTTCTTGGCTCTCATGCTAAGAAGAGAAATTTGCCATTTTAGATCCATTTCCTCCAGATCATCATCATTGATCTCTTGGAGGTCTTCATAAGTGAGCATGGACCCATCATTTCGACTTGTGAAAAATGCACAACAAGTCTTCTCATCCAAAATACCCATGGTACTGCTTGATGAACTAGCAGCACCAACACCATCAACAACTTTCACCTCTTCACTTGGATTTGAGGTACTAGGAGTTGACATAAATGCCATGTTCCCAGTATTAGAACTAGTACCTCCATTTTTCTTTAAATCTTGTTCCACAATTTTAAAGTTGCTATACAAGTCTATCAGTTCCATTGTGTCAAGGTCTGGCTTGTTCTTCCAGACAACAACATGTATAGCCCACTCTTCTGGTAAGCTTCTCAGAAATTTTGAGTTCAAATCTTCTTGAGGTATTTCAACCCCAAGAATAGCAATTTGGCTCACAATATTCTGAAGCCTATTAAACATATGGTCAAGAGATTCATTGTTGGTAGAGGAGAAGTTTTCAAACTGCTGCTTGAGTAGTGTCTTGTGGGTTTTCTTGGTGGCTTCATTTCCACCATATCTGGCAACAATAGCTTCAAATAATGACTTGGCATCTTTGAACTTGCTGAAGTTTAAAAGTTGATCATTGGGAATGGTCATCATCTGCATGCTTCTTGCCTTAAGGTCATTTTTCTTCTTTATTCTGTCTTCTGCAGATGTTGGGTGTTATTGCAGAGTTGTCACCACTTTGCCATCCACTGTTGATGTAGTGGTTGTAGGATGGTAAGAGTTTCCATCTTCAATGATTTCCCAAAGTGCATAGTCTTGCACTTGGAAATATTGCTCTATCCTCAGCCTCAACATCTCAAATTCATTCTGTTTGAGCATGGGTAATTTTGCAGCAACATTGGTCTGAATAGATTCAACGTCCATTTCTTATTCTTCTTCTTCTAAATCAAATATATCAGCCTTGCTCTGATACCAATTGAGTAGAGGTTCGATACACTTGAAGGGAGCTAGTCCTTTGTGTTGGAGTATGCTCGTGTCATAATTACTAATTATATGGCTAGACATATGTGAGCCTATGGGGTCACACACATATACACTGAGGTACCACTTTATATATCGTGTTTATTGTATTTACGATATATAAATAACCGTACGTAACTAGGGATCACTATTGGGCTTCTAATGACTAAGTAAAGGACTTAATCTATTGGACTTGAAAATCAAATGGTGAGCCCATTTGAAGCCCATAAGTGGCCGGCCATATGGAGGCTTTGGAGGGATAGATTGGTTTTGAATTTGGTCTAAAAACTTATCTATATACATGCACCTAGATTGGAGAGAATAATAATAACTTATCTCTACCCAATGTTCCTAGAGCCATGAGATAACTAGAACCAAGATATTAACTAAGACAAAAGTGTCTCTCCTCTCTCCCCCCTCCATATCTCACGGCAAAAGACACAAACACACTAGGTGTTTTTGTCTTCAAACTCTCTCCTTTGAATCTTGCTTATTCAAAGGTGACTTGCAAGGTTACAAGGTTAAAGACTAGCATCAAGGGGTATACGGTGAAGTGTAGTGTGGACATTCATAGAGGTGATCTACTTTGGTCACTTGGTTAGAGAGTAGATTGGTGTTGAGAAGGTCTCCATAGATTTCTACCAATCACGCTACAAAGGTATGATACTTGTATTCTAATTTGTGATTGATCATATGGCTATATGGATCCGTTGTTGGTGATGTTTTCCGCTGCGTTCATATGTTAAGTTTGTTTATATATGTTCAACATCACCTATAGTGGTATCACGAGCCATCATATGATGTCATATGATCATCTTGTATGCGTAAAAATGGCTAAAAACGCGTGTTTTTAATGGATTTAAAAGTATATTTTCAAAACAGCCCCGAGGGCTAATTTTTTGTAAATAATTCGACCCATATGGGGTCTAATGATCTGGACTTTTTGATCCTATGGCCATTTGTTATGCATACTTTAATTGGCATACTAGTTTGGTACCCGTAAAATGGCTAAAAACGCGTTAATTTGATAGTTTTATGAAACGATTTCAAATCAGCCCATGAGGCTTAATTTTCTGTGGTAATATGATGTTAAGAAGGTCCTAATATCAGTGGGTTTTGAACCTATGGCCATTTGACACGCGTACCAATCGGGGTTTTAATTCTTGTAAATTAATTCTCCTCAATTTCGTTGGCTAACAATTTACTTCTTGTTAATTATTTTGTTGTCCATGGCAAATACATGCATGTTTGTCCATGGAGTTAGCCAACACCTTGTTTTGATCATAATAGTATTGTATTATTGTGTGTATATGCAAAGCTGATGAAAACCTAGACCACTTATGCCTTGTGATGTTGTGATTTGTTGGTTGATTTCTTGTTTTTATTTGGGGTTGCCATATGTTTGGCACTTTTGTAATGTAAATTCATTTTGGTTTGCCATTGTTTGGGCATTTTTACAATAGATAGGAAGTAGATTAGTTGTACTTTACTTCATATATTATGTAATCAAAAGCTTGGAATCAAATGGCAAAAGAATGAAGGATTTTGGACCAAAAGTTGCTGCTGGACACACTGTTGGAAAAATGCAATTTCCAGGAGATTGGTAAGGTATTTTGGGCTGAATTTTTTTGTGCAGGTTCAAAAGACATGGGCCTACAACTTTGTCAACTGGGCTGAAGCATGAGGAGTTCATCTTTTAGGCGCTTTGGGCCTCCAAAGACAGAAAAACTGGGCTGACAGAATCATTTTTCCATGTGCATAATGGGCTTTTACTTGCCCATGATGGTCTTGGGGCAAGTGGGAGCCCTCCGTGTGGTTGTGTATTATGTCCCTAGTTGGCTCTTGGTTCTCGTGATGGCTCACGAGACCAAGCATAGGATTTTCATCGGTTGAGGCTTTGCATATTGTGGTTGTGTGTTTGTTTGGTTGTTTTATATATGCTATGATTATATGTAAAATGGAAAATATTTTCTAAAAACGAAACACAAACCAATTTGAACTAAGTCTTATGATTTAGTTTAACTAATTTTAAATATTGATTTGAAACTTAAAATCATTGTTTTCTAAATAACACTTAAACTAGTTAAGGTTGTTTATTTATGTATTGTATTGTCCAAACTTAATTATAATCCACTTAGGATTTATATTAGTCTTGAAAATGGACAACTTGACACACATAAATTAAAACAATGATTAGACTTAAGTTAAGAAAAGTTTTTAACTTGTGCTACGAAGAATGAATGCATGCTTCTTTCGTACACGTTTTTTATCCACATCAAAATAATTTACCCGTCAAAATTTAAGTCATGCCGTCCAATTTTGAGAACACTTGCAATTACTTTTTGCCTATGCGTTGGACCTAGGTTGAATTGTAACCCAAGGTGACTATTCTCTATGCGTGAGACCTAGATATATTCTCACACGTTTTCAAATTGGATGACTTAATCGAGTTAAGTGGTTAGACCTTGACCCAAGGCAAAGATGGGACTAAACATGCCAGCTTGACACTAGTTGCTTGTTCACTAGTGCCATGAGTCCCATAAAGTTCTAAGAGTTGCACATGTAATGCAATTGGTCGACGTTACCTACCTATTGAATCCACCATTATTAGCAGATCAACTGATGTGATGGTCGAACCTCAATGAGGATCTTAGCCTTTTCGTAAAATTAATTGTTTTAATGAGCTTAAACTTGGGTAGTTAATTTTAAAAGGGATTAATTATGGAATATTACTAAAACTTGAACTTTGTTTATTTTGTAGATGACACCTCCTAATCAAACCATGAACAACTTGACAATCAGATCAATTCTTGAAAAAGAGAAATTGAATGGTAACAACTTTTTGGACTGGTATCGCAACCTGAGGATCGTCCTCAAGGCTGAACAAAAGTTTTACCATCTGGAAGGGCCTTTGCCTGAAGCACCTCCTGCTAATGCTACTGCTACTGTTCGTAACGCCTACTCTCGTAGGGTTCAAGAGAAACAAGAAGTGGCTTGTCTCATGCTTGCAAGCATGATCCCTGAGCTCCAAAAGAACTTAGAGGACCTTGCAGCATTTGACATGTTGACAGAACTGAAAACCATGTTCGAACAACAAGCTGAGCAAGAACTGTTTGACACTGTCAAATCTTTTCATGCTTGCAAGTAGGAGGAGGGCCAATCGGTTAGTAGCTATGTCATGAAAATGAAAGGCTACCAGGACCAAATGGAGCGTCTGGGATACCCCATGCCTCAGATCCTTGGAGTGAGCTTGATTCTTACCTCACTGTCGAAGGATTATGACCAATTCGTGCAGAACTACAATATGCACAGCATGGGCAAGACCATTCCCGAACTGCACAACATGCTTAAACTTGCAGAAAAGGGAATGCCCAAGAAGGCTCCAATGGTCCTAGCTATCAAGCAAGACAGAATCCAGAAGAATAACAAGCCGATGGCACAAGGAAAGGGACAAGGTAAGGGCAAGGGTAAGCGTGCTTACGCCCCCAAACCAAAGATCCCCCCACCTGCCAAAAAGGAGCACCCGGCTAAGGACACCCTCTGTCACCATTGTGGAGTGACGGGGCACTGGAGGCGGAACTGTCCGACCTACCTTGAAGAGTTAAAGAAGAACAAAGCTAGCGGAGCTAGCACATCAGGTATCTTCACTATAGAACTCTATACTTTTCCTAACAAATCCTGGGTATATGATACAGGTTGTGGAACTCACATTTGTAATAATGTGCAGGGGCTTAGGGGAAGCAGAAAGTTGAAGCAAGGAGCTTTGAATCTATACGTGGGTAATGGCAACCGTGCAGCTGTCGAAGCAATAGGGAGCTTTGATCTCATCCTCCCTAATGGTTTAGTTATTGTTTTGAATAATTGCCATTTTGCACCTACTATCACTAGAGGTGTTGTTTCACTTTCACGTTTGAAGGATGATGGTTTCATTCATACTTTTACGGATTTTGGCATTTCAGTTTCTAAGGATGATGTTTTTTATTTTAATGCTATTCCTCGTGATGGTATTTTTGAAATTGATATGCGTGATTCTATTTCAAACGATAGTTCTATATAAAATGTTAGCAATAAGAAATCTAAACGTAACATAGATTCCACTTTTCTATGGCATTACCATCTTTGCCACATAAACAAGAAACATATAACGAAGCTGCAACGCGATAGGCTTTTAGAGTCAACCGACCATGAGTCGTTTGATAAATGCATTTCTTGTATATCTGGTAAAATGGCACGAAAGCCCTTCTCCCATGTTGGAGAAAGTGCTAAAGATCTACTTGGACTCATACATACTGATGTATGTGGCCCATTTAGAACAACGTCTAGAGAAGGAGCTAACTACTTCATTAGTTTTACTGATGATTTCAGTAGATATGGTTATGTTTACTTGATTAAACATAAACACGAAGTCTTTGAAATGTTCAAAGTCTTTCAAAATGAAGTAGAAAATCAACTCGGCAAGACCATAAAGGATCTTCGATCCGATCGAGGAGGTGAATATATGAGTCAAGAGTTTTTAGATCATCTAAAAAGGTGTGGGATCGTCTCACAATTCACTCCTCCATACACACCACAACATAATGGTGTATCTGAAAGGAGAAATCGAACCTTGTTAGACATGGTTCGATCTATGATGAGTCTAACAACATTGCCAATGTCCTTTTGGGGTTATGCTCTAGAGTCTGCTGCACGCATTCTCAACATGGTTCCAACCAAGAAGGTCGAAAAGAAACCATACGAAATATGGCATGGGAAGGTCCCTAATTTGTCTTACTTGAAAGTATGGGGTTGTGAGGCTCTCGTGAAACGAGACACACCTAACAAACTTGAGCCCAGAGCTATCAAGTGTATCTTTTTAGGATACCCAAAGGAAACAATGGGTTACTACTTCTACTACCCACCCGAGAACAAAATATTTGTTGCTCGGTATGCCGAGTTTCTTGAGAAAAGTCTCATTTCACAGGAAGCAAGTAGGAGCAAAGTAAACCTTGATGAAATTCAAGAGGAAGATGCACAACCTTCTGGTAACACTAGTGAGCATCAAAATGAGATTGAACATGAAAATGTTGAACCTCATCAAGATGTTGCTCCCATTCGTAGATCCGCAAGGATACCTCAAGCACCTGAGCGATATGGTTTCTATGTCGATGCTGAGGAACATGAGTTAGGGGATCATGGTGAACCCGCTAACTATCGAGATGTATTATCGAGTTCTGAACACGATAAATGGATCGAAGCTATGAATGCGGAGATGCAATCCATGAAAGACAATAATGTCTGGGTCGAAGTCGACCTACCTCCTAACGCTAAAACCGTTGGGAGTAAATGGCTCTTCAAGAAGAAGACCGACATGGATGGAAATGTACACACTTATAAAGCTCGTCTGGTAGCAAAAGGTTACACTCAAACCTACGGGATTGACTATGAAGAAACCTTCTCGCCTGTTGCAGACGTTAAAGCAATTAGGATTCTTATAGCTATAGCAGCGTACTATAACTATGAGATTTGGCAAATGGATGTCAAGACAGCCTTCTTGAACGGCCACCTGAACGAAGACGTTTATATGGTGCAACCCGAGGGCTTCGTGAATCCTAAACATCCCACTAAAGTATGCAAGCTTCAAAGATCCATTTATGGATTAAAGCAAGCATCCAGAAGCTGGAATAAGAGATTTGATGAGGAAATCAAGAAAATTGGTTTTTCTCAAAATCTCGATGAGCCATGTGTATATATGAAAACTAGTGGAAGTATAGTCGTGTTCCTAGTCTTATATGTCGATGACATATTACTCATGAGAAACAACATTCCAATGCTACAAGATGTAAAATCCTGGCTTGGAAATCGCTTTGCCATGAAAGATCTAGGAGAAGCCGCGTACATACTTGGAGTCAAGATCTATCGAGATAGATCAAAACGGTTAATCGGCTTAAGTCAAAGTGCATACATTGACAAAATCCTGAAGCGATTTAAGATGCAAGATTCCAAACGTGGAAGTCTTCCAATGCAACCAAATACAGAATTGAGTAAAGCTCAAGGACCTTCTACACCTACTGAGGTGAAGAGGATGAAAGGAGTCCCTTATGCTTCGGCTGTGGGATCCATAATGTATGCGGTTAGGTGCACTAGACCTGATGTAGCGTTCTCTCAGAACCTAACGAGTAGATTTCAACAGAATCCAGGAGAATGTCACTGGACTGCTGTTAAGAACATATTAAAGTATCTACGAAATACTAAAGATATGTTTCTTGTTTATGGTGGTGATGTCAAGCGTGAGCTCAGTGTTACTTGTTACACTGACGCAGGCTGGGAGACGGATCGTGATGACACCAAATCCCAGACAGGATATGTTTTCATCATGAACGGAAGTGCTGTTGACTGGAAGAGTGCCAAACAAAGCACTATCGCGATGTCCTCTACAGAAGCTGAATACATAGCTACTTCTGAAGCTGCAATGGAGGCGATTTGGATACGTAAATTCATTTCTGGGCTTGGCGTTGTTCCCAGCAATGAACGAACTATGGATATGTACTGTGACAATACAGGTGCCATTATCATAGCCAATGAACCAGGTGTTCAAAAGGGTGCCAAAAATTTTCTTCAGAAAGTTCACTACATTCGAGAAGTTATCGAAAGTCGTGATATTCGTCTTCTCAAAGTTCACACAGATGACAACATAGCTGATCCTTTTACGAAACCAATGCCTTGTGCCAAACATGTCGAACATGCTAGGAGCATTGGACTTCGACCAGCTAGTAGTCTCATGTAGATCTGTTTTTTAGTATTTGAATAATTAGAATGTTAAACAGTTTAAATTTATAATGAATTGATGTACTGGTTATGATCGTTTTCATTTATATCGACTGTGTTCTATATTTGCATGTTTAATCCATGAATAATTTATTTATTCTAAAATTGTCCATTGTCAGTTGACGATATGGGAGTATCATCAAATTAAGGCAAATGTGAGCGTGTTGGTGATTTATTTACCAAACTCACATGTTGTTCATTGTGATGAACATTGGATTGACCCAACCTACGAGTTTCACTACATGGATCGTCGTCAATAGTGAATCTCGCAAGTGGTTATGTCTCTTATCCTTAGACTTGAGATGCAAGTAGGTCTTGCATGTGTGGAATTTCATTCCTTGATGTGGTTAAACGCTGTCCTGAATAAGGTAGTTATAAAGACCATCTTCAGGAGTGATATGAAGCACATGAATGACACGTGCAGTCAAAATAGGATTTGTTCCTCCACATGTTATGGAGTTAGATACTATTGGGCCCCTCGATGAATTGAACAGATGTTTGTATGGCCGTACCCAAATGAGATTAAGATGAATCTTGATCCACTTGGTAATCTTGTTTAATATCTATATCGAGAAACATAATGGTTGAACTATTAGAATAACATTTGATACATGTCTAATATTCAACACGGTATTTGTAACAAAAGGATAGATGACATATAAACCATCTAAAATGAGACGTTTAAGAAACTAACCTCACATATTTCTAGGGGCATTGGCGTGTTGCTAGACGCCAACCATTGCTTGTATAATTACCTGATTATTATGACGTCGCAAGTGGGAGCTGTTGGAGTATGCTCGTGTCATAATTACTAATTATATGGCTAGACATATGTGAGCCTATGGGGTCACACACATATACACTGAGGTACCACTTTATATATCGTGTTTATTGTATTTACGATATATAAATAACCGTACGTAACTAGGGATCACTATTGGGCTTCTAATGACTAAGTAAAGGACTTAATCTATTGGACTTGAAAATCAAATGGTGAGCCCATTTGAAGCCCATAAGTGGCCGGCCATATGGAGGCTTTGGAGGGATAGATTGGTTTTGAATTTGGTCTAATAACTTATCTATATACATGCACCTAGATTGGAGAGAATAATAATAACTTATCTCTACCCAATGTTCCTAGAGCCATGAGATAACTAGAACCAAGATATTAACAAAGACAAAAGTGTCTCTCCTCTCTCCCCCCTCCATATCTCACGGCAAAAGACACAAACACACTAGATGTTTTTGTCTTCAAACTCTCTCCTTTGAATCTTGCTTATTCAAAGGTGACTTGCAAGGTTACAAGGTTAAAGACTAGCATCAAGGGGTATACGGTGAAGTGTAGTGTGGACATTCATAGAGGTGATCTACTTTGGTCACTTGGTTAGAGAGTAGATTGGTGTTGAGAAGGTCTCCATAGATTTCTACCAATCACGCTACAAAGGTATGATACTTGTATTCTAATTTGTGATTGATCATATGGCTATATGGATCCATTTTTGGTGATGTTTTCTGCTGCGTTCATATGTTAAGTTTGTTTATATATGTTCAACATCACCTATACTTTGTAACTTTGTGTATATGATATGTTTGAGTTAATATGATTAAGTATGTGGAATCTACTTAACCACACTTAGAAGGTTATTTGGATATGGAAATGGAACAGTTATGTTTGTTATAGAACAATGAGCACAAAAAGTTTATCACCAAATGATTCAATATTATTCAAAATAATACGAGTGATCTTTACTATCACTAGGGTTACAAAACCTTGAATCTTATGTTTCTATGACTTGTGATATTGTTGTGTTTGTTCTTTTTCTTAACAGATATTCAACATGAATTAAGCACACATAATATCTAGTCTAAGATCACTCATTTATAGTCCAAGAGAGATATTTACAAATATTTTCAAATCTAATCAAACACATGCTTGAGAGTGTCAGTCATTAAGATACAACATGTATCTATGTTTACAACTTGTTACTGAACACTTTGTCTAAAGATATTATCTACCGTGTATTGTTGACTATTATACACATAATATCTTTGTATTCTTATCCAACCAGTAGTAGAATACTTCAACAGTTATCCACTTAGCAGTAGAATCTTCTTCACCAACAGCAACATCATTCAGCAGTAGAATGTTTAACGTTAGCAGTAGAATCAAATGCACTAGCAGTAGAATGGTACTTAGAGTATTTATTTGAGCAGAACTGATCTTGTAATCCTTAAATTCCCGATACTAATCTTTAGAATATTTAATTCCCAACAGAATTCATCATCGTACCGCTCAAAACGAGCCAGATATAACTCATCAAACAGATCAGAGTGGAGGCTTAGTATGTCAGTCTGTAGATCTAGCTGGGTCTGAATCTGTGAGATAACATCGGTCTCTGTGGTAGCTGGGGAATCTGGAGGCACAAAAGAATGTGAAGAAAGTACATGATCGGGGTTGATCCCATGGGGTAGCTCTGCGCCATCATCTGTCTCATCCTGAGCTCTCCTTGAGCTTTCTCCAGCCTCACAAGCACTAGGCACATCTTTCAATATTATGCTAATCCGGGGCACAACTGCCCTCGGCTCTATACCTAAATCCAAAATAGCATCAATCCATGTACTCTCAGCTAATGCCTGTCAAGCAACCACCTGCTCGGTCTGCTCATCCACCCTCTCTGGAATCACGGTCGAGTAAGAGTGTTGGGAATTAAATATTCTGAAGTTAGAGAATAGGAAAATACTTTAAGAAGAAGGTACTGCTAGTTCATGATCAAGGTACTGCTAGAACATCAAGGTACTGCTAGAACAAGAAGGTACTGCTAGTTCAAGTAGAAGGTACTGCTAGTTGTAAATGGTACTGCTGATCAGTGAGTCATAGAGCTGCTACAAGGATAAGATCGAAGAAGATATTATTTGTATGAGTCACTCTTATGCAAAAATAATATCTAGATATGTTCTCAGTCAACAAGTTGATGCATGTGCTTTCATTAATTCATTTGAACAACTTGAGAGATATAATCTTCCATACGCTAGCTCGACTTGATCTTTTGTAAGACAAGTGTTGATTAGACATAAAGCAATATTGTAAGAGATCTCTTGGACTATAAAAGAGATCTTAGACTAGTGATTATGTATGTGAATATACAAACTCATATCTGTTAAGACATAGAACAAACAAAAACATATATCACAAATCTAGAAACATAAGATTCAAAGTCTTTGTAACCCTAGTGATAAATTCAAGATCACTCGTATTATTTTGAATAATATTGAATCGTTTGGTGATAAACTTTCTTTGTTCATTGTTAAGTAACAAACATAATTCTTCCATTTCCATAACATACATAACCTTCTAAGTGTGATTAAGTAAATTCCGCGTACTTAATCATATAAACTCAATATATCATTACACACAAAGTATACAAGGTTTAACCACCTTAACCGTGTGTCGAATCCTCTCAGTTGGTATCAGAGACAGGCTGATATAATTGAATTAGAAGAAACAGAAATGGATGCACATGATGCTCAAACAAATGTTGCTGCAAAGTTGCCCATGATCAAACCAAATGAGTTTGAGTTATGGAGGATGAGAATTGAGCAATATTTCATGGTCCAAGATTACACTCTTTGGGATATCATTATATATGGTGATTCTTTTTCACCAAGCTATTCAGATGTTGTCCTAGAAGGTAAAACACTCAGGAAAAGAAATACTGGACCAGTTTCAAATGAAGAAAAGATACTGAAGAGAAATGATCAGAAAGCAAGAAATTTGTTGCTTATGACCATTCCTAGTGAACAGATGTTATCTTTTAACAAGTATCTTGATGCAAAAACTCTTTTTGAAGAGATTTGTGCATATTTTGGTGGTAATGAAACTACCAAAAAGACACAGAAGACATTACTAAAGCAACAATTTGAAAACTTTACTGCTTTCAGTAATGAGTCTCTTGATAAGCTATTCTCAAGATTACACAAGCTTGTCAGTCAGTTGGCTGTGTTGGGTGTTGAGACAGAGAAGGAAGATCTCAACATGAAGTTTTTGAGAAGTCTACCTGATGAGTTCGATACTCATGTTATTGTCTGGATGAACAAACCAGACATTGAAACAATGAAGCTCAATGATTTGTACAACAACTTCAAAATTGTTGAACAAAGTCTTAGAAAGTCTGGAATTTATGGTACTAGTTCTGGGAATGTGGCACTTTTGTCATCTCCTAGTATTGGTAAGTCTGAAGAGGTAGAAGAAGTTGAAGGTGTTTCTAATGCTACTTATGGTGGTCCTTCTACTAGTTCAAAAAGGGATATTGCTGGACTTGGAGATCCAACATTTTATGCCTTTATAACCAGTCAAGCTAAAGGTTCTTCTCTAAATCATGAAGACCTTGAGCAGGTTGATGGTGATGATTTAGAAGAGATGGACATCAAATGGCAGGTTGCTTTGCTTAGCATGAGGGCCAAGAAGCATTGGCAGAGAACTGGGAAGCAAATTACCATAAATGGTAATGACACTGCTGGGTTTGACAAGAAGAAAGTGGAATGTTTCAACTGTCATAGGTTGGGACACTTTGCTAAGGAGTGTAGAAGCCCAAGGAAGCAAGAAAATAGAAACACATGGTATAAGCAAGATAGGAAAAAGGAAGTTACTGTTGAAGAGCCAAAAGCTATGTTGGCTATTGATGGTATTGGTTATGATTGGAGCTCTATGGCTATTGAAGAGGAAGCACCACCAAATGCTGCTCTTGTGGCCAATGAATTTGCTCTAATGGCCTTTTCTGATTCAGAGGTAAATTCTATTCAAAATTGTACTGAATCATGTCCTAATCTTAAAGCTTATGAAGACCTTAGTAAGAGATTTGATGCTCATAGAGAAGAGCTAATTGATGCTCTTTTTAATTTAGCTAATCACAAAAGAGGTCTAGGTGTTGTAGAAAAACAAGTCTTACATTTTAAAAGTAATGAATCTAATTTTACTAATGACATCAATATACTAAAAAATGACATTAAGATCAGAGATGAGTGTATTGTTGAGTTGAATGATTCATTAGCTAAACACAAAAATGAAAGAGAAAATGTTAAGATATCTGTGGATGTTTTGGCTCATGCCTCAGATGGATTCAATAAGCTTTGGGAAGCTCAAGTAATTGATAAGGTTAATTATGGTGTTGGATTTAAGTCTGTCCCCCCACCATACAGAGGTGTTCATTCACCTCCAGGTATTGATTTAGCACACACATGATTAGCTGAGTTTCAAGAACCAATCATGGAATATGGTTCTAAGGCCACTAAGAGTCCTAAGATAGAAAAGGTAAGTAAAAGTTTAGATAAAACTTTATCTTATCAGGACAAGGTGTCCTTTGTTAAGAAAGGAGATGCTATAGTTGTTGAAGATTGTACAACTGATAGTGATGATGATGAACAGGTTATGTCTAAACCTGTATTGGTTAAGAAAGTAGGAACAAGTGTTCCTAAGATAGTCAATCACAACACTAACAGGCCTAAGTCAAATGTTAAGACTGTTAGGAAACCAGTTAGATATTGTGAACAATATAGAACTACAAACAAGCCCAGAGGTAACCAAAGGAATTGGAACAACCTCAAGTCTAACCAATTAGGTGATGACTTTGCTTTTTACAACAAAGCTTGTTATACATGTGGTAGTTTTGACCATCTTGCAGCTTTCTGCAACCAATGGGTAACTGGGTATGAAAACAATAGGGTGAACTACAAAAGGCAAACTCCTCACTTTCACTCTAACACTCATAGAACAAAACCCAGAACAGTCTCAAACAAGTCTGGACCAAAAGGTCCTGATAGACAAAAAGGTCCTGCTAATACATACAAAAAGGTACTGCCAGTACAAATAAAAGGTACGGGTAGAACAAAAGGTACTGTTAGACCTTTGATGACTGTTAACCCAAAATCAACAGCTAAGGATGCAAAAACAACTTTCAAACATGCATCTAAAACTGTTCTAAGGCCCATTCAAACAAAAGCAGTGGTCCACAAACAAATTTGGAGACCAAAGGGTGTGACTTCAAAGCTAGCAGTCATTTCTGCTAAGCATGTTACTCACTCTGCTGCTAAGGGTAATAGGGCAAATGCTGTTAAGGCCTCAGCATGTTGGATTCTTAAATCCAATGTTGCATCAACTGTCCTTAAAAGATTAAATTACATTGATGCAAGAGGCAGATCCAAGTCAGTAATGGCTTGGATCCCCAAAGAAAACTAACACTCTTATTTGTGTGCAGGAACATTCAACTGATAAACAAGAAGATCAAGGATACTCAGATAGTGGATGTTCAAGGCACATGACAGGCAACATGTCTTATCTTTCAGATTTTCAATCTTTCAATGGAGGATATGTTACCTTTGGAGGTGGTTTTCGTGGCAAAATTTCTGGTAAAGGTACAATCAAAACCGGAAATTTAGATTTTGAAGATGTGTACTATGTACAAGAGCTAAAGTATAATATTTTTAGTGTCTCACAAATGTGTGACAAAAAGAACAATGTTCTCTTTACTGACACTAAATGTCTTGTTCTCTCTAAGGATTTTAAGATGCCTGATGAAAGTCAAGTGCTTCTTAGAATTCCTAGAAAGGCCAATATGTATAGTATTGATATGAAGAACATTATTCCTAAAAAGGATTTAACTTGTCTTGTTGCAAAAGCCACATTGGATGAATCAATGTTATGGCATAGAAGGCTTGGTCATATTAATTTCAAAACCATAAATAAAATTGTTAAGAATGGTTTGGTAAGAGGTTTACCTCACAAAAGATTTGAAAATGATCAAACATGCATTGCTTGTCTAAAAGGCAAACAACACAAAGCCACTTGTAAGCCCAAGATTTTTAACTCTATCAATCAGTCATTGTTTATGCTTCATATGGACTTATTTGGACCTGTTTCAGTAAGGAGTATGCAACATAAGAAATATTGTCTTGTTATAACTGATGACTATAGCAGATTTACATGGGTTTTCTTTTTAGTGTCTAAGAATGAAACATCAAGCACTCTTAAGACTTTCATAACAGAAATAGAAAACCTAGTAAGCAAGAAAGTAAAAGTCATTAGGTGTGATAATGGGACAGAATTCAAAAATAGAGTTATGGATGATTTCTGCAAAGAAAAAGGTATTAGGAGAGAATATAGTGTTGCTAGAACTCCTCAACAAAATGGAGTGGCTGAAAGAAAGAATAGAACACTAATTGAAGCTGCTAGAACAATGTTAGCTGATTCTAAGCTACCTATAATCTTTTGGGCAGAGGCAATCAACACTGCTTGCTATGTTCAAAATAGAGTTTTAGTTGTGCAGCCTCACAATAAGGCATCATATGAACTCTTTAATGGTAGAACTCCTGCAATAGGATTTCTTAGACCTTTTGGATGTCATGTGACAATTCTCAATACCTTAGACCATTTAGGAAAATTTGATGGTAAAGCAGATGAAGGTTTCTTAGTTGGATATTCTCTTGTTAGCAAAGCTTTTAGAGTTTACAACTTAAGAACTGAGAAAGTACAAGAAGAACTACATGTGGAGTTTCTGGAAAACAAATCCAATGTAGTAGGCCAAGGACCAAAATGGATATTTGATCTTGAGTATCTAACAAATTCTATGAATTATATACCTGTTGTTGCAGAAACTAATGATTTTTCAGGTTCACAAGCAACAAATGAGGCAGAGTTAGAAAAGGATCAACATGATGGCACAATGCCAATATGGTCAAGTGCAAGTGTGGAATCAACTTCAACAAATGATGTATCTTCTTCTAGTAAAGCTAAAGGAGATGTTGAAGATGACAACAAGGATGATGGAACAAAGGAACATCTCAATATTTCAAATATTGATGGTATTGCTGAGACAGAGCAAGGTACTGCTAGTATCTATAAAGGTACTGTTAGTACATTTGGAGGTACGGCTAGTTCATTTGAAGATACTGCTGGTCCTTCAAATTCAAGAGAAGCAGAGTTCCAAGAAGATGAAGTGGATTTGGGTAATCTTCCACCATCTTATCAAGTTCCTTCTACACCACACACAAGGATTCACAAAGTCCACTCCCTGGATTTTGTGTTATTCATACAGTTGGTCTTATGATTATTCTAATGCAAGACAAGTACTTTGTACATTGTTCTTTTGGTCTTAGACTAACTATTTCAGGTATGAATATGTGAACACAAAGGAGATTTCAAGTGAAATGGGAGCAGCAAAATGCTTATCCAGTTGCTAACATAGTAGGTTTATGATGGACTGAGTTTAGGAATTTAAACTCCTTAAAACTTCTTTCTTGAAACCTAGTTATGATATTTCACATTGAATTGATGACTTAGTTGATCAGATAGTAACTGATGCAACTCACTTTCTATCATTTTATACTTTTAAGTATAATGTGCAAGTCTAAGGACATCTGATAGAAAGAACAGCTAGTAAAAGTGAATCTAACACTGTGTTAGAAACAAAAATTGCTATGAGCTGGAAACCCTGTCAAGAAAATCTTTTGAATAGATTTATCTTTACACAGGCAGTTATTTATAACTGAAAAACTGATTGCGTGGTTTTGTAACCTTACAACAGGTTTTACCTCTCGAGGGATCTCAAGAGGCTTACAACCCCACCAGGCAGTGTACCTGACCGATGTAGTATAGTGTAGTGGTAAGTACGGGGGATTGATCGTTCTCCACAGGGAATAGTGTTCGTTAGGTATGAAAGGCTACTCTAATTAGGTCTAAGGGTTGAGGAAGATTCTTTTTTATGTTTTTATAATTTTATGAAAGCAAGTAAAATCTCGGTTTTGAAGGAGTGGGCGGAATTAGTTGCTAGTCAACTAACCCAAATTACTACGAATGCAAATAAAATAAAATAACAAAAATGAAATGTGGTGAGAAACTTATGTGTAGAGAAATGTGTTTACTTAGATTTCCTTACTCCCTAACTATCTTTTACCGGTTAATTAGTGTGTATTAGTCGCGTGGATGACGGGTGTATTCCTTAATACCATTCGTGGGGTGGCGTACTTACTTCCCCAACTCTACAAGCTCCTACTTCACTCCTATGTCGAGCCGGCTAGGAAGCTCCTAACATGGGATCACTAGAATTCGCTTGTGCATTAAATACAACCATAAAAACCTTTAGTACGCATTTGGTTCATGTTTCTTAAGACGTTCAAGCAAGTTACCGAATAGGAAGTTAGCCAGTTTTCTTAAGCCTAACATAGATAAACAATCATCCAATACAACTAACAACACACTAACAACCAATAATCAATAGCTAAGTTTCATTAGATCTAAGCAAACACAAGATAAAATTAGCCTAACATGTTAAACAAAAGACAAGAATAAGATAGAATCAAACAACACATAGACATATTGAATGATTACTTGATAACTTATCTTTCAATGAAACATGGAAGATCTCAAGGCAAAAAGCCCTGAAAAAGTAGCTAAAATCGTCTTAGGGTTTTATCCCAAAATTCCACACACTAAGCTCTCCCTAATGACAAAAGATTAGAAAACTATATATAGATTTTTGGATCTGACGGCGTCACCTTATGGAGTGTGACGCCGTCACCTCGCCGCTTTTAGGGTTCCCGGATGACCTTCTTGACGCCGTCCCTCTTTAGCTCTTCCAAAATCCATTCTGGCTTATCAAGGCTTGACGCCGTCGAACCATGAACGTGACGCCGTCCCCTTATGATTTAAGCCGTGACGCCCTTGATCAAGTTAAAGCGTGACGCCGTCAGAATTCCCATGCAAATTTCTCTGGCTTATCATGAGTAATTTTCATATCCACCACTTTTGCCAAGCCATGACGCCGTCAAGAGCAAATCTTGACGCCGTCAAAGGTACTTTCCAGCACAATTTTGAGACTTTGCCGTTTTCTTCACTTTTATGCTCCAAAAACGTCCAAAATGCTTCCTTTTCCAGATTTCTTCTCCAAAGTACCTAAAATGACAAAAGGAACGATTTAGGGCAATATTTGATCAAATAAATACGATTTAGGGCTTAAATGACCCCCTAAAAGCGGTACACTTTTCGCTTCATCAAATACCCTTACACTTGAGATTTGCTTGTCCTCAAGCAAATGCGCTTTTATTCTAATCAAAATACAAGCTAGGGGTCATTTAATGCTAACATAAAAGTAATTACAACAAATAATCGTTCCACTTCAATCATAATAAGCACGGAGATTACATACTAGCACCTCACAAGTAGTGTTTAGATACTCACATCTCTCAAGTGTCATCAAAATAAATCTCATAAATGAAAACGGATAATATCTCTCACTACCTGTCATAGCAAATAGATTACCATAGGCTTGGGAAAGGATCGAAAACCTCCTCCACTAGGCGTAAGCACCTAAAATAAACTATCAAAGAGGGCTTTTAAATGGGTTATAACGTTAGGTGTAGGGAAAAGGAAAACACGGTTTTGTTGGATACGGAATATTTTACTGGTGGCGAGTTAAAAATCTTGATCAATTACATGTACTATACAATGTTGCTAAGCCAAGACTAGACTCGATCTTAAGCTAGAAACGAAATAACAAAATAACAAAAACATAAAATAAACATAAAATGAAACGGGATGGTAGTCCGTATGTTTTTTTTCTACTTTTCTTTTTCTCATTTTTTTTTGTATTTTTCTTGATTTTTTCGATTTTTTTTTTTTTTTTTTTTTTTTTTTTTTTTTTTTGCATACACTTTTACCCTACCATCCAAAATAATACATCATAGGAGCATTGCATCCCCCTTACACTTGAACTTTTACATAACTTTACAAATACTAATCTAATGACTCGAATTAAGATAATTGAAAAACTTGGAGTACTTTTTAAAATATTTAGCACATATGGGGGTAATAAATGATGTTCTTCCCCGTTACTCCATTACACTAGTACTTTACCCATGAGTCCCAATCGTCCCAAAACAATATGTACAAGGATATGACTCGACTTAGCAACCATGTAATCAACTAGATAATTAACTTGAGTTTAAACAAATGTTATCACAATAATGCACTAAAGATGAGTGCATACAAGGTAGGCTAAGGCGATTTGGGTGTACATTTTAGTGGGGTGTAACAAATTCTTCCTTTAAGTAAAATGCTTAAAGGTCGAAACGAAAAGATAGGCTCTGAGGGGTGTACTAGGGGTATCGTGTACTAAAAATGAGTACAACGCAAAGGGTGTGGGAGAATTACTTGACCAATGTAGCCAACGTAATTATAACAAAAACACAGGTGTAAAACAATGGGTTAATCCTAATGCCTCTTATCATGTAGTAAATCTAACTACACGAATGTAGTCTCACTTGTGGCCTTGGAATGGTCCTAACGCAAGTTCTAGAATCTAAGTGCTACCGGTACACACATCATAGCATAAATGCTTTTCCTACCAATTCTAGGGGCGAACCTCACATATTTGGGGTGGAAAATTTTTTAGTGGTACGGTTTTTGTGCTAGTCATATAACTCCTATCCGTGAGACGCTCATTAAGATCAAAGTTTCACTCCTATATGTTGTAAAAAAATTTAAATTTGGCACTAAAATTACCTTAACAAGTATTTCTCTCAGTTTTATTACACATCTACTATTAAACAAACAAAAATCAAGCGTAATTGTATTCTCTAAAATCGTACTTTTATCCTCCCCTTACACTTAAGATGAACATTGTCCCCAATGTTCAAATAACAAGATGTAAAAGTAAAAAGTAAAAGAATGAAATCAAATACTCCCCTGATTCGCTCGGTGGATAATGAAATTACACGGTTAGATCTTCCTCCAAAGAGAATGTTGAAGCTCCATGACTAATGCATCGCCATAAGCTTGATTCCAAAAACATCTCCTTGTCCAAAATAACCTGTTAAACCTGAGAAAACAAACACGAAAACCTGCATAACATCGGCGGGAAAAATCTATATATAAGGATATAATGCTTGTGGAATGATAATTTTGCAGATTCCTGGAGATTATAAGTTGGAGATTTTAATAAAACTTTTTATGAAAACAAAACTTTCAAAAATTTCTGGAAATTAAATCTGACGCCGTCAGGTTATAACACCTGACGCCGTCAGAAATGACCTGACAAAAATTTTCATTTTAAGTTTCCGGAAAATTTCTGGAAAAACCTTTACCTTACTTCCTGGAAATCCTGCAAAACATCATTATGACTCGATACAAGCATTTGACTCAAACAAATACGAATATGTATGCTAATTTATTATTATTACGATTCATGTTAATTTGTGTTCTAATAAACCGATTTAGATTTCCCTTACACTTATCTTTTGCAAAATACCTTTATATGTAGTTAAGACGAAGTTAAAAACAAAATAAAGCATTTTCACACATTACTTTTGAACATGAATCAATAGTAATAAAAATTAAACACACATACGGAAACAAATAAAAACAAACAAACAAATAAATAAACACACAAAGCAAATAAAGCAAATAAAGCTTGGGTTGCCTCCCAAGAAGCGCTTTTCTTTATTAACGAGTCTTGTAGCTAGACTCAAAGTCACGCTACCCTATGTAAGTGAGCTCGTCATCAAGGACGTCTTTAGGGTTAAGCTTGGATTGAAGTTTCCTATTGGTTCGCTTAGTACGATATATCTTTTCAAACTTCTCTCCATCCGGGTCATACAACGTCATCTTAATATGCCATGACCCATCTCCATCTTTGGGTGGTTTATCCCAATTCCACTTATGATCATCTTCCTCACAAATCCACTTATTCATTCCTAGGTTAATTGGCAGAACTCCTAGGAAATCAATCATCTTTCTAAAAACTAGAGGGTCTTCAAATGGATCCAATTCGGTGTCCCTAGCCAAGAGTTGCTCCACCGAATGCGTTCGGTTAACAAAGTCCTCTTCTAGGTAAAATGGGCGTTGGGGTCCTATGAAGTCTCTATCAATCCAAGGTCCATATCTAGATGGTCTCCTATTTGATTCTAGCCAATGTGGTGTTGGTTCCTCACTAGTATCATAGGCATGTTTCTTAACATCATAGACTGACCAAGTATCTCCTTCTCCTACCGCTATCTTGGATTCCTTACAATCAATCATAGCACTAGCGGTCGCCAAAAATCCTCTACCTATCAACAAGGGGCATGTAGGGTCGCTAACCATATCAAGGACGTGGAAATCGGCTAAAATGGTTAGTTTTCCAATGTGCACTAACACGTCCTTAACTACTCCAACCGGGTAAGCAACACTTCCATCCGCTAAGCCTATTATCACCTCGGTTTCTTCAAGTTTTCCTAGTTTTAGAGAGGTGTAGAGAGGTAATGGAAGTAGGTTAAGGCTTGAACCAAGATCGGCTAATGTGTCATAAGCCTCCGAATTACCGATCTTGCAAGGTAGAACAAATAAGCCCGGATCATCTAATTTCTTAGGTAGCTTGTTTTGAACAAAGGCGGTCCCTCTTTCGCCTAACTTGAGCTTCTTTTCATCCAACTCATCAACAACCGGACTTTCAAGGTGGAGCTCCTTGAATTCTTCGTCAAGGTTTTGAGTGGGAGGTGTTTCAACTATGTTGTTGACCAATTTGGATGTCATAACTTCTTGGTCATTTGGAACGACTTGGGTTTGTTTGAAACACGTGCTCATGGAATTGACCGAATAATATTGTGGACAAGAACTAGGGGACGAAACCGATGAAATAGCGTTGACATTTAGTTTCGGGTTCTTGACCGTGTTGCTAGGGAGTGCTCCCATTTCTCGGTCATTGAGGGCTTTCAACAAGGTGTCAATCTTATCGGTCATCTCGCTTTGTTTTTGTTTGAAATCGGCTTCAAACTTGGCTAAACGAGCTTCTTGAGATGCCATAAATTGAGACATCAATCCTTCAAAGTTATTGGTACTACCATTGCCGGAAGGATTGTTGTTGAAAGTACGGTTCGAGTTGGAACCGCTTGATTGAAAATGATTAGGTGGGTTGGAAGAATTGGTTTGTTGTGAGTTTTGGTTTTGTTTCCACCTAAGGTTCGGGTGATTTTTCCATGAGGGGTTGTATGAATCACCGTAGGGGTTTAGCTCGGGTTTGAAAGTGTACCACTTGTCTCCCGCTCCGTCGGTACGCGAGGATGCGTAGTCCACAAAAGCTTGTTCGGGGAGTTCCATGCAATCACGAGTGTCGTGGGGACCACTACATAATTCACATGAAGAAGTGATTTTGTTCACTTGGCTTGAAAGTTTAGGAGCCTCGTAGGATTTCATGAGAAACTTGACTTGGTCTTCAAGTTCTATGATCCTACGGTCGGAAGTGCTTGAATTGTTCGAAGGCAAAGATATTGCCTTGACCGTTTTATTCAAATCACGGGGATCACTCCAACTTTCGTTGTCATAAAGAGCAAGATCCTCTAGGAGAGCCCATGATTGTTCCGCACTTAGATCACGTAGCTTACCACCGGCCGATTGGTCAATGGTTTGCCTCGTGGAGAGATTGATATGGTCATAGAAGATTTGGACTTGGAGCCAAAGTTCTATGCCATGGTGAGGGACTTTTTGGAGTAAGTCCTTGAATCGAGTCCATGCCTCGTAGAGAGTTTCGCCTTGACGTTGTTGGAACATCAAGATATCATTCCTTAGCTTGGTAGTTTTTCCCCGGTGGGAAAAACTGAGCAAGGAAACGAGTGGTGAGATCATCCCAAGAGGTAATGGATCCTGCGGGTTGACGTTCTAGCCACTGACTAGCTTGGTCCCGCAAAGAGAATTGGAAGAGACGCAATCGGGTCGTCTCTCGAGTGGCAACATCAAGGTCTATAGAATCAACGATTTTAAGAAAGTCCTTGAGATGTTGATTAGGATCTTCAGAACGAAGTCCATGAAATGCGCATCCGCTTTGCACCAACCGGATGGTGTCGGATCGCAAGGGTGTGATATTGGCTCCTTGAGTGAGCTCAATGGTGTTTCGATAGCCATGGTGGCTAGGACGGGAATACTCTCCTAAAGTACGGGCTCTAGGAGGTGGTTGTGGTTGTTGTGGTGGTGGGCTGTGGGGGTTAAGGATATTACCATCTTCCATGATGTCGGATGGTATGGTTACGAACAAAGACACGAAGAAAATAGATAGACTAAAGAAAACCTAGAAAAATAAAATAAAAATCTCACTAGAAAGGAATCTAGTGAGTAGACCTAATAGAAATAAAAATTCAACCTAAACAATAACTATTCCCCGGCAGCGGCGCCAAAAACTTGATTGCGTGGTTTTGTAACCTTACAACAGGTTTTACCTCTCGAGGGATCTCAAGAGGCTTACAACCCCACCAGGCAGTGTACCTGACCGATGTAGTATAGTGTAGTGGTAAGTACGGGGGATTGATCGTTCTCCACAGGGAATAGTGTTCGTTAGGTATGAAAGGCTACTCTAATTAGGTCTAAGGGTTGAGGAAGATTCTTTTTTATGTTTTTATAATTTTATGAAAGCAAGTAAAATCTCGGTTTTGAAGGAGTGGGCGGAATTAGTTGCTAGTCAACTAACCCAAATTACTACGAATGCAAATAAAATAAAATAACAAAAATGAAATGTGGTGAGAAACTTATGTGTAGAGAAATGTGTTTACTTAGATTTCCTTACTCCCTAACTATCTTTTACCGGTTAATTAGTGTGTATTAGTCGCGTGGATGACGGGTGTATTCCTTAATACCATTCGTGGGGTGGCGTACTTACTTCCCCAACTCTACAAGCTCCTACTTCACTCCTATGTCGAGCCGGCTAGGAAGCTCCTAACATGGGATCACTAGAATTCGCTTGTGCATTAAATACAAACCATAAAAACCTTTAGTACGCATTTGGTTCATGTTTCTTAAGACGTTCAAGCAAGTTACCGAATAGGAAGTTAGCCAGTTTTCTTAAGCCTAACATAGATAAACAATCATCCAATACAACTAACAACACACTAACAACCAATAATCAATAGCTAAGTTTCATTAGATCTAAGCAAACACAAGATAAAATTAGCCTAACATGTTAAACAAAAGACAAGAATAAGATAGAATCAAACAACACATAGACATATTGAATGATTACTTGATAACTTATCTTTCAATGAAACATGGAAGATCTCAAGGCAAAAAGCCCTGAAAAAGTAGCTAAAATCGTCTTAGGGTTTTATCCCAAAATTCCACACACTAAGCTCTCCCTAATGACAAAAGATTAGAAAACTATATATAGATTTTTGGATCTGACGGCGTCACCTTATGGAGTGTGACGCCGTCACCTCGCCGCTTTTAGGGTTCCCGGATGACCTTCTTGACGCCGTCCCTCTTTAGCTCTTCCAAAATCCATTCTGGCTTATCAAGGCTTGACGCCGTCGAACCATGAACGTGACGCCGTCCCCTTATGATTTAAGCCGTGACGCCCTTGATCAAGTTAAAGCGTGACGCCGTCAGAATTCCCATGCAAATTTCTCTGGCTTATCATGAGTAATTTTCATATCCACCACTTTTGCCAAGCCATGACGCCGTCAAGAGCAAATCTTGACGCCGTCACATGTACTTTCCAGCATATTTTTGAGACTTTGTCATTTTCTTCACTTTTATGCTCCAAAAACGTCCAAAATGCTTCCTTTTCCAGATTTCTTCTCCAAAGTACCTAAAATGACAAAAGGAACGATTTAGGGCAATATTTGATCAAATAAATACGATTTAGGGCTTAAATGACCCCCTAAAAGCGGTACACTTTTCGCTTCATCAAAAACATTGGTTCTCACACAACCAGAGGTTGCTTTAAACCGAAATGCTGATTAAGTGTCTGTTATACACCTGATTTCTTTCAAAATGGTTGGAAGCAGTATGATTTTTCAATTCTAAAATCATGAACATACTGCTAAGTCAAATAATTTCTTAAACAAGGTTTTTCAAGAGATTCACAAAAACCATCCATTGATGGACCATGAATCAAATGTCCACTGATTCACCTCTCATAGGAGTTAACACACCTAGAAGTGATGAGGACAGCAACTTAAACTTTTAAGGAATTGATGGCTTCATGTACAATATTGTCTGACAACAAGTTCACATTGATAGATCAGTCAAAGGTATATAGTGAGATCTTCCAAACAAGGGGAGGATGAAACAAAAGTTATTTGCTTCAGGGGAGGTTACAATCTCAGGGAAGGAAATAATTGCCCAAAAAAGGAAGAATAATCCAATAGAAAGAAGGAGAAGATAAGAGCATACAAGATGATGACATAGAGGTTGAAAATGACAAGAATAGATCATATATTCAGAAGGGATGAAGCATTCCTAAAGGAGAAAGTTCTATCTAGATCAAACGAAGGTGTCACACCCCAAAAATGGTGCAGCGGAAAGGCATTCACGGGGTATGACTTCATAGTTAAGAACACAAGGTGTCACAACAGAGAATCACTAAATGCATAACATACAATAGATAATAGTCGCAAACTCTCACAACCGGGATAAGTACAACCTCCAAGGTATGCATAAGCCTCAAAGTTAAACAACATCACTAGGGAATATCTAAATGCAACTCCACGAGATATAATCCGGGAGGGTCTTGTCTTAAGTCTTGCTAAGCCAGTCAATACTCAACCTTCTAAGCAACTTCAATAACACCTGAAAATGGTACTAGAAAACGTCAACATAAAGTTGGTGAGCTCGTAGGTTTGAAAGTTAAACCACGAAGCTGTGAATAATAGTGTAGGACAATAGTGCACATGAATACCAATTACAAGCATGTTATCCAAACAATAATAGTGTCGCGCCAACTGAACCTATAGTGTTCATCATACTCATAACCAATATCACGTGGGGAGCTACCCCGATAGATCTATCAACATGTGGGCTCTCAACAGAGAGTTAACAGTTACACCAACTGAACCTATAACCTGTGGGCTCTCAGCAGAGAGTTAACAGTTGCGCAGTCATGGTTGCACAAAACAAAACACGTCACAACATATAATCGCATCATCACACGTATGTCCAAAATCAAGTAAAACAGTAATTCACAGCATGAAAACATTTGTAAAGCATTGAGTACCATTTTCCCCCAAGGAAAATATAATGAAAAAAAAGGGGCTACGAGAACTCACCTCAGTCCAGCAATGCAATATCATAACAATCTCAGAGAGTAGGACATCACAATAGCTCAAGAGTAGCTGTAGGGTATTCACAATGCAAGAAACACAAGTATGAGGCTAGTTTATGGATCGGTTTGTCAAGAACTAGAGAGATAAAGAAAGAAGTTGGGAGCCTTTGTAGAGAGAGAAACAAATGTGTATTAGATTGAAGTGAAAGGTCCAACCCTTCCCATGTGTGGGAAGGGGTATATATACTACTACATATTGTGTCCCTAGTGGACTGTGGAGCGAGCTGACAGAGGGGAAAGCCCCGACCCACTCCACAAATATAGATACGACTAATACTAATACTAATATTACTAATAATCCTATGAGCTATGATTATCTGATAAGTACTCGGGGTGACCGAGTCTTCTGCTGAATATTCATATTCCTAACAATCTCCCCCTAAGGGAGGTCACCCCAGAAGTAATGTTCTGAAATTCAGCACTTCTTCCTTGGATCTTGACATCATAGCTCGTACTCATTGAATCTTCAATGTCATAGATTGCTGTGCAAACATCAGTGATCTGAAGATGACTTCTCTTTTGTCTTGGATGAACTTTGAATAATCTCTGAACGTATCATCCCACTTGAGTCTCCAAGTCATCTTTCTGTAGTAATACTCCATGTGATGAAATATACTTAGAGCCGACATGCTCACACGATATGGGGTCATGATCTTCAGCATCAGAGTTAGCAGAAGCTGTGTTTAAGGTCTTTTAGGGTGATCATGACTTCTTTGATGATGATGTGGTGTGAACATGTGGTGATGGATTGGCATCTTTTCTGCAACCAGCTACAACAGCAACCAGCTACAGCATTCCACAGCTACAATCGCCAGACGTTCCTGCATACGACAGTTAGCAATAATTCGACCGGTACTTACAAGTTTGGACTTCGAGATAGTCAACAGCATATTGTGAAAACTATCTCTAATCCTTACCAAGACCGTTCCTAATCGAAAACCCACAGAGGGCTTTTTAAGATTTTACCGTAGTAAATCAACGATTAGGTGAGTCGCTGGAGATCACTCCACGACTGTAGATCGTTTGAAACCGCCGCGACCACTAAGCGTAATCCATAAAGGATTACCGAAGTGACCTGCTTTCAGGGCTGCTTGATGTTGACCCTGGCAGGAATTTCCATTCAATCATTGAGAATTACATTGGTAAATTCCCTCATAAATGTTCTGGCAGATTGCTAAGATCTGCGTAGGACTCTTAAGATTACAACTGGTGTCCTTAATATTGAACACCCAGTGTAGAAATAATTTGTGTCCCTATGAGATCTTATTATGCATCTCGTGGCTCTAGACTCAATTGTGCGTTTTGATTTGGTGATCGGAGGCTGGAGAGGACTGCCACCTTTTCAATAACATCTAACTCGGAGTGAGAGAGATGATAGAAATGTATTGATCTCCGTGACAAGTGAAACAAGAGTCCTTTGAGGGACCTTGAGTGGCTAGGGAGGGTTGTGCAGCGTATCACTGGGTCCATGATACTTTGTCTTCAATGCCAGCAACCAACTAAGTGATTCTGACAGCATATGTATTGACCCGGTTTCTGCCTAAGTTGTAAGGAGGGCTATTTCTTTTCACCCTTTATCTTTACAATTCTTTTTCATTCTTCAACCCCTTCAGTGCTTACCGAGACTTCCTTACTAGTACCTTGTTGGGTTTGTTCCAGTACTAGCTCCATCTCAGTCGGCACTTTTCCCTTATTCACTTTTCTCCTTTTTAATCATACCTAAGGACTTCTACACTAACTAGTGGATTGTCCCTGGGTAGATCCCTCCGGCTCTGGCGGGATCGTGGGAATTTGAGCCTAACCTAACCATCCTTATAACTCCATGCATTAATTAAAATGGTCGGTCTTTGGTGTACTTCCACGATTGCCATAAACCAAATCATTGAAAAATCTCTTCAAGTGATCATGAATCTGAAACACATTTTTGCAAACACTTGAGAGTTTTATATTTTTCAAATTGCTCCCCCTCAACATGTGCTCGGTTGATTGTTTTATAAATTTGCACATGTTAGGTAGAGCTCGCACTTTATGAATTGATCCACTTTCAGTGAACAAGACCGATTCGAGACACGCTTACATCACTAGTTAGACTAGCTTGAAATTATTACCCGGCCTGGTCAAGTTCACAGAAAGTTTCTCGAAATGGTACACTCTACTCAGATTCATCTTTTTCGAGACACGCTTACATCACTGGTTAGACCAGCTTGAAATTATTACCCGGCCAAGACGAATCCTTTCGATTGATGACAGTTCAAGTTTCGTCAATTCATTGGTTAATTCTGAGTCACGGCCACATGAGATGCCAAATCCTTTGTTTTGTAAAAACCATTTGCTCCCCCTCAATATGTGCATTGATATAAGAAAGATTTTAGCACATATGGAAGAGCTTACGTTTATGACCAAAACATTTTGCTCCCCCTTAATATGTGCCTTGATGTACAAAATGGTTTAGCACATACGGGAGAGCTTACATTAATTGCCAAATCATCACATTTTATCAGAATTTCCTATTTAAATCACATTCTCTCCCCCGATCAAAAATTTCAAACCATTTGAGATTTGTGATCCCAATTGATTTAAATACGTTTAGAAAAATTCGGGAGAAAATGTGGTCAGGTTTAAATGTATTCTGATTTAGGAGCATACGATGCTCCCCCTGAAACAACGAGAGAGTGTCACTGCTGATGTTTCACAAATTTGGTAAGGTGTCGGAAATTTGAACAAATATGCTCCCCCTCAATTAATGACCCGTTTTCCATTAAAAGAGCTGTAGTCATTCAATTGAGCGACGGACATTTGTGAAAATTTAGTTCATTTTACCACCTTGTGTAACATCAAGACTCTCTTGAGGGATCTAACAAGATAGAGAATCTTGATGAAAAGAAGACTTCTCTTCTTATATACGAAGTGATGCACTGAAACGTGCATCAAGTCGGGAGAACATGGATATAAAGTAATCCATGCCCAGGTGAACATCACCCGGTTGGAGGAACAGCTGTCTTTTTGGCGACATGCTTTCCTCATTGTACAGTGCGGGTTGCAGTATGAAGTAACTGCAAGCCATTAAGACATGTTTTAACTGATTAGTATAACTTCTGCTCGAGCTTCATTTAAGAATCCGTGCCATTGTTGAATGACATTTCTAGATACGTAAATGTTATCGATAAACAGAAGACATGCCTAGGTAGAACTATTTTTCGAATTTTCTGAATTTTTCGAATTTTTATGGTTTTTTTATAGGTTTTATATTTTTGTATTTTCCTTTTTGATTTAAGATATATACAACTATGTACAAGGATATAAGAAGACAATCCTTTACTCCTCCTTTTCTTCCTGAAGACACTTGAGGGTTTCAGGAGTCATGCTTTTCATGCCAAGGCGTGGGAGAATAAACTGAAACCTTTCTCTTGGGAGGGCCTTGGTGAAGATGTCTGCTAACTGAAACTCTGTCCTCACGAAGTATAGCTCCACAATTCCTTTTTCCACCTGTTCCCGGATGAAGTGATGCCTGATGTCGATGTGTTTTGACCTGGAGTGCTGAACATTGTTACAACAAAGAGCAATGGCGCTTTTGTTGTCACAATATAGGGGAATTTTGTTGTATGAGAATCCATAGTCCGAAAGCTGTGATCGCATCCAAAGGATTTGTGCACAGCAAGCAGACATAGCAATGTACTCAGCTTCAGTAGATGATATGGAAGTACTCATCTGCTTCTTAGAAGACCAACTAACCAACTTTTCCCCTAAAAATTGAGCTCCTCCTGAAGTACTTCGACGTGTGTCTTGACATCCCGCATGATCAGCATCTGCGTATGCCGTTAACTCCATTGCAGTGTCCTTAGGATACCAGAGACCCATATGAACTGTGCCTTAAAGATATCGGAAGATCCTTTTCACTGCTTCAACATGCTTCTTGGTTGGTCTGGATTGATACCGAGCACACATACACACAGCAAACAGAAGATCTGGTCTGCTAGCCGTGATGTACATCAAAGATCCAATCATGCTTCGATACTGTGTGATATCAACTGGAATCCCTGAAGAATCTTCATCCAGCTTCGTTCTATCAACCATGGGAGTGTCAACAGGTTCACTTGAGTGGAATCCAAACTTTTTCAGGATCTCGTTGGCGTATTTAGATTGATTGATGAATATGCCTCCGGGACTTTGAGAAACTTGTAGTCCTAAGAAGAATGACATTTGTCCCATCATGGACATTTGGAATTTGGAATTCATCTCCTTTGAGAAACTATCACATTCACCAGGATCTGTTGAAGCAAAGATGATATCATCTACATATATCTGAACTAGCAGTAGATGGTTTCTTGATTTCCTGGTGAATAGTGTAGGATCAACAACACCCTTGGAGAATCTGTTTGCTAGGAGGAACTTGGACAATGTATCGTACCATGCCCTTGGCGCCTGTTTTAGCCCATAAAGAGCCTTCTTCAAGCGGTAAACATGAGTAGGGTGTTCAGCATCCACGAATCCTTCAGGTTGACTTACGTAAACTTCTTCCTTTAAGTCACCATTCAAGAATGCCGTTTTGACATCCATCTGGTAGACTATCATATTACGACTAGCCGCATTAGCTAGGAAGATTCTTATAGCTTCAATTCTAGCAACCGGAGCAAACGATTCTTCAAAATCAATGCCCTCTTCTTGTCTAAACCCTTTAGCAACTAGCCGTGCCTTGTTCTTTAAGACATCACCATACTCGTCAAGCTTCACTTTGAAGATCCACTTTAAAGCAATGATCATTGCCCGCTCAGGAGGAGGCACTAATTCCCATACTTCAAGTCGATCAAATTCATGGATTTCATCCTGCATAGCTTGGAACCAGCAATCTTTAGTCATTGCTTCTTTGGCATCTTTTGGTTCAACTTTAGACAGTACGAAATTGAAGAAGCACCATAGTGCATCAGTGGCTAGTTGATTACGAGTGGATACAGGACGTGAGGGATTGCCTATGATGTTGTCGATTGGATGATCACTGGTCCATTTCCTGAGATGGTCGTGAGGTTGATGGTTGTGAACAGACGAAGCAGTGCTGTGATCTTCAAGTAAGGATGTGTCTGATGAATGTTCAGGAGCAAAGATGTTTTCAAAAGGAGCCTCTTCAACATGAGCAAAAGGATTAACTTCCAAAGAGTTATTATCTGAAGATTCTTGCATGACTGGAGAAGTTTGAGTGTTTGATGACGAGGGCGATTGACTGGCAGCAGGAGCATTGTGACTGACTGATACTGAAGCTGCAGGTCCTTCTGAATCTTGTGGGACTTGAACCTCATCCATAGGAATTACAGCTGATTCACTCGGGATGGTTCCATTTGTTGGCTCAAAGTATTCATCAAACATGGGATCGAATAACTTCTTCAACTCCTCACATGTAGGTGGCACATAAGAATCTGCAGGCGTGGAATTCTGTACAAGTCCTGAACTAATGGGTCCAGGAGACAAAAGGTGAAGATCGGGTCCAGAACTGATTTGTCCTGAAACAGGTAGCTCACTCAGCTCATCGAACGTAACATGAATGGTTTCCATGATTTTACGGGTCCTTTTATTGTAGATTCGATACCCTTTACTGTCAGGTGCGTATCCAACGAAAATACCTATATCTGCTTTAGCTCTTAACTTTCCCAAGTCTTGACTATCATTAGTTGGATAGCAAAGAGCACCAAACACACGCAGAAAGGAAAGATCTGGTTTCTTGTTATGAATTAACTCGAAGGGAGTCTTCTCATGAACCGGATGAATTAGGGATCGGTTTTGAGTGTAACATGCTGTTGCTATAGCTTCTGCCCAGAGAAACATCGGTGTCTTTGAAAATATAAGCATGGTTCTTGCAGCCTCCACCAGAGTACGGTTCCTTCGTTCAACCACCCCGTTCTGTTGAGGCGTGCGAGGGATACTTCTCTGATGCGTGATGCCAATACTTTCATAGAAATTACGGAGTTGTTGGTTAACAAACTCAGTACCATTATCTGTGCGAATGATTCTGACAGTTTTATCTAGCCTTACTTGCAGCTGTTTTATCAGTTTAATGATAACCTCTGGAGTTTCGTCCTTGGTTCTCAAAAACTTTACCCATGTGAACCGAGAATAATCATCTACTATCACCAGAACATACTTCTTTCCATTTATGGTTTGTATTCTCATTGGACCGCACAAGTCCATGTGGAGGGTGTGAAGAACTTCCAAGTTGGTGTTGACGGTTTTAGGCTTGTGGGTTTGTTTCTTGCTTTTACCCAGTTGACATGCAGAGCAGAGATGATCTTTCTCATATTTCAGTCTGGGCATCCCTCTAACAAGATCTTTACGGGAAAGATTATTTATGGTACCGAAGTTTAAGTGGTTCAAACGACGATGCCACAGCCATGATTTTGTTTTAGAGGCTTTAGAAAGCAAGCATATTGGAGAGGACTTCAACATTTCTTCAATTGAGATGGTGTATAAATTGGTGCCCCGACTGCCCTTGAGGAGATCTAAACCATCCAATTCTCTGACAAAACATGTATGCTTTCTGAAAGCCACTTCCAGATCTGAATCACAAAATTGACCCACAGAAAACAGATTGTGTCCTAGTCCTTCCACATAATATACCCTTGAGATTACACTGTTACCAAACACATAATCTCCATAACCCATAATAGCACCAAAGTGGTCGTTCCCAAATCTAACTGTCCCGATAAACTTTTTCACGAAGTTCTTGAGCCGTGAGCGATCCCCAGTCATATGTTTTGAGCAGCCTGAGTCCAAATACCACAGGACGATTTGTACGACCTGCATTTGAAACCAGACAACAATGGATAACTGAAAAATGTGGATCCCCACGTGCAATTGGGGTCCATTTGGTCAGCACATACATATTCAGAAGCCACAGATTTCACAGATGCTACTGTCTTTGCTGAGGAGACAGAACTAGAGGTAGGACAAGACCTAGATGGAAGGCATTGTGATTCTAAAGGCAGGATTCTACCAGTTGGTCTCCATTCCTTATTCTTCACAATTTTATGCATATTCATTTTAGGTAATGGTCTCTGTTTTCCTAAATTGAATTTCCTTCCAGTGGGTCTCCATTCCTTAACTTTCACAATTTTATGCTTATTCATTTTAGGTAACGTGCACTGTTTTCCTAAATTGAATTTCCTTCCAGTGGGTCTCCATTGATAGCCTATGCTAGCAAATGTTTTTCCTGTTGCTTTCCAAACCTTTTTGCATGTTTCCGTTATCCTACCATTCTTAACGTGGGATGATGCAGAAGACATCAGGAAAGACACAACACATTCATCATGATTAGCATAAATTAAACAATTGTCGCATGTTTTACAGATAGCATTAGAATTCGAATTAATTACAGTACTTTTGATACTAGAATCAACACGATTCATCCTACTCATTGTAAACTTATTGTTCCTAGGTTGGACTTCTACATTCTTCAAGTGAACATTCTTAGCTGGCGCAGTCATATCCTTTCTTTCATTTCCTTTAGACCTTGACCCGCTAGCTTGTGTGTCACTTTTTACTCCTGTAGAAGTATCGAAGGCAACATTAGTTTGTTTTTCTGTCACATGCCTTCCTGATAATGATGTGTTGGGTTCTGATGTTTTGGGTGGTAGATCAAAGGCTACATGCTTGTTCACAACATTAGATGATGATGCAACAAATCTATCTCTATGGCCTCTAAACTTAGGAATTGAGCCTATGGCATATTCTAAGTTTTCCTGAATCCTTTTCGTGAGTTTGCATGCATTGACAACTGCTTGATCGAGTGGCTTATCATTCCTATCCTCTTCAACTATCTCACGAAGTGTGTCAAGGCCTTCTCTAAGATGATCGAGATATGTTTGATGGGCAAGGCTGTTATTTCTAAGCTTAAACGGAATACGCCCAACATCAACATCATACTTTTTACTATCAGTACCCTTTGGTGCATCACAATTACAAGTGGTGCATGGCATTTTACCTTTCACCCGAGCCTTAAGATTCTCAATTTCATTTGACAAAGAGGTTATTTGATCATTATGATTGCTTCTTGTAACTTTAATAGAATCATATAACTCTTTGAAATGTTGTTTAACCTTTGAATTTTCTTCTCGATAACACTCATTTTCATAATGTAGCTTATTTATGGTGTTTTGATATTGAAAATTCTGAGAATCTGAAGACGAAGGTTTATTGGTGCCATATACTTCACACTTGTTGGATTTCAATTGGGCAATTTGGGCCCTCAGCAGTCGAATCGTGTTCGTGTGAGCTTGAATTGTTTCATCACGTTTGCTTAATTCAAAATATGTATCAAACTCAGGAGCATCCGTGGATGTCTTGACATTTGATATTTTGCATTTTTCTTCTAAGTGTTGATGTTTAAGTTGCAAGTTCAGATAATCAACTTCTAGTTTCGAAAAACGTTTAACCATGTTATCATGGTCGTCATTTTGAATTTTTTTAAGCAATTTCAAATTCTCCCCCTCAAGCTCAACAACACGATTCTGGGTGACATTTAACGCAATAGCATACTCATTAAATTGACAAGCAGACAATGCAGAATCAGTGACAGTGTAAAATACATCTTGTGCAATACATTTAGCAATCAAGTTGTCGTTAGTAATGAGTATGTTTTTTCTTTCAATCTCTCGACTCTTAAGTTCTATTGCATGTTCATTCACCTCATTTTCCATATCTTTAAACACTACTTTCATTTCATTTATTTCAGCTTTAAGGGCAGTTTGCAACCCTTCAAAGTGTTCTTTAAGTAGTTTAAAGAATGGCATGACCTCAGTTAAGTAACACCTTTTTGCATGTTCAAAACACCTTTCCCCCTCAGTAATGCCAGTGGGTGTGATTCTCTTCTTACATGTATTATCGAAATCAGCAAACAGTTGCCAAAGCACATATAAGCTAATAAAGGTTTTGCATTCAGTGGGAAGAGACAAAGGCACCAAATTCCTAGGTGTATTGGGAGGATACACCGTTATGGACGCAACTTTTCTAATGAGGGGTGTGTTGGCCTTAAGTTTTTCTACCTTAAGTTTTTCATTATCTTGTTTCCAAAATATCTGCTCAGGTGTTAACTTCTTTTGAGGAGCAAACACAGTCAAACGATTTTCTTCATAATAATCATGGGGTTTGATTATTATTCGTCTGGCTATGCACTCGGGATCCCTCATTTTCACATTCATTTTTTCCCTCGTTTTATCACTCAACTCATCCTCTTCATCAGTGTAGATATGCTCAGGTTGGTCATGAATATGCTTAAGCATCACATTACCATCATATAGGGCTGGTTGAAGTACTTGCATGTCCCTAAGGATGGTTGACTTAGGTTCACCTATCATGATTTTACTGTGCTTATCACTCAACTTTCTGTGCTTATGAATCATTTGAGCAGTTTGAATAGTTTGATTTTGTGTGTACAACTTATCTTCAAGCTTATTTTTTAACGTCTTGAGTCTAGAGAAATCATTTAAAAGAGTTGTTTCCTTTTGTTTGAATTCTTGCTTAAGTGTGGTTACACACTTTTGTGCTTCCTGTTTCTGTTTGACAGACTCTTCTAGTTGACTTTTCAAAGAACTCATCTCTAATTTTAATGTTTCTTCTCGCACTCTAGACTCTTTAATAAGTGTACTCATTTGACCTTCTAATTTCTGCTCACGATCATTAAGCTCAAACTTAGCACGCTGTTCATACATAGCAACTTGTTCTTTATAAATGTTTAGTCTAGTGATCAAGTTATCATCAGGGACAGGCAATTTGTTCTCATGGTACGCACATGCATTATCTACACAACTCGCATTATCTAAGGCACATACATTACTCATAGCACACATATCATTATTGACAAAGGATTCACCATTTGATACATCAGGAGAGTTGTTGCTATTCAAATACTGTTCATATGAGACAATATTGCTATTTTCCATATCAACATCACTTGAATCAGAAACAACTGCCTGATGTACTTCTTCGGGAATCTGTTGTCCCTCGACAATATTATATGTGTCATAAATTTTTAGTACCTCAGATATCACAGATGCATTAGAAGGACCAGCTTGACGAGATGAGGCCAGGGAAGACAAGTTAGCCATGAAGATTGTTTGAGCAGTAGGTTCATCATCCACATCAGAGTCAAAGGCATCACAGTCATCTGCCTTGAAGATGTTAGGATCATTAAGTGCTAGATCCTGAACAGGTTTCTCATCCACATCTTCGTCAAAAGTATTTCCTCCATCTCCTGCCAAGAATAATAACTCTTCCTCATCTAATACAGCTCCATTTTCTTGAGCTTGCATTAACAGCATCTTGTCTTTGAAGTAATCTGAGTTCTGAGGACGTTTAGGTTGATTGCAGTTTCTGGCAATGTGTCCAAGCCCCCCACAATTATAACACTTGATCTGTTTCCCTTGCCCCTGATTGGCATTCCCTGCTCTATTCTGCACCAAACCTCGACCCATGTTTCTACCAGCTCTCCCTTGCACATTCTGAACCACAATTTTCCCATCCTCCACCATTGCTAGATTGCGTGGGTTGGAAGAATTTCTTAACTGATTGTTGGTCTGTGGGAGTGATGCTTGAAACTGTTGTACCAGTAGAGAAACTTGATTGGTAAGGTTATCAATCATTTTGTTGGTCGGAGAGTAGCCTGAGTCAAGTTGTGAACTCATAGCAGGTACTTGTGAGTGAAGTTGGTGATAGCTTGGACTGGATGATGATTGGATTGTTGGTTGTACATTTGTTATGAAGGCCAGTGGGTCATTTGTAGTTGAAGGATTCAACTTTTCTCTCAGCACCCGATCATAGGCAGCATGCTTCTCATGTTGTTGCAAGTAAGCATAAAGCTGTTCATAGTTAGTCTCCCTTAAACCTTTGTTGAGTTTGACGGCAGTAACAAATCTGTCCCATTCAGGAGTCATGTTGTTCACAAACTTTGAGTTAAGTTGGATATTGGGCATAGTCATTCTGATCATCCTCATATCATTCACCAACTTATGAAATCTCACATAGTAATCTGTGACATTCTCTCCTGGGTTCATTTTGAAGTGCTCGAACTCATCATACAGCTGTGACTCACGATCTTCCTTTGTGAGTTCTGACCCTGCCAACAACATTTTAACGTTGTCCCACACAGCCTTGGCTTCAGTGTTAAAATTGATGAGCTTGTATACATCCTTTGGAAGACCTTGAATGACTATGTTTGAGGCTCTAATATCAGCATCATACCTCTTCTTTTCTTCTTCATTAAGATCATTATAGTTTCTAGGTCTATCAATGCCCAAAGTTACAGTCCCATCTTCACCAGTTGTAACAACATCTCTGGTAGTGCCCATCTGATAAGGTCCTTCGTCAATTGACTTAAGAATATTAACACCATTTTCTTTTCCCAAGCAGTAAAGTCTTATTCGTTGTGCCCAAGACTCATAATCCGTCCTATCCAGCATAGGTGGACGAGTATCAGATCCTGCTGCTTGAATATCATCTGATGATGTACTTGATGTGGTAGCCATAGTAACTACGGGATTTTACTGATCTTGTGATTTAACCGAGAAATCGAATCTTTCGCGGGAATTTCTAAAATCACCAAGACACAAACCGCATACAAGTCTGAGAGACAAACCGAGTAGATACAAACCGAGTAGATTCCACAGAGACAAACCGAGTCTATACAAACCGAGTCTACACAAACCGAGTACACAGCTGGGACAAACCGAGTAGGTACAAACCGAGTAAAATCCTTAGAGACAAACCGAGTCTACGTAGCTGGGACAAACCGAGTAGATACACAAACCGAGTAAATTTACACAAACCGAGTAAATTCTTAGAGACAAACCGAGTCTACACAAATCGAGTCTACACAAAGCTGGGACAAACCGAGTAGATACAAACCGAGTAAAATCCTTAGAGACAAACCGAGTCTACGTAGCTGGGACAAACCGAGTAGACACACAAACCGAGTAAATTCTTCGGAGACAAACCGAGTCTACACAAACCGAGTACTCACAGTTGGGACAAACCGAGTACGCGCAGCAGGGATAAACCGAGTGGGCACAAACTCCCAGGCACGTCACTTTCACTGCCTTTTGTCCTTTAGCCTAAACGAGTAAAAGGACAAACCGTGTCCAAGAAGTGACACAAACCGAGTCCAATAATCGACCAAACTAGACAAACCGCTGCCAAGAACAACTCAATTACTACCCACGAATTTTCTCAAAATCACCACACCGTTCTTAGATCTGTGAATCCAAACACTAAATACCACTCTAATACTATTCTTAAGCTAGAAAGTACAAAGAAAACCAACTTCTAATCACTAAACAAAGTACAAAGATGAAATTTATGCTACTTAAACAAACCGAACCAAAACTTAAAGAAAACTACAAATCTAAACAAATCTAACCAAGAAAAACTTAAAGAACTACACAAATACAATATAAGACAACCTCTAATCACTAAACAAAAACACAAAATGAAGCGAATGCTACTAATCAAACCGAAAATAAAAAGTCTTGAAAACTTCAAATCGACCCAAAAGTAAAACACCTCACAAACTACACAAATTCGTGAATACCAACTCTCATGGACCTAACCATGGCTCTTGATACCAATTGTAGGGTATTCACAATGCAAGAAACACAAGTATGAGGCTAGTTTATGGATCGGTTTGTCAAGAACTAGAGAGATAAAGAAAGAAGTTGGGAGCCTTTGTAGAGAGAGAAACAAATGTGTATTAGATTGAAGTGAAAGGTCCAACCCTTCCCATGTGTGGGAAGGGGTATATATACTACTACATATTGTGTCCCTAGTGGACTGTGGAGCGAGCTGACAGAGGGGAAAGCCCCGACCCACTCCACAAATATAGATACGACTAATACTAATACTAATATTACTAATAATCCTATGAGCTATGATTATCTGATAAGTACTCGGGGTGACCGAGTCTTCTGCTGAATATTCATATTCCTAACAGTAGCCTAACGCAACAGCAACTAAAATCTCACGATAACTAGGGTCTCACGGCACAACGGACTCGGCACAACCTAATACGTATACGGTTATCTCAAAATATGTCTCGCAAAATAATAAGGTCTATAAAAGACAATGTGTCGTAGTTTTCGTGGATTACTCAGTTTTCAAAACTTATCAAAAGCTTAGTTTCAACGTTTCGTGTGGTGTGGTAAGAAGACATAGACTCGACATACAACTCACGCTAAAGAGAAATAGACAACGACATACAACTCACGCCAAAGAAAAATAGACAATGATATACTCGAGAGCTCAAACCAAGGAAGACAACTCTAGAAGTTTATGACGACAAACACCTCAAATCAAATAACTCAGTTTGTACCTTTCGACATTTACCCCGTTATCCCCAAATAATTTGTATAAAACATAAACGTTTTATAATAAAATGAGTTTAACTAATAAAACTAGTTTTTCTCAAGTCATCGCAACTTGGATTAACCAAAACTGAAATTTCAATATTTAACAAATTTATGTCTCGTTATTATTCTCATGAATATTAGTTTTGGTTTTATTGAAGATTTTGTGTCCGTTTCGTGTTTAATATATTAAGTTCATTTTTGAAGTTAATATATTATACCGTCTCGGGTTTCAAAATGTTCAATGAATCCGATATCTAATATTGTAAGTCCGATAACGATCCTTGATTTTCCAAATGTCCAAGTGTAATAATCAAAACCCGTATTCAAATTCAATTCACAATCCAAGTATTATCCGAAACGTACCAAGTATCAATGTGGAATTCATTATTTTCATGACAAAATGTGTTGACGCCACATTTTCTAACTGAACATTCCTTAAATAATTTTTAACTACAGCCTTTTAATCGAACAACATCATTGGGCTTCGGCCCATTAAACCCAACCCAAGTGTACCCATGGACTGCCATTCTCACTTTATATACAAATCAACCCATTAGTTTATACATTGGGCTAGGCCCATTTTTAAATAACCAACCGCACCCTAATGTGGGATATGCAACCAATTAAACCAAACCCCATTTGTTATCATCACTTAACACAACAAAATGCAGGACTCAAAATATATATATATATATATATATATATATATATATATATATATATATATATATATATAATATATATATATATATATATATATATATATATATATATACATCACTCTCGTGGGTTACTCCCTGAATCGCAAACAAACCATTCGACAACACTATGTGGGTTACTTTTTGTGTGACCAAGAACCAAGACCCACAACAATGCAAATGTAACGACAACAACAAACGACACGACCACGAGGACCATTGCCGAGACCATTATGGTCTCGGCTCAACTTCCACAAACCAAACAGACCCTTAGGTCTCGACTGCCAAAACCAAACAACTTCCCTGTATATACGACTCGCCAGAAACGAAACCAAACTATACCGATATCGAACTATCAATTGTGACATTACACAACCATTCTTACAACCATTTTTCTTACCACACGAAGAAAATCAAAACACGTTTATTTCCGGTTTTTAAATTCGTTTCATAGCCTCAATATTATATAACCCGATTTAGATATCCACGAAAAACAAAACAAATATAATCGGTTTACCAAAAATATAAAAGAAGAAAAACAAGCTTCTCGGTTTTACCATGACGAGAAGGAGAAGGGAACGAGGTGATGGAGACGATGGCGCGTGGTGGCTGAAAACTCGAACCAAACTTCGATCTATACATGTTACGGCTTCGATCTTGGGTCACCGGAAATTTCGCCGGAAAAACTGAAAGAGATATAGATGGGTTGTAGGCGCGTGAGCCATCTAGGATTGATGGGGATGATGAGATAAACAAGATGGTGGTGGCGGTGAGAAGTGGTGACCGGAGGTGGAGCTCCGGTGGTCGGAACAGGAGACCGGAAATTTTGAGAGAAGAGAGAGATAGTGAGGTGGTGATGGAGCGGCTGTGAAAATGAAACATAACCCTAAAATTTTATAATGGTTGTATTTATAGTGTAGTGTATAGTGTAGGGTTAGGGTTTTTAGTATATAGTAGCTTTTCAGAAATTGCAAATAGAACCTTGTGTTTTATTTATTTCCAAAGGAGGGGTCGGTGCAAGGATTAGCGGTATAATTTTAATAAACTTTCTCGAGATTACTAGTTTTTATTCCCGAAAAATATTAAACGTCACCGAATTTTTTTTTTAACCGTCACCATTCACTTTGAATACGACTTTCCGTTAAATTTGATAATAAATACGTTTGTAAAATAAAACATGACGTTTCCTTGATTATTATTATTATTATTATTATTATTATTATTATTATTATTATTATTATTATTATTATTATTATTATTATTATTATTATTATTATTATTATTATTATTTTGACGAAACTCAATCGAGGTTAGAAAAATGCGTCACCACCATTCTCGGGTTCATTCAAGTTGCTTCATTATTTTTAGAATAATTTTCCACTCAAAACGACTATAAATGTGCACATGTTCGTGTTATTTCGTTAAAAATCAATATTTTACGCGTTATTAGGTTTATTTGTGCCGACTCGCGCTGTGTGGTCTAGCTCACAAGCACACATAATGGAGAACACATAAACTAAACAAGTATATCATATTGAGCTTAAGGTCACGCAAGGACCTGAAAAATTGGCGGTTGCTACAGTCTATCCCCGTTAAGAGAATTTTGTCCTCAAAATTCGATTGACTAAGAGTCTGCTTGATCGGATAGTATTCACCCTTCTATTTGGTTGCACACGGGAGAGTAAGGGTGTGGGTGTCAATCCAAATAGTACCGGGTGCTACTTCCCAATTGGTACTATCAATACTTCCTAACCTCTAGAAATCACACAAATGAAACCACATAACAATCACACAGTAAGGCAAGCTTTCCCGTCCTTGAGTAAAGCCGTCAAAAACCTTAGGCATCTTTTTGGTAGTTTAAGTTGAGCCTCAACTGAAATCTAGCTTAACCCCACAACTCATCAAACAAGAACTGTCATGAAGTTAAGCTAAACCACAAGTTTAAGCTCAGTAACAACTTGATTTCAGCTTAATCTCACAACTCATCAAACAAGAACTGTCATGAGATTAGGCTAAAATCAAGTTGGACCTAACCTTAAAATACAAAACAACTTGAACCTAACTTAACTCCATAACTCATCAAACAAGAACTGTCATGGGATTAAGTTAAGCATCAAGTTGTAAGAAAAGAAACTCAACATTTTTGAAGGATTGGCTCAATTTTTGGATCGCTTTCAAACAAACAACTCAATAAACACATAAAGCTTAGATTTAGAAGGTTGAGAAGCTTTAACTAAGAGAGATGGGTATTCATGTTTCTTCCAAAATCAACAGCGCATGCTCTAAGTCCATCTCTTAAAGTCGAATAGTATGCTCACCTTGACCACCGGTCTAGGAATGGTAGGTCGTTCTCCACTCCAACTGGGTTCCTAATGCGTTCTATAGTGCCTACAAAAATCGCAACGTGGACTGTCTATCACGATTCGATATAATAGGTAAGGCGCTCCTCACGTATGTCGCTCTAATTGGATTCCTTATATTTGAATACGACGGAGGCGTTGATCAAACCAAAAGACTTATCATGAAACTTGAATTGCCTGTATATCATTCCTAACGTAGTTTTAGGGTCGTCAATCTCGTGCACTCTCAACTAGTGATATTTGGGTTCGAAATCTTTCCTCGAGAAATATCGCGTATCATGAAATTTGTTGCGCTCCAGGAGTTAAGTTTATAAGAAGCTCAACTCGTCAATGAGAGGTGAATCATGTTAGGTCTTTACGAAGTACTTCACGAAAGTCTTAAGCACGCGAGGTATCTTTGGGTTTCTGCTCGTCCTACCAGCCGCACTGAAATAGACGGTTTTACAGTAACCATCGAGTGATTAGGCTTTATGAAATGCCTCGTCCATTCTTGAGCAAAATCATCTAAAAAGAAAATTTTAAGCTAAGTAACAACTTTAAACTTAATCTCATATCTCATCAAACAAGAACTGACATGAAATTAAGTTAAAAGTTGTTAAAAAGCTTACTTTATTTTATTTTTATTTTTATTTTTAAAGAAAAAGAAAATTTTAGTTAAAGTTTTGGGGTTGCTCAAAAATGAACGGGTGGCATTTCCGTACTCCAAGATCTTACTACCAGGTGGTGAAGGTTTGAACCAACTTATCGGTTTCTGCCTTTTTGGTCATACACTATATCAATCTCATAACTAAGAGTTAGGACACTAGGTTTCGCCTTTAACAGAGGCATGAACTAAGTGGAAACAAATCTAAAATCGACGTCGGAGTTAAACAGTATAATAGTCTAATATCCGTTTAAGGAGAACATACCCATCACGAGGTCCGGGTTCTGGCATCCATCATCAGCGTTCATCACGATTACTCGCCCACGAGCTGAGTTGCCATTGTTTTCATTATGTGTGTTTGTTCCATTAGTCACTAAAGCTTGATTTGGGTTATTTTGCACTTGCCCCTGTGCCCTATTCAGCTTAGGACACGTGTTTCGGAAATGATCCGGGCTCCCGCACTCAAAACTTGTCCTTGGGTAGATGACATTAATTGGAGTCGCCTGCATGGCTACTGCTCGACAATCCCTTGCAATGCGACCAGTCTGATTGCAGTTGAAACACATTAGGCAGGGTTTAGTCTCCAGGTGGTGGTAGTTACTTTTGGCACACTTAGGGTGAGAACCTTCATATCCCTTACAGCACGAGCTCGTTGCCACAAATCCTTTTCCCCATTTCGCCTTCTTATGTTCACCGTTTGCATCTCCTTGCCTACTTGGCTCACTCACGGTCTTCCTCTTATCAATGCTCTTGGACAATGTCCCATTCCTAACCATTTCATCTGTTAAGGTTGCAGATTTCAGTATCGCGCTCTGAAGGGTAGGGGGCTCAGTCGCTTTCACCATCCCGCGAATATCAGGGACCAAACCATAGATGTACCTCTCAATTCTCTTGGATTCAGGAGTGACCATGTGAGGTACCAGTCTAGCGAGTTCATGGAATCGATCTGTATAGGTTGCATGACCAGCACCTACCATAGCATGGTTGTGGAACTCATGCTCTAGCTTCTGCATCTCGTTATTTGGGCAATACTCCTCCTTTAGTAATGCCTTAAAGTCATCCCAACTCATTCCCATTGCGGCTTCTCTTCCTCTAGCCTAGATTTGCGTGTTCCACCAGGTCAGAGCCTTTCCCGTTAACGAGCTTGCAGCGTACTTCACCCTCTGGTGAGCTGCACATTCGCTTATGTCCATTACTGCCTCCATTTTCTCAATCCATCTTGTGTACACCAACGCTCCTCCATTTCCATCAAAGTTCACTGGTTTGCATGCTGTAAACTCCTTGTACGAACATCCCTTGCCACTATTGTTGTTGTCGCCATTGTTGTTGTGGTCACTACCAATGCCATTGTCCGCATGGTCATTACCGCTCCCATTGTTTCCTAGGTTACTGATGTGGTCGCCAACTTGGGTGACGATAGTCGGTAGCAATGCTTGTAGTTGCTCGTCGATCATGGCGGAAAGGTCAGGATTCACATTGTCGTTGTCGTTGTTCTCGGTGCCGCAACCACCTGCTCTACCTCCTCGCCCACTAGTCCTTCCACCCCTCGACGGTGGAATGCCTCGGTTAACTCGAGTCGACCTTCTTGCATGATTCAAAATAGGACATTGGTAGACGTTAGATAGGAGATAGGTAGGATAGGTCGGCATACGAGTCGTACTACTACACTCAACTTCCTATCTGACAGTCCATGAATTTGATAAGTCCATGCCTCATCATGTTATCGTAAAAACGTTGGCCAGGCGTTTTTAGGATAGCATCATGATGCATTTACTTATCATCATCACTTCGTGTCATACTATACGCATAATCGCACACGTAGTTCCTATAATGCAAACTATATGAGGATTCTTAGGTTATAGTCTAGGTTAAACCACCTAATTCTCTATAACCTGGCTCTGATACCAATCTGTCACACCCCAAAAATGGCGCAGCGGAAAGGCATTCACGGGGTATGACTTCATAGTTAAGAACACAAGGTGTCACAACAGAGAATCACTAAATGCATAACATACAATAGATAATAGTCGCAAACTCTCACAACCGGGATAAGTACAACCTCCAAGGTATGCATAAGCCTCAAAGTTAAACAACATCACTAGGGAATATCCAAATGCAACTCCACGAGATATAATCCGGGAGGGTCTTGTCTTAAGTCTTGCTAAGCCAGTCAATACTCAACCTTCTAAGCAACTTCAATAACACCTGAAAATGGTACTAGAAAACGTCAACATAAAGTTGGTGAGCTCGTAGGTTTGAAAGTTAAACCACGAAGCTGTGAATAATAGTGTAGGACAATAGTGCACATGAATACCAATTACAAGCATGTTATCCAAACAATAATAGTGTCGCGCCAACTGAACCTATAGTGTTCATCATACTCATAACCAATATCACGTGGGGAGCTACCCCGATAGATCTATCAACATGTGGGCTCTCAACAGAGAGTTAACAGTTACACCAACTGAACCTATAACCTGTGGGCTCTCAGCAGAGAGTTAACAGTTGCGCAGTCATGGTTGCACAAAACAAAACACGTCACAGCATATAATCGCATCATCACACGTATGTCCAAAATCAAGTAAAACAGTAATTCACAGCATGAAAACATTTGTAAAGCATTGAGTACCATTTTCCCCCAAGGAAAACATAATGAAAAAAAAGGGGCTACGAGAACTCACCTCAGTCCAGCCATGAAAGATCACAACAATGTTAGAGAGTAGGACATCACAATAGCTCAAGAGTAGACTAACGCATCAGCAACTAAAATCTCACGACAACTAGGGTCTCACGGCACAACGGACTCGGCACAACCTAATACATATACGGTTACCTCAAAATATGTCTCGCAAAATAATAAGGTCTATAAAAGACAATGTGTCGTAGTTTTCGTGGATTACTCAGTTTTCAAAACTTATCAAAAGCTTAGTTTCAACGTTTCGTGTGGTGTGGTAAGAAGACATAGACTCGACATACAACTCACGCTAAAGAGAAATAGACAACGACATACAACTCACGCCAAAGAAAAATAGACAATGATATACTCGAGAGCTCAAACCAAGGAAGACAACTCTAGAAGTTTATGACGACAAACACCTCAAATCAAATAACTCAGTTTGTACCTTTCGACATTTACCCCGTTATCCCCAAATAATTTGTATAAAACATAAACGTTTTATAATAAAATGAGTTTAACTAATAAAACTAGTTTTTCTCAAGTCATCGCAACTTGGATTAACCAAAACTGAAATTTCAATATTTAACAAATTTATGTCTCGTTATTATTCTCATGAATATTAGTTTTGGTTTTATTGAAGATTTTGTGTCCGTTTCGTGTTTAATATATTAAGTTCATTTTTGAAGTTAATATATTATACCGTCTCGGGTTTCAAAATGTTCAATGAATCCGATATCTAATATTGTAAGTCCGATAACGATCCTTGATTTTCCAAATGTCCAAGTGTAATAATCAAAACCCGTATTCAAATTCAATTCACAATCCAAGTATTATCCGAAACGTACCAAGTATCAATGTGGAATTCATTATTTTCATGACAAAATGTGTTGACGCCACATTTTCTAACTGAACATTCCTTAAATAATTTTTAACTACAGCCTTTTAATCGAACAACATCATTGGGCTTCGGCCCATTAAACCCAACCCAAGTGTACCCATGGACTGCCATTCTCACTTTATATACAAATCAACCCATTAGTTTATACATTGGGCTAGGCCCATTTTTAAATAACCAACCGCACCCTAATGTGGGATATGCAACCAATTAAACCAAACCCCATTTGTTATCATCACTTAACACAACAAAATGCAGGACTCAAAATATATATATATATATATATATATATATATATATATATATATATATATATATATATATATATATATATATATATATATATATACATCACTCTCGTGGGTTACTCCCTGAATCGCAAACAAACCATTCGACAACACTATGTGGGTTACTTTTTGTGTGACCAAGAACCAAGACCCACAACAATGCAAATGTAACGACAACAACAAACGACACGACCACGAGGACCATTGCCGAGACCATTATGGTCTCGGCTCAACTTCCACAAACCAAACAGACCCTTAGGTCTCGACTGCCAAAACCAAACAACTTCCCTGTATATACGACTCGCCAGAAACGAAACCAAACTATACCGATATCGAACTATCAATTGTGACATTACACAACCATTCTTACAACCATTTTTCTTACCACACGAAGAAAATCAAAACACGTTTATTTCCGGTTTTTAAATTCGTTTCATAGCCTCAATATTATATAACCCGATTTAGATATCCACGAAAAACAAAACAAATATAATCGGTTTACCAAAAATATAAAAGAAGAAAAACAAGCTTCTCGGTTTTACCATGACGAGAAGGAGAAGGGAACGAGGTGATGGAGACGATGGCGCGTGGTGGCTGAAAACTCAAACCAAACTTCGATCTATACATGTTACGGCTTCGATCTTGGGTCACCGGAAATTTCGCCGGAAAAATTGAAAGAGATATAGATGGGTTGTAGGCGCGTGAGCCATCTAGGATTGATGGGGATGATGAGATAAACAAGATGGTGGTGGCGGTGAGAAGTGGTGACCGAAGGTGGAGCTCCGGTGGTCGGAACAGGAGACCGGAAATTTTGAGAGAAGAGAGAGATAGTGAGGTGGTGATGGAGCGGCTGTGAAAATGAAACATAACCCTAAAATTTTATAATGGTTGTATTTATAGTGTAGTGTATAGTGTAGGGTTAGGGTTTTTAGTATAGAGTAGCTTTTCAGAAATTGCAAATAGAACCTTGTGTTTTATTTATTTCCAAAGGAGGGGTCGGTGCAAGGATTAGCGGTATAATTTTAATAAACTTTCTCGAGATTACTAGTTTTTATTCCCGAAAAATATTAAACGTCACCGAAATAATTTTTTAACCGTCACCATTCACTTTGAATACGACTTTCCGTTAAATTTGATAATAAATACGTTTGTAAAATAAAACATGACGTTTCCTTGATTATTATTATTATTATTATTATTTATTTTTATTATTATTTTGACGAAACTCAATCGAGGTTAGAAAAATGCGTCACCACCATTCTCGGGTTCATTCAAGTTGCTTCATTATTTTTAGAATAATTTTCCACTCAAAACGACTATAAATGTGCACATGTTCGTGTTATTTCGTTAAAAATCAATATTTTACGCGTTATTAGGTTTATTTGTGCCGACTCGCGCTGTGTGGTCTAGCTCACAAGCACACATAATGGAGAACACATAAACTAAACAAGTATATCATATTGAGCTTAAGGTCACGCAAGGACCTGGAAAATTGGCGGTTGCTACAGAAGGAAAGTTTCAATTCAGTTCATTATGTTTGTTTATCACTTGCAAAGGCATGCTGATAGATGATTTCACTTGTTGAAATCATTGCCTCTTACAATTCCTCCATCCAAGGAAATTGCACCATCTTTTGGTTCAATGTTTTGATATTGCTAAAGTCAAAGAAGAACAAAGCAGATCAGTTCAGAATAAACAGAATAGTTCAGATTCATGAAGTGTTTGAAAGATCTTCTCATGTCCTCATTTAATTCAGAAAACATGTTTGAAATGATTCACATGTTTAGGGGAGGATTGTTGGGAATTAAATATTCTGAAGTTAGAGTATAGGAAAATACTTTAAGAAGAAGGTACTGCTAGTTCATGATCAAGGTACTGCTAGAACATCTAGGTACTGCTAGAACAAGAAGGTACTGCTAGTTCAAGTAGAAGGTACTGCTAGTTGTAAATGGTACTGCTGATCAGTGAGTCATAGAGCTGCTACAAGGATAAGATCGAAGAAGATATTATTTGTATGAGTCACTCTTATGCAAAAATAATATCTAGATATGTTCTCAGTCAACAAGTTGATGCATGTGCTTTCATTAATTCATTTGAACAACTTGAGAGATATAATCTTCCATACGCTAGCTCGACTTGATCTTTTGTAAGACAAGTGTTGATTAGACATAAATCAATATTGTAAGAGATCTCTTGGACTATAAAAGAGATCTTAGACTAGTGATTATGTATGTGAATATACAAACTCATATCTGTTAAGACATAGAACAAACAAAAACATATATCACAAATCTAGAAACATAAGATTCAAGGTCTTTGTAACCCTAGTGATAAATTCAAGATCACTCGTATTATTTTGAATAATATTGAATCGTTTGGTGATAAACTTTCTTTGTTCATTGTTAAGTAACAAACATAATTCTTCCATTTCCATAACATACATAACCTTCTAAGTGTGATTAAGTAAATTCCGCGTACTTAATCATATAAACTCAATATATCATTACACACAAAGTATACAAGGTTTAACCACCTTAACCGTGTGTCGAATCCTCTCAAAGAGTCATTGGCCCTTCTGAGCCTCTGGCGTGGAGGTGAGTGGGTAGGTGAACGTGGTGATATGATGGGTGGTGGTGATGCTGGGGTAGCAGGAGTGCCCATGTAGGTGCATAGGGACCTATAATGGGATGGGGGTAACAGAAGAGTGTGGGCGGGGCTTTGGGTTCCCTCCGTAGTGTGAGATGATGGTCTAGTGGATGGGCATATGATTATGTGTGTAGTACGGTGAGGAATTGTAGGAGAAATTTTGGTGACTGGTGTGGTAGTATCAGTAGTAGTAGGGGTAAGCTGGATAGGAGCATGGTCTGTAGTAGATATATGTAATGCTGAGGTGAGTATAGGCTCAGTGTGATCAGGGTCTGGTGCATTAAAAGCATGTAACACCTGCATATATGGATCGTCTGAGTCTGGCGAGATATGAGGAATGTGATGTGAAGACATAGTCTATGACAAAATGGTATATATGTGTAAGTATATCGAAAATACTTGTAATAAATAGTGTAAGTTACGTATGTATAAGTATACATATAATACATGTAGCTGAGCAAAAATCAATAGATAGTAATAAGCGGCTAAGGCAAGTAATCGGCAAATAAATAGTGAGCAAGGCAGGCAGGCAAGTGGCGGTCGTAGGGACTTGTTTTTGTAAAAAGCGGTTATAGTTTAGGATTTATATGTACCTAGTTTTCTATAACCTAGGCTCTGATGCCAATCTGTAACACCCCCAAAATCTGGCATAGCGAAAGCATTCGGGTCATGGGGTGCTACTAAATTGATAATCATAACACAAGGTAACAAAGAACGGAATACATACTCCGTTTTAATTCATTAAGTCATGAAAATATTGTTTACAACATCGTTTGAGTTAATAAAGTGTGGCCCACAAATTCAGTTGTCCCAGACAAAAACAAGTCATAATTAAAAAGCCACAACATTCAAACAGTAGTCTATGACCTTTGCCCTGCCACCACCTTGTCATATCAGTCAGCTTAAATACCTGAGAAAACATGCTAAAAGTCAGCAAAAAGCTGATGAGTTCATAGGTTTATCAATAAGCAGTAAATCAGCAGTTGGACCATAAGTTTAGCATATGAACATTACAACCCATGCAATGTCATATAAAAATACAGTCTATTACGTTAGCACTAAGTTCATGCAACCAAAGCTATAACTTGTGTGCATGCTCTAGAAGCATGTTAAATATCAATGGCCCGGCAAGTGTGTATCCCAGACACTTGTAGTTTCGACATGGTATACGTTCGTTTGCCTATCCGGTCAACCCGAACGGGGACGTTACTCCCAATAGATCTATTTATAACATTCGCGCTTCCCAACAGGAATTGACGGTTCATGAGTTGGGCATAGAGGGACATAACAGGGCTTAGGCTAAACCACGTAACAGCATAGACAATAGTTTGGTCCTTAAAATAGCTTTGCATGTTTCTCACCCCAATAGTAACAAGTTTAAATAGTGTGGGGCTATAAACTCACCTTGATAAATAGCAGCCAGATCACAAAATAGTTCAGACAGTGTTCAGCACCGACACGCGACCTAGATTAGTAAGGTTTGTTTTAGTTCACAGTTCAAATTCAAGAATTCCAGATGTTTTAAAGAGTTTATGTTGTTGTTGCTGGTGTGGCAGCATTTAAGTTGGAACAATGTTTTTAACATTTGTAGATATTGACTCATTTGAAGTGTATATGTTTACAGTAGAAAAGATCAAGACGAGTAAACCTTCGGATTGACAGAAATCGGAAAGCTACGTACGGAGGACAATTACTATCGTATGTCAAACGTTAACGACATATGGGAACGTTGTTGTTAAGTGAGTGTATGTGTGGTACATGAGTAAGTGTGTGTACGATGGTGTGTGTATATATATGTTCGTATATACCTATGGTTTTTGTAAGGAAATGTTACGTTTGAAAAAGTTCTCATCATTGTTTACATTATTTCACGATATGTTAATAATTCGTGTTTACAAAAAATCATTGTGTTAACAAAATCGCAAGCTTGTGTTTGAAAAATAATCGTTTCGTAATCTAACGACTTATATAAGTTTTGGTAAGACATTTCGAGTTATACGCCTTTAAAACAATAATTTAGTTTATATTTCCAATTTTAGTGTATCAAGTTGTTTATATATATCGTTAGATATGAAGACATGTTTTTCATGGAAAGTGCTCAATAACCAAAAGTATTTGTAAATTTAAAGCATTGTTATAATCTCACGTTGAGTTTTTAATTTGTCCCGTGTGATATATATATATATATATCGAGTGATTACATTTTATGACATGTAATGAAACAAATATTAGTCGCGTCGTTTTAATATAAAGTTGTAATGATTTTTAACGACTATTTAGACAGTGACGATTACAACTCGTAAATTCGGGACGGATTATTTCAAAGTCGATGTAATATTTACGTTTTTGACGGATTGGGCTGTGGCCCACGTTTTATATCAAATAGATCGAATTTTGTTCACCCATTTTGGGCTGTAGTGTAAAGCAGACTAGCGGCCTGCTTGTTTCTATAGACCACATGGGCTTCGGCCCATTTTGGTTATCAATAAGGACTCAAGATAAAAGGTTGGCTTGGTGGACTTCCAGCCCACTACATCTTAAAGGGATTTTCGGCCCAATTTAGAAATTAGAGGCCAGTTTAACACAAGGTTTAGAGGAGAAATTCATAAGTTTCAAATTGTTCGGTTGAGCAGGCTTGTGAGGGGGGGAAAAAGGTTCGAACTTGAACCCGACCAAGTCGTGATTTACAAAGGGACTTGGCCTCATGGTGTGTGTCCGTTGAAGACCAACGAACCGAGCACCCAAATGGGTGTTGTTAACGACCAAATGGTCGACTCAAACAAGGGAGGAAAGAGTGTCGACTGGGTTTTGAGATGAACTTGATTTACACCATTTCCACGCGAGTCCAAGGCCTTTTAGACCTTCGACTCAAGACAATAACCAAATCGAGTATAAAAGCAAGCCAAGTCGGCTAAAAACACAACCTTGAGTACTAGACAACCTATTGGAATCAAAACTCATATCTTTGAGTATAAATTTACTCTATTCGACCATAACCCAAACACCTTGTGAGCACGTTTTTAAGCTAGAAATCCGACTAACCAAAGTCCTTAATGCAACACAATCATCCGAATCCTAATGAGCACTATTCCTACGAATGCAATCACGGACAAACACAAGACAAACAAGGTGTGATTCTGACTTGAACACACCGATGTGAATACCACCTAGCCGCAAAGGTTTAAACTCAACTCGACCTTAATTTCCTTTCTTAGATTTAGCAAGCACAAAATTTTGTTTAAGGTTCAACTAAACGAGATGAGCAAGAGCAGTCACACAACCCATTTAACGACACACCTCATGATTTTGAGCCAATATAAGTTCCTTAATTCGAGTTCTAATGGTCCAGTTTCAAAATCTCTTTTAGCCACACCACCACAACATATCATTCGAACAAATCATGTTCATAATTCATATCAATAATGACAACAAGAAAAAAAACAAAAAAAAAAATATATATATATATATATATATATATATATATATATATATACTCGCACGATTCAAGAATAACAAGAGTGAATAACAACAAAATGAGATGAAATTAACCTTTCAAGAAAGATAAGAGTCGATTACAGGCAAGAATCAAGAATCCAATCCGATTTCCAAGCACTCCACACACCCTTTTCTTCTTCTTGGACCTTCGACTGAGGTATACGATTGCGGTGAGATTGGGTTTTGTGTGGTTGCTTCCTGGAAATCGTTGGTTCATATAGGATGAATCGTGGAAACCCTTTGGCTCACTTTTGATCTTCCAACGGTTGTATTCCGCCATTTTTGGCTATTATCCCTCTCCCTTCTTTGATCTCGAGGTTGTTTGATCCATAAGGAGCGGATTTGAGTATCGACAAAGCCATGGGGAGGTACGAAAGTGCTATAGATGGTGATGGTGACGTTCCTGGGTTTTTTCACCAAGGAAGAAGTCAAAATGAGATGGTTCTGCTGTGTGGTTGTGGAGATCGAAAAGAAAGAAGGAACAGGAAAAGAAAAACAGATATAGAAGATAGGGAATCACGTGGGTGGTTGGGGTGTTTATTTGTTTGTTTTATTTGTTTAGTGTATTGTGCATACCCCGTGTTCTGTCGAGCTGAGGTAAAATAGTGGTACCTCGGTTTCACGTAAATGTGAAAAATATAAATTTGGAGTCGTCTTTATAATACTGATGTAAAATAAAATTTGTTGACTCCGAAAATGAATTTTATAGTTTAACCATTACCAAAGTGGTGTCCTTATGCGTGTGGTGTCAGTTTTCAGGAAAAACAAGATAACATCTCATTTTTGTTACATTGTTGTCTGTAACTGTCAGAAAGTGATAAATTCACTTTTACTGATAAATTCAAATAGTTTTGGTGAGTTATTGTATGCTATTGCGTGCGGGTTTGCTTCCCGTAATAGTTATGTAAACACATAAATGTTCAGTTTCACAGTTGTGTAATAATAAATTGACATTTATTATTAAAATATTAATGGAAAAATTACCATTTGTCACACATGGTACCTGCTGCCACAACACGCGAGTACCATGCTAGTAACAAATTAATGAGTGTTGAATACAAATATATGCAAATAAACATCCAACAACCTATCATCCCATTTTTATTCAAGATATGATTACATAGTTAGGTGTCGCAATTATGATTAAAAATAAAAGACATAAGTTTATTAGACTATTATGAATATGAAAAAAAAAAAAAAAAAAAAAAAAAAAAAAAAACCCACAAAATTTTTGTTTTTCTTTCTCTTTTGAATCGTTAGAACATAGAGTGGAGTTATTTTGCAAACCAAATAATGCTCACATACTAAGGGACACATCCCCACCCTTCATCTAAATCTGATCAACGACTGAGATTAAAAAGAGATTTACTAACTAAAAAAAAAATTAAACACGGAAGGGCACTTTAGTACATTACACAAAATAGATCAGATCCCACCAAACACACACTACTCACATAAAAAACAGATCAAAAACCACCATAACTTCCGGCCACATCCCCGATCCCGATCCCAATTCCATTTCTGTTCATCATCAATCGGCAAACTCGGCCCACGTCATCATCTCCATCTTCGTCATCCAATGCTTATGTCACAGAAGCAGATATCACAAGTGATAAAGGTAAATAACATAAGCTTGTCGATTGACCTATTCTTCTGATGATAAAGGTAAATTACAATATGTTGAAGATATCACGTGGTTGATATTTTTTTTGTATATTTAGGTCAGTTATTAGCGTTGATATGTGTATGCATATGTATACTTGTCGACATATGAATCTTATTGTAATTGATTGCGTGACTCATGAGAAAATTAGTAATGTATGCTTATTAAGACACTTGACTAGTCTAGCATTTGCTAAATAAGTGTAATTAGTAACCTGTAGAGTAATGTAGAATATAAGCTCTTGGTGAGTAGCATAATTAATCAGGTATGTGTATGCTTATTAAGACATTCACGTTTGCTAAAATATGTGTGATTAGTAGCTTGTATGGTAATGTGGAACGTACATGCTTGGTATAGTACGCGACTACGTAGGCTGTAAGGAAGTATAACTAAAATGAGTGGATTATTGAGCGTAGCGTGTTTGATTGTGTACGAGTTTATTGTGACTGATTTATGAGATAATTAATAATTTAGAATGTGTGTTGCTTTTTGAATAGCCTAACTAAGTTAGATATTAGTAGCATTTATATGTGTATGTATATAGTTTCAGGTTTATAGTCTGTAGGGTAACGAGGAATATGCACGTTTGGTATATATGCGTATGTGATTATCTAAGTTGTAAGGAAGAGTTAAGTTGAGTGAGTATATGTAATGAAATTGGTGCCAATATGCGATGAGGGATAAATAAGGTTCATTTGAAAGTCGAGTTTAATAGAGGGGAGTTGATTTTAAGTGTTAAGCGAGATGTAAACGACAAAATATAAGCTCGCATTAGTGCATTGTTGCTGTGCACGTCTTTTTCGGGTCGTTTTATGTGTTTTGTTTTAGAGCAATGTTTGTGACCTCGTTTTATCTTCGTTTTTGCAATGTTTATTTACGATATTTCTGTATAAACATATGGGTCAGTCTTTAGACGCGTAGCTGTTGTTTGTTTAATAGCTGAGCAAGTAGCGCATATAGGTAGTGTTGCTGATGAGTTTTGGTGATCTATCAGTAACATACCTGTGAACGGTTAAATATTGGACTTACAGTTGGTTACTATATATGTTCCTCATATGAGTTTTTGTTAACATATTTATCTCCTTTTTTTTTATTGTTACGTGTGTGCTATAGCTGTTATATTTTTGATTAGGCCAGCCGTTTTGTAATACTTATGTTCCAGCAGGTATATTACCGGATAGTATTTGGTTAAATAAACTTGTGTTTGTGAAAACGATTTTGGTCATTCATTTTATATTCAAGTTTATATCTACAACCTTTTCACTTCCCAAGTTTTGTATTTGGTCAACTCTGGAAAGGCATATGGTGAACAGGTCTAATTCTGCAATTTTAGCTTCACATTGCCTGTGTTAGCTTATATTTTCAAGTAATGCAGTGGAATTAAACTTAATCACAAGTCGAGTTTAATAGAGGGGAGTTGATTTTAAGTGTTAAGCGAGATGTAAACGACAAATTATCGTGGTTCACCTTACATTGAGTGAGTGCAGGGATTGTGCTTACGTGCATTCTGTCGTAATGAAAAAAGTTTATCGTATGAAGATGCTACTTCTTGAGATGTAAAATCCCATCTATAGTTTGTGTAAATTTGTCAATATATAAATCTTTGCTCATGAGGCTCATAATGTGATTATTACAAACAGATATTCAGAATATATTCAGAATATAGTTTAAACTCAGATATTCTAAGCATATAGTCTGAAACTTGTATATTTTCCATGCTTACTTTTCTATAACGATCTAATATTTTTGCTTACGATCTAATAGTTATGTGGCTGGTGATGAAATAAATATGGTGATTCAGGGTTTCAAAATATCACAAGTGATATTCAGAATATCACAAGTGATAGTGATATTCTGAGTATCACAAGTGATATTCTGAGTATCACAAGTGATATTCTGAGTATCACATGTGATATTCTGAGTATCACAAGTGATATTCTGAATATCACATGTGATATTCTGAGTATCACATGTGATATCCGGAATTTTTTTACAAACTTTTGACAGGATGGTGATTGGTTTGTTTGAGTGTCGGGTTTTGGGTGAGGTGATGATGTGGTTAGGGGAGCAGTTTGGGGTGTTGTATGGGGACGTGAACGGAAAGATGTTTGCGATTAATATGTTGAAGCAGTGGTTGATGATTGGTTTGTCGGAATCGGTGTTTTTTGGTGGTGAGCGAAGGGTTAGGGAGTCGTCTGTAGGACCCGTTAAGGGAAGTGAGGATCTCATGTAATGCAATACGGGGACTTGCAACTTAGCATGGACGAACTGTCTTTATATTTGGGTACAAACCCTGCAAACGAAAACTTCACATTTATTGAGAGTAACTCCCTACGATCATCTTCAAAAGCTGTCAACCAGCATGATGCCGATCTGTTACATTTCTGGCACAAGGTTTGTCTAACCTTCTAGATGCTACTTTGATCAGCTTTGGCAATTTTGACCCATACACCTATGAATATGTCGACTAGTGTTATGTCTTAGTTATATCGGGTCAAACAGGTCTAAACTCAACGCCAAAGTGTATTAAGTAATTCCGAAAATCTCCTAAATCATCTGATAAAGAAAATGTATAATTTTTTTAGCTCATATTATGTTTGTAATTATATTTCACATACTACTAGTAGGCTTATAAAAAGCTCAAAAGTTTTGGACAAAAAGTGGTTTAGGCGCTAGAAAGTTACTTGTTTTGTTCACAACCAAACTCAGACCCTTTTGTTCAAAACCTTATATGCTTATTGAACATCTTTTGTTGATAGTATCAAAAGGCACCAGAAGGATCTGATAGAAATACTGAATCTCAGAAACAGTTTGCTGAAGCAATGGCTCACAAAATGCATATTGATGCCAGTATTAAACTCCTTGGTTAGGTTTTGTTTGGATTAGAGAAGGGTCCTGAGGTGCTGAATGCAGTCCGACCTATAGGGGAACCGCTAGTTGATGACTAGGACTGCCTTAAAACATTGGTAAGTCTTGCTACGGAGTATAATTTTTTATTTAGAGAGGGTCAAACTACTCTGCTCTAAAAAACTTGCATCTGACTTTCAGATCTGGTAAAAAAGTGTTTTTGGGTTGGACTAGAAAACATGTTGGATTATTTACAAGTTTCTACAAAATGGATCATTTAAAGTGCTTGTGGGTCAACCCAACCCGTTACTTAATCCAACCATATGCAACCTAATGCGTATTTGCTGAATTGAATATTGTAATATGTACAGCATTAACTTTGAGTTGTTGCCTTCATATTTCTGCAGCGTCTGATTCAGTAGCAATACGAGCACCAGCAGCAACCGCAGCTACTTTTACTGCATCTGAACCTGTAGGAAGTGGTCTAGTCGAGAATGGTTGAGGTCTTGGAAATGGTCTTTTTGGTCCTGTAGGGGTAGAATCGTAAGACGGGGAGTCGATTACCATTGGTTGTGCTGAGATGTTTCCAGGAAGATTTGTACCGAAGGGTGAAGCCGACTTTGGAATATCAAGTCGATTACCATTGGTTGAGGTTAGAACAGATGACAAGGTTAAAGGGAAGATGATTAACTACTGGAGCTTGTTGAGATGGTTTGAACAGACTCTAAATGAGAGGTTGTTGGGTTTGTGTAGCCAGATCAAACGCAACAAGCATCAAACTACTAGGCGAGTGGTTGGTTGGTTTGAAAGTTGTCCCACATTAGAAGTAGGAAACCTTATAAATAGATGTCTCCTTCTCTTTGTAATATGTACCACAAATTAATATGTTCTCTCTTTGAATCGTGGACTGACCACGAACAATCGTGGAAACAACCATAAATTCACGTGTCGTGTTTTGTTCTCATAAGTCTTCTTTTTCTTGTTTATTGTTCATAGTTATTATTCTATTTATTGTTTTGTGGTGTGGAGACACAACAACTAGTCTCATGGTGTACACGAAGCCTTGTTTGACCCCCAAAAATGGTGTGCTAGGATCGACGTAGTCCTGACATTTTATAGCATTGCTGCCTTGTCAATACTCTGTAACTTTACGTACTATATTAAACAGAAATATCGAATACATTTAAATGAAAGGAACACAAGTGATATTATCACAAGCGATATTCTAAATATCACAAATGATATTCGGTGATATTCAGAATATTACAAGTGATTTTCTGAATATCACAAGTGATTTTCTGAATATCACTTGTGATATTCAGAATATCACAAGTGATATTCTGAATATCACAAGTGATTTTCTGAATATTTTTATGTTGCTTATTGTGTAGATTTTTTTTTTTGGCTAAATATTTTTATGAATATCACAAGTGATTTTCTGAATATTTTCATGTTACTAACATTATGAGGTATCACCAGTGATACAAAATAACTTATTAGGTATCACCCGTGATACAAAAAACTTATTGTATCACCTGTGATACAAAATAACATATTAGGTATCACCTGTGATAGTTAACTGTAGTTAGCTACTTGTTTTTGTAGATACAAAATATGAGGTATCACCTGTGATACATACAAAATCATAGGTGATAAAAATAACATATTAGGTATCACCTGTGATACAAAATAAGTACTGCTAGTTGAAAATAGATTGTTACAGACTTTTAAGCTTATTTTTTTTTTGGCTAAATACTTGTTGTTACACTAGCCCAATAAAGAAAAATAATTTGGGCTTAGTGACCAACACAAAGAGTTTGCGTAAACTATAGTTACCTACTTACATTATGAGGTATCACCTATGATACAAAATAATTTATTAGGTATCACCTGTGATACAAAATAACTTATTAGGTATCACCTGTGATACATACAAAATCACACATTGGTTAGTACTGCTAGTTGGTTTTAATGTTGTTCAATGGAGCTTAGTACTGCTGGTTATCTTTGTTAGTGCTGCCACTTACATGATTTTCTGAATATCACATGTGATATTCTGTGATTTTCTGAATATCACAAGTGATATTCTGTGATATTCAGAATATCACAAGTGATATTCTGAATATCACATGTGATATTCTGTGATATTCAGAATATCACTTGTGATATTATGAATATCACTTGTTATTTTCTTATGCTTTCGTCCGTTTTCATCCGTTTTCTTACGTTTTCGTCCATTTTCTTATGTTTTCGTCCGTTTTTATAGGTTTTTGAATATCAAAACTAATATTCGGAATATCACTTGTGATTTTCTTATGTCTGCAGTCTACACACCGTATCACAGGTGATACCCAATATGTTATTTTGTATCACAGGTGATACCGAATATGTTATTTTGTATCACGGGTGATACCTAATAAGTTATTTTGTATCACTGGTGATACCTAATAAAATAAGATATTAGGTATCACCTGTTATACATACCAAATATTAGGTATCACCTGTGATACAAAATAAGATATTAGGTATCACCTATGATACATACCAAATATTAGGTATCACCTGTGATACATACCAAATATTAGGTATCACCTGTGATACAAAATAAGATATTAGATATCACCTGTGATACAAAATAAGATATTAGACAAATAGACCTACCATGTGTTTTGAGCTACATTTGTGACACCAGCTATGGCGTCTTGTTCACCAAATATGAGTGAATAAAAATTACGAATCCAGAACTTAGAATTGCCCATATTATATAAGCAAATTTACTTCATTGATTCAAAAGTTAGTACACCGGGCAACTTTAACAACATGGACACATACCTATACTAAACAAACAAGTTGATCGTGTTTCAGCTTACATTTAAAAAAACAACATAACACTTGACAGAAGTAACAAGACTCTTCTATACAACTCATTTATTCCACTTTTCTTTTATTCATCCATTTCATCATCATCTTCAACCTCCTCGATCTTCATCCATCATTGCGATCACCATTTCTAATATAAATCTTTGAAACACATTAGCAACAACAACAAAAAAAAAAAAAAAAAAAAAAAAAAAAAAAAAAAAAAAACAGTGAGCACATAGATTTATTACATGTGACAGGTGCTATCACCTGTGATATGTGATATCACATGTGATATCGTGATATCACTGGTGATATCACATATCACATGTGATATCACAAGTGTTTGAGCTTCTTCACATGGGATATCACCGATGATATCACATGTATTACAATTATGGAGTGTATATGTGTGATATCACATCACAGGTGTTTGAGCTTCTTCACATGGGATATCACCGGTGATATCACAGGTGATACCTAATAAGTTATTTTGTATCACAGGTGATACTTAATAAATTATTTTGTATCACAGGTGATACCTCATAATGTAAGTAGGTAACTACAGTCTACGCAAACTCAATAATAAAAACTCAGTAATAATCAATCATGTATAAGTCTGTTATTCAAATTTCATCAACACAATCTGGGAAATTTAAAATTAACAAAGATACTAAAAAAAGAAGCGGACGAATTATGTCGTAATTTCTGGTTGATCCAAGTGGTCCTCTTCTCTTGTAATTTTTGCTTGATCCAGCTTCTGTAAGCAGCGATACCAGCATTTGGGGCAATGATTAAATCGGGAACAAATTCCTGTCCAATAAGAAGCAGATCCACCTAAGAATTGCTATTAAGAATTTATCAAGTAAAATACTAGTGTAATTAAGAATATATAACCTTGGTGAGTTCTTCGTAGCGGTCATGATAATAACCTGAATGAAGCCTTATTGTAATCACTGAAGGTTTATCAGCAGTTATGTCTGAACCAAATTCACCTTTGCCAGATTTGCAACTGCAATTTACTTCCATACAATGTGCATAGCTACAAAGAGCGATTGTCTCGCCATCCCTATTTTCCAGAATGTTATCTTTTCTTTTCAAAGTTTTGTTTATAATTACTAAGAAATATACTCTTTTAGCAAAAAATGATACTGACCTGTCATACGGAACTGAAGGCCCGACAAAAACTATATGCAGTTGGACTCCAGGAAGAAGAGCATGTAACTCCCCAAACACAGCAAGTTGGTGAAGTTCCCTCTCGGGTCCTTTAGAGATGCAATATAATTAGCGAAATGCAGAATCAGAAACGCAGAGGAGATGTTTAGATGTGCACTTTGTCAGTGATTGTGAACTGAATGATCACAATCACATACTCAACTGTATTAAAACAAGTTTTGAACTTAGTGCGATCTGAATGTGCTTCTGCTTAAGCATATAACCATTAATTTGGGTATTTGTTAGATTAGGATTATTTAAAGCATTAATTGATAAAAGAACGACAAGTGACATTTGTATATGTAAAGGATAAAAATACATATGATGGTCTCTCAAATTTGCTTAATCAATTTTGTTGTAGCTTGTATCATAAGCAGAATCTATATATCAGAACATCAAAAAAAAAAATAATAATAATAAAAAAAATTGATAATTGTGACTTCAGTTCACAACAATCTTTTAATTGGTTCCAAAACGCAAATCCAAACACCCCCTAAAAGTAACAAGCCAACCACTTGACGGCGGAACTAGGAACCGTAACTCACAAACATGGATAACAAAAAAGGCCATTTCATAATGTTAAAAACCAAAAGTAAAAAGCGATGAGAATACCTAGGTAGTGTATGCACAGTTCATCCATTGTTTCAGGGATCAACTGTTTAGCAGAAGTGAGTTGAATGGCCTGATATATGGTCAATGGCTGCGATAAAAGTAGAGGTATATAGCATGTTAGAAGTAATGCCCATGGGGTTCAGAAACGATTGTGAGACAAGTATACATTACCCAATGAAGAAGTAGAGCAGCGGGAGAATCTAACAGTAGACAAAGGCCCTGCATATCGCGTTTGTGAATTTCATCTTTAAGAAGCAATTGTAATTTATTCAAACTACATATAAAGAGAATTCTTAAGTATACCTCGACAAGGGGATAACCTACTTGGGATACTCCAACCCTTATTAGACCTTTCCAATCAAATGAATAAGACGATGAGATGTCATCTATAGTATAATCCAAATTGTAACTTCATAATAAACTAACTACAAAAGCTAAGGACAGCCATACCACTGATATATCATCAACAATGTCACATATAACATATTGTTGAACTATATAGTACCCTGTGTTCAAATTTCAAAATGTTCTACTTTTTTCCCCGAAATTAGTTTAACTGCTTCGGGTCATATCAAAAGATAAATGTAGCGTTTCTTTTTGTTGACAAAGTTCCAACCCAAAGTATTTACGTAATAGTAATAATAATCAGAATCAGCATCTTTTTTGGGACTGAAAAGAGTAAATAAATCAAAAACTAAGAACTGAAAAGAGCAGATAAGAACCTCGAATGATCCAACGAAGTACTTGAGTCCCCACAACTACATTCACAGATCCAGATTCCTACACGGTGGATCCCTAACTTATCCAAAAACGAACACCTAGTGTCCACCTTTTCTCACACCTACAACATATCAATCATTTTACCAATTATGAGAACATTCTGGTTTCGTGGCCAAATCTTAACTCCCAAAAATCAGATTTAACACTACTTGTATGACAATTTAACATTCTGGTTTCGTCACCTAGCATGCATAAATGTGTTACCAACACTGTTTTATATTTTCTTAATGGTATTGATACAACCCATTATTCCAAAATTGAAATGTTTAGCATAGCTCTAATTACAATATGCAAACAACAAATATTGCTTGCCTGATCATAGTACAGATTCTAACCACTCCAAATTTTGGACAATGAAAATGAATACAAAACTAAAAAACCGCAAGAAGTGTCATATCGTATTTAAAGTGAAATAACACTTACCCAATCATGACATCCATTGTTGATCAATAAGAAACATGCCATCATCATCATCATCATGAACATGTAATAACCTGTATATGTGTATACAAACAGAAAGATTAAAAACTAGGGTCGTTCCATGTAAAAATCAATTGTTCATTTCATCAAACACATGGTGTGCATTTAATCGGATATTTTTCTAAAGCATAATTTAAATAAAGACACTGAAATTATGAATTTAACTGAAAATCTATTAAAAACGGGAATACCGGAGGAGTCGCGGTGGTGTCTCGGTGTGTAGCGGTTGCTGCGATGGAGTTGCGGAGGTGTTGCGGTGGTGTTGCGGTGGTATTGCAGAGGTGTTACGGTGGAGTGGCATGTCCTCATGTTGTTTATCTTCTCCACCGAATTTGGATTTAGGGATTTGATAACTGGACTGGAAGGTGCAAGATGAGAGAAACACTCTTTTTTGTGTGTTTTTTGTGAGAGAATGGAATAAGAGTTTTTTAATTTTGTGTTTATATAGTTGACAATTATACCCCTGTAGTGTAAATAATGAATTTAATCTCAGACTTTAGATCAAAATGAATGAAGGGTTGGGATTGGTCCCTTTGTATCTAAGAAATGTTTTGTCCTCAAATGATCTTAGTTTTTCTTTCTCTTTTGAATCTAGAACATAAGCACAATCAAAAGATTTTCCTGCTATGTTGCTTGAATCACATTATTTTATGACATAAAAAAAAAGACACAATACCGGTCCTTATATACGCAAATGTTCATCAACAAAAAAAATACGCAAAATATGGTATAAGATGTCGTTTATGGTATAAGATGTCGTTGTTGTCTCCAACGACCACCTTTGCTTTCGCTACCGCTTTGTTTTGCTTTTGTTGCTGCTGTTTGAAGATTTCTTTTGCTTGTTGTCGGATGACTTCATCAAGTTATAGCTTTAATGTTTTAGTTTTCTACTCCAGAGTTTTCACAATTTCGTCGTTCGAACTGCGGTATTAGAGAATAAGGCCTAGCTCAATTGTATGGGCTTAGACCATTACGTTTTAGCATATGCTATGTAATTCTCATTATAAATATTGCTCAATGATAAAAGTAATACCTACGGGGTTTACATCATTTAACAACCATATCATAGTTGATAGTCCGAGAAAGAATGGGAGATCGACTTAACCCATTAAATGTAATCTTGCTAGCCAACAAGATGACTACTTTTCTCGAACTGTGAATGACAACAACAAATCAAAGACACTGCCTTACGACATGTTGATCCACCCGATTGATTAACGATGAGCGAAACTCACTCATCCATTTTCAGCAAAATGACCAAATAACCTCGTTAGTACACATAAAGTTTTGAGTTAAGGGCATCCACAATGCACCTATGTAGCATGGTTTCATAGATGAAGTAATATGATGTGGCATGGTTTCATAGCATTGTGGGACTTGTGAGTTTCATAGGAGTTTTACTAGTGTTGAACCCTTATGAAACAATAAAGTGGGACATCTTAGCTATTTCATAATTCATGTTGGCCTTTGATTTTGATCCACTCTTTTTTTTTTTTTTTTTTTTTTTTTTTTTTTTTTTTTTTTTTTTTACAAAGGTAAAATATATTAAATAAAATGAAAAAGGTTATGTACAGAAGAATAGCACAAGACAATAAAACTGGTAGGACAACCCCTACACAGAATACTTCTTGCCTAGGAAACAAACATCAAAAATCAGAAATGGACAATACCCCAAACCTGAGTTACAAAACATCCAATAACATAAGGCAAGATAACCAACTAAAAAACCCCAAAGCAACAGCTCATAGCAGTAAAAAGAAGCTTGATCTAAGAGACCTATCATACTCTGAATACATGGGCAAATGCAAAGGGACCAACCAATGCACCTCCAAACATCACCATATGATAGATCCCCATAGAAAGCTAAAATGCTATGACTGAACAAAGGGAGCTTCCATACATAACCCAAATACTGATGCAGTAATAAACCTTCCAGTTGTTAGTGCCCATGAGCCCACATAAAGAGAATACCAAATAGCAGCAAAGGCCCATCCAAGTAATGTCAACACTTCTAGTACAGTCTTGAAATAGGATAAACAGCAAGTAAATGATCATCCATAAGCCCTGTCTCCTTAAAAAACCTTGCCAACTAAAACCCTGTGGGGAAAAAATTGTACAAGGAAAAAGAGTACAGCAGCAACAACAGTTAGTAACAGAATTCATATATAGATCAAGCTTATTATCATCAAAATCAACAAGCCAAGACCAATGATAACCCAAACTATAGATAGGATCAGTACACCTCATAAACCAAAGCAAGTGACCAGCGCAGAAATTGAGATTCGGTTCTGTAGTGCATAGCCTACTATCCTCTACCCACTCAAAAGATAGGCCAGCGCAGAAGCTAATCCAATTTCTGTAGTGCATAGCCAAAAGCATAACACCCACCAAACCATCCATAAACATGATGAAAAAATTCAGCGATCTAATTCTGTATAACCAACAATAACCCATAGCACAAATCAGACCAAGACAAAACAAAAGACCAGCGCAGAAACTACGGTTCGGTTCTGTAGTGCATAGTCTACTAACCACCAACCACCAAAAAAATAGACCAGCGCAGAAGCTAACCGAGTATCTGTAGTGCATAGCCAGTTGCATAAATCCAACCAAAACACCCAAATAATCCTGATGAGTAAGATCAACAGCCAAATCAGTAGACAAGCTGATGAGGCGAAAAGTGTACCGCTTTTAAGGGGTCATTTAAGCCCGAAATCGTATTTATTTGATCAAATATTGCCCTAAATCGTTCCTTTTGTCATTTTAGGTACTTTTGAGGAGAAATCTGGAAAAGGAGGCATTTTGGACGTTTTTGGAGCATAAAAGTGAAGAAAACGGCAAAGTCTCAAAATTGTGCTGAAAGTCACCTTTGACGGCGTCAACATTAACTCCAGACGGCGTCATGCCTTGGCAAGAAAAGTTGGATGTGAAATTTACTCATGACGGGCCAGTGAGTTTGCATGAGAATTCTGACGGCGTCACGCTTTAACTAAATCAAGGGCGTCACGGCTTAAATCATAAGGGGACGGCGTCACGTTATAGGTCCGACGGCGTCAAGCCTTGATAAGCCAGAATGGATTTTTGAAGAGCTAAAGAGGGACGGCGTCAAGATGGTCATCCGGGAACCCTAAAAGCGGCGAGGTGACGGCGTCACAATGCATAAGGTGACGCCGTCAGATGTCAAAGTCTATATATAGTTTTCTAATTTTTTATCATTAAGGGAGAGCTTAGTGTGTGGAATTTTGGGATAAAACCCTAAGACGATTTTAGCTACTTTTTCAGGGCTTTTTGCCTTGAGATCTTCCATGTTTCATTGAAAGATAAGTTATCAATTAATCATTCAATATGTCTATGTGTTGTTTGATTCTATCTTATGCTTGTCTTTTGTTTAACATGTTAGGCTAATTTTATCTTGTGTTTGCTTAGATCTAATGAAACCTAGCTATTGATTATTGGTTGTTAGTGTGTTGTTAGTTGTATTGGATGATTGTTTATCTATGTTAGGCTTAAGAAAACTGGCTAACTTCCTATTCGGTAACTTGCTTGAACGTCTTAAGAAACATGAACCAAACGCGTACTAAAGGTTTTTATGGTTGTATTTAATGCACAAGCGAATTCTAGTGATCCCATGTTAGGAGCTTCCTAGCCGGCTCGACATAGGAGTGAAGTAGGAGCTTGTAGAGTTTGGGGAAGTAAGTACGCCACCCCACGAATGGTATTAAGGAATACACCCGTCATCCACGCGACTAATACACACTAATTAACCGGTAAAAGATAGTTAGGGAGTAAGGAAATCTAAGTAAACACATTTCTCTACACATAAGTTTCTCACCACTTTTCATTTTTGTTATTTTATTTTATTTGCATTTGTAGTAATTTGGGTTAGTTGACTAGCAACTAATTCCGCCCACTCCTTCAAAACCCGAGATTTTACTTGCTTTCAAAAAATTATAAAAACATAAAAAGAATCTTCCTCAACCCTTAGACCTAATTAGAGTAGCCTTTCACACCTAACGAACACTATTCCCTGTGGAGAACGATCAATCCCCCGTACTTACCACTACACTATACTACATCGGTCAGGTACACTGCCTGGTGGGGTTGTAAGCCTCTTGAGATCCCTCGAGAGGTAAAACCTGTTGTAAGGTTGCAAAACCCACGCATCAAGTTTTTGGCGCCGTTGCCGGGGAATAGTTATTGTTTAGGTTGAATTTTTATTTCTATTAGGTCTACTCACTAGATTCCTTTCTAGTGAGATTTTTTATTTTATTTTTCTAGGTTTTCTTTAGTCTATCTATTTTCTTCGTGTCTTTGTTCGTAACCATTACCGTCCGACATCATGGAAGATGGTAATATCCTTAACCCACACAACCCACCACCACAACAACCACCACCACCTCCTAGAGCCCGTACTTTAGGAGAGTATTCCCGTCCTAGCCACCACGGCTATCGAAACACCATTGAGCTCACTCAAGGAGCCAATATCACACCCTTGCGATCCGACACCATCCGGTTGGTGCAAAGCGGATGCGCATTCCATGGACTTCGTTCTGAAGATCCTAATCAACATCTCAAGGACTTTCTTAAAATCGTTGATTCTATAGACCTTGATGTTGCCACTCGAGAGACGACCCGATTGCGTCTCTTCCAATTCTCTCTGCGGGACCAAGCTATTCAGTGGCTAGAACGTCAACCCGCAGGATCCATCACCTCTTGGGACGATCTCACCACTCGTTTCCTTGCTCAGTTTTTCCCACCGGGGAGAACTACCAAGCTAAGGAAGGATATCTTGATGTTTGAACAACGTCGAGGCGAAACCCTCTACGGGGCATGGATTCGATTCAAGGACTTACTTCAAAAAGTCCCTCATCATGGCATAAATCTATGGCTTCAAATCCAAATCTTCTATGACCATGTTGATTACCACACCAAGCGTGCCATCGATCGAGCCGCCGGGGGCAGATTGCGCGACAAAAGCGCCGAGGAATCATGGGAGATCATTGATGAGCTTGCATCCGACGATGATGAACTGTGGCAAGTCTCCCACGACGTGCGCTCGGCAGTCATGACATATTCTTCGCCCAATACAGCCAATCAAATCACTGAGGAAAGCGTTAGTGAACTTGAGAAAAGGGTTGCATATCTTATGGAAAAGCAAAAGAGACCCTTAAGTCCACAAAAAGCAACAATTAACTCAGTCTTAAGCGTTAAGCAAATACCATTGTCCGAATCACCCCGTAGGGAAAATACTAAACCCTTCCATAAGCACGCTCCACCCAACTCACCACCTCAGGAACTCAGTCCAACATTCGAAGCTCGAATGAGAGAGTACATGTCGAAACACTCCGAACGGTTGGCTAAATTTGAGGAAGCCGTCTACAAACAAAAGGAGGAAATGGAAGAGAAAATGGCGGAGATGATGAATCTTTTGAAGGAATACACAAATACTAAAGCCCCTGAAAAAGTGTTGGTGAGGAATGACGCTGATGTTCCTAACACTGAATTTGTCAAGGCCACCTCCGTCGTCCAAGAGGGCGGAAATGATGGAAGAGGGAAATCCATAACTATGGAAGTTAACAAAATTGACCTCATCCCACTTAATAAGGGAAACACCAATGCTTACAAATGCGATTCCGACAAGGGAGAGGAGGCGCCCTCTGAGGAGCGCCAATTGGTTGAACCGCCAGTGTCACAACAAGTGAAGCATTATTTGAAGCACGAAATAAACAAGGAGACCATAAACGATTGGGTAAGAAACTATCGACGTACTCATCTACCCAACAAGGAGTCCAAGAAGGTGGAACCGGATGATAAATCTGACACATTACCCGGTGGGCAATTGTATGAATGCCTCATAGGACAAAAGTTAGTGGAAAAGCAGAAATTCTACGGGATCTTTGAAATACCATGCAGCATTGGAAAACATAAGTATCTGGATGCGATAGCTGACCAAGGTTCCGACGTAAATTTGATGCCTTTATCCATTTATGTCCAGTTAACCGATGAGTTGCCATCCATCACCCATACTAAACTCTCCTTTGCGAAACATTCTTATGAGTACCCGTTAGGAATTGCAGAAGATGTATTGGTCAACGTTGCCGGATTTCTGTATCCGGTCGACTTCATGATCATTGAGAGAAATGATATGAATATGCCAATAATCCTTGGGGCACCCTTTCTCGCTACCACTAGAGCACAAATCAATTACGAAAATAGCACCATCCAAATGAAGAAGGGGAAGAAAACAATAAACTTCCCAACGATCCCACGACATATACGAGATGTTGCTCTGCAGAAGAAGATGGAGGCTAACCCCAATATAATCCGTGGTAATGTTCGAGAGAAAATTCTTGCATGGGAGGCGAGGATTAAGAGTTATATGGAAAATGAAATTAGAGAATGTAAAGGTGGAAATTACGATTACATTGAGGCTGAGGAGCAAACCAATAACCCCGTTGAATTTACAAAAGGGGACTTAGTGCTCCTAAGGCATTCAGAAACTGAAGCACCTACTAATGAACCAAGTCCCTGGTGGTACGGACCGTTCATAATTAAAAGTTTACACCAAGATGGGATAGTAAACTTGACCAGCAAAGGAGGAGGTGAAGTGACCGCGAATGTCGAGCGATTGAGACACCACCACCCTGATAACAAGGATCATATCTATCAGGGATACGTCATTATGAATGATGGAATCACGTAATGTACGTGACTTTGAGTCTAGCTACAAGACTCGTTAATAAAGAAAAGCGCTTCTTGGGAGGCAACCCGAGCTTTATTTATTTTATTTGCTTTGTGTGTTCATTTGTTTATGTGTTTGTTTTATTTGCTTCGTATGTGTGTTTAATTTTTATTCTTATTGATTCATGTTCAAAACTAATTTGTGAAAATGCTTGATTTTGTTTTTAACTTCGTCTTAACTACATATAAAGGTATTTTGCAAAAGTTAAGTGTAAGGGAAATCTAAATCGGTTTATTAGAACACATATGAACATGAATCGTAATAATAATAAATTAACATACATATCCGTATTTGTTTGAGTCAAATGCTTGTATCGAGTCATAATGATGTTTTGCAGGATTTCCAGGAAGTAAGGTAAAGGTTTTTCCAGAAATTTTCCGGAAACTTAAAATGAGAATTTTTGTCAGGTCATTTCTGACGGCGTCAGGGGTTATAACCTGACGGCGTCAGATTTAATTTTCAGAAATTTTTGAAATTTTTTTTTTAAAAAGTTTTTATTAAAATCTCCAACTTATAATCTCCAGGAATCTGCAAAATTATCATTCCACAAGCATTATATCCTTATATATAGATTTTATCCCGCCGATGTTATGCAGGTTTTCGTGTTTGTTTTCTCAGGTTCAACAGGTTATTTTGGACAAGGAAATGTTTTGAATCAAGCTTATGGCGATGCATTAGTCATGGAGCTTCAACATTCTCTTTGGAGGAAGATTTAACCGTGTAATTTCATTATCCAACGAGCGAATCAGGGGAGTATTTGATTTCATTCTTTTACTTTATGCTTTTACATCTTGTTATTTGAACATTGGGGACAATGTTCATCTTAAGTGTAAGGGGAGGGTAAAAGTACGATTTTAAGAGAATACTATTGCGCTTGATTTTTGTTTGTTTGATAGTAGATGTGTAATAAAACTGAGAGAAATACTTGTTAAGGTAATTTTAGTGCCAAATTTAAAATTTTTTACAACATATAGGAGTGAAACTTTGATCCTAATAAGCGTCTCACGGATAGGAGTTATATGACTAGCACAAAAACCGTACCACTAAAAAATTTTCCACCCCCAAATATGTGAGGTTCACCCCTAGAATTGGTAGGAAAAGCATTTATGCTATGATGTGTGTACCGGTAGCACTTAGATTCTAGAACTTGCGTTAGGACCATTCCAAGGCCACAAGTGAGACTACATTCGTGTAGTTAGATTTACTACATGATAAGAGGCATTAGGATTAACCCATTGTTTTACACCTGTGTTTTTGTTATAATTACTTTGGCTACATTGGTCAAGTAATTCTCCCACACCCTTTGCGTTGTACTCATTTTTTAGTACACGATACCCCTAATACACCCTTCAGAGCCTATCTTTTCGTTTCGACCTTTAAGCATTTTACTTAAAGGAAGAATTTGTTACACCCCACTAAAATGTACACCCAAATCGCCTTAGCCTACCTTGTATGCACTCATTTTTAGTGCATTATTGTTACAACATTTGTTTAAACCCAAGTTAATTATCTAGTTGATTACATGGTTGCTAAGTCGAGTCATATCCTTGTACATATTGTTTTGGGACGATTGGGACTCATGGGTAAAGTACTAGTGTAATGGAGTAATGGGGAAGAACATCATTTATTACCCCCATATGTGCTAAATGTTTTAAAAGTACTCCAAGTTTTTCAATTATCTTAATTCGAGTCATTAGAATAGTTATTTGTAAAGTTATGTAAAAGTTCAAGTGTAAGGGGATGCAATGCCCCTATGATGTATCATTTTGGATGGTAGGGTAAAAGTGTATGCAAAAAAAAAAAAAAAAAAAAAAAAAAAAAAAAAAAAAAAAAAAAATCGAAAAAATCAAGAAAAATACAAAAAAATGAGAAAAAGAAAAGTAGAAAAAAACATACGGACTACCATCCCGTTTCATTTTATGTTTATTTTATGTTTATGTTTTGTTATTTTGGTTTCTAGCTTAAGATCGAGTCTAGTCTTGGCTTAGCAACGTTGTATAGTACATGTAATTGATCAAGATTTTTAACTCGCCACCAGTAAAATATCCTTTATCCAACCAAACCGTGTTTTCCTTTTCCCTACACCTAACGTTATAACCCATTTAAAAGCCCTCTTTGATAGTTTATCTTAGGTGCTTACGCCTAGTGGAGGAGGTTTTCGATCCTTTCCCAAGCCTATGGTAATCTATTTGCTATGACAGGTAGTGAGAGATATTTTCCGTTTTCATTTATGAGATTTATTTTGATGACACTTGAGAGATGTGAGTATCTAAACACTACTTGTGAGGTGCTAGTATATAATCTCCGTGCTTATTATGATTGAAGTGGAACGATTATTTGTTGTAATTACTTTTATGTTTGCATTAAATGACCCCTAACTTGTATTTTGATTAGAATAAAAGCGCGTTTGCTTGAGGACAAGCAAATCTCAAGTGTAAGGGTATTTGATGAGGCGAAAAGTGTACCGCTTTTAAGGGGTCATTTAAGCCCGAAATCGTATTTATTTGATCAAATATTGCCCTAAATCGTTCCTTTTGTCATTTTAGGTACTTTTGAGGAGAAATCTGGAAAAGGAGGCATTTTGGACGTTTTTGGAGCATAAAAGTGAAGAAAACGGCAAAGTCTCAAAATTGTGCTGAAAGTCACCTTTGACGGCGTCAACATTAACTCCAGACGGCGTCATGCCTTGGCAAGAAAAGTTGGATGTGAAATTTACTCATGACGGGCCAGTGAGTTTGCATGAGAATTCTGACGGCGTCACGCTTTAACTAAATCAAGGGCGTCACGGCTTAAATCATAAGGGGACGGCGTCACGTTATAGGTCCGACGGCGTCAAGCCTTGATAAGCCAGAATGGATTTTTGAAGAGCTAAAGAGGGACGGCGTCAAGATGGTCATCCGGGAACCCTAAAAGCGGCGAGGTGACGGCGTCACAATGCATAAGGTGACGCCGTCAGATGTCAAAGTCTATATATAGTTTTCTAATTTTTTGTCATTAAGGGAGAGCTTAGTGTGTGGAATTTTGGGATAAAACCCTAAGACGATTTTAGCTACTTTTTCAGGGCTTTTTGCCTTGAGATCTTCCATGTTTCATTGAAAGATAAGTTATCAATTAATCATTCAATATGTCTATGTGTTGTTTGATTCTATCTTATGCTTGTCTTTTGTTTAACATGTTAGGCTAATTTTATCTTGTGTTTGCTTAGATCTAATGAAACCTAGCTATTGATTATTGGTTGTTAGTGTGTTGTTAGTTGTATTGGATGATTGTTTATCTATGTTAGGCTTAAGAAAACTGGCTAACTTCCTATTCGGTAACTTGCTTGAACGTCTTAAGAAACATGAACCAAACGCGTACTAAAGGTTTTTATGGTTGTATTTAATGCACAAGCGAATTCTAGTGATCCCATGTTAGGAGCTTCCTAGCCGGCTCGACATAGGAGTGAAGTAGGAGCTTGTAGAGTTTGGGGAAGTAAGTACGCCACCCCACGAATGGTATTAAGGAATACACCCGTCATCCACGCGACTAATACACACTAATTAACCGGTAAAAGATAGTTAGGGAGTAAGGAAATCTAAGTAAACACATTTCTCTACACATAAGTTTCTCACCACTTTTCATTTTTGTTATTTTATTTTATTTGCATTTGTAGTAATTTGGGTTAGTTGACTAGCAACTAATTCCGCCCACTCCTTCAAAACCCGAGATTTTACTTGCTTTCAAAAAATTATAAAAACATAAAAAGAATCTTCCTCAACCCTTAGACCTAATTAGAGTAGCCTTTCACACCTAACGAACACTATTCCCTGTGGAGAACGATCAATCCCCCGTACTTACCACTACACTATACTACATCGGTCAGGTACACTGCCTGGTGGGGTTGTAAGCCTCTTGAGATCCCTCGAGAGGTAAAACCTGTTGTAAGGTTGCAAAACCCACGCATCACAAGCTCATCCTGATGAGTAAGTTCAACAACCCAAATCTGCATATCCAACTGTAAACCATAATCCAAAACAAGTGACCAGCGCAGGAATTACGGTTCGGTTCTGTTGGTCCACAAATTGTATATGGATCACTAAGTAGTCTTGAATACCTAGTAGATGGTTATAATAAATCCGAACCAATCTAAGTGAGAAACCCTAAGTGATTGTTAATGTTAATGCGGAATCTTAACAAGAACAATTAAGAACACAAGCAGGGATATCACTAACTTCGTATATTGATATTCACTATGATCAATTCGTACAACTCACACACGAACTAACAATCTTTAGGGATCCTTTTATAACACAAGGAAACCCTAGACGACACAGAAGATATACACAAATCTTCTATAAAGATACATACACGCATTGTATCTTTTCCTAACATAACTCTAACAAACTTTCCTATCTTCACGACCAGACTTAACTTTATAAGTCAACCAGACTTAAATGTGCTACCAGACTTAACTTTACATTACCAGACCTAATAACACAAACAGACCTAACTTAGTAAACTACCAGACCTACGTTGTCTGCTCTTGATACGCATCATAATTCCCAACAGGTTCTGTAGTGCATAACCTACAACCCTCCGAACACCCAAAAGGTAAGTCAGCGCAGAAGCTAACCCAATTCCTGTAGTGCATAGTCAATTGCATACAACCCACCCGACCATCATCACAGTCAAAAATAGCATTGCAATCCCAGAAACCAGTCCCGAGACAGAAATAATTGGCCCAAATCATGACAGTGAGACAATAACAAATACAAACATGACACCTAATACCCTGAAAAAACAGAACACATTGGTGAAACCCCGACTTCTGCCCATGACTGAACACCATCATGTACAGAACAATAAAGAACACCTTCCTATGTAATCCCATCAGCAAAACTTTCTTGACCCATACTACCTCCACCATTCATGCCTTTCACAGGAATTTTCCACATATTGGCAGCCTTTTCAACCTCACGGGAAGGCTTAATACTCAGACCCATTAGCTTAAATCTCACAGTATCCACAATGAGTTTAAACACCACCTCTTCAGTTCTAAACACCTTCCTGAAAATTCAACAATTTCTTTCTTGCCAAATATAATAAACCGCAGCACCAAAGACTAAACGTTGAATCACACTCCAAATCGAACTATTAGCAGTTTTAATGGAAATTCCAGAAACAATCTCAGCCCAAATATAAGATAGATCCTCCAGCTTACACAAAGGCTTAAGATTGTCCCAAACCGTCCTAGAAAAACTACAACAGAAAAATAGATGTCTATGGGTTTCATCGACAGAATTGCACAATGGGCACAAAGTACTATCAATATTGAACCACCTAGAAATTCTATCCGTGGTTTTAAGTCTACCCCTCATGGCCATCCAAAGCACAAAAGCGTGCCTTGGAATACATTGAGAAAACCAAACGTGCTTATGCCACAAGACCTTAGGACCATCAGACCTCATAGCTTTCCAGGCTTCCTTGACACTAAAATCCGACTCCTTATTCTTTTTATTAACCCAAATAAGCTTATCTTCACAGTCATCAATCAGAGAGGGAACCGGGACATTCACAACCTCACCAAATAAAGCATACCATTCATAAGGCCATTTCCAACCTTTATCATCAATCCAGTCAATAACTTTGTCATTCACATCAAAACCATGCTCTATAAGAAAACTATGGGTGATAAGCTTACACAGTGGTCCATTAGTGTGCCATTTATCAAACCACACAGAAGCTTTCCTACCATTACCCAATTTATACGCAACAAAACTGTGAATTTTATCCCTAAGTCTCAGAATTTGATTCCAACTCCATGACCCATTCACAGACTTAACATCATACCAAATATTCCTGCCCTTAACCCTATAAGCATGGACCCACTTGACCCACAAAGAATCTTTCTTACTAATAACGTTCCAAAGGTGTTTAGACACTAACGCCTCATTCATTAGCCTAAGGGGTTTAATACCTAGACCACCTTGATTTTTGGGCTTGCAAACGTCTATCCAAGCAACACTAGCAATCCCACTACCCTCACCCCCACCAGACCATAAAAACTTCATAAGCATCTTATCAATATTATCACAAACGTAACTGGGAAGAATAAACATGGAGGCCCAGTATACATGAAGCGAAGAAAGCACAGAGGCAATGAGTTGAAGTCTACCCGCAAATGACAAAGTCTTATTCCTCCAATCATGGATTCTATTCTTAACTTTCTCAATCAAAACTCTACAGTCAACGTTACGAATACGCTTACCAGTTAGGGGGATACCCAAATATTTCATAGGAAGCTCACCAACTCTAAACGGCATAGCAAGCAGAATTCTAGACTTGACCTCCTCAGAAACACTCCCAAAGAAAGCAGAACTTTTGGCAGGACTAGGGAACAAGCCAGAGGTCAAGGAAAACTCATCTAACGCCCTTCTTAGGATACAGGCAGAAATTTCATCACCATGGCATAACAATAATAAGTCATCCGCAAAACATAAATGGGTCAATAACAACTTCTTACAACCCCAATGATAACGAAACCTATTATCTATCCTAATCTGTCTTTTCAACATTAGATTAAAAGCTTCCATGACAATGGTAAAAAGATAAGGAGACATAGGGTCTCCCTGCCTCAACCCCCGTTTACTCTTAAAAAACCCATGCAACTCCCCATTTACACAAATAGAAAATGAAGCAGAAGTAAGACATACCATTATCCAGTAAACCATCGAGCTGTGGAAACCAAACCGAGTAAGAATGGTCTTCAAGAAATCCCAATTCACTGTATCGTAAGCCTTCTGAATATCCACCTTGAACGCGCACTTGCTGATCTTACCATTCCAACCATATCCCTGCATAAGCTCTTGAGCCAATAGAATGTTGTCACATATTTGTCTTCCCGGAATAAACGCGCATTGGTTGCTATCAATCAAGTCACATAAGCCCTCTTTGAGTCTGTTAGTAATGACCTTACTGATACACTTGTAGATTACATTACCGCATGCAATGGGTCTGTAGTCCGAGACTTTCAAGGGAACCTGAATCTTGGGGACGAGAGAAATGAAGTTGGCATTGAACTCTCCAAGCAGCTTACCAGAACTAAAGAACTCTTTAACCGCTGCACAGACATCACTCCCAACAATGCTCCAAGCTGCTTTAAAGAACTTAGAAGTATACCCATCCGGGCCCGCTGTTTTATCTTCATCAATGCTAAACATAGCATCCTTGATTTCAATATCAGTAACAACTCTAACCATGTTATCAGCAACCCTTGGATCAAGTTTCTTGGTGAAAAGCCCATCACAGTCATCAATAGGAAAGACTGCATCCTCACGCCCAAGAAAATTCTGAAAATGATCAACAAAGCATCCCGGAACCTCATCACCATAATACTTGTTACCCTTCTCATCATCAACTACCTGGATTCTACACTTACTAATTCTACTCTTGAGAACATTATGGAAATACGACGTATTCCGGTCACCATCTTTTAGCCACTGAATTTTAGTTTTTTGCCTAAGAAAACACTCCTCATCCCTAACAGCCTCCTTATACGCCTTGCAATAGATAATCTCTTCTTCTCTAAGACTACTATTAGTAGGGTCTTTATCTAAATCTTGTTGAACCCTTTTGAGCTCAAATCTTAACGCTTTCACCTTATCAAAAACATTTCCATTTACCCTATTCATATTTCTCAAATACCTCTTCATATTCTTTAATCTTTTTGCCAGAATATACATATGGAAACCACTAACATGAATACCCCAGTTTTCTCTAATCGTAGGAATAAATGTCTCCTTATCAGCAAGAAAGTTAGCAAACCTAAATGACCTAGGTTTGGAAACATTAGCCAAAGGATACCCCAAAACAACAGGACAATGATCCGAGGTTAAAAATGGTAAGAACTCAGCAAAACAGTTCTGATAAGAAGACATGAAGCTGCAGTTTCCTAATGCTCTATCTAACTTCTTTAAGATACCAGTATCAGGATTGTGACGTTTTTGAATCCAAGTGTAGAACATACCTCTACTAGAAATATCTTCGACCTCCAAAGACTCTAAACAGTTCCTAAAGTCTTCCACATCTTTGTCTTTAACAGCATTCAGGTCAGAACAGTCTTCAATGTTCAAAGCCACATTGAAGTCACCCAAAATTCATGTTGGCCTTTGATCCACTCTTTTTTGTTGTTGCTATTACTGCAATATGTATGTTTCTAGCTGCTACATATCATGAAACCACTGTTAATATTTCGATTGAAATTCTTATGTCTACTTTGTTGAAATGGCAACTTGTTATAATTACAAAGAGCGACATCTTATCACTTTTTCATGACATCTTGTCATTTTTTCATGAAATGGCAACTTGTTATAATTATAAAGAGCGACATATTATTTTACTAGGAAAAGCTTTGACATCTTATCACTTTTACATGATGTAAAAGTTTGAGAAGATATCTAACCTTGTAAGCAGTTATTTTATCTGAAACTTGCTGTTTGGTAATCTAATGTATTGATCATCTATAAAATAAGATTCCTTGATTATTTGACATTATTTTGTAGATGTTTAACAAACTAACTATATTTTAACGCTGTTGATTGATCAATCGTCTACTAGTCAATTGATATATGCTTTGTCGTTGGATTAAAATTTGGAATTTGGGACAATGATATCATGACGTCGAGAAACTAACGTGGAACACAAAAATTACACACATACAAGAGATGAGAACAAAATCTCAAGAACTTGTTCTTGATTTGTTGGGACAAACGAAAGGAAATTTAGACTGTGATCTTGTCAAGAATTTCTGTATCGTGATCCTCTTCCTGGCCAGTGATCTAAACATAGTTCAGTCCACTTCCGCTGTCTCGATCCCTTTGAGTACACATCAAATTACTAGGAAAATCACATGATGATATCAATATATAATGATCACACCCATTAATATTAAAGAACTGATCTAAATGACTAAAAATATATCTAATTTTATGCTATATTGTGTTAATACTTGGTTGTATGTAGATCCGCTTCTTCATAAACTAATAAACTATTGTCATAAAAAATTAGCTATAAATACAAGGAACTTATATCTGAAGAGTAGTGGGGCGTTGAAGCCCCACAATTACCCATTCAACGGTCGTTGAACCACCCCAACCACCGTTGAAACTCAAAAAATCTAACGCCCGTTGAATCCACAACGGGCGTTTCTTTCTCTTGTTCCTGACAGGTGGGACCCCAACCAATAGATTACACTTATGGATTTAAAAATAATAATAATTGTGTAATGATTACACTTACAAAAAACGCCCATTCAACAATTACCCCAAATTTTGCTTCAACTCCTCTTTTTCTCTCACTGCCAAGTGTTATGATTTGCCCCAAACCACTACTCTTGGTCTAAACGTTGCATCTCATACCTATATATATACAAGGAACTTTTTAGACGTCGGTAACTAGAAACAAATATAACATCTAGGTTATTCTTACAATAAATAAATAAAATACTAAAGAAGTTAACCAAAAATACAAAGTTTTAAAATGAAAATAACTATCACTCTATAAGGTGTTCCATGGATTACAGACAATCCATAAAATGCTCTCTTTGGCTGGACTAGTTGGCAAGTAACTTACGTGGTTGGATCCAACTTTTGGCCCAAATATTTCATTTGGTGATTTGAATGACTGAAAAATAAATGATTTAATAGTGAACAAAAATATTGCTTCTAAATAGACTGTTTGATTTGCTTCCAGTTAAAATAAGCACATAAGTAGTCTTTTTAGCTTTTAGCGTTTAGCAAATTCTGCTTATTTAATCAAATAATAGATTTTTGTTACATGTTGTTGAGTTACTTAAGCATAGCACCAACATATTATTAATCTAACAATGATTACAACAAATTATACAAAATATTGATCAGAGTTTTTGGTAACAACATTCCACACAATTATTTAAATTACATTAGTAGCCCGCGCGTTGCGGCGGGGTGTTTAGATAGTTGTTTTTTGTTATATGATTTGTGTTTTACGTTTTAGTAATGCATCTGTTTAGAAACAACCTTTATGAAACAAAAACAAAGCTAGTATCGAAACCAAACAAAACCCGAACCTAATATATATCTCCAAAATGATGAATAATAATTTCCAAAGTTAACATCAAACTACTTCAACAATATTTCATAGCAAGAACTGGAATTCACAGATGGAAATATATAAAGCAGATTTAGTCTAAAGTAATTATTATAATGTTAAATATAATATGACATAAACATAAACTATTAACCCACTTTCCACAACTCTTTGGCTTCAAGAAAAGGGCAGTGTCATACATTGTGCCCATTCCATTTTCTCCAAGTTTTCAATTTTATTTTTCTTCATAATCATTCTCTTCTTGAACTTTTCGTTTTCGCTTTTTGTTGCTTTGACTTTGACTCTTCCCGAAGGAAAGAGGGAATGCCACTTCTCTTTACCGTGTCCTGCAGTAACAGAAATGTAACTGGTAGAAAAAATGGCTACTGAGAAAGTGTAACAGTCAACAAAGGTATGAATCAAATGTAAGCAAAAATAGTATTTGGATTAGGAAGATAAATACTTACATAAAGCCTTTTTCTTCCACCTGTCCTCTCCAATCCTTGATCAAACTTGCGTTCCCTAGGTGCTATGAAATTTTGTTCGTATTACATTTTCTTCTTCCAAGTCCTTCTTTCTTGGAAAGGCATTCATAACTACAAAACACCAAAACAACTGATTTGTTCTGATCAGTTGGATGTCAATTTAACATTTTTAGTGTATGCTTAGGTTCAAGTCTTCAGTGGTCAAATGCAATGCTTTTGGAATGTGCTGAAGTTCAATGATCAGAAGCAGAGTTGCTGCTTGAGATGCTATAGAGTGTTTTCATATGCTACTAATATACTATATATAAAAAGGAACTTACCAAATATAGATAGATGAATGATATGAAGTAAACCATAGGCTCAGATCGGAGTACACATATGTACCCGAAGCCGGTAAACTACATTGGCTGCGACCCACAGCTCGCCCCGCCATAGCTGTTCATAGTGCCATTGACACTACACACAGCATGGCTGTAAACAAACTGAGTTGCTATGCCAAGATTAGTCCACCCCCCGACTGCAAACACGTTACCAATGATATGAAGTAAACCATAGGCTCAGATTGGAGTACACATATGTACCCGAAGCCGGCAAACTACAGTGGCTGCAACCCACAGGTCACCTCGCCAAGGTACCAACTTATAGAAGGAAATATGTTTCAGTTATGCAACTGCAAACATCCATCATCATTGCCAATTTTTTGTATATACATTAAACAATAATTTACTGCCATAGTTGTTCATAGTGCCATCGACACTATACACAGCATGGCTGCAAACTAACTAAATTGCTATGCCAACTGCCAATATCGCAGAGATGGTCAAAAGACTGTTTCTAAAACTCATATAACACATAACCAACGTGCATCTCTTTTTCGTTTTCTGAAAATGGAGGTTTTAGACGACTCATAAAAGCAGAATTGCAGAAGAATGAAATTGGATTGGTATGAGAATATGCTGATAGAACGAAGTACTCGTACAGATGAACTAATAAAAGCATAACTACAAAACACCAAAAAAAAAGGTTATTAAAAGTACAATAGTTCATATACTATATATAAAAAGGAACTTACCAAATATAGATAGATGAATGATATGAAGTAAACCATAGGCTCAGATCGGAGTACACATATGTACCCGAAGCCGGCAAACTACAGTGGCTGCAACCCACAGGTCGCCTCGCCAAGGTGCCGACTTCTAGAAGGAACATGTTTCAGTTATGCAACTGCAAACATCCATCATCATCGCCAATTTTTTGTATATACATTAAACAATAATTTACTGCCATAGCAAACCACAGATGAGCAGTTGCCCCGCCATAGCTGTTCATAGTGCCATTGACAATACACACACCATGGTTGAAAACAAACTGATTTGCTATGCCAAGATTAGTCCACCCCCCGGTTGCAAACACGTTACCGTGGTGCCCTGCCATGATAGGGGGCGCAAAAGGCTAAATCTGCAAAGGGAGTTAGCAAGGTCATTAGGAGATTGATGTGTGGCTGATTCTTATGTTTTGCATTGATTAACACTGTTCATTGTACTGTTTTTAACTATTCATCAACTGTTGAGTGTAATTAAGAAGTGTATTAGTACAAAAAATGTGATCTACTGTAGACGTAAAATATCTATTTGTCTATACATACTTAAAACATAATATAATACTTAAAACATATATAATAATATACTATCCAGAAACTTCATCATTATACTTTCTTGATCCAGCTTGAATCTGATAAGTGGTACTAATCAATCTTCAACAAATAACAAAGAAAGGTAATAATCCAATAAATATCATCAACCTTCAAAATTCAAACAAAAAACACATGAACTAACAAAAGCATAACTACAAAACACCAAAAAAAAGTTATTAAAAGTACAATAGTTCATATACTATATATAAAAAGGAACTTACCAAATATAGATAGATGAATGATATGAAGAAAACCATAGGCTCAGATTGGAGTACACATATATACCCGAAGCCGGCAAACTACAGTGGCTGTGACCCACAGGTCGCCTCGCCAAGGTGCCGACTTCTAGAAGGAACATGTTTCAGTTATGCAACTGCAAACATCCATCATCATCGCCAACTTTTTGTATATACATTAAACAATAATTTACTGCCATAGTTGTTCATAGTGCCATCGACACTACACACAGCATGGCTGCAAACAAACTGAGTTGCTATGCCAAGATTAGTCCACCCCCCGGCTGCAAACACGTTACCGTGATGCCCTGCCATGATAGGGGCGCAAAAGGCTAATCCAGCATCAGGTTCACTTATATCTAGACCAGAAATGATTCCCCTAAATTCGCTGCAATCACATTCGCGGTGTGACTGCTAATATCGCAGAGATGGTCAAAAGATTGTTTCTAAAACTCATATAACACATGCTGACATGGTTATGCAGATGCATATACATACACTTGCTTCTAAAAGAGTATAGATAATATAGAGAGTTTAAAAGGAATTGACCTTCCGGGAACTTTTAGACCTCAAAATAAATAATATAGAGAGTTTAAAAGGAATTGACCTTCCGGGAACTTTTAGACCTCAAAAACCAACGTGCATCTCTTTTTCGTTTTCTGAAAATGGAGGTTTTAGACGACTCATAAAAGCAGAATTGCAGAAGAATGAAATTGGATTGGTATGAGAATATGCTGATAGAACGAAGTACTCATAAAGTAGATATAAGCGTATAAATGAAATGTGCTTACCTTTTATTGATGCATTATCAGATTGATATCCGTTAACAGTATCATAGATTAACCCGAGAACAGAAGGAGAATGATAGGACTTATTGGCATTCTTTTCCAGAAAATGGGGATATTTTTGTGGCAATAAACATTTTTCTGAAACAAATTTCTGCATCTAGAGCATCGTAGTAGAAATCAGTCAACTTATTAATAAGAACTAACTTGCAGCAGACCTTTAACCAATATCTGCTATCATATAAAAAATACCTGACCTGGCAGACATGGCATTCAGAATGATCTGTTAACCTGTGGCGCCTTAGCCCACCATTTTTCAAAGCACTACTCTTCTTCCTACCTCACACGTACTATTTGGGTAGACTTGCGTGACTTTTCTACATTAAAAAAAGAGAGGTCAATATTAGCATGATGATCATAATCCCACAAATGACAAATATCACTGAAATATGCAGCAAAAGAGTATGATATCTACAATAAAAGGCCATGTTTCAAGGTTCTTGTATGCAGCTAGTTTCTAAACTTTGAAAAGGAGCATTAGTAATCAAATGACTTTAGACATTTTAGCATGTTACCTGTGAAACCAAACTTGAATAATCAGAGTTGGTCACTCTAATAGTGTAATTAGCTGCAATTGGTATGGCTTATAAGCACTTTTTAAAAAACACTTCCGTATGCTTATTTTCTACTTTTCTATAATATATATAAAAAGGAACTTACCAAATATAGATAGATGAATGATATGAAGTAAACCATAGGCTCAGATCGGAGTACACATATGTACCCGAAGCCGGCAAACTACAGTGGCTGCGACCCACAGGTCGCCTCGCCAAGGTACCGACTTCTAGAAGGAACATGTTTTATTTATGCAACTGCAAACATCCATCATCATCGCCAATTTTTTGTATATACATTAAACAATAATTTACTGCCATAGCAAACCACAGATGAGCAGTTGCCCCGTCATAGTTGTTCATAGTGCCATCGACACTACACACAGCATGGCTGCAAACTAACTGAATTGCTATGCCAAGATTAGTCCACCCCCCGGCTGCAAACACGTTACCGTGATGCCCTGCCATGATAGGGGCGCAAAAGGCTAATCCAACATCAGGTTCACTTATATCTAGACCAGAAATGATTCCCCCGACTTCGCTGCAATCACATTCGCGGTGTGACTGCCAATATCGCAGAGATGGTCAAAAGATTGTTTCTAAAACTCATTTTGTGCACATTCCAAATTTTGCTATTTAATAGATAGTATAATGATTTGGCCTAATTCCTCAGACTAACGACCCCCACGCAAACCAAACAGTCTATGGAGGTCTCCAATGCGTATAATCAAGGGAATGAAGCGCACAATGGTTGTGTTCCAATCCATTAATTAGACCAAATTAAGGAATCTAAATCGATGTTCATACCATCCTTGCTACAATATATTGCACAGATAACTCGAGACCATATAGCGTCTCTCTCAATAAGAAACCACCACCACCATTTGGCAATCAGACCGATATTATAATCTTGAAGACTGCCAATTTCCAGATCCCCATTTTTATGATAGGTAAGCACTTCAAAGACTAATTAAGATCAAACGATTTTCTGCGCAACATAAACAAAGAAAGAAGATGAAAAAATATTTGATTTTGAACCACATATAACAAATATAACAAAAACCCAAATTAAAAAAAAAAAAAAAAAAAAAAAAAAAAAAAAAAAAAAAAAAAAAAAAAACCCTAATTTTACCTTGTTTATCTTTTCTGCGATCTGTGGATCTGTTGGTCTGATCAATTTTCTTTGTTGATTAACGTACTCTGATCGTTAATTTTTTTTTCCTTGGAATGATCAATGTTTTTTTTTTTTTGTTGGTGTGTGTGTGTTTATGTCAGGCCACTCAAATGAGAAAAAAGCCAGAAAGATAAGATGGATTATTACCTTTCTTTGTCTTTCTTTGTTCTTTGTTGAAGATTGATTAATATCACTTATCAGATTCAAGCTGGATCAAGAAATTGTGATGATGAAGTTTCTGGATAGTATATCATTATATTATGTTTTATGTATGTATAGACAAATAGATATTTAACGTGTACAGTAAAAAAAACATTGTAATAATACATTTTCTTTGGACCACATTGTACTAATAGACTTCTTAATTACACGCTACAGTTGATGAATAGTTAAAAATAGTGCAATGAACAGTGCTAATGAATGCAAAGCATAGCTATCAGCCACACATCAAGCCCCTAATGACATTGCTAATTACATTTGAAGATTTTTTTGGGCACCCAACATTTCCCATCTTTATATATATTGTATAATTACATTAAGTGATAATGTATTCAAACTTTTATGGTTTTAGGTAAAATTTTAAAGGTAAAATATCAAATTTAATTAAAAAAAAAAAAAAAAAAAAAAAAAACACGATTTGAAAAACAGGAGCCGACATGCTCATTAAAAACTGCTTTTCCGCTATCCTTTAAGCATAAAAGCAAGAAGTGTTTGGATAAAAATAGGTAAAAACACTATTATGCTTAAAAGAAGTCGAAAAGCGAAAGAAAAAAAATACAATGTCAAACACCCTCTTCCAAAAGGTTGTAATATTTTTTAATGATCCATATAATTAAAAGTTAAACTATCAAATTTGCTTTCTATGTTTTTTGATACATGCACAACCAACTAGCACTAACATTATATATATGATTAAATGTGGTGTGAAACGTTGTCGTGTCATCCGCCTGCTACAGTAACGGGCCACTGCTACAGTAACGGGCTACAATACTGGGCTGATGAACAGTACTGTAGCTACAGTACTTTTTCTTTCTTTTTTTTTTTTTTTTTTTTTTTTAATCAGAATCCAAATACAACGGCAAAAAAAAAGGGCCCGCCCGCAACGCGGCGCTTCGGTTCCATTCTCGTTAAAATTTAATCTTGTATTGTACGGGACAATTCTACAAATTTAGCATTCAAGAGGTAAGTCATAATTGATAGTAGTATGCTCACACATGTATTTAGTTGTTATTGGGTCTAGCCCATTTATCTCATGTATTATGGGCCTGTTTGGCTACAACTTTTTTAGAGCTTTTTAGGAGATGTTAGTTTTTTATTTTTTTTTAAAGAAAAGCTCTTGATTAAAAAAAAGCCCTGTTTGGTTAAAAGAAAAGCTCTTGGTTAATATATTCAAAAAAGCTCGAAAATGAAAAGCTCATAAAATTAGCTGTTTAAAATTTGTGGAGCTATGTGAATGGTAATTTACATTTGTACCCTTAACTCTAAACTTTCAACTTTTGATGCCAAATAAAAAAATTGTCGTTTTCTTTTCTTTTCAACTTTAATTCATCACAAACTCAAGAATTCTTTTCTTTTTAACTTTTAATTGAATAACATTAATTCGGTTCAGTGACTTCATGCTTAAAACAATTTATGAAGTTATACTCCTTAGATAATTACTAGTATTATAAAAAATATTATATAAAACATATTATTTCAAAATATTAGTTTAAGCTTACTCTTTCAAAAGAAATTATATTAGTAACAAAAAATTTAAGGTTTGCAAGATCGCAAAATAATATTAGTGTAATTTTGTATATATATTTTATATTTGCTTTTAATTATATATTTGTGTCCTTTTATGTCATTTTACATTTGATAGTTTTAGCTACAGCTATCTGATACCGATTGGCATCATGGGCCGGGCCCAGTGGAGCGAAGGCCCATCGACGGGAACGGGTACGATGGGTTAAGTGGCTAAGAGAGAGTTATGGTAACAAGATCCCTTCCAACCGAATTTGAAGGAGAAGTTATTTGCAAGTCTATTTTCGTTACAAATTCGTTTCCTTTTAAATTGTGTTTCTTTATCCTTAAGTTTAGGGATTTAGGTTTATATTGTTTTCCTATTTATATTGATGTAAACTCCTTGGTTGGGTTGTTAATAATTATTGAAGCTTTCTATTAAACGTGTTTTGCGTTTTTTATCTTACTCAGTTGGCCGAGAAGCACCCCGACGATCGGCAACTTGGTTGGCCAAGTGCTCACCGCCGCTAGGTTTTAGTCCTAGGTTATATTTTTGTCACGAATCCTTATCAGGTGGTATCAGAGCTCAGGGATCTCAAGATGTCGGCACAGGGAAGTGATCGCCGTCACTAACACCGTAGATTCGCCGCCGGAGGCAACTGTACTGATGAACGCGAC